>OX463233.1:179172399-179772399 GCA_949820135.1 Sylvilagus floridanus
GCGCGGGTCCAAGCACTTGGGCACATTGGCGGGGAGCTGGATTGCAAGTGGAGCAGCCGGGACTCTACCTGGGGCTCACGTGAGATGCAGGCGGCAGTGCCTTAACCTGCTAGGCCACAGCACCAGCCCCAGTACTAATTACTTTCTAAATAGAATTCATATAATTACAATATTTTAATATTTTAAACAATTACCAGACTAAAAGGCTGTCTAACAAATTTGCTGAAAATTTAATTACTGCCTCCCTGGGCTGGAAGGAACTGGATCCTCGCAGCGCAGGGCAGATCTTCACGGGATGCCTGCTACCTTCCTGCAGACGCTGGGGTCTCAATGACCTCACCCGGCTCTCCATTACGGCATGACACTCACTCCACGGCGCTTCATGCATCCATGCCTCTGTGCACACAGCTGGTTCCCTCTCCTGAACACGCCTCCCATCCCGACTGTGTCAATGCTGATGTTCTGACCCAGTTCTGTCCTGCCTGCTGCTCCCCTCACTGCAGACACTGGAGTGGGAGGAGTGAGGACGCCTCCTCTCTCTTGCCTTTGCTGTCACGGGGAGGACTGTGCTGTGTTTGGCTCAGTGTCCCTGCAAGGCTGGGGCTGGACCAGACCCAAACTGGGAGCCAGGAATTCAGTCTGGGTCTTCCCAGGAATAAGACCACCCAGGCCACTGCCTGCTGCTTCCCAGGGTTTGCCTTAGCAAGAAGCCAGAATCAGCAGCAGAGATGGGACTCGAGCCCAGGCACACCCAGGCGCTCTGGGATGGGATGCACACAACCCAAGCAGTAACCAAACACTGTGCTAAACTCCTGCCTCCCCCTTTTAATAATTTTTAGGGTGGCTTTCTTCATTTTACATTTTAACACTATTTGGAATACTTAAGTACTACATTAAACCTATATATATATATATATATATATATATATATATATATATATATAAATCATGAATCACCTATAATGTATACCATAGTACACCATACGTGACATATGTGTCATATGATATATATATAATTACATTATGGTATGTTATATATAAGTAACCCCCTATCAAATTGCACTGTATTCCAACGTTGCACACACGTGTATTAGCCCACGTCATCAACATGGAATTCTTCCAGGAATTATGTTCTCTCCACTTTACACAGGAGGACACTGAAGCTCAGCTGGGGCGCCCAGACTCCCGGGACTGGCCATGTCCGGCCCCTGCATTGAAGGTCGATGCCTGTGAGCCTGTGTGCAGTGGCCGCGGTGAGGGGTGAGGGGCAGGATGAGCGCAGCCTGCAGGGTCACCCTCTCATCTCGTCTGAGTACTACTTGCACAGCGGAGCTTCAGATCAGGACAAATGTGCTTAGGGCCTCTGCTGAATTTTCTCGTGACCTTGAGTCCGTGGCTGTCTCTGAAGTACATCTCATAAATAATAAATCTTGAAACTTAAATACATTCCATCTGGAGTACCGCTGACTCTCACCTGGGACTTTAATACAGGGCATTGTTGCGGATTTTACTCCAGCAAACACAAGTATGGGTTTTATTTTCTCTCTAGTTTTTCTCACACTTGATCTTTTCTCTCCTTTCTTTCGCCCTGGGCATTATTGTGGTCTTAGCTTTTTAAATCTCATTTTCTGTTACAGCAAAAGGATACATTGGCTGGTCGTGGGAATATTTAAAAAATGCATCTCTCTAACCCCAAGGTGCTAACTCTGCCCACCTATTCATGTGCAAATGTCTGCCAGTTTATGCTAAGTCTCCGTGTCAGGACAGATTCCATCTCACGCAGAGCACTGTCGCAGAGGCACTGTAGGGTACATGTGCTGCGGGGACAGCTCATAGAGTGTCTGAGGGCCAGCACGAAGTTCTTACTGCAGATAACAGCCGACACTGTATGAGAAGATGTTCCTCTACAGGCAGACTTCAACTCTGCATATGTCTGAGTTCTCAGCACATCCGCTCTGGGGCAAGCGTTTGGTGCAGCCCTTAGCATCCTGCTTGGGGCTTGGGATGCCCGGGTCCGAGTTCTGGCCCCACTCCAGGTTTGTCCCAAGCTGCTGTGCACTCTGGGAGGCAGCCGTGATGGATGGCTGAAGTGGTTGGCTCCTTGCCTCTCAAGGGGAGACCCAGACTGGATTGAATCCCTGGCTCCTGGCTTTGGCTTGGTCCAGGCCTGGCTGTTGCAGTGAACCGGCAGATGAGAGTCTCTCTTGTCCCCCCATACACCTTTCCATTAAAGAAAATAAATACATTATAATCAGAAAGTTGTTTCTAAACGCTGGGGACATGAAAAGCTCCCGGGAGGCCAGTGCTGTCTTGTCGCATTCGGCCCATCGGCCATTGTGCCAGGAGCGCAGCGAAGCGCCCTCTTCCTCGGAGTCCGGGGGCGTGAACAGACCCGAGGATGCACAGCGTGTTGACCAGGCTTTGCCACACAGCACACGACGGGGCCACTCTGATTTCTGTAAGTGGGTGGGAGCGGCGCCTGGGAGAGATGGGGCACAGTACAAGTCACCCCCAAGGGGGACCCCTCACTGGAACTAACCGTCAGCCGAAGAATCTCTTGTCTCGGGTGTGGGAGGAGACAGCACGGAGCCCCCCGCCCTGGTGGGATCCGCTGGGAGCAGTGAGACTTCCAGAGGGCACCGAGAGCTCACAGCTGACCGCTGGGCGGGAGCACGTGCTTTTCCTAACTACGCCAGGCAGTGGCTTTGGTTCCATCACTGTGGCTTCTCTGAAGGGCAGAGGGGCTGAGCCCCGCCGCCTCGGCCACTCTGCAGTCACACCAGCTTCCGCTCTTTCCCCGTCAGGACAACAGCAGCGCTGCGGAGAGAAGAAACCTCCCAAGAGGGGGAGTTGGCGGCAGATGAGAACTGACCCCGGCTGGGCAGACACCGGGAGGTCCTCCGCGGTCCTTCGGTGCTCTGACCACAGCCCGACAGTAACCAGGGCCTGGGCGACTGGACAGCCACAGTCAGTTCCATCTCTGCGAAGCTAAGCTGTAGATGATCATGAAAGTGCTAAGATGCATTCGATGTCCCTGCAGCATTCAAGTGAACGGGACGAGGCCCTGAGCTGGGGCAGCTGGGTCCCAGGCCGGCTGAGGAGAAGGTGCTCATCAACGCTGGAACCGGGGCCTGGCAGGGCGTTCGTGACCTCCTGTTGGCACCAAGATTATCCTGCAGGCTTTCCAGGCTAGCGCTCCTTGGGACCACGGAGCCAGCAAGACACACCGGGAGGCAAGTCCCCCTACTTAGCCGGCCTTGGGGGGGGGGGAGAAGAGGAGGGCAAGGGGGAGGAGGAGGGCAAGGGGGGAGGAGGAGGGCAAGGGGGGAGGAGGGGGGGGGAAGGAGGAGGAGGAAGAGGGGGGGAGGAGGAGGGGGAGAATCCTGTGTACTTCACAATGAAAAGAACAACCCTTGGGGCCAGCGCTGTGGCTCAGCAGGTTGACTCCCTGGCCTGAAGCGCTGGCATCCCATGTGGGCACCAGTTTGAGACCCAGCTGCTCCACTTCCAATCCAGCTCTCTGCTGTGGCCAAGGAAAGCAGTGGAGGATGGCCCAAGTGCTTGGGCCCCTGCACCCACGTGGGAGACCCAGAATAAGCTCTTGGCTCCTGGCTTCAGATTGGTGCAGCTCTGGCCATTGTGGTCAATTGGGGAGTGCACTAGTGGATGGAAGACCTCTCTCTCTTTCTGAGTCTCCTCTCTGTGTAACTCTGACTCACAAATAAATAAATAAATCTTAAAAAAAAAAGAAAAGAATACTATAAATGAAGGGAACTGAAATGAGGAGGTTTTATGATCCGAGTTCGTGTCTTTCCAGAATCCATGCTGTGCTAGTTAGTTTCCCTGGGTTGGAAAGCATGGGAAATTAATTCTGTCTGTAGATTCTCTGGCTTCATACTTCCCCGTGCAACGCTCCGTGCACAAGGTGCTCGGGGGTTTCGCTCGTGCTGTTTCCCCGGGGAGTGCGGGTGGGCGTTTTCTCTCTACTGCTCCTTGCAGCCCCTGTGATGAGCAGTTTCTGGGTGGTGAGACCTGGCGGATGGAGGACCAGTGAGAAAAGCTCACATCTGCATTATCCTTTAGCTACGGCTCTAACCCGGCCGTCAGCAAAGTGCACACAGGAGGAAACTGGCCGGGCCACTACGTGCTGCCGTCACAGAGCAAAGTCGGTCGTCCCCAGACTGCACGTTGGCTGTCACGTGACTGATGCTATAAATAGCCTGCGGTCACATGCGTGGCTTCTGTAA
Organism: Sylvilagus floridanus; assembly: GCA_949820135.1. Classification (NCBI taxonomy): domain Eukaryota; kingdom Metazoa; phylum Chordata; class Mammalia; order Lagomorpha; family Leporidae; genus Sylvilagus; species Sylvilagus floridanus. The sequence goes on from OX463233.1 coordinate 179,176,647, forward strand.
GCAGAGTTTATTTCACACACAGGCCTCCTTACCAAACAGCTACCTGAACCTCCCCGTCTGCTGTCCGCTGTCATTTCAAGCCAGTTATCCACAGCGTGAGGGCAGCCTAAGGACAGGTGGGGAGGCTGCACTGAGTCACCAGCGAGATGGAGGTCAATGGGTTTTAAACTCCTGTCCTTCTTGTAACCTAAATGACAAAGTCATTACAAGTAGCCATGAGAATAAACACAGTGGAAAAGAATGCATGTTGTAAAAATTTTCCCAGAGGCCCGTCCTTGGGCAGAGATATCCCTTTCTTGAGCAGGAGGCTCTGAGTTCAAGTCCCAGCTTTGCTTCAACTCTAGCTTCCTTGCACAGGTTGGTGGCGACAGGTGGTGCCCCATCACTCGGGTCCCTGCCGCCCTCGGGGGAGCTTCGATTGAGCCCCAGGCTTCCGGCTTCAGTCTGATTCAGTCCCAGCTGCTGCGGGCATCTGGGGCCGTGAACTCGCTGATGGAAGAGCTCTGTCCATGTCTGCCTTTCTCTCTCTCTGTATCTATCTCTTTGCTTTTCAAATAAAAAGTAATTTATAAACACACGGCTACTTCCAAAAGCTCATGAGAAAATCGCATTAAACAAAAGTTTATTTTGGTGTAAAAATTCCAAAATCCATGCATAATATTTCATTATGTTCATTTCCTGTAACTTTATGGAGTCCCTCGGATGCCTTCACTGAGTAGATGTCTGTGTCACACAACCAGACAGACAGAAGAATGTCACTGGGACATAATTTCTCACCATGTGGCTTAATGTAATTAGCACCGGGGCTGGTGTCACCCAAATCCCCTCTTGCCAGCGGCGGGAAGGGTCCTCCACCCAGGGACACTAATCAGGTCCAAGGGCATCATCATTCTACCTGGAGAAGCGATCTGTCCAAGGTTGATGAGGGCGAGGACAGGTGACACGAATGGCCAAGGGTACGACTGCTGTGCTGCGTTTCATTGTCTTGTGAAACACAAGAGATTGAGGATTCCTAAGTCATGGCACCCAGCACACCAACCACCCAGGGAACACCAGCGCCCGCACGTGCACTTGCTCTGCTCCCAAGGGAATGGGCCGATGTTGATTTACAAGCAGGTGTGATACCTGCTGCTTGGAGGGTTTGCAACCTCATGGGTGATTAAAAGGAGCACAATGACAACACAGCAAAACCTAATTTCAAGAGAAAATGAAGGCTCTCCATTCTCTTCAAATACAATCAAAATCCTGCCTTGAGAACAACTTTTGCTCATATCGATTTGTGTTTCTTAGACACTAAAAAGGCTCTGACCCTCAACATGACTCATTTCCTCCACGACAAAACCGCATCATATCTAAGTTTTGAAGATATTGCTACTTAATTAAGCCGGCCAAGAGAGGTAGAACCTTAGTTAAGCAAACGCCTTTCTACCAATAGAAAATCAATATCTTTAAGCTGAGCGTGATTTTCTGTTACATTACTAAGCACATTATGTGCACAGGCGTATGGACCAGCATGTGACATATTGACGTGTAGCCGTCCCATGTCAGCCAGTCTGGACCCCGGGACTCCACTCGCTCATGGAGCTGTCATGAGCTGAATGAAGAGTGCCCACCGCAGCAGAACGGCGCCTCCTCCAGGCAGGAGAGGCGCAGCCCGTTTCCCGTCACTCAGCCTCACTCTGGAATCCGTAGTCTAAGCTGAGGCTTAAGCTCCCCAGAGCGTGGAGACCTTCATGTGGAGGTGGCCGGGGGGACATCCACCCTCTCGGACTGACCATGCCTTAAGTATGCAAGAAAGGCTCTGTGTCCTGAGCCTGCGGCCTTTCGCACAAGTCTCTCTCCAGGCCCTTGTGCTCCGGTGCAAACTGTATGTTGTGATTCTCAAAAGCAGAGCCCCAAGAACTTGAATTAGGTGGATTTCCAAGCCTGCTTAGAAGAAGCCCCCTCAGTTCCCTCTGTTCACAGAGAAAACCGTTTTCCTGGGAGAATTCCGTAGCAGCTCAAGTCCCAAAGCCCCAAATCCAGAGGTTTAAGCTGAGAGCCGGGGGCCCAGCACGCGGCAGAGCGGGTGGAGCCGCCACTTGTGACGCTGCCATCACACACTGGGGTGCTGGTTCGAGTCCAGGCTGCTCTACTTCCTACCCAGCTCCCTGCTACTGCGTCCGAGAAGACAGCAGCGGGCGTCCCAAGTACCTGGGCCCCCGCCACCCGTGCGGGAGATGGGAATGGAGTTCCTGGCTCCTGGCTTTGGCCTGGCCCTGACCCAGCTCTTGGGCCCTTTGCGTAGAGAAAATCCTCAGATGGAATCTCTCCCTCCCTCTCCCCTCCCTCTCCCCCTCCTCTCCCTCTCCCCCTCCCCCTCCCTCTCCCTTCCCCTCCCCCTCCCTCCCTCTCCCTCTCCCCTTCCCTCTCCTCTCCCTCTCCTCTCCCTCTCCTCTCCCTCTCCTCCCCCTCCTCTCCCTCTCCCCCTCCCTCTCCCTCTCCCCCTCCCTCTCCGTCCCCCTCCCCCTCCCTCCCTCTCCCTCTCCCTTTCCCTCTCCCTCTCCCTCTCCCCCTCCTCTCCCTCTCCCTCTCCCCCTCCCTCTCCGTCCCCCTCCCCCTCCCTCCCTCTCCCTCTCCCTTTCCCTCTCCCCCTCCTCTCCCTCTCCCTCTCCCTCTCCCCCTCCCCCTCCCTCTCTCTCTCTCTCCCTCTCCCCCTCCCTCTCCCTCTCCCTCTCCCTCCCCCTCTCCGTCTCTGTCCTTGTGTGTGCTGTTCTTCCGCTCAAATGAATACATCCTGAAAAAATCCTAAAATCAGAGAGGTGCAGGTTATGTGATCTCCTGAGATTTGCTCCTGAATCCCTATTGTCTTGCCCTGTTGAATGTGTTTTGGACAAAAAGCAACTACCGATTTAAAATGGGGGTAGAAATTTCATATCAAATTCTATGTTTCTGTCTTTTGTTAAAAAAGACAAGCCCTGTGGAGACATTCCAGGCAGATGCTGCCTATGTAATTGTTCTACCCAGTGAGATGGGTGCACTCTTATCCCCGTTTTATGGGTGAAGAAGCTGAGTTAGAGGGTGATTAATGACTTTTCCATAAGTGAGGTGAACAGGAATGAAATCTCAATGGTGATTTAGTTCAGTTCAGTTCAGTTGCGTTGCTGGGCTGTGTGGGCTGACTTCACACTCGACTTCCTGTTGTTCTTCTGCAAGGTTGGCAGCCCCCCCCCCCATGGGCAGCTCAGCCCTTCCCCTCTTGTTATGATTGATTTATTTATTTGAAAGGCAGAGTCACAGAGGGAGAGAGAGAGAGAGAGGGAGAGGGAGAGGGAGAGGGAGAGAGAGAGAGAGAGAGAGAGAGAGAAAGAGAGGGGGAGAGAGAGATAGAGGGAGATCTCACCTGCTGGTTCACGCTCCACAAGGCTGCAAGGGCCTGGGCTGGGCTACGTTGAAGCCAGGAGCCAGGAGCTCCATCTGGGTCTCCCACATGGGTGCAAGGGCCACTTTTGCTGCTTTCCAGGCACATTTGCAGGGAGCTGGATCGGAAGTGGAGCAGCCAGGACGTGACCCGGCGCCATTTGGGATTGCTGGTGTTGTAGGTTGACCCCACTAAGTCCCTTGCCCGCTTTCTCACAGTGTACCTTGCTCTAAGTCTGCCCCCTCCCAGAAATATACCAATAATACCCTGGGTCCCAAAGGTCTTCCTGTTGGAGAATGAGACGGCGATAGGGACAGAATTTAATAAGAGACGCAGCTCACATTATGCAAGAAAACCCCCCAGTTGGCAGGTGCTCCCTGGATTTCTGTCCAGGCTTCACTGTGTTCTGCGTGAAGACTGCAGTTAGCTTTTCAATGGGATAAATTATCCCCAACTCCGGACTTCTCCTGAACCAAGACAGAACTTAGATGCAAAACAGCAGTGGCATCTTTCACTAGAACTGGGGTCTGCCCAGTCCTGCAGGTTGTCTGTAAATCATTCCTGTCCCTACTTGGTTGTATTTTGTCTGGGGAAGAGAAAATTGGATACCGCCCACTAATCGCCCATTAACAAGCACATATTGGTTGTGATACAAAGAGGATTTTTAGTGGATTAATTGGAAGTATCACTGAATGAGTTGGGGAATCTCAGCTAATGACTTTGAAAAGCACTCTAAATAATTAATGGTGGCTAATGAGACTCAATGTGCCATAAACACCACTGCTGACATTTTGATAGGAAAGGTCGCTGGCTAGGGGTCAGCTCCGTTCAGAGAGTGGGAGTAGCACGGAGAAGGCGAAGGCCAGGAGAGGACACAAATGGTTCAGTGCCGGTTCCCACGTCCTCCTAACGTACATGTACCTTCCAGGGCCCTGATAACACAGGGGCACACACCCAGGACCCCAGTCAAGTCACCCCTAAACTCCAGCCCCTCCCTCTCCTCTGCGAGGCTGGCCAAGGTCCCGTCCGCACCATCGCTCATCCACAGTCTCCAGAATTACTGTCCGAGGAAGAGAGGCCTAACTTAAGAGACAGAGACTTCCTATCTGCTGGCTTATCCCCCAACTGCCGCCACAGCCAGAGCTGGGCCAGGCCAAAGACAGGAGCCTGGAACGCAGTCTGAGTCTCCCACGTGCGTGGCAGGGGCCCGTCCACTTGAGCCATCACCTGCTGCCTCCCAGGGTATCCAGGAAGCTGGAGAGAGGAGCTGGAGCCGGGCACTCAGACACAGGGCATGGAAATCCCAACCAGCGTCTCACCTGTGTTTCGTCGTCTCTGCCTTCTCATTCTGGTTTTCTTTGGTGGGAGAGCTGGCTGCCCTGGAATTATGAATGTGAGCACAGGTCATTCATTGCCCTTTTATTTGGCATTTCTTGATTGCCTATAAAGTTAACACATCGATATGTTCATTTACCGTTGTGTTTTCTAATAATGAGATGTTTGAAATGTCACCAAGTTGAAATTAATAAGTTCAGAAGTGTGTTCTAACTGCCTCTGTGCTCATCCCTGCATTAGTGTGCAACACTTAAGCTCTGATAGCAAAGGATGGTCATAGAAGTCACCCCGCTTTCTTTCAGACATGGAACACGTAGTAAAATGACCACAACCAGTCCTCAGCCATTTGTAAAAGATTTATTTGAAAGGCAGAGTGACAGAGGGAAAAAGAGATCTCCCATCCACCAGTTCACTCCTTAAAGGGCTTCAACAGCCAGGGTGGGGCCAGGTCACAGCCAGGAGCCTGGAACTCCATCCGGGTCTTCCATGCGGGTGGCAGGGGCCCATCTTCCCCCGCTGCTTTCCCAGGAGCACTAGCAGGGAGCAAGGAGCAGCAGCCAGCACTCAGATCCGAGCTGACACGTGACACACAACCTTCTGTACCACAGCGCCGGCCCCAGTCCTGTGTCTTCACCACTTCTCCAGGGCCCTCCAGACAGGCCAGTTCACACTGGAGCAGACACTTCTCAGCCACTGTGTCACAGGGCACTGACAGGCGGAAGGAATTAAAATCTACAGATTAGCCAGCACCGCGGCTCACTAGGCTAATCCTCCACCTGCGGCACCGGCACCCCGGGTTCTAGTCCCGGTCAGGGCACCGGATTCTGTCCCGGTTGCCCCTCTTCTAGTCCAGCTCTCTGCTGTGGCCCGGGAGTGTAGTGGAGGATGGCCCAGGTGCTTGGGCCCTGCACCCCATGGGAGACCAGGAGAAACACCTGGCTCCTGCCATCGGATCAGCGCGGTGCACCAGCCATAGCGGCCATTTGGGGGGTGAACCAATGGAAGGAAGATCTTTCTCTCTGTCTCTCTCTCTCACTGTCTAACTCTGTCAAAAAAAAAATCTACAGATTAAACAAAAAGACGTTGATGTTTGTGGTCGCCAGCCATGGAAAGAGTCACTGACAGTCGCCAGGGTTGGGTGTTTGGGGATTTGACTCTCAGAGCTCAGAGAACTGACAGAGCAGGAGAAGGACTCAAATCTGAAACATAGTCTCCAGATCCGACCGTAGGGTTTTAGAATCAAGTTTTTAAAATTTCAAATTAAATTTCTTTAACTAAGTGGCATACTCAGTGTTTGCGGATGGACAGCCTACGTGATGGACAAGGCTCCTCCCACTCTTGGTTCAGTTCCTATGGTGGACGGCCCCTGCCGCCACCTCACCGCTGCTGCCCCCTGCAGGTGCCCCGCAGCCCTGCAGGTGCTGTAACTTGGAGCCCTGTGGCCCTTCTCTAAGCTTTCCCTGGGGTGGCTCCTTCAGGCCGCTGGTCTGCGCTGCAATTTCCTGAGATCTTAGCTGAGGCCTCAAAAGTCTCTTAGAAACCAGAGGAAAAGCAGGGCCTTGGGTGAGGCCAAACTTAAACCAAGAGCTTCAGGGCTCTCCATTGTTACCGGTCAGTTGTCATCAACTCTCAAATACAACCCACAGTGGTTGTATATAGGCCACCAGGAGGAGAACCAACAACAATAAAATCACAGCACTATGACCTGGGCCTAAGCATCGCTTGCCCATGTTGCTGGGGAAATGAGCTGTGTGTCTGCCTACACCAGGTTTATCCCATCTGGATAAATCTGCCCCAATCTGCCCCAATCTGCCCCAATCTGCCCCAGGCCATTGTTCTCTGGCCCCAGTGCAAGGCTCTTTAAGGTGTGATCTCTTCACAGCATGCATGCGGAAGAAGGACTCTGCTGGTGGCCTTCCCCCTTAAGAGCCAAAGACCAAGCAATGAGGTCTAGAGACCCTGAGGAATCCAGGCCCGCCCTAGGGCCTGGGGAAGGCACAGGGGGGCTGGGCCTCCAGGACTGGGCGTGCTCCTCCCCTCCTCCCGCTCCTGGCGACTTTACCTCCAGCGTTACCGCCCCAGGCTTCCGGCTCCACGTGAGACTTTCAACTCAGCCTCAGCTGAGCCGCGTCGGGGAAACGCAGTTAAAGCAAGCTCTCATCCCAGTCCAGAGAGAAGGCGGTTCTGTTCCCGGACAAGCACTGACCAGGGTGTGGGCAGTGGTCACAGGCGACTTGCCAGGACCTCCCCTTGCCTCTTTCCTCGCCTGAGCTGACACACCCCGGACATGCACCTGCTCCAGGTAGGAACTTGGTCCCCAGCCAGAGGCCTTGACTGGGCCGTTTGCCCAAGCGGCCCATCCTGAGTACCCGGGTCACTGGGGCGCCTCTCGGGTTGGCGACTCGGCATTCTTCCGAGGACAAGCAAGCTTCTCCCATCTTCACGGCAGGCGGTAGTTTTGCAACGTGGTCGGCAGAGACCCCGAGCTCCGGCATCAGCCTCCCCTAGGAACCGGGAAGCAGTTCCTTGATGATCCTGTTACAGAGACAGTCCCCTTGTCCAGACGTTCTTGAGTCTAGAGCTCGTGTTGCACCCCGTTAGCATTTTACAAAGCTGATCAAAGAAACCGAGAAGGAACTTACAAGTGTTCTAACCGGAGCGGAGTGCTCTGTACAGAGTTGGTTTTGTTACGCTTTGACAGAGCCACATGTTCTGCTCTTTATTCGGATGATAGAGGAACCCTCGTCCTACTTGAGGATATTCAATTAGGATTGTTATTTTAGAGGACATGCGTGTGCCTTGGAAAACAGTGTGTTACAGGTACTTTGAACTACCTGCATGGTTTCTGGGACGCTTGGTGCCGGTCCCTCATCTGCACCTGTGTTTATGCCTCCGCTTGCCTCCCGATGGCTCTCTGTGCTCACCATTCGGATCCCCGTATGTTGTTAAACCTGCCTGTGTTGTCAAAGATCCCTGGGAAATTCGGGCATCGCTTCACAGCCCTGTTTCCTAGGTAGGCTCTAACGCATGATTGGTGTGCGATTAAGATAAGTAACAGATGTGCATTTTAAGCACATCTTAATATCAGGCACAACGTGGTAGCTTTGCTTATCACAGGGCTAAAAGGGAGCAGGATGGTGTATTTCTTTACCTTATCTCATGAATTATAGGTAGGGGACCGCATGAATATTTCACACCTTAAAATGCAGTTTCCACTTTAGGTAATGGCCGACTATGATTTCAGACAGGTAATTGCTCGTCAGGCTCTGGGTGTGAATTATGCCGCTAATATTCCGTGAGCAGAAGTGTCTCTTTCTGGAGCTTCCATTTATCCACATAGGGGTCCCTGTCGCATCGGGAAGTGGTGTTTATTAATCAAAATAAACCTTGGGGGGTGTGCACAAACCCTCCAGGCACTGCAGCGCTGGGGCCTGCAACATTCTGGGGTCTGTGTCACTTCCTGGCTGAATGTGACATCTGGAAAACTCGCGTGTCACGCCTTCACTGTCTCCATGGTCTGTGCTGTGGGAGGGGGAGAGCAGCATGCGAATGGCGCAGTAGGAGCAGGTGGGAGAGCAGCATGCGAATGGTGCAGTAGGAGCAGGTGGGAGAGCAGCATGCGAATGGTGCAGTAGGAGCAGGTGGGTCTTAGGCAGCCTCTGGCTTCAGCTTCTGACTCCTCCAAGTCGGGCTGGGGGCAATCGACATGCAGGGCCGGCTGGGAAAATGCAGCCGCCCCTGAGCTTCTCAGACAGAAGTGATTTCAAGCGCCGTTAGATAAGGATGCATCCTTGCTTAGTGATGTCCTTGTTATTCTGGCCAGATATCTCTGCCCCAGGGGCTAATTTGCTTCAAAAGTTGTGTGCACAAGGATGGACAGGACGTCCTGTGTGCTGATGGCAGAGTGATGTGAACCCTGGTATTTCAGCGTCCGGGGAACAGTGTGCCATTACAGCCTGGAATCATTCAGCTGCTGGGAGGTCAGTGTCCCTGGGTCGGCAGATGACTGGAGCTGACGTTCAAACCTCACAGACTGTTTTTACAGCTTGGCACTATGTGTGCAGGCCAAGGCTGGTGTCATCCGGGGCACCTGTCTGCCCTGGCCACCTCCATTAACATGCCTCTGAGTGACAGAAAGGGGACACATTTAAACATCTCAAGAGAAAGGTCAGACTGCTTCCAGGAGAGGGACCCCAGGGTCGGGAAGCTCCCACGAGGAGCGCTCTGACCTGTCTCTTCTCTAATTCCACGATGCGTTTTCTGTGTGTGTGTCTTAAGCCTGTGGTTGGTTCTCGGATAAATTGGGTTTCTGGTTCTTCTCTGAAAACAGAGGAGCAGCGTGGACATTTCTGCACTGCTAGAAGCCTGCATCTTGTAGTCCATGGCGTGGCCTCCTTTCCCACACTTCTAGTTTTTCTCTGCTCTTAATCTGCATCTTGGCACTGCTCGCTCCTCTCCTCTCCACCTCGGTGACATCCTTGATTTCTATCTGGAGTGTTCTCCGTGGAACGTCCTTGACTATATTGGAGCCACTCGGATAACCCAAGATAGTCCTCCCCTCTCAAGGACCATAAGCCATTGGCAAAGTCTGCTCCATGTCACGGGCCTCAGGGTTAACCATGGACACCTTGGTGGCCTGTGTCCTGTCCTGCACCTCTGGTGCCCAGTTCTCAGGGTTTAACCATGGACACCTTGGTGGCCAGTGTCCTGTCCTGCACCTCTGGTGCCCAGTTCTCAGGGTTTAACCATGGACACCTTGGTGGCCTGTGTCCTGTCCTGCACCTCTGGTGCCCAGTCTGGAACAAGATGGCAATGAGGCTTCGAAGCATTCTTTAGTCCAAGATGGAAGTGCTTATAAATGGTAGCATGAGGCTCTACTCCTCTCTCAGCTCTGTATGTATTCACCTGTTACCTGCTGCCCACACGGCTTATCCTGGCCCTCATTTCTCCACCAGATTCACGTTTATCTTTTATCTCGAACATAGCTGACATTCCTGCCGTGTCGCCAGTCATCAACTACGCAAGATAAATGGGCAAGCGGTAGACTGTAGTTGAGTGTTTTGTAATTTGAACATAATATTCTCACCACTGTGTCTGTAATTTGAAAACATTTGTAGAGTTCTTTTTATAAGAACTGCATCTGCTACATTTTCCCCCGTTAGAATTTGTAAACCATCTCCCAAGGGTGATCTGGCATGAGGACAGTACAAGCGGCCGCCTCCCTGGGGCCTCGCCGGCTGTGTGGGTAGAAACGATGGTTGAAGACGGACCTGCGTTGCCAGTGGTTGTCAGCTTTGCGGCTTTTCTGATGACCTCAACACCTTTGTGCCTGGAACACTGTGAGAGCCGAGTTGTGTACGTTGTAGATAGAAGACAGAGTCCAGGGCAGGATTGCCTGGGTTCAATCCAGGTTCAGTTCACCGAAGTGGGACAGCAATTGCTACATCTCTCCTTACCCAAGTTTGTAAAGTTGATGCAGTAAACAGTACCCGACTTGTTAGGTCACTGGGAGAATTAATTGCATTTCGAACGGTGCATACCATGTGGTCGTCTCAAGGAGGCGTTTGTCGCTTCAGGCAGGGCGGCTTTATTGCTACCATATCATTTTCCTCTCCAGTTCCACCGATGATTAGATTTCTAATCATGCTTCGGTATCATAATTGTAAATTGCATTTTGGTATTCTGAAGAAATGTGGAGACTCTAGGAGTTACTGACATCGTTGGATCTCTCTTCTGCAGGACTTGGTGGTCACAGCGACACCTCATGAGCTCTCGTTCCTGCGTTGTGAATTTGACAGCATCGTTGGCTGTCAGCCCTGTCTCCTCACTTGCTGTGTCATGGTTCTCCGCGTGCAGGATAGCTCTGGGTGAGGTTCTCGGGGGCCTCTGTGGGCACAGAACCCGAGCCCTTCAGGACCCAGTGGTCTTCTCACTCCCAAGGTCTTTTCGTTCTGCTTGTTTGGCAAACACTCCCGCCCCTGCGAGGCGGGGAGGGGGTCGCCCGCACCTGCGTGTGACCGGAGCAGGGACGCCTGAGTGCTTTGGGTAATTCGTGCTGCCCACCGAGAGTGACCCTGAGGTTCAGAAAGGCCAGGTGTGGCCAGACTCATGTGGTCGTCTTCTGTCTCCTCAGCTCAGTGTCTCGCTGTAGGTAAGTAGCATTTACCAAGCCACGGTATGTGCCGATTCTCATCGGCTTCATTGACTCTGTGTGGCTGAGTTATTGACACGTATGTGAATCAAATAGTCTGCAACCCAAGGCAGAACTGTGTTCTGAGAACCTATTTCTGGGTAACGTTCGAAACAAGCTGGAGTCTGTCCGTCTCTGTGACATGGAGACCAGAGAAACCAAGACCTCCGGGCTTAGCAACCTGGAGTGCTGCTTGGTCATCTCGCCAAGTGTCCACCTTTGGAGCGCTCCGGGCCAAGGAGGTGGACAGCTAGGAAACGGAGGAGGAAGGGCAGTTATTATGTCCTTAACTTCAGCATTTCCGTTTGTTACCATTATTCTCAAATCCATATTTCAAAACTAAAATATCAGTATAGCCTAGCAATCTGTTCCTCTTGTTCTTTTAGCACGACTACTCTGGAGGGTATTTTGTGTTTAAGGAATGTAACTTCATGTATTTAGCATATACAGAATTGGGAACACGATGCTGCTTCCCCCCCACCCCTCCCTCCCACACTCCCCCTTTCTTCCTCCCTCTTCCTTTCCTATTTTACCTTTTAGAGATTTATAAGAAGCAGTTGAGACTCCGGGTAACATTCCCCCACAGAGGTTTGTTTATTTTATCTTTGGTTGGCATGAATTGAGTTTGAGGCTTTTTGTCTTTCTTTCCTAAGAATGTATTGCTGACTCCCCCTTACTCCTAGTCCAGGCACGCGGCACTGCCCGTGGGGAACCTGGTTACTCTACAAGGGCCCAGAGACTCCAGTGTTTGAGCACACGATGGCCGCAGCCTAAGCTCCGCTCCTCGGCCTCCTAGAAGCACGCACCCAAGCGAGCAGTGTTTGAGAGGGCTTTACAAGCGAACGGGGGCTCACAGGCCTCCCCCCGTGCCCCCTGCTCCGGGAGGTCTTCCTCCCCGGAGCTCCGGCCGCCGTGGAAGGTCTGACTGCTCGTTGCCTCTGGTGTTGAGTGGCTTAGGGGTTGTTTTGGGCTAAGCTCTCGGCTTCACTTCCCGGGAGCCTGCCTCGTCTTGGAGTGGGGGAGAGAATGCTCCCAGGAGAAGAGTCTGGGCTTCATGTCGATGAGTTTTCCCTCTCTGCAATATCTTGTCTAAATCCTGGCTAACTTGGCAAATTCCCGACACCTTCTGATTATCTCCCAGTTTTTCTGGCTATTCCCTGGAGCAGGTCTGCTCGTCTGCAAATGAACCCATCACACAGAAATGGATGGTCTCTGCCCGCCTTTCCCCGCGCTCAATCTCAGGCCCATCGACCGCTGTTTCTGCTTCACACGACTATGGATTGGTGAGACGCATGAGTCTCAAAGCCTCGCAGAGGTTAGCTCCGGGCAGAGGGCCTGACTGTCCGCACAGACACTGAGGAGCGCAGGACGAGTTCCCTCCTCTGAAGAGCGCCACACTTGTTTCTGTTCCTTCCATGAACCTACAAGGAACTACAGCTTTGATGCTCGGGCAGTAAAGCCCCGCAGAAGTAGAGAACTGGGTGCCCCATCCCCGTAGGAAGGTTTTGCATTAACAAGTGCCAGAGAGTTTACAGTGGCAGCTAAACGTGGTCCTTGAACCAGAGCATCGTGGGTGGCAGGGAGGGAAATCCACCATGATAGACATCAGCATCGCTTCCGCTGAAACATTCCTGCAATGCAGACAGTGCAGCTTAAGTCTTAACATCTCTTTTAGGAGAGAGGGAGGGGCAGACAGAGGGCCCCGTCCACTGGACTCGCTCTCCAAAAGCTCGCAGTGGCCAGGGAAGCAGGATTGCCATCCAGGACCCAGTTAGCTGAGCCGCCTCTGTGGCTTCCCAGGTTGAGCCCTTGTGGGAAGCTAGGGACGGGGACAGAGCTGGTGCTCTGCTGCGGGAGGCCGGCAGCTCCGGCGTTGCAGCCCCAGGCAGAGCGCCCCCGTGACTGCCTTATTTCTGACGAGTGTCAAGTGGTGCAGGAACGGCAGTCTCCTACCCGCAACTTCACGGGTCTTGTTCGTGTCAGATTGAGGAGTCGCCGTCTCTGTCTGTGCCCATGGCTTCACGAGCGGAGACCCATTGTGGGCTTCCATCAGGCTCCATCCCTGCCAGCGATACTCGGCGTCCCCAGTGTCCCCAAGAAGGGAGGCAGCTGCATGCTTCCCACTCTGAGACACTGTCTGCAAACTGCATTGCAAACGCCCTCGGGTCTGTTTGGAACATTCATCCTCCAGAGCCGAATTCCTCCCTGAGAGGTCGATCTTAGCACCAGGAGTTCCCGCGAGAGAACTGCAAGCCTCCCCTGCGCTAACTGCTGCTAAGATGATGCTGGTTCGTGGTACTTCTGTCCCTGTAGCCACTTAGGAAAAAGATGAATGATACAATATGATAAACACCAGGATTGATATGTAAGACACCTGACATAGTGAACTTGAGTTCTGGATCCTTAATGGTCTTTTACCGTATGGGTAAACTAGACTTGTCCCGTAGCTCGGGTTTCAGGGACCACTGACACTGCGCCTGGAGGGGATGAGTGCCTTGTGCTGCCTGGTGAGAGATGGCCCCTCTCTCACTCCAGTGCTTCTGAGCTGTATTCGCTCTTCCTGAAAATGACCACGCTCTTCCATTTCCATGGGTAGACAGATCAATATCAATTTTTACAAGCACCTTATCAAAATGATAGATTCAAATAGGAAAATGAAAGATGGATTCAAATAGGACAATGTTACCAGAAGTAGACAGAAAAAAATCAACACAGATGGCTTTGGTGGAAAATTTACCAGCATGATGTATGGCCCAAGACTGCTGCTATTGGATTTTCAAACCCTCTCATTCTTTATGGATTTCCAAGGCCCAGTTCTAACCCATCGCGGCCTCTGCTGTGTGCCCGCCCTGTTTGTAAAGGCTGTGGTGCTGGGTGATGCCTCCTTCACTGTGTGCTCTCTGAACCTGGTGCAGAGGCACAGCCTGGCTCTGCCCCGGATGGGTGGCAGCCTCTGCCTTGCAGGTGGCGCAGGGCGTGGTGCTCCTGGGAGCCTCACCGGCCTCCTCAGGCTGATGGATGGCACACTCACACCCACGAGCCCCGGCGGGCGGCACCCTCTGTGCACACCATCTGCTGTTAGGCTTATTTCTCTTCCCCTGAACTTGCAGCCTCCACACATCCATGGAGTGTGCATGTGTTTCCATGGAAACCACACCAGAAAATCAGGGCAGGTGGAGGGACTCGGATCCATTGTGTGATGACGATGGCGTTGCCTTGCTCGCTGAAACAGGGACTCCCGGTGTTTGAGTCTGGAAAACAATCGATGGCTTCCTTTCCTTTTACAAAATCTAGATTTTTTTCTTTCCTGTCGATTACGGGGAAGCAAGTCTGGCATCTCCCTGCCCGGTGTCAAACTCGCTGCGCTGAGTCGTGAGGGAGTGGGTGTGTGAGGCAAGAACGAGCAGGCACTCCCGTGCTCTTGACGCACGCGTGCGATGGGCTTGTCGGACGAGATGCAACAACGTTCAGGTGCACGCCTTGGAAAACTGAAGGCCCCTGCTCCCCTGGCGTCCGGTCCTGCGGTAAAGACTGCCGCGTCCCAGAGCCCAGGCCTCCAAAGGGCAAAGAACAGTGCACGCTGGAAGCGGGCGGTCACAGCCTCAGCCGGGCTTGTCTGCTCGGCCATGCCCAACACGCTGGAGCCCCTCGTGGTCAGTCTTCCCCTCGCTGGGCCACTTCCGCCCAAGTCTGACAGCAGGATGCCCCAAGCACGTCAGCCACAGTGGCAGCCCCTCCCTTTCGGTTACTGCTCCCCTCTGTGTTCTCCTCTGCCCGCAGGCAGAGTGGACAGTGAGAGAGAGAGACAGAGAGAAAGGTCTTCCTTTTGCCATTGGTTCACCCTCCAATGGCCGCGTGGCCGGCGCACCGCGCTGAACCAATGGCAGGAGCCAGGTGCCTCTCCTGGTCTCCCATGGGGTATAGGGCCCAAGCACTTGGGCCATCCTCCACTGCATTCCCGGGCCGTAGCAGAGAGCTGGCCTGGAAGAGGGGCAACTGGGACAGAATCTGGTGCCCTGACTGGGACTAGAACCTGGTGCGCCGGCGCCACAGGTGGAGGATTAGCCTAGCGAGCTGCGGCGCCGGCTTCCAAATCCCTATACCCTGAGAACCCCAGAATCTTGGCACCAACAGATCGGATGCTCATTTCCATTCCCTATGACCACTGTCAAACGAGCTCACCTTCAGTCCCCAAGAGAGTTGTAATGCACCAGTACAAACACATAGGGATGAATAATTTAGGAGAATAACAGACCCTCTATCAGATTTTTGTAAGATATATTTGAGAGAGAGAAAGAAACACACGAGCAATTCCGTCCACTGGTTCACTCACCAGATGCTGCAGCGGCCAGCCCTGGGCCAGGCGGAAGCCAGGACCCTCCTCTGGATCGCCCACGTGGGCGGCAGGAGCTCAAGTACTCGGCCGTCCTCCACTACTCTCCCAGGCCCTTAGCGGGGAGCTGGATTGGCAGCGGAGCAGCTGGGACACCCCGGCACCCGTATGGGACACTGGTATCGCAGGCAGTGGGTTTCCCACTGTGCTACAGTGCCGACCCCTCTCCATCAGTTCCCAGACTGGCTTTTTTACTCAAAGTTGTTCTAAATCTAGAGACACAGGTGTGAGCAGCTGCACTCGGGTCACCTCCACTGTGGGAACAGGTGAGAGCCCATGGCGCTTTGTCTTCTCGTAACCCCAGAAAGGCACACTGAGGGAAGGAGGAAGCTGACCCTCCATGCCCCGGCTCCTAGGACTGTGGCGTGGGAGACCCCTCCTACTCGGGAGAGGGACCTGAATCCCAGTGCCAGGCCCACTGTGAAAAGGGTCATTTAGACTCCGCCCCCAGGCCTGGAGCTGGAATCCATGTGTGGAGCTGCCAGAGCCAGGATGCTCCACCACCCCATCCCCAGTCAGCAGGAGAAAGGGCAGGGGAGAGGGCTTGGGGCTGTGTCCCTGAGCCCAGAACCAGGCCCTCGGGACTGCGACCTGGCCGCTGACGAGACCAAGGGCACCTGTGCCTCATCTGGTGCTCACAGCCTGGGCCTCTGCACCTGCCTGGTGTCGGGGGAGGCTGTACCCTACGAAGCTGAGCTCACTTGGCTGTGCCACTGACATCCTTGGCTGAGCATGCTGGAAAACGCCAGGACTTTGTGGGGCCCGGGGACTGTGGGACCAGCCTGGGGCCCACCTGGGGCCAGTTCCGTGGTGAAGGGGACTGCCTTCATCACTGTCTTCCGACCTTGCGTAGGCAGCAAGGGGCCCAGGACTGTCTTGGAGACAGTGGTGGGTCTCTAAAGCTGCCCAGCACTGGGCAGATGCGGAGGGATTCCATGTTTAGGCTGGGTCTCTGGGCTTGCCCCAGTGGCAGAGAGGGACCTACACCCTGGTGGCAGAGGCTCGTTTTCACATGAGGCACCAGCAGCCTCTCACAGGCCTGGTGTGCACTCCCAAGATAGCACGGAGCCTGGAGACCGTGTGCCCCACCAAGAAGCTGCCCGAGCAGCTGAGGGGCTGCCTCTTCACCCCTCCTATGACTTTGGCCAGAGAGCAAAGAATCACAAAACTGTAAGGACTCGACCTCAGCCCAGCAGTGAGCAGAACCTGACGGTTCCTAACCCTGGGCCGTTGCCTGCAGACAGTGCCTCTGGCCCTGCCTCAGTGCCCGGTGGAGTCCTGCAATTCTGCTTGCACAGGCTCATGCCACAGCGCCATCACGGCAGCTGATAGGTACAGCACTGAGACGTGTGTCCACCCGGCTGCTGCACAGACAAGAGGGCGAGCTCTAGCCCCACCAGCAGGCTGCACTGGTTTCACTGGACTGGGCTGTGAATGCGACATCGTGATATTTGTGGGCCCAGGACAAGGAGCCCGAGCCTACCACCAGCCAAGCACCGGGCTTGTAGTGATGGGCTACCACTTTGGGCACCTCTCCAGTTCGTGCTGAACAGCACATCAATGCAGATTTGGAAGAAACTTGAGTTTGTGGAGTATTGTACGACTGAATCGGTAAGACGATGCTAATAGCTGGACCTGGGGCAGACCTCAGCTGAGGGTGCTAACCAGTGCTGAAACAGAGTAAGAATCCTGGGCTCAGGAAACAGTCGGACTGCCTCAGGCTTCTGTGAGCATGTGACCACAGCACGGAGCAGGACGGGGCCAGAAACCACCCAATCGGGAACGGAACCTTCCAAGTGCTCCGATGACGATTTCAAAATAACTTTCAAGGAAATTCAACAGAACATAAAGAAATGATTCAATATCTGAGAGATTTGACAGACAGATGGAGTAATCAACATAGAGCAGAAATAAGTCAACTGAAGTCCACTAAGGGAAATAAACAATGGATCAGAAGCAGAGGAGCCAGGGCTCCAACGAGCACACTGGTATGAGATGCCAGCGCTGCAGCGACAGCTTCACCCACCGTGCCGCGATGCCGATGTGTGTGTGCGTGAACTGTTTTGGATTGTATGCTATTTATTTGTGCCGAGTTTTATTATTTCTTTCCTCCTACCAATTTTATATTTTATTACTTCTTGTTTTTCTAGCTCCTTGAGGTGCAGCAAGAAATGTTCTGAGATTATTTTTTATTTAAAAAAGGCATTTATTGCTATACAATTCCCTCTTTGCGCCACCTCTGTATCCCATAGGTTTTGCAGTGCTGTGTTTCCATCTCCACTCATTTCGAGAACTGTTCAAATCTCCCCGATTTCAGCCTCGATCTGCTCGTGTACATTTTCAGGAGTAAGATTTTAATTCCACATATGCGTGTGGTTTCCCGGGTGTTTATTGTTAATTGCACTGTGGTTGGAAAAGATACTCCATGTGGTTTCCATTTTTTTAAGATTTGTTGACTCTTGTTCTGGGACCTGTGGCATGATCTACCCTCGGGAATGTTCCACGTACTGTGAGAAGAGTGTGTATTCAGTAGGCGCTGGATGGAAAGTTGTGCGGGTGCCGTTAGGTTCAGCTGATCCTGGGTGCAGTTAACTCTGCTGGCTTTCTGTCTAGACTACATGTCCATTTCAGATTGTGGGATATTTTGGCAGAGTCCACCACTTCCTATAGCCACTAACATCTGCTTCACATATTCAAGAGCTCCAGTATTGGCTGCATACATACATCTTTCCTCTTGCTGGATTAAACCCCTCATCAGAATACAATGACCACCCAGGTCTGTCCTGCTTTGCATGGTGGGCATGTGCTCCTGACTTACTTGGGGATCCATTTTCGGGGAATATTACAGCCTTTCACTTTCAGTACATATGTGTCCTCAGAGGTGAGTGAGTTTTTGATAAGCTACGTATACTTGGGTCCTGCGTTTTAACCCATTTGGTCACTCTGTCTGTAACTTGGAGAAGGTAGTCCATTGGCATTTAAGTTAATTATTGATATGGTCTTACTGCCATTTTACTTGTGGAGTTTTTATCTTGTAGTTTTTTCTTTTTCCTTCTCTTAAAATTTTCATTTAATTTTTTTTCTAATGGTATATACTTTGATTCTCCACTCTTAGTAAGTTTTATGCTTCTTATTTTTGGTAAAGTGTGTGCTTTGTGGTTACCATGAGGCTCACAAAACTTCTTTTGGCTGTAACAAGCTTGACATGATAGCAGCTGACTGCTGGCCGTAAAGACAGGGAAAGTGACAAAAACCAGAGACAAGGAATCCCAGTAAACCACTCTACCTTTGTCTTCCATTTCTCCCCGATTTTGAATTTTTGATGTTACCTTTGGCCTCTTTCTCTACTTCCTGTGTCTAAACATTACAGTGTAGCTTCTGTAATTTCTTGAATCTTGCAGTAAAGACCTGAAGGCCTTATTTACCAGGTTTGAGCGTCTGAATTTGTATGGTCGCTCTTACCCATAAGTTTTCTACTTTCTGATATTTACTTCTCATCCATGTGTTTTTCTTTTTTTTATTTTTAAGATTTATTTATTTATTTGGAAGTTGGAGTTATACAGAGAGAGAAGGAGAGGAGAGAGAGAGAGAGGTCTTCCATCTGCTGGTTCACTCCCCAATTGGCTGCTGCACCGATCTGAAGCCAGGAGCCAGCAGCTTCTTCCGGGTCTCCCACGTGGGTGCAGGGGCCCAAGGACTTGGGCATCTTCTACTGCTTTCCCAGGCCATAGCAGAGAGCTGGATCGGAAGTGGAGCAGCTGGGACTAGAACCAGCGCCCATGTGGGACGCTGGCACTTCTGGCCAGGGCGTTAACCCGCTGCGCCACCGTGCCGGCCCCTCATCCATGATGTCTCTAATTTGGTGATGTCCTCTCTGTCTTTTGTGGGGCAGTTCTGGCAGTGATGTCTCTCTGGGCTTTCACAGGGCGGTTTGTATCTCGCCCGACGTCTGAAGGACGGCTACTCCTGGCCGGCCTGGGTTCCCCTCTGGTTCCGTGGAGTCTCGCTCCACTGCCTCGTGGCCTGTGAGCTTCTCTTGAAGTGACTCGGGCCCCATTTGTGTGGGTTGGGTTCTTTGCTCTCGCAGTGTGGCGCATCCTCTGGTAATCCTCGATCTCAGAGAGTTTATTAGAATGCGTGTTTGGGTGGCTCTGACCTTTGACCTCCTGTGCCTGGATGGCTGCAGGTTTCTTTAGGTCATCCTAGGAGCAGAACTGGGCTCTCAGCAGCAATTTTACCCGACGTTTACATCCCCCTCCTCTCTGAAGTCTTCATTAAACGTTAATATTCAATTTAAGCTTTTCCCACTGACTTCAGATTATTATATTTCTATTAGTTTAGTGGCTGTTGTTAAAATGTAACTGATTCTTAGGTTTAAGCCCAAGGAATTTCATTCAGAAAATTCATAGCCCCTTCACGTATTGTTCTTGTTTCTGTGTGTATCTATATTAACATATTCTAACATCTAAGATGTCTTTCCACACTTCTAGAAAAATCTCAGGTCTTAGCTGCTGCTGCTGTTTTCCCAAAAAATAAAAAAAAAAAAAAATGGGAGTTTCGGCTCCATCAGGATGATGTGCAAGAGGTTGACTCAAATACAATTATTTCAAGTATTGTTGAGGTTAATTCGAGAAAGACCATGGTTATGAGTTTTATTTTTATTGAAGGAATACATAAAAAGCATAAACAATTGGCAAGGCACACGTGGACATTAACCCACCAGACTAAAGAATTTCAGTGTGAGCCCCAGGTCTAGACGCATAGCCAAATGGTCTGTGACAAATCTCTTTGCTCTTTCCAGACCTCAGGGTCGTGGCATGGAAATGCAGATTGTAAGTCCTTAAGATACAGTTACTGGATGCCTCACAGAAGTTCTTCCTCTGTGTCGTAGCTGGATGCAGCACACGTCAGACCAAGAGGCTGTTCAGAGAAGATCCCTGTGGGTCGCCCGATGGTGTGTTGAAGGCAGAGGTCCTGAAGTGTCTCATTTTCTCAAAGTGTGGAAGAGCTCACCGTGTTGGAAGCCATGCTAGAGTTTGTAGGCTGGATTGTTAAAGCATCGCTCTCTGGGCATTTTAGGCCTTTGAATACCGATTCCAGTTACTTTAATGAGGAAGGGAAGATCTTACGTTCAAGTTTTTATATGAATTCATTGCTTAACAACACTTGACAGTTGGGTGGTTTCAGAGATGTGCACTCCTGTACCGTGAGATACTCTCCACCAAGTACACGTTGACATATGGAGAAAAGCTGAATCAATAAGGAGGCCGACCCATTTGAGAGCGAGAAGAATGTGTGCACCTCAGTGAGGGCTCCCAGAATAACGGCTGTCTGTGCACCTGCGCTGTTGATGCTAAAGGGCATTGCTGTACGCTGTCATCAGAGGGAAGGAACTAGCCTTCAATAGAATGAATTTCATTTTACAATAAAATTCCCTATAACTCATTAACTTTTATTGAAATACCCAAGGAATCTTTATATTTACATATAAAGGGGAAGAAAAAATAAAAACAGTTGATAAAAATCTTAATGAGGCATTCACAATGAAAGACGTTTCCTTCCAGCCATTTAAAAGGAGCTATTTTTAGAGCAGCAGAGCTGTTGTAGGAACGTTAATTCCCGGCAGTGAGAACCTCAGAAAGGTCAGGGGTGTTTAGCTGCTTTAGTTTCCACACATAAAAGCTTATCTGAAAATCGTCCAGAAACGCCCAACGCATTTGACAGTGACTGCTGCCGCCCGTTGGCCAGAGGGCTCCCTTCCGAGGGGGGAAAGGTGTGGGTTTTCATCCGGGAAGACGTCTCCATGCCGACACCGAGTGCTCCTTGGGGCCCAGAAGGTGGCAGCATCACCATGGAAACACGGGGCACGAGATGGCAGAATGATGCCCGGCCCTCACCAGTGGACGCCCAGTGTTCCTTCCGCGAGCGTGGGAAGATGCCGTGTTATACCACAAGGGGAGAGAGAGGACAAGGGGGCAGGTGAAGGTCGTGGAAGGCGGTAAAGTTGTTGCTTGGCAGGTATTCACAGGGCGAGATTATCTTAGGTCCAGATAATGCTGGATGATCAAAATGGTGACAGGACTCTTTAAATGAATCGAAAGTAGTATGAATGGGAGACGCTGCAGAGCCAGGGTCAGAGTGAGACTGAATGAGAATCCAGCGACTCTGCTGGCTTTGGAGATGGAAGGCGGGGCCATGAGCCGAGGGACGCAGGTGGGGCTTCCAGAGGCATTTCTTCCTAGGTTTTCCAGAAGCCGTGCAGTCCCCTGCTCCAGAGAAGCCCAGAGAGCCACGTATGACCTTCTGCCTACAGAACTGCAAGATAATCGATTTTTATTCTTATTTTTGAATTATTTTTTTGAAAGATAAATAGATAGATAGTGATAGAGCTATCCCAACTGCTGGATCACTCTGCCGGCAACAGCCAGCAGGACTGGGCCAGGTGGAAACCGGGAGCCGGGACCTCAGCCCGGGGGGCAGGAACCTGATCACCTGTTGCCTCCCGTGGCTTGCATTAGCAGGATGCTGGAGCGGGAGGGAGCAGAGCCGGCTCCTGGGATGGCGACACAGGCGTCCCAAGTGACATCTTGACTGTGACACCAAAGCACACTCCAGTTTGTGTTGTTTTAAATCACTAAGATGTTAGTAGTTATTAAGTAGCACTAGAAAATTAACATAGACGTTGACCTATAAACACTGAATCACATTTGAAATATATTTTTACATGTTTCACTTTTTGTTGTATAATCGTTCTTACTCTCCTATCTTTCTACATCCCACCCCACACCCACCCTCCCCCTCCCCCTAGCTGCCCTTAACCATGTCTTTCCATGTGGCTGTGGCCTGGGGCAGTCCTGGGCTCAGAGGGTCACTGCTGGACGTCCAGCATTAAGTCCCCAGCCCCGCAGGTGGCCCTGTCCTGTGAGGGGTTGATTGGTCTCTGGGCCTCTTTGGCATGTGCAGCCATCTGGAAGGTGTGGGAAGGCCAATGACAGCGTCGTTAGTCTCACAAAATCCGTTCTTGCGCCACCTGTGACGCTGAGATGGTCCGTGGCTGGAGCCTGTGTTCACATCCTAGAACGGGAGGGTCCTTTCTTCAGACATCTCCTGGGGTGTCAGGGGCCCAGGCTGAGAAAGCCTGAGACTGGCAGGAACCCGCGAGTCTCGACCCTGCAGGGCTATCCAAATACGCCTGCCTGTGGGCGCCTGTGAAATCCTCAGTGCCCAAAACTCATGAGCTCCCCACAGCACTCAAGTGGGATCTGTGTGTCCATGAGACAGACGCAGGTGGACATCAACACTGTCACCTACATTTTTTTTTTTTTTTGCAGGCAGAGTGGACAGTGAGAGAGAGAGAGAGAGAGAAAGGTCTTCCTTTGCCGTTGGTTCACCCTCCAATGGCCGCTGCAGCCGATGCACCACACTGATCCGAAGCCAGGAGCCAGGTGCTTCTCCTGGTCTCCCATGGGGTGCAGGGCCCAAGCACCTGGGCCATCCTCCACTGCCCTGCTGGGCCACAGCAGAGGGCTGGCTTGGAAGAGGGGCAACCGGGACAGAATCCGGCGCCCCGACCAGGACTAGAACCCGGTGTGCTGGCACCACAGGAGAGGATTATCCTAGTGAGCCATGGCGCCGGCCTACATTTTCAATTCTGTTGTTAACCAGGGGCAGAGCAGACCCCCGGGTGGTTGCCTGTGCCCAGTGGGCCGTGGGTTTGCTGCACAGGATGGCCAGGAAGGCTCATGACACCTGTATCTGCAGAGCTCTGCATCTGCAGACCTCCGACACCTTGAGCCGCAGCGCGTGGGTTGGGCAAGCAGCCAGAGGGAGTGATTTTCGCTCTGACCTGTGTTCAGATGCTGTCCTCAAAGCATCAGTCTCAGTCTAGTAAAAGTCCCCGACTGGTAGAAAGTGTCACAGTGATGGGGCTCGGGGACACTGGGTGCCTCACTGGGGCGACTCCCAGGAGCCGGCATTTCCCAGATCCCTGGCCCATTCGCGCTCCTGGGACCATCCGGATCCCTGCACTGCTGGATCGCTGGAGTCCAGTGATGCAGAGAACGAAGCAGGGCTGAATCCACCCACTGTGGGCGCAGGGGACGTGGCCGCTGGTGTGCTCCGGGGATGAGGAGCCACAAGCTGCTCTTCACAGTCACGCTCACGTGGGCACACGTGGACATCAGCCCTCTCTCCTTTGTGTATCTGTGAAAGGGTTCAGACGGCAGAGGTGGCTGATGCCCCCACTGGCCTATTGTGAGTGCTTTGCCCTTCACGGGTTACAGGCACGGCTCAAACAGAAGGCTGAGTAAACACCCCTCAACACTCGCCTCTGCACGGTGCAGGCACACCGGGTGTGGCCCTGCCATCAGCACCAAGTGTCCACCCCTCCCCCGCCCCCACCCCCAGGCATCTCTGGGGAAAGGGCACAAGGAGACCCCACAGGGGGCTTCTACCCGCGGAGCGGCTGAGCTTGTCCGTGAAGGGGCTGGAAGTTGGAGTCCTGTGAGCTACCGGGTCCACGGCGAGTGCCAAGGGCACTGTCGGTGCTGTTTGCAATCCACATTGCACAGAGCCACAGAACTACGTCTCTGCAATTACTCCATCCCGGGACTTCTCAGCCAGCCTCTCTCACCCTGGAAGTTGCTCGCCTGGTTCTTCTCCTGCTTGGCCCCTTCCGACGTGGGGAGTGACCAAGGCCAGCGTCTAGGGGCCTGGCTGGTCCGCGTTGCTTCCCAGCACTTCTGTTCTCTCTGGACGTTCGTTTCACAAATTCTGACCCCTTGACCTCCCTTCACCCACACCGAGTCGTCGTCCACCGGTGACGGCATCGGTGCCAGCTCTGCCTGGCCGCTCCACCTTTCACGCTGGTGTGCCCGCCCCTCCCTCCCGAGGCACCAGCACTGGGCTCACGTCCACACCACTCCCGTGCTCCCAGGACCTGGTGAGACCAGCCACGGAGATTCCCAGCTGCTCCTGGTGGCCATTGTCCACAGTTTACTTGCTCTTCGTGGAAGGGGTGGGGCTCCTAGAAGCTGATCTGTGACCTCTGAAATGTGAAGTTTTCCTGGGAATTCTGGGTTTTTTGGTTGTTGTTTTTAAGGCTCAAATTAAACATTCATTTTGAATGCATTTCAGTATTTTTTGTTGTTGTTTTCCTTGTCTTCAATTTTTGGCCTAGACATCTCAGAGACATTTAATTAAAATTAATTCAAACTTATTCAGGTTTAAACCTGAACTCAAAGCTAAAGGAAGGAGAGTATAGCGGGCACTAGAAGGCATTTTTCATTCTACTCTGAGAGAGAAAACAAAGTTCCAGGATCTGAAAAACTATTGCTGTGCTGTAGTAACAAACTATGAGATTCTGTACAATGAAGTGTTCTTCAGCAGCAAAATATTAACAATGCCCATCTAAAAGCCTACAGGCTCGAGGAGTGCAACCCTATGGCATTCCTCAAAAGGCAAAAGTATGGAGATAAACCTCAGGGGGGTGCCCGGGGTGGGGCCAGTAGGAGGGGCTTCGTGGCCTGAGGGGTCAGTGGAGGCACTCCGCAGTACGCTAAGGAGGCTAAGGGGGATTACGAGTTTGTCACAATGCGTGGAGTGTACACCAGCGTGAGCCCTAATCCCCACTCTGGGTTTTATGAATCATAACCTGCCAGGACTGGCTCAGCAGTCGTAACACACGTGTCACTGCAGGATAATAACAGGGAAACCCTGGAACAGAGACAGGATGAGGCATAAACAGGACCTTCGTGTACTTCTTGATCTGTTTTTCTGTAAACCCAGGACTTCTCTAAAAATAGCCTTAACTCCCTCCAAAGCAATAAATCCTATATTCAGATTATTGTGGTGTGGAATTAGTCATCGCAATATAATTACACCTCTCAAGCTTGGCCTTTTACACAGTCCTCTGGATTTACCCCTAGGTTAATGTCACGCCAGCCAAAGTAGTTTCCAGATTTTTTTATTACAGTGTTGGACAAACAGCGGAAAGCGGCCCGGTACTGCTGGCAAGAGAGGGAGCTCCGCTGCGCACAGTAGGACCACTGGGGTGGGCAGGAAGATCGAACAGGTCAGGAATGTTCTGTAATTTTCATCAACAGAGATCTCTCACCTCTTTGGTTAAATTTATTCCAGGATATTTAAATGTTTTTGTGAATGGGATTGATCTTACAAGTTCTTTCTCAGCCATGGCATTGTCTGTATACAAAGGCTGTTGGCGTGTGTTAATGTCAATCCTGCAACGTCACCAAACTCTTACGGGTTCCAAGAGTTTCCTAGTGGAGTCTGCTGTTCCCCTACGTACAGACTCACGCCATCTGCACACAGCAGTGAGTTGACTTCCTCCTTCCTGACTTGTATCCCTTTGGTTTCCTGTTCTTGCCTCGTGGCCCTGGCTAACACTCCCAGGACTGTATTGAGAAACGATGATGAGACTGAGCATCTTTGGTTCCGGATGTTAGTGGAAATGTTTCCAGTTTTCCCTGTTGGCTGTGGGTTTGTCATATATTGCCTTGTGTTGTGGAATGTTCCTTCTACACCCAATTTGCATAAGATTTTTTATCATGAAACAATGTGGCATTTTATCAAATGCTTTCTCTGCATCTACTGAGATAATGTGGTTTTTATTCTTCAGTTTTTAATGTGTATCACGTTGATTCATATGCATGTGTTGAAACATCCCTGCGTACCAGGGATCAATCCCACTTGGTTCAGGTGAATGATCTTTCTGATGTGATGTTGGATTCGATTAGGTGGTATTTTGTTGAGATTGTTGCATCCATGCTCATCTGGGATTATTGGTCTGTAGTTCTCTTTCTTTGTTTTATCTTTTCTGGTTTTGAAACTAATGTGTTGCCTGCCTCATAGAAGGAGTTTGGGGAGTTCTGTCCCCTCCATGTGTGCTGAAGAGATTGAGAAGAATTGGAATTAGTTCTTCTTTAAAAGTCTGATAGATGGGGCTGGCGCTGTGGCGTAGCAGGTAACGTTGCTGCCTGTGGTGCCGACATCCATTCTGGGCACCGGTTCTAGACCCGGCTGCTCCTCTTCCAATCCAGCTCTCTGCTATGGCCTGGGAAAGCAGTAGAGGATGACCCAAGTCCTTGGGCCCCTGCACCCATGTGGAAGACCTGGAGGAATCTCCTGGCTCTAGGCTTTGGATCAGCCCAGCTCTGGCCGTTGCGACCATCTGGGGAGTGAACCAGCAGGTGGACGATCCCTATCTCTCTCTCACAATCTCTCTGACTCTCCTTCTCTCTCTCTGCCTCTCCTCTCTCTCTCTGTGTGTAACCTGTACTTTCAAGTAAATAAATAAATCTTTATAAAAAAAAATCCTGATAGAACTCAGCAGAGAAACCGTCAGGTCCTGGGATTTTCTTTGTTGGGAGGATCTTTATTACCGATTCAATGTCTGCCCTGGTAATTGGTCTGTATGTATTTTTGAGGTCTCTGTGGCTAAATTTTGGTAGATTGTGTTTGTCCAGGAATCTATCCTTTTCTTCTATATTTTCCAATTTGTTGGCATATGGATGTTTGTAGTAATTCCTGATGATTCTTTTTATTTCTGTAGTATCCGTTGTCACATATCCTTTATCATCTATGATTTTATTGATTTGGGTCTTTGTTTGTTAGGCCAATTGTGTATCATTTTTTTTTTTTTCAAAAAATCAGCTCTTCATCTCACTTTTCTTTTATATTTTTCCAGTTTTGTTTATTTCTTTATGATTTTTAATTCTTTCCTCCTAATTTTGGGTTTGGTTTGTTGATTTTCTAGGTTCTTGAGATACACTGCTAGCTCATCTATTTGATGTCTTTCCAGTTTCTTGATGTAGGCACCAATTGCTATAAACTTCCTTCTTAATGCTGCTTTTACTATATTCCATATTGTGATACGTTGTAGTGTCACCTTCATTCCTTTCCAGGAATTTTCGGATTTCCCTTCTGACTATTCTGTGGCCCACTCTTCATCAGGAAGCATGGTGTTCAGTCTCTGTGTATTTGCACACGTTTTAGAGATTCTGAGGTTGTTAATTTCCAGCTCTACCACATTGTGGTCAGAAAAGGTACATGGTATGACTTCAATGTTTTTGAATTTGCTGAGACGTTATGGCCTAGCATGTGGTCTATCCTAGAAAATGTTTTATGATGAAAACGATGTGTTCTTCAATTGTGGGATGACATGTTCGATAGATTTCGGTTTGGTCCATTTGGTTTATAGCATGGAGTAGGTCTGTTGTTTCTCTGCAGATTCTCTGTCTGGTTGATCTGTCCATTGATGAAGCTGAGGTATTGAAATCCCCCATATCTGTTGTATTGGAGTCTATGTCTCCTTTATATCCATTAACTTTTTTTTGACAGGCAGAGTTAGACAGTGAGACAGACAGAGAGAAAGGTCTTCCTTCTGTTGGTTCATCCCTCAAATGGCTGCAACGGCCGGAGCTACGCCAATCCGAAGCCAGGAGCCAGGTGCTTCCTCCTGGTCTCCCATGTGGGTGCAGGGGCCCAAGGACTTGAGCCATCTTCTACTGCTTTCCCAGGATATAGCAGAGAGCTAGATTTGAAATGGAGCAGCTGGGGCTCGAACCAGCACCCATATGGGATGCTAGCACTGCAGGCAGTTGATTTACCTGCTACACACAGCTTCGGTCCCACCTGTTGAAATTTGACTACAGTATGTTGTGGTGAAGATCTTTTCTGGTCATGTCTATTAGGAGTTCTGTGTGCTTCCTGTACTTGGATGTCTCTCCAAATTAGGGAAGTTTTCTGTTTTTATTTCACTGAATAGAGCTTCTAATCCATTCTGTTTCCACATCCTCAGAAACTCCTGAGACCCATAGGGTGGGTCATTTGATAGTATTTCATAAATCTTGAACACTGTTTCTAATTTTTCTACTTTTCTTTTATGTCTGAGATATCTCCAAAAATTTGTCTTCTAACTCAGATATTCTTCATCACCAAGTTTGTTGTTAAGGCTTTACACTGTATTTTTGAAATATTGAATTCTTCATTTCTAAGATTTCAGTTTTATTTCTCATCAGTATATTATTTCACAGGAGTATTTTTTCATCCATGTCATGTGTGGATGTCTTTAACTCACGAATTTGCTTCTCATTGCTTCTGAGTCATCCTATGGTCATTCTTTTGAATTCCTTTCCGGGCATCTCATCAGTCTCGTCGTCTTCCCATTCTAACATTGAAGTGCTGTGTTCCTCTGGGTGATCCGTGTTGTCTTCCTTGTTCTTGTTGGTTGTAATTCTGCATTTATTTTTAGGTGTTTGTGGAAACACTTGTTGGTTTTCTCCACTGATGTGCTTTATCCTCGAACTCTGTCTCTGTGGCTTAGTGGAGTACCTGCCCCTTAGTGAATACCCAGAAGCGTGTGCTGGGTAGGGACAGGGAGATCTGGTCAGTGCTCAGTGCTAGGGTGAGAATGCAGGCTGACACCCAAGCTGCGTGTGGTGGGTCTCCTCTATTGTCAGCAGTGGGGAGGGTATGGTCATGCCTGCTGGCATAATCGCAACCTCACTCCTCTCTTCCAGGTGCTCAGTGCCTGGGTTTAGCCCACAGTGGATGCAGTCTTCACCCACTCTGGCACATGAGCCACATACAGGATCTCTTCAGATCCACCTTAGCTGTCTGAGCCCCAGAGTCTCTTTTAGGTTGAGAGGATGGGGGTCCAGTCCCCTGTCAGCCTTCCCAGCCAGACTAAAAAAATCAGTGGAAAATGTGAATTTTCCCCTCTGGTAGAATGCCCTGAACAAGCA
The DNA here is from genome assembly GCA_949820135.1 of Sylvilagus floridanus. NCBI lineage: Eukaryota > Metazoa > Chordata > Mammalia > Lagomorpha > Leporidae > Sylvilagus > Sylvilagus floridanus. Next base: position 179,205,728 of record OX463233.1, read on the forward strand.
GCCTGTACTGGTGTCAAGATGGCCCCTTCTCTCTGCTCATTGCTGGGTGCCCTTGTGGGGGCATGGGGGGGCTTTTCCTTTGCTGGACCAGGTGGGTTTCTAATTCTTACAAATCTGTGCATGGATTTATCCTGCTCTACTTGTCACACTGCAGTCAGTTCTCATTTACCAACACTCATGACCGTTTTCCTATACTAAGTTTTTTCTACACATCTGCTTGAGTGCCTCTATTAAATTCTGTTGCCACAAGAGATCCTGCCCTACTCTACCTGGTTTCCTAGCGCCGGACACTTTGGCTCCTGTTTCTCTGGTGATCATGCTGTTCAGTGTCTTTGGGTAAGAATCCAGCAGCACCCTAGGATCATTTCTAGGGGTGGCATTGCTGGGGCTTTCACACAAGTGCCGTGAAGAGAGGCCAGGTCCCTCCTCCTCCACATGGCCTGAGGCAGGAGCCTCCCTCTTCGAATTCTGTCCTTGGTTGCAGGTGAAGACCACATGCAAAACCACTGGCTACCAGCAGAGATCAGACAGAGGCCAACGTCTCCCTGAGTGAGGCCTCCCACCCCCTTCCTAGGATTGGCCCCAAGTCGGGGTCTCCTGGGACCTGAAGGTGTCTGATGAAGCAGAACACAGCCCTGGAAGCGTCCCGCCCAGGGTCGGCACCTGCCTAGTCTCTCCCAGCCCAGTATCTGATCCCACGTCCATGTTCATGAAAGAGCAAAGAGGAAGCTGCTTGCTGCATCATCCCAGGAAGAAGTTCACCTTAAGTAGGAGAAATCTGTAACTGGATGTTTATTTTTATCCATGTATATATTTAATTATAAATGAATCTGATAGAAATGAGTTGTATATTGAATATATTCAATATAGTTGCATTAATATAAATTATCTATAGTTGTGCAATGCTTATATATGCATACAATTTCCACACGTGTATAATTTGGACATCACTGATATGCTAAACAATCAAAAAACACAAGTTTTAAGCAACTACTGTAATATGAATTCAGGCCAAATTAATTAAACCATAACAGATGTTGGAAGCTGGATGCATAGAGACAAACGGTTTGCCCCTGTGGGGCCAGCTCCCATCTCAAACACCCATATGGGACCAGTCCCCGGGGACTGCAAGGCCCCTTCCTGCTGGTGCCCACTCAGAGGCACCCAGCGTCCTGCTTTAGGGCAGCATGGATTGTATATAAATTGAAGCATCCAGTACGTACTGTATTTTTTTTCTCTGATGCTTTGGGCAATTCTTGATGTCTGCAAGATTTACAGCGTACATGCTGTGCATGGTGTCTCTTGCAAGACATTAGAGTGCAAGTGGCTGTGGATAATTTATCTCGTTGCTGTAGAACGTTCTTGCATATGATTATTCCACAGTTTAGCTCCCCATTCTGCTCTAAATGGATATTTTACTTCCCCAAGCAGCATTTGTAGGGATGATTTGAGGGAAACTGCTCTGGGCTGGCAGGATCCTAGGTCCTGATGACACTGCCGATCTGAACAGAGAAAGCTCCTGTTTTGTTGGAAGAGATGGACACACATGACATCACAGCCCTGGAGAAGAGAAGGGCTGTGGGAGCAGAGTGCAGCTGGGTGTGGAGCGACATGGAGGAGTCAGCAGAGTGGTCAAGGTCCTTGTCTCCAAAGAGGGAGGGGGCGTTGAAGTAAGATTTTAACTGGGGACTGGACTTGCAGCAAAAAGAAAGAGTAATGGAAGATCATTCCAGAAAGAAAAACAATGATGAACCCACGAGCTCTAAGTTGGGTAGAAATGAGCCTGCCCGAGGAGCAGAACTGTTGATGCGACCAGAGAGGTGCAGGACGGGGCAGGAGGTGACTGGAGAATTCGTGGAAGCCCAGTGAGTAAGGCCCTCCAAGGCCCTGAGAAGCTGGTCACCGTGGTCAGGGCAGTGAGAAGCTTCTGGGTTAACTCAGAGCAGGGCAGTGGCGTAACCCGGTGTGCACAGGATTGTAGCTCTTCTCACTCTGCCAGCTTAGCCACAGCTGTGAATCAATGCAGAGCTAGGAGCATGGTGAGCATAGATGGGATGTGAATTCTAAATAAGCCGTTCCAAGAGTTGAGCCACTGCACAGTTTAAATTCACCCAGAGAGGTGCTGAACGACACCCAAGGCCTCACTCTGTCCACGGCGTTTACTCCACGTTGTCGGTCACAGTGGGTTACAGGAAACCAAAGCCAAACTTGTGACAACTTTTCCTCCACTTTGCCAAGCACAAAATGCACTTTGGGGGAGCAGACTGGACCCCGGGGGAGGGAGGGACTTGTTTCAAGAGGACTCGCTCTTGCCCTTCTGAGGATGGCTCATACAGGCAGCGTCCGGAAGCACCCAATCGCCCACATGCAGCACGGGCCGACCCTCTCGTCAGCAAAGTCCAGGATCGCCCTGGGGGCGGGAGGGCGCTGGGCGGTGTTTCCCGTCTGGCTCTGAACGCTCGTGTGTTCTGGTCTGAATCTCTCCTAGGGCACCAGGCTTTGTTTTGGTTGTCATTGTGGGCGTTTATCCCTCGTGTTTATTTGGGAACAGCCTCTCTGGGAAGCAGGAGGAGCCGATGCAGGAGAAGGAGTGCCCTTCTCTGTGCTGAAGCAGCAGCGTGGGCTTGACAGGCGTCCTGTGTGCGCTTCGTGCTTTCAGGCATGATTTGGGATGATTCCCTGGATTGCTTCCCCTGACACAGATTCCACAAATGCTGGCGATACCTTTTATGGCCCCCACGCTGATGCGGGCGATGAAGTGAGCGAGGGAGACACAGAGCCGGTCCTTGCCTTCAGAAACTTACAAAGGTGTAAAACTTACGAAGGGGGCAGCTGCGGGTGATGTGGCCGTGATGAGAGGTATACCAGACGCCCACCCTACAGTGCACGTGTTCTACCTGAGAAACGGTCTGTCTGTTCTATGTTCAGTTCTAAATAGATGCTTATAACTGCATTGAAATGTTCACGTGGCTTATTTTGCATTGCTAGTCCTCCTCATCCTGGATTTTAAGCACATAAAGGACTTCTGAAAGAGGAAGGGAGTTTACAAAGCGTAGGTGAGAGACGGCGATTTTCATCTCTGAGCTGGTGCTGCACAAGAGGAAGGCAGTTAATGCTGAGGATGACGAGTGGAGGGGAGAGGCAGAGCAGTGCACCCTGGGCCATCGGCTGGAGAGATGGAAGGGAGAAAGCGTGTGTGTGTGCTTGTGAGTGTGAATGTGTGTGCCCGAGTGTGTAAGTCTCTTGGTGTGTATGTGTGAATGTGTGTGTGATTAGGTGTGGGTGAGTGTACATGTGTGTGTCACCCCTGGGCCATCGGCTGGAGAGATGGAAGAGAGAAAGCGTGTGTGTGTGTGTGTGTGTGCGCTTGTGAGTGTGAATGTGTGTGCCCGAGTGTGTAAGTCTCTTGGTGTGTATGTGTGAATGTGTGTGTGATTAGGTGTGGGTGAGTGTACATGTGTGTGTCACCCCGGGGCCATCGGCTGGAGAGATGGAAGGGAGAAAGCGTGTGTGTGTGTGTGTGTGTCAGAGAGTGCGTGGGTATGTGTTTAACACTGTGAGTATGTGTGTACAGTTACACATTTGTGAGTTAATGTGTGTGCTGCTGGGCATGAGTGCTTGTGTGTGTGTGTGTTCTCCAGTGAGATTTTCTTTTGTTTTCCAAATAAAATGTGGTTGGGAGCTTCCTGCACAGAAAGCAGCAGGAAGGGCTCATCCTTCTACATGAGAAAACACAGTTTCAAAGAAGTAAAATGACAACAGAGGGTGGTGAGTCAGGAAGGAAAGCGAACGCAGAACGTGCATGCCTTGCCCTGGGAGAGCTCCAGGGAACAGGGAGGGGGTGCTCGGGGAGAGGAGGGCGGCCGGGCAGAGACGTCTGTGGAGCCGCGGGGACTGGGGGACTCCTGGCCGCTCAGCAGACGCCCTGCTGGGTCCTGGGAAAACCACTCGGAAGAACCGAGGCAGGGGTACCTGACGCCACACGAAAGCCTGAGTGGGCTCTGCCCCTGGGCTGAACAGAAAAGCCTCGTAGCTCAACGGGAAATGGAGCAGGGTGCCCGATGACGCCATTGCTCCCTGTCGGGAAATAACCGGCTCTTAGTTCTCAACTGACACTCCTCAGTTTTTGGGTGATAAATCCTCAAAGTCCGACTCCAAAGGCTCAAATTGTTTCTGAATGCCTTAGTTGTGAAAATGACTTGAATTCCCAGCAAGATGAAAGTTACAGTATCTTACATCTTATCAAAAATCACGGTGCACGCAGAGAAGCAGGCAACAAATCCCTTAAGGAGGGAACAGCAAACCTAAAACTGACGCCGCGTAGGAGAAGGGGGCGTGAAGCCAGTTACTCCACATGTCCAGAAACACAGGGGAGGGGCAGCTGCTCGGCACGGTGGCGAGGCCTCTGGCCGGGATGCCTGGGTTCAGGACCTGGCTGTGCTGCTCATCCCAGGACCCCACAGGGGCAGCACCGATGAGGAATGTGGTTGCTGCCACCACGTGGAGACGTGGGTTGTGTTCCTATCTCCCGCCTTCAGTATTTGGATAAAGAAACAGTGGCTAGACCGGCGCCGTGGCTCACTAGGCTAATCCTCTGCCTGCGGCGCCGGCACCCAGGGTTCTAGTCCCAGTTGGGGCGCTGGTTCTGTCCCACTTGCCCCTCTTCCAGGCCAGCTCTCTGCTGTGGCCCCCAGGAAGGCAGGGGAGGATGGCCCACGTGCTTGGGCCCTGAACCCACGTGGGAGACCAGGAGGAAGCATCCGGCTCCTGGCTTCAGATCATCGCAGTGCGCCGGCCATAGCGGCCATTTGGGGAGTGAACCAATGGACGAAAGACCTTTCTCTCTGTCTCTCTCTCTCACCAACTCTGCCTGTCAAAAACAACAACAACAACAAAAAAAAACAGTGGACAGGAGAGCTGGCTTTCATGTTTTGTCCTTCTCCCTTTCAAATAAAGAAATCATGAAAAGCAATGAGGAGGTTGTAGGACGTTGTTGTCAATGACGGAAATACAAATGCAAACTCGAATTCCACACGTTCATACGTGTGTGCATCCGTGTGTGAGATGAAGATTAAATAAGGGCATTTGCAGACTTATAAAAACTGACAATAAATGATATTTTACAGAAGAGAAAATGGTAGTAGGTGAACACATAGAGTTAAATAGAACAGGGTCTCAGCATTTAACTTAGTTATGAGTTCTCCCATTGTTGTTGTAATCATCGTAAAATACGACCCAGAATTAATTCCCGGAGGAAATGCTTATTAAGAACCTGTTGGGTTCCCTGGCCCTGAAGGTAGCTTTCGGGATACTTCGGTGCGACTGCTGTGTGAAAATAATTTGAAAGAACGACGTACAATGGTCTTGTGGAGTGTAGAATAATACGCAATTTATGTTCCATGCAGCAGCTCCTTTAGAAGCGCAGTAATAAACAATCAAAGGACCACATTTCGAGTTAGTAACAGATACTAATTGACAACGACTTTGTATTATAGCACACTCAATGCTTCACTGGCTTCCAAATCTTCTAGGAGATGAGAATTAGCACGCATTGATGGAATTAGCAAGCGATTTTGAAATCGGTGTTGGTTTAAGGCAAAGCTGTGATTTCTGGGAGTTTTCCCGTGTGTATGCTAAAGATCTCCTGCTGCCGGAAGGGGAGAAGTTCTTGGATCCACGTGCAAGCACCCTGTAGAGGTGCGAGTGCAGCTCTGAGACGTTCCGCTTGCTCGTTCTCTTCCCAGCCTGTTCGCAAACCCCTGGGGAGGAGAGAGGCCAGCGGTGGTTGTCCGCAGGACCCACGTCCCTCCTCCGTCAGTGGGAATGCAGGGCCAGTCTTGCCAGGGGCCTGTGCAACACGAGAGCAGCCTCGTTCAAAGGGCAGGCTTCGGTGCTGCCGTCTGCCGAGTCTGTGCACCATCTCTGTCCATGCCATTTACAGCTTCGCGGCACACGCCTTCCCCCAGAGCTGCTGTAGCCCCGTGTCACACGCTGGGTGATTTCAACTACAGAACTCCCAGAGTTGCAAGTGCAGAGTCAAAATGTGGCCGGGGCTGAGCTCCCTCCCAAGACTCCAAGGGAGGAGCCTCCCGTGCACCAGAAGCCCCCACCCCAGCCCCGCTTGAGCCTGCATCACACCTGTCCCTGCCCCTGTCGTCACGTGGGCTGCTTCTCCCCACTCGTCTTGCATCTCCTTCTGCTTGGATCCAAGTGTCTCCTTTTCATAAGAGTGCCAGACACTGACTTCAGACCCAAGCTCTTGACCCTGTTCCGACTTGACATCCGCAAAGACCCTGTCTGCAAACAAGGTGGGATCTGCAGGGACTCGGGGCTGGAACAGGGCAGAGTCCACCCCGTGAGAGTGACCTGCAGGGAGGTCCCCGTTCTTCCACGAGACACAAGCAGCTCCAGCACCAGCCCCTGGGCTGTCCCAGCCCCAACAGGAGTGCATCGCTGGGCGGGGGAGGGGTTTTAACACCAGAGATCCCCCCCCCCCCCCGCCCCACTAGGCCTTCAAGGTGGAAGCATGCTGGTGGAATGGGAGGGCGTTAAGCAAAGAAAAACATCACACTCGGGCTCAACTGAAAATCTGTAATGAAGTGAAGAGTTTAAAAAAATGGGAGACTCTTAGTCTACCGTGGGGAGTCTTAGCACAGCAGGCATTTGTAGAGATTGAAACTGCTAAATCAGAGTCGAGTGGGAGAGGATTTCGTAGGAAAACCTGCAAAACTGCACAGGCCTGGGCCATTCTGTAGGACTGAGCCTGCAGAGACGCAGACCCCCATCTTTCTACAGGATCACAGCGCCAGGCACGCACGACTGAAATCTACATAAAGACGCCTAAACGAGCTTTGCTCTCTGCATCAGAATCCAGATTCTTGCTTCACTTGCAGAGGTAGCCCCGGGCCTCCAATAACGTGATTTTCGCTTGGGGAGAAATCGCCGTTTATGTCTGCTGAGCGTCCCTGACGGAGCAGCTCTTCCTCCGGGATCAGCTCGGAATTCTTCTAATTTGAAGCTTTGTGCAGTGAGATTGCCACATTTTCTCAGTTTAGAAATTCCAATGGCCCCCAGTGGATATTTCCACAGGATGAATTTAAGAGACAGCTTAGCTAATAGGTATTTTGTTCTAAATACCCATTTCTAACGTCAACTTTGCCAGCCACCGCAGCTGCGCGTTGCCGCAGTCGGCAGAAATGTGCTCCACGCTTAGTGTGAGGTTCTGTAACCCGCGGGCCAAGTGCGCTGGCAGCTGGGGGGGCTGCACATTCTGCTGAGTGGGTCCCAGCCACACCGAGAAGCGAGCACGCCGGGGAGTGTGAACAGGCTGGGGTGCCCAGGCCTGGAGCCCCTCCACAGCACGTGGAGAAGGGGGTGCAGGGGCTTCCCTCTCTCAGACACATCTAGGGCTGGCGTGAAGAGGGAGCCTCTCTGTTCTGTGTGAATGGACATAGAAAGAGAAGATGCCGTAGGGGAGGTTCTGAGACCGGGAAACTTGACCTTGCATGCGATCCCTGGGCCTGGGAGTCCTGAGAGTCTGTGAGCTGTGTTCATTTCCAGGAACTTTCCAGAATGTCGGGATCTTGGGGGGAAGGAGGGGGGGCTTGTGTGCACATCTATCTACATAACAAATATCTTTCTGGAGCCTTCTTCCTGTGGGGACGTCTCTCGGGACGGTTTGTGGTTGAGATTTCGTGATTGAGATTCTTGCACGGCTGAGCTGTGTCAGTTTTATTACCGGAATCCTCCATTGCTCCCGCCACGTGAGAGAGAAGATCATACAGTGGATGTGTGGTGAGGCTAATGCTAACCCTAACCCTAACCCTAACCCTAACCCTAACCCTAACACTAACCCTAACCCTAACACTAACCCTAACCCTAACCCTAACGCTAACCCTAACCCTAACACTAACCCTAACCCTAACACTAACCCTAACCCTAACCCTAACGCTAACCCTAACCCTAATGCTAACCCTAACCCTAATGCTAACCCTAACCCTAACGCTAACCCTAACCCTAATAACGCTAACCCTAACCCTAACCCTAACCCTAACCCTAACCCTAATCCTGTGGTTCTTTGCCGTCTGGAGACAGCCTCTTGTTGGGTGAGGAAAGAAACCAGGCCTTGCTCCTGCGGCCGCATTAGTCCGTCTTTCCACTCGAGGTTGTGCTGTGCAGCCATGTTACCTGTCGATACTCCTTTCACACTGGCCATAGGGTCTCCTGGCTGTCATGTGATGGCTTGGGGAGAGAAGTGCCACCTTCTGCTCTTTCTCCCTGGAGTCCTGACCCCAATGCTGCAGCACCCATGACTGCATCGGCCTCCTTGGGACTTCAGTCCTTCAAGGCTCCTGCTCTCAATGGCTGAAGAGGGGCAGAGGAAGGCAGAGCTTAGGAAGCACATCCCCCGCATCTTGTCAAGCCTCAGGACCCCGACCCGCCCGCTGGTGCTTACGTCCTGCCGTCTGGGCTCCATGGAGCAGCCGGAGGGGTCATTTAAGAGCCTTCACCAAGTACCGTCTGTCTCTGCTTGTAACTCTTTTTTTTTTTTTTTTTTTTGGACAGGCAGAGTCAGTCAGAGAGAGACAGAGAGAAAGGTCTTCCTTTTCCGTTGGTTCACCCCACAGTGGCCGCACTGTGCTGATCCGAAGGCAGGAGCCAGGTGCTTCTCCTGGTCTCCCATGCAGGTGCAGGACCCAAGCACCTGGGCCATCCTCCCCTGCACTCCCGGGCCACAGCAGAGAGCTGGCCTGGAAGAGGGGCAACCGGGACAGATCCGGCGCCCCGACCGGGACTAGAACCCGGTGTGCCGGCGCCGCAGGCAGAGGATTAGCCTAGTGAGCCACGGCGCCGGCTGCTTGTAACTCTCCAGAGCCTTTCCGTTCCAGTACCTTGCCGCCTCCTGGCCGTGGACATGACTTGGTTCTTGTCTCCCACCTCTCACGTCGCCATCCTCCTCTCCCCCTGCTGCTAGCCACTTTGGCTGCTTTCTGTGCACCAGGCACACAGAATCGCTTTAGACACTGGGACCGGAAGGAAACTCAGAAGAGAATGAAAGCTCCTGCTCTTCGTCTTCCGCCTTTCCTGCCTCTTCACACCGGGTTGTAGCCGACACAGGTGTGCGGTTTCTGAATTCAGGACACGAGCAGAAAACGGTGCGAAATAAAAGTGTCACTGAAATTGTCTTAAAATAACTCTCTTCTTAGGGTGCACAGTGTTGTTCCCTGAGTAACGGTGCCCCCAAAAGGATGCAAGTCCCTACGACACGCAGGATGGGGAGACACGTCTCTGAGCAGACGCGGCGCGTGGAGACTGTGGTGATCTCGGAACACTGTCAGATCCTCAGCTGTCGGGGGCAGTAGTGCCCAACTCCCTGGCATCCTCTCCCTCCCGGTGCGCGGCGTCTGCGCCCTCCATGCGTGCTAGTGGCCTTCCTTGTTGTGAGGATTAAACGAGAGCACAGAGCAGCATCCCGCCCATGGCTTAAGCATTAGCACCAGCACGTAAGTGCCCTTGGGATGTTACAGGAGGCGTTTAGTTGTGTGGAACAGGAGGTTTTAACCAAAACATCACCACTTCATAAGATAAGGGCACACACCAGAATGCAAATTTCCAAGTAGCTGAAAATATGTTCAATAATTCTGAAGGCCCCTTTCAAAAACGAGCAAGAGAAGGGAGTGGACGGGGAGAATATGAGGTTCCCGGGATTTGGCAGGGTGTGTCGAGGGTGCGCATCGAGGACAGGGATGACCACCAGGGGGCAGCAGCACACACCTGCTTGCAGAGCCGGTGTCAGGGCTGACACAGCGGAGGATCTGGTGTGGGGACCGCCACCCAGACAGGAGAGCAAGGGATTGCCTGGTAGCAATGAGACTCACAGACCTGCATCTGCGGGGATGCTGCCAGGCAGCGTGAAGGGGTGTCTCTGGACAGGGAGCTCTGGACAGAGGTCAGGAGTCTCTGGGGGCTCTTCCGGGCTGCAGGGTTTGACTTATCTGGGGCTGGCGAGTGTTGGGTTCAGTTATGCAGAAGGGGCTTAGCAGCTAAAACTACGTGCATTGGGATATGCTTAGAATAAGTGGGTATGTACAATTTTGAGTTTGGTGCTGGTGGATTATTGAGCAGGTAGATCCCAGCCTGCTACGAAGAAGCAAATGAGCCAGGGGCTGTGTTTTAAGTCCTTCACTTAGCAGGGTGGAAATTCTAAAAAAACAATCTGAGAGTTGTGGCTCCTGGGTGAGGAGGGTGGGCTGTTCCTGGCTTTATTTGGTGCCTAACAAACCATTCAGGAAGCGTGAAACCGGGAGACACCAGGGACGGTCGCGTGAATCCTGCTCCAGGCCTCAGTGGGCTTGATTGTTGCCTGGGGGCACAGCTCTGTGGGAGCCGTGAGGAGGACCTGGATGCCCAGCGTGTCCCAGACGAACAGGCTGTGTACCTGTGCTCCAGGTGCGGCCCAGGGCAGCCCTGCCCTTTATTGTCCAAATGACCCCTGAGAGTGGAAGGAGAAATAGTAATTATGTCAGGACACCAAAGCTCCAGAGCAGCTGGGACATGGGACACACGTTACCTTACCCAGGTGAGAGGCAGAGCATTTGGGAGGTTATTGAAGGAAACTTGGGAGGTGAGCATCTGTATGTGAGGTTTGCAGGACCAGTAACCACAGGAGAGGTGTTGGGAAGGGGGAGTGGAAGAGAATCACATGTGGACCAGAGGAGTTGCCACCCATGGGTCCAGCAGGAAAGTACACGAAGGAGCTCACGAGAGAAGGAGGCAACCCTGGTCACGCCAGGGTCACGGCCAGCCCTGGTCTCTCCTGTGAGACACCGGAAAGGTGGGAACCTGGATGCCGGGTGGTGTGGCTGCAGACGGCAGAAGACAGGGTTATCGTCATAGGTCCTGAGAAGCGGCTCGGCACAATCACTAATACAGGGGTCTGAGGGTCACTAACACAGAAGTCTGAGGGTCACTAATACGGAGGTCTGAGGGTCACTAATACAGGGGTCTGAGGGGGCACTAACAGGGGTCTAGGGTCACTAACACAGGGGTCTAGGGTCACTAATACAGGGGTGGCTGAAGACTTCTGTGTTAAAGCCCACAACTCGCACAGCGGGGCAGTGGCAGGATCCTCGGGAGATCATGGACGAGGCGAGATTGCCCACCGCCGCCGCTGCTGTTGCACACTGGTTAGAGGTGCCAGCCAGGCAGTTAAAGGAAAAACAAGGCATCAGTGTTGGGAAGAAGGGACAATGCTGTCATCGCTATTTACAGAGCCCTTGACCATCTACAGAGAATCAATGATAAAACTCAGAGTTTTCAGCATTGTAGAAATACTTAATATTCATACAAAATCACTATCTTTCCATATAAAATAATAACTAGAAATAAAATCAACTGATGAATCTCATTTATAATAGCCACAAGAAACGCATGTGGAGGGCTAAACATAACCGGGGCCGGCGCCGTGGCTCAACAGGCTAATCCTCTGCCTTGTGGCGCCAGCACCCGGGTTCTAGTCCCGGCTGGGGTGCCGGATTCTGTCCCGGTTGCCCCTCTTCCAGGCCAGCTCTCTGCTGTGGCCCAGGAGTGCAGTGGAGGATGGCCCAAGTGCTTGGGCCCTGCACCTGCATGGGAGACCAGGAAAAAGCACCTGGCTCCTGCCATCGGATGAGCGTGGTGCGCCGGCCGCAGCGCGCCAGCCGTGGCAGCCATTGGAGGGTGAACCAACGGCAAAGGAAGACCTTTCTCTCTGTCTGTCTCTCTCACTGTCCACTCTGCCTGTCAAAAATAAAAAAATAAAAACAAAAAAAAACATAACCGGAAACGTTTGAAGCCAAAATGCAGAGAAAGTGCTTCTGAACACGGAGGTGGATGGAAGGCGGCCTTCTCCCTTCTCTTGGGAGGAGGTGTCCGACCCCCCTGACTCAACGCACCTCCATGAGCCCTGCAGAACCTCTAGTGAACATTCCCTTGGAGATACACAAGAAGACATCGCAATTCCTACAGCAAAATGATCACATAGGAACAGCCGGGAGCTGGCGTCATGGCACGGAAGGTTAAGCAACATCAGCATCTCCTCCTATGAGAGTGCTGGTTCAAGTCCCAGCCGCTCCACTTCACATCCAGCTCCCTGCTAATGCGCCTGGGAAGGCAGTAGAAGATGATTCGGGTACTTAGGTCCCTGCACCCGCTCGGGAGACCTGGATGGAGTTCCTGGTTCCTGACTTTGGCTTGGCCCAGACCAGGCTGATGCAGCCGTTTGGGGAGTGAACCAGATGGTGGAAGATAGACGTCCCTCTCTCTCCCCCGTCTCTGAGCTGCTCTTTCAAATAAACACATAGATAAATCTTTAAATACAAAAGGACAACCAAAAAACCCTGAAACATGCATCTCAGCAGGCAAGTAATCGTGCCAGGTGTTAAAGCAACAGAGCAGCGAGGGACTTGCACGGGAACCCTGGGACCAGGGAGACAGGAGAGGAGCTGTGGGGAGAGATGAAATTGTCTGTAACAACCTGGGGTATGGTTTCCACGATGTTTCAAATCATGGGGCCAAAATATTCTCTTTCCATTCATGAGATAAAGGATAGTCCCTTTGTCACGCTATGCACAAGACACGCCTCCAGTTGAATCAAGCCTAACTATTCTAGAAATTTAAGGTGGGGCAGGTGTGCGGCACAGTAGCTAAGCCTCCACTGGGGACACCCACCTCCCATGAAGGAGCACCCCAGAGCACGTGTGAGCTCTGCCCAGCTGCAGGTGTTGCCTGTGCACGCTCTGACGGACAGCGGGGGTGGAGGGTGTCAAGTACTCGCATCCCTGCCACCCCCGGGAGAGACATGGATGGAGTGCCTGGCTTCAGCCTAGCCTAGCCCCAGCTGTTATGGGCATTTAGGGGGTGAACCAAAGGATAGAAGATCGCTCCTCTCTCCCCTACTTCCCTTCCTCTCACTCTCCCTCCTTTTCTCTCACATAAAGAAGATTCAGTAAAGTCTAAGGAAGAAATCTTTCTATTGTGATGAAACTCCATATGTAACTGAAGACAAAATGGAAAATCTGACTCAATAACTTAATTTTATGGTAAAAATGACATGTAAGGGATATAAAGACAAAATTACACATAACATCATAAATGTCAATATGTTATCAATAATGTCTACCATCAATAATGTCTACAAGTTCCAAAATTATCAAGACATTTTGAATATTGAGGGGAAAAATAAGAAATTTTATGGAGAGATTTTCAAAAATGAACAACTAAAATTGAATTATGAAAATGGTACCTAATTATCTATAAAGTATGCAACTTCACCAATAGCTAGAAAATTGGAGTGAAAGTCGAGATATCCTGTCTCATCCACCCGATTGGCACAAACCCAAAAGCCTGATGACAGGTCCCTGCCGCCCCGGGCTGTGGGGAAAGAGGCCCCGAACGCTGCCAGTGGAAGTGCAGCGTTATCTCATTCCTGGAAACGGAGCTGCCAGTGCCTGCCAAGCCCACGTGCGTGTTTATGCCTCGGAGAGAAATGGCATACATGGGAGTTTATCCTGAAAACACACCCTCAATGATACGAAATCGCATGCACACCAGCTATGCAGCGTTGCTTTTAACTGCAAAACGTATCAGAGACTCCAGAAAGACCCAACGCTGGTGGCAGAGCGTCGGACACACTGGTTGCAGATGGGCTGTGGTGAAGGCCGCGCTGTGTGAAGGTCACTGACGCCACTGCGCGGCCCGCCGGGCGGAGGGACACACTATGTGACGGGCAGTTTGCCGCTGTAAAAATAGATCAAGGAGCATCTTGTGCAGTGTGCTACGTTTTGTGTAAGAAAAGAGGAAATAGGAGGCTATGCATATGTCTGCGAGAGCAGTGACGGGGACGTATAGGTCAGGTGTCTCCAGCGAGTGGACGTGTAAGAGCAGCGTGTAATGGGATTGTGCCCGTGCCCTGGGCTGCTCCCACCTCTGCTGTTCCTGGCTCTGTGGCTTGTAGATGGCTGAGACTCCTCAGTCCCCAGCGTGGCATGAGCAGCGACACAGGAGCCTGGAGCCACCCCTCCCCCCAGCATCTCCTCTCTCTGTGTCCTTGGTTGCACACCCTTCTGTCATCTCACACATCTGCCTCCTTTTTGGGATTAAATTTAGGACTTGCCTCTTATAACCTGAGACATCCTCCCCACCTCCAATCCCTTCACTCGGTTACATTTGCAAAGTCCTTGCGCCGGCGTCAGGCCATGGTCCCAGGTCCCGTGGGTTGGGGTGTGGACCACATTGGGGCATCACTGTCAGAGGCCGCATACGGGATAAGGCACGGGCAGTGTACGTGGGGAAGGAGGCTCTGGCCCCCTGCCCCCATCCTGTTGGGGTCACACTCAGGTGTAGACAGACAAGGAAAGGACCCACAGGTGTGCTGCACCTGACAAGACTTGTGTTATAAATCATGACACGAATCAGATAAGTGGGATGGGCATTTTGCCTAGGGTTAGGATACCCCAGTCGCTTATCACAGTCTCTGAGTTCAAGGCCCGGCTCTGGTTCCCGAGTCCAGCTTCCTGAGGGATGGTTCAGGTTTTTCTCTCCCCCTCCCCCTCACCCCCTCCCCCTGCCATCTACATGGAGAACCCGGATTGTCCTCCCGGCTTCAGCCTGACCCTCTCTCAAAGAGAAACAGTGGCTTAAGTAACAAGTGAGAAGTAGGCAGTTGTCAATAGTCGATTAATTCATAAGAATCCATACACCTGTGCCTCTGTCCAGTCCAGGGGTGGGATCGCGAGACCCTCACTCAGGTCTTCACGGAGCTGTGTCTGCTCCCCAGAGTCCTCCTTTGGGTGGGCTTCCCGCTCCAGCAGACCCTGCCCCCAGGAGCTCAGGGGGTCACATGTACCCAGCTCCCACTCCTGCAGGGGCCCTGTCCTCCCCACAAGGGTCCTCAAGGGACGGCCCCTGCTGAGCCTCACTGAGGAAGTGCCCAGCCCTGACCTGGCCATGCTGCCCGCGGACGGGACACACGGATGGATGGCCCAGGCCTGCCACATGCCGGGCTTGACCATCACCCACGATCCACAGACACCACAAGGAGGGCCTCTCCGAGGGTCAGCGTTAGCCCAAAACTAAACAAGGGAAGCCGGAAACAGCAGAGGGAAGTGTGGGGATGAGGCCCTCCTTCCCACGGCTCCTTTCTCTCAAGTTGTTTTTAGTTATTTTTTGTTAGAAGGACACAGAGCTCCCATGCACCGATTCACTCTCCAGATACCACAACTGCCATGGCTGGGAGGGAGCCAAAGCCTCCCATGGGGGTGGCAGGAAACCAAGGACTTGAGACATCATGGCTGCCTCCCGGGGTCTGCATTGCAGGAAGCTGGAGCTGGGAGCTGGAATTCCCGTATCCCAACCGCTGGGCTGCCTGCCCACACCCCAGCGGGTGCACTGGCACCAGTTCTAACTCCCACTGGTAATTCTGTCCCTCTGGCTTTGCCCTGAGTGGGGAGGAGGGGGTCCTGGGCACGGGGGGCCATCCCTCGCCTGCGCCCCTCTGCAGTGCTGAGGTTACGGAGCAAGGCCACCCCACTCCCTGTACTCGGCCACCTCTGTTTGAAGGCTTTCAGTGGGAGTTTAAGAGAAATCTACCCCGAGCTGGTTTTCTTCCAGCCAAGCCACAGAGCCTGCTGATGACTCTTTAATTGAAGTAGTGCTTCCGGTATTCAGACAGACCTGGGAGTGCATTAAGTCGTGAGGCCGCTTCAGTTCTGTGCTCATCTGTCATTCCCGATACAGCGTATCAGCAGACGGGTCCATAAACACTGATTTGACATCTTCAAAGGTTGACAACGTGAGCCAGGATATCTTATTCTAACATAAGCAGCTTCATACTTACGTCGATCATGTAAATGCAGAAATATTTATTCTTTCAAGTTTTGTTTACTGGGTTAGTAGCAGGACCCTAGAAAACATTTGCTAATAAAAAATGATGATGGCTTTGGTAAGAATGTGGATAATGGTTAGCTCAACTGCAGTGTATCCACTAACGGCGATGTTCTTTAAGAGAGAAAATAAAAGATTTATGTAGGCTTATCTAGAAAACATTTGAGGTGCATTTTGTACTGAAAATGAATAGAGTATGAATGCGTGTGTGTGTGATAGTTAACCTGCTTCCGGGGCTCATAGTTCAACACTTACAGAAAGATACGCAGTGAAATTTGTCTTCAGGATCCAGGCTTTGACTATTTAGTTACCTTCTAGAGTGTTCCCGATTTTTGTGTGCATGAATAGTACATTTGTTTAAACAAGTAGCATGTTTACATGTGTGTGTGCACGTACACGCGTGTGGATACATCACTTCTACGTGCACATAGTACTAAGGCGTATTGGAACACACAAGCATGCGTACCTGCGTGTATGTACAAGGGTACTTTGAAAAGTTTGTGGAAACTAGAATTAAAAGGGAATTTTTTTTAAAATTTGCATGTAATGTGCAATTTCCACACACTTTTTGAAGTCCCGTCGCCCATGTGAGTGCTGTAAACCACTTCAGTGACAGAAGACTGGGCAGGGCATGTTCCCGTCTGTGTGGGCGAGAAGATCCCGGGCAGGGTCTGTGCGCAGGAGCGCAGTCACAGCGGGACTACGCCTTGACCTAGTGAAGTTCCTGTTACATGCATGTGTCAGCTGCACAGAAGAACGTATGTTAAAGGGGCTTGATATGCACGGAGGCTCTTCCATTGATGCAGCAACAGTCTGTCACTCCCCTCATTTGTTTAAAAAATATTTATTTACCTGAAAGGCAGAAATACAGAGGGAAGAAGAGAGATCTTCCATTTTCTGGTTCATTCTCCAAATGGCTGCGAGCCCCAGCTGAAGATAGGAGCCCGGAGCTTCTTCCGGGTCTCCCACGCAGGTGCAGGGGCCCAAGGACTTGGGCCATCTTCTGCTGCTTTCCCACGCCACAGCAGAGAGCTGGAATGGAAATGGAGCAGCCGGGACTCGAACTGGCACTCACACAGGACACTGACACTGTAGGTGGAGGCTTACCCTACTCTGTCCCCCTCATTTTTAAGGAAAACAGTTTTGGGGCCAGCACGTGGCATCCTGTAAGCGCTGGTTTGAGTCTGGACTGCTCCATTTCCCATTCAGCTTCCTGCCTATGTGCCTGACAAGGTGGTGGAAGACGGCCCAAGTGCTTGGCTCCCTGCCACCCTCTTGGGGGACCTGGATGGAGTTCTGGGCTCCTGGCATCAGCTTGGCCCAGCCCGGCTGTTGTGGCCATGTGGGGAGTGACCCAGCTGATGGAAGATCAAGTCATTGATTCTCTCCCTCCCTATCTCCCTCCCTCTCTCCCTGCCTCTCTCCCTCTCTCCCTCCCTCCCTCTCCCTCTCTCCCTCCCTCCCTCTCTCTCTCTCCCTCCCTCCCTCTCTCCCTCCCTCCCTCTCTCTCTCCCTCCCTCTCTCCTTCTCTCCCTCCCTCCCTATCTTCCTCCCTCTCTCTCTCCCTCCCTCTCTCTCTCCCTCTCTTCTTCTCTCCCCACCCCATCTCTATAACTCTACCTTTCAAATAAATTAACCTTTTTAAAAAACATTTTTAGCTGAAAGATGGGGAGAGAGAGAGCGAGACTGATTTGTCATCCTCTGTCTGCTAGTTCACTCCCCCAGTGCCTGCAAGGACCGGGACTGGGCCCCTCTGAAGCCAGGAGCCCAGAGAGTTCTCTCTCTGGGCTCTCCCACGTGGGTGGCAGGGATCCAGGCAGTTGCTGCGTCGTCTTCTGCCTCCCCCTCCCCCCTCCCGCAGTGTGCATTCACAGGAAAACCGGTCAGAGCAGAATGGAGGCCGTGCCCGCTCCCGGTAAGCCCCTCGCTGACCTGCGGCCTCTACCTTGCTCCGGGGGAAGTCAGCTGCTGGGCGGGAATCCCACCAACACGGAGACCACCATGCTGTGAGGAAGCCCAAGAGGGCCGGGTCGGGAGGACCTAGAGGGCAGCCTAGGAGCAGGCGGCAGGGAGGACGATACCCCAGACAGACGCCTTTGTGCCTCTGCGCTGAGGTCCCTCGCCGGGACTCCCAGGTGACCGTCAGCTCTCACCTCAGTGTGAATTCCTCACTGAAAAGATCAAGTGGTCGTCCACTCAACTCGGGGTGGTTCCATGAAAGAGAAACGGAAGCAAGCACACAGCAAGGAACCACGAAGAGGCAGGAGAAGCCAAACCCAGCACTGCCGTGGCGTGGTGGCCGGGGGGCTGCAGGTGTGATGGAGGGGGCTTCCGCTGCGGTCAGCCCAGGGAGGAGTGGTCCAGGCTTAGAATTCGCTGGGGGAGCCTTGAAGGAGGCTGACCGTGACCCTAAGAGAGCAGGTGTTATTCTGCAGGCGCTGGGTGGCCGTGGAGGTCCTCCGTGACACCGAACCCCACGATCACTAACAGCTTGCCTGAGCCTCCGCTTCGCCTGCTCTGGGGCCCTCCTCGTCCTGAGACCACCTCGGCGTGGAGAGCATCAAGCGAGAGCGGTCGGAGCTGAGCCAGCGAGGTTCTAGATTCTGCCCCAAGTGGGAAATTCACATCCCTCAGTGCCTGGAGTTCTAGTGAAGCCAACAGGCAGGAGGGAAGACAGTGGGCAGAGCGACCTCTGGGCTGGACTCTCAGCTCTGTGTGCTCGCTGTGTGGAGCAGAGAACGCGGCTCGGATTGCTCGAGAGCGTGATGGTGCTCACGGGACAGGATGCTGTGAAAGGCGCAGAAGCTAACGCACACGTTGTGTCAGGCAGTGCCTGCAGGGGCCACCGTCTTTCGGAGCCCCTGGCTGTGCTGAGAGTTCCCAGGGCCCCGTGCTCTCTGTAGCACTGGTCTTTGTTGTCTAAGCTAGTTCTGAGTCACTTAGTCTTGTAAAACAAATTCCTCAAAGAGGGAGAGTCTGTCCTATTTACACCCGAATTTCAGGGCTTTGCAGAGTTCCTGTTGGGACTTAAATCCACATCCTGAATGAGAGAATCAGAAACCGGCAGCTTTAAAACCCGGGCTATCTGTGGCAGCTCTGGTCAAGCGTCCAACCAAGGAGCTGTTATTTTTAATTTAAGGTGTGTGAAATGCCAGGCTCTGGCTAGAGCTGTGTGTCCAGTTCAGCTGTTATTGGCAAGGTGCATAATGATTGGTTAAACCTGCACATCCCCCAGGGCTGCCATCGCTGGTCACCCCTCACCCCTCACCCTGGAGCTGGGTTCCCCGGGGGCGTGGACTCACGCCTTTCTGATGACGTGCAGGCCCCTTCGGAGGCTGGACCTTCGCTTCTCTCGCCTCCGTCGCGGGCTGTGGCGGGGAAGTCCTGTTGTGGGCACCTGTCGCTTGCACAGTCCTCGTGCTTGTGCTAGGGAGAGAGTGCGGGAAAGTCATTGGTGTGGGGCATTCTTCATTGAAGCCATGAGGGCCACTCGCTACAGCAGGAAACCCTGCAATCTGATCGGCTAAAACCAGCAACAGCCTACTGCTCCTCCCAAGTCCGACGTGGTTTGGGTAGCTGACTTCCATCCTGAAGCCCGCAGAGGAGACGTGGTCCACCCATGCTTGGAGTCCACGGGGCGGGGTGGCCATAGGGACTGGACTCAACACCAGGGGGTGCTGGGGAACAGGGACTCCTGGCTACAGGTGGGACGGCGGGGGTCTCTGTGGCTCGTCACCAAGCACTTCACACGCTGAAAAGCCATCCCAACAGCTGGAGAGGGACAAAGTCCTGTCTGAAAAGAGAATGTTTTCCTGGAGTGTGACACCTTATACTTACTTCTACAGGTTTTGACCTTCAATTGTATTAATTTTTTTTCTTTCCAGAGAAACCTTTCATTTAATGAATACAAACTTCACGCATGTCTTAGTACAACTTTAGGAATATAGTGATTCCTCCTACCCCTCCTTCCTCCTTCTCCTATTCCCAGTCTTATTTTATACTATGATCTATTTTCAATTAACGTTATGCACAGTTATTTCAAACATAGTAAAAACATTTAAAAATGTCTTCCGAGAAAATAGATGTAGACAAGGCAACTGGTTGTCAAGTCTACTTCCTGAACCCATTCTTGCAATTATGGTCCTCTGTCTTTTCTCCCTTGCTCTATTTGGACAAGTTTAAGGCAGATTTCTCACTTTTTAATAAAATGTTATTTTCGAGCAGTTTTATATTTACAGAAAATTGAGCATATGGCACAATCTACTCCGAGTTTATTGATAACATCTCACATTAGTATGGCACATTTATCACAACTAACAGGCAAATATTGATGCATCATTATCTTCTTTAAAGATTTATTTATTTGAAAGTCAAGAGTTACAGAGACTGAGAAGGACAGGCAGAGAGAGAGGTCTTCCATCCACTGGTTCACTCCCCAATTGGCCACAATGGCTGGAGCTGAGCCAATCCAAAGCCAGGAGCCAGGAGCTTCCTCTGGGTCTCCCACGTGGGTGCAGGGGCCCAAGGACTTGGACCATCTTCCACTGCTTTCCCAGGCCATAGCAGGGAGCTGGATCGGAAGTGGAGCATCTGGGACTCGAACCAGCGCCCATCTGTCCTCTGGGGGAGTCTGCCGTGCGGCTTCTCTGCCTCTCCTTGGAGCCCTGCTGGTGTGTGGGCAGGTGCGTGGGCGTGAGACTTCCCACTCCTGTGAGCCAAGCTCCATCTTACCGGATGAGCGTCCCTGGGCTGTGACATTCAGGCAGATTTCTTAGCACACATCCCCTCTAGGGGAGGCGGGAAGCCGCGGGAGGATGGACTAGAAGTTCCCGGCACGACTTCGCCCCTGGAGAGGAGGCTCTGCTGGATCGGTGGCTCCTTCTCCCTAGGGGCTGCCCTTAAGGGCTCCTTCTGGGACCTTCACGACAAGAACCTGGTGGCGTTCACGGAAGTGAAGGGAAAGGCCCCGGACTCCCAGAAATTTCTCTCTCGGGCTCGTCCCACTCAGCCTCCAGCCCTCTTCAGATGGATCCCAGCCGCCTCTTCAGATGGATCCCAGCTTATTCCACCCGCAGCTCCTGCTCCAGCTTCCAGGTCTGGGTCCCCTGGAACATGGCTGTGTCCTCACACACAGTGGCAGCTGTGCTGAGTGACCACAGTCCCTGGGGGTTCCAGGAGGTGCCCCTCGTTCTCAGACTCCCCTCCCCCCCCCCCGCCACACTCCATCCACGCTGGCTCTGAAACAGGAAGTCCTCGCGTACCGTTCCAAGATGCTGCCACTAGGGCCGGCGCCGCGGCTCACTTGGCTAATCCTCTGCCTTGCGGCGCCAGCACACCGGGTTCTAGTCCTGGTCGGGGCGCTGGATTCTGTCCCGGTTGCTCCTCTTCCAGTCTAGCTCTCTGCTGTGGCCCGGGAGTGCAGTGGAGGATGGCCCAAGTGCTTGGGCCCTGCACCCCACGGGAGACCAGGAGAAGCACCTGGCTCCTGGCTTTGGATTGGTGCAGCGCGCCGGCCATAGCGGCCATTTGGGGGGTGAACCAACGGAAAAGGAAGACCTTTCTCTCTCTCTCTCTCTCACTGTCTAACTCTGCCTATCAAAAAAAATTTTAAAAAAATGATGCCACCACTCAGATCTCGGGGAGTCCGTTTGCTGGACAAGGAAGCTGGGAGGAAGCGGCTCTGTGCTGCTTATGCCCGGTCTCTACGTGTCTACACACTCCCTCCTCAGTGCCCACCACACGGTGGAGACGGCAACGCCATCCTCCTCTGACCCCAAAAGCAATGGGCGGCTTCGTGGTCACCAGGACAGACGCGCGTGGGCTTTTATGCAAGGACACTGCAAAAAGTGTGTGGACAGTGGAATGAAAAGACGTTTATTTGGGTGCAAAATGTCTGAAAGCGATAGACTGTTGGTCATAACACGCATTTGCTGTAAGCTAGCTGAGAGCCCCACATCCGCATAGGCTTCAAAGCCACCTCACGCCAACATAAATCATGTTTCAATTTCATGTTCCACGCACTTTGAGGTGCCCTCGTATTTCACGAGGCAGGAGCTGAAATGCCTGGTTTATCTGGTTACGTTCTAGTGCGTGACACGTTCCCTGGCACAGAGGGACCCTTACCTCGCAAAGTAAACCAACACACCACGGAGCGCAAGACGCTCTCGGCCTTGAACGTCCTGGCTGGGCTCTGTCGGCGTCGTCGGCCACCTTCCCGCCAGAGTGGTCGCCCGCCTCTCCTCTTCCTTCTCATCCCAAGTCACAGTCGCAGCAGACAGAGGAACGCAGGGCCAGGTGGGTCTCAAGACGGGCGCGAGTGACGGGGAAGAGCCTGTGTTCGCTACCCAGCAGGAGGCAGACGGGCAGCCGACGTGCCTCGCCGCGCGTCCGTATCCAGAGTGGCCTTGCCCAAGGTCTCCTTGCTCCTGGTTGATGTTGACTGATGTGGATCGTAGGCAAGGAAGGTGAGACTGGAGGTGCAGTTTCCCGGCTTCCTCCTCGCAGGGTCCCGGACGAGGGGCCTCTCCTCTTGGTCAGAGAACCCTGCCCAGGCCCAGGGGTGGTAACGGAGGTCTTTCTGGGTCAGAACCCCAGAAACTACCCCCACATCCATTCACCCAGGGCGCACTTTGTAAGTCATCCCACCGGTGATTGTTTCCTGGGGAGGAAGAAAACGCCTGACTGACCTAGCAGCCACCAGTCCACTCCGGGGCTGTGATAGTAGCAAACCCAGTCATTGACCTCCGGCGAGGGCCCCTGGTGTCATGCTCCAGGGCCCTGGCTCCTCCCATGCCTGCCCCGGCCCTGGCAACACCCCTGGGCTGTAAGGAGGGCGGAGTCTCCTCCTCGATTCTAAGGAACAAGGCTCTGTCATTCACAGCTCTGGTTCCTGAGCCAGCGAGGGCTGTTCTGGCAACAGGTCCTGAAAAGGCTTCCTAGAACCCCGAGGGCGATGGCCCCCATCACACAGCCCACAGCAGGAAATCCTCCAGCCTGGGATGACTCACCTGCTCAGCACCCTTCCCGCCCAAGTCTCTGCTCTTCTCCAGAGAAGCCTCTGCTCTGGGCAGGTGAGATGACTGTGGCCAGCGGTCTGAGCTGTGAGTTCACCTGAACACAGCTCAGAAACTGTGAGGTCGGTCCACTGCACGGGTCGGAGCAGCCCGGGCCATGTTGCTGCTTGGAGCAAAGCTGCCTGCCGGGGGATGCTGTGGGTTCTCAGAGGCTGGAGCCAGTGGTGAGGTCAGCTTTCCTTAGTAGAAGGAAAAGGCAAGGACGCTCACATCGATCCAGCGTGCTCCCAGGAGCAGGGTGAGGACTGTGCGCACCTTGCTGCTCCAGCTCCCAGACAACCCTAGACCCATCATTCACGGCCCTGCATTTAGCCGGTGCCAACTCATCTCCTCTCTGAAATTGGATGAAGAAGGGCCAAGGCCTTTCATCAAACAGGAGGAAAACCTGTGCCCAGCGAGGGAGCTGGAGACGGCCTCATTTCCAGGTGAACCCATTGGAAAGATGTTGGACACGGCTTCAGCCTGCAGTGAGTTATGCCGAGAGCCAATGATCCGTGCCCCAGGATTCAGTCACTACAAATCCATCACTGTAACAGAGCCCCAAAATTACGCATCCTCCACGACCTCAAGGACTAGTTCACATTTTTCTGTTTGAAAAGGAGAAACGACGGGATCCGTATTTAAGTGCGCTTCCTTGTAACTAACACGGATGTGTAGCAGTTGTTGGAACCAACTTCCGCTACCATCAGGCTTTGTTCATGTTCTGTTCATGCTCATGGCTCAAATATTTACATGCTTCAGGCTTAGGGTGATTTATTTCTATTTACTTTTAATTTCCTCATACAATATTTCAAAGTGTGCCAGCCGTTGTTATAAATGGTTGGTGTTAAATTATGTACGGGTGTTATATTGCTACTTAATGCCTGCATTTGATGTGGTTATTAAAAGGGTGACAATATAAATCACCGGAGTGAGACAAACAAGAATTTATAGCCCGTTTCAAACTCTTGAGGCTGAAAATATTTTACAGCTACTGAAAGCTCAGGCATGAAGCAATTCAAACATTTAGCTGCTGAGTAATTGGGGCTCGGAATAGATCAAGTTGGGTATTGGATTTCCTAGGAGAATCAACGCGGAACCCTGGCCCAGGTCATTTACTTTAAATTGTCGAGCTGTCAGAATGTGAGCTGTGGACAGTGGCTCCCCCCACGTGGCTTAGCACATGTCTTTAATAAACAGGCTGCCTCCATGTTTCCCATGTGGACAGGAACAGTCGCCACCTTACGAAATGAGGTCCCCTTTACTGATAACCCCCTGTGTGCTGCCCGAAACAGTGACATCTCTGTCTCCATGGTAACCATGCTCTCAAAGAAGAAAAGAAGCAAGAAAGGGTGGATCGCCAATACCATAGATAAAATGTGTGCCTAGAATTACAGGAGATACCCAAAGATTGTATTTTTCCTTGCTCTTATCTGACAAGGCATGTAAATCGCTTGCTGCTTTATTCAACCATAAACTGGAAATAAAATACAAGACCGTGGTGTAGCAGGTGAAAGCTACTGCCTTCAATGCTGGCTTCATATGGGTGCCAGTTGGAGTCCCGGCTGCTCCACTTCCCATCCAATGGGTGCTGGTTGGAGTCTCGGCTGCTCCACTTCCCATCCAATGGGTGCCAGTTGGAGTCCCGGCTGCTCCACTTCCCATCCAATGGGTACCAGCTGGAGTCCCGGCTGCTCCACTTCCCATCCCTGCTAATGCAGCTGGGGAGGCAACAGAGGGTGGCCCAAGTGCTTGGGTCCCTGCCATCCATGTGGGAAACCCAGATTGAGTTCTTGGCTCCTGGCTTCAGCCTGGCTATTCTGGCCATTTGGGGAGGGAACCAGCAGATGCGAGACCTCTCTCTCTGTTTCTCCCTCTCTTTTTCTGTAACTCTGCCTTTCAAATAAACAAATCTTTAAAAAAGAAAAAAAAGACAGTGCCTGTGAGCTCACAGACTTTCACATAATTGACGAGTGGCAGTGTGATTCCAGAAACTTCTTTGTACCACGTCCTATTGAGTGAGAGGTGTCTCCTCCCATCAGCACCTTCAAGGCAGCTGTCACAACAGGAGAGGAAAGACTGGATGGATTGACCAGCTCTGTGGGTCAAGGTCATTGAGTTCATGCTCACTGCCGGCAAAGCCTTGATCCACTTCCTCTATACCTGCCCCAGCTTTTTCTCCATTTCTTCTCCTGTTCTCAGTTTCTTGTTTTAACTGTTTAGATTTTAATTGACACACCACAATTATAAATATTTATGGGATACAATGTGCTGTCCCCAGGTACGCTACTTTGTCATGAGTGTATTGGTGTGATTTATACACCAACTGCCTCAGGCTTTTGTTTTGTTGTTGAGAGAACATTCCAAGTCCTCTCTTCTAGCTATTTTTGAAGTATACATTATTGTTAAGCAATTTCTTGAAAAATTGTCTTTTGCCCCAGCCTCTTGTTTTCCACATCTTATTTTCTTTGTTCACGATTCTTGACTGCGGATGCACAAAGAAACCATCTGTCCAGACAGGAGCACCAGGGGATGCGAGAGAATGCTGGAAACTTGGGCAGGTGCGGCGTGTTTATCTGGGTGTAGCAGAGAGTTTGGAAACCTTCCGTGGAGCAGGGGAGTGTGTGTGGACATAGACAGATGGGTGGGTGGCTAGAAGAGGTTCCTCCCGTGGGAATGAGGGATCTCCAATGAGACTGGAGTCCTCCTGTTTCCTAGAGGCTCATGGGCAGCATCCATCTGAGGGAGCACAGGTCTTCCTACAAGGGTTTGGTTTGCTCCCTGCAGGGTCTTGGGTCCCAGCCCCTCTCCGGTAAGAACTTAGTGATCCTTGGTTGGTGTGAAGATTAAGCTCTTTTCCTTGGACACCACCGCTGAATTAAGAACTGCTTGGTTGAGAACCAAAGAGGCTAAATTGAAATTTAACTTTAAAACATTTACAATAATCCAATAAGTGAACTTGGGGCCAAACGTATGAGTATTTAAAATGGGTCTCAGGTCGCAACATCTTCTATCCAAAAAGCAAAAATAAATCGAAAACTCTTTTTTTCCTTGAAGTATCCTACTTATGAGGCACCTTAGAATTCCTATTTGGCTGCATCTTGATTAGAGTGAGACACGGATGTGGGGCGGTCATGCTGACTTGGCTACTAGTCACCTTGATGTGGCTAACTCGGCGGAAGAGAATTGGTCCTCCTTCTCACTCAAGTCCTTAGTTCTGAGTAAGAGACGCCAGCAGACAGATCTTGCAGGAATGAGAATGCATCCTCACGTTTTAATGGCCAGAGTCGAGGCAGACGCTTTGGGAACAGAATTCTTTAAACAACAAGAACACTTCCTGGGTGCTCATCTGCAGAGCCGCAGGGCCAGGCAGGACAGCACCAGCCAGTGGCGTCTCCGCTCCCATCGCTTCCCGTCAGAGATGAGCTCCCCTGCAGAGGTCTGGCCTCGTGCCCTGGCCTTGCGACTGAACCTGCTGTGAAGCCCTGGGACAGGGTCAGTCTCTCTCCCTGTCAGCTTCCTTACCTGTGGATGGGGAATGACACACTCATTTGCAGTAGACTTAATCACCAGGGGAAAACAGCCAAATTCATGCACAACGCTCACATGACAAAGGTTCCATGGTTGCTACCCTCTGTGGATCCCCAACACTGGCATTGCCATTTGAGAGGCTTCAGAAGGGGGTTGGCTGTTACCTGTTGAGAAAGTACAGGACCCCTCCCCTCAGGATGCCCCCATCAGTACCCAGCCCTTCAGTGATTATCCCAGTCGTGTATTGTGGAAACTCATTCAGATGGAATGGCGCAATGTGGATGGCTTTGTCTTTTGCTTTTCCTGCATTTTTAATATTGGGGTTCATGCATGCGTCATCTGTGTGGTGCTGTTCATTTCTGTTGTCTCTCTGGTCTCTGCTGCAATATTCCATTTTATGAACACATTGTAAGGTTCATTTGTTCTCTAAAGTGTGGGCATTTGGGCCATTTCCAGATGTTGCTATTAGGAAGAAACCAAACCTTTGGGAGAAGGAATTTCTCCTGCAGATATGTGTAGGAGGCAAACGTCTTGGCCACGGGGTAGGTGTGGGAGTTGCTTTAGCAGATGACACCATGCAAGTCCCTGGGAAGCCAAAGCAGCTGTATCTCAAGTCGAATCTCCCTTCCTGGAGCACTGTTGCTGCCCGAAGCATCGTCCTGTGTATTTACTTACACATTCATCTCATTTTATTTGAAAGACAGGATAAGAGAGAGATCTCACATTTCAATTTTTTAAAAGATTTATTTATTTGAAAGGCAGAATTAAGCAGAGAGAGAAAGAGAGGGAGGGAGGGAGGAAGGGAGAGAGACAGAGAGAGAGAGAGAGAGAGAGAGAGAGAGAGACAGAGAGAGAGAGAGAGAGATCTGATCTGAAGCCAGGAGCTCCTGGGTATCTCACTTGGGTGCAGGGGCCCAAGGACTTGGACCGTCTTCTACTGCTTCCCAGGCCACAGCAGAGAGCTGGATGGGAAGTGGAGCAACCAGGATTCGTACCTATATGAGATGTCGGCACTGCAGGTGGTGGCTTTACCCACTGTGCCACAGCATCGGTCCCCAATCCCGTCTTCTGGTTCAGTCCCCAAAGTCCCCCAGCAGCTGGGCTGAGCTGGAGCTTGGAGCAGAGCCAGGACTCCAGCCCAGACACTGATAGGGCTGCAGGTGTCTCAAGCGGTGACTTCACTGCTCTGCCAAACGGCCCCCAACAAATCGAAGCGTTGCTTGTCGTGGTTTTATATTCCTGGCTGTCAGAGAAGCCCAAGGCTGCTGACTGGACAGGCAAGGTCAAAGGCAGCAAACAGCAGCTCATCCGTCCCTCAGCCCCGTCTCTGAGACCCCTGCTCACCACAGCTCCGTCTGCTCTGCTTTGAGCTCCCCTGCATCTCGGCATCCCTGACATCAACTTCTTTGCTCCAGAGAGGGAAGCCTGTTGCAGGGAGAGAGAATCCGTGGACAGGCACGGAAAGGAAACCTGTTTTTCCCTTGGGCTGCGTCAGCCTCACCCACGAGACCCCGTCAGACAGCCACGCTGAGTGTTGCAGGTTTGCTGCTCTCGTTGCCCCCGGAAGCCCCTGGGGACTACGACTTCAGAGTGGAGTCGCGCGTTGCAGCTCCGACTTCCTCCTGCACAGCCGCCGCCTCTGTACAGCAGGCTGGGTCCTGCCAGCTGAGGTCCTCCAGGGTCTGAGGCACGGCTCCATTGGTTCTGCAACATTCCAGGTGAGCCCTGCGGAGTCTGCTCAGGTGATCGGCAGAAGTGCCAGAATGGCCCTGGGGAGGGAGCCCTTCTAACAGGAAGGGGCAACCTCGTCCCCTGGCAGTGCACACGGCTTTGTTTCTGAACCATAAACCAGAGAAGCGAACCATTGCTCTGGTTTACAGAAGTGTGACAGGTGCCAGCACACGTGAGACAGGACACAGGCATGCCGGGGTCCCGCTGTCACCTGCCGTCATCTTGTCCCTTGGCAGGTGGAGCCCGGGCACGTGCCGTTTGGGGGGCTGAGAGACTGCGCGTGCAATCGCCATTCCCAGGCAGACACACCCTGTGGTGCTGCTCCACCATGGAGACGGCGCAGACGGTTCTGGAGGGGCAGCTTAGGAACGGGGCGGATGATGACTGGCGGTGGCTTTTCTGAGGACTGTGCCCTGGAAATGGGAATTGAAAAAGCTACGCCACAGGTTTCATATGGTTTTGTACTTGCTTTTCCTAACCCTGAGGAATCCCAGGTAAGACACTTCAACCATAGCAAACGGAGGAATGAAATAACATAGACACACGCTGTCCCCTGTGATCTCTGCCTGTCCTCTGTGACCTCCGCCTGTCCTCTGTGACCTCCGCCTGTCCCCAGTGACCTGTGTCCAGTGACCTGTCCCCTGTGACCCTCGCCTATCTCCTGTGACCTGTGCCTGTCTCCTGTAATATATGCTAATCCCCTGTGACCTGCGCCTGTCCCCAGTGACCTGTCCTCTGTGACTTGTGCCTTCCCCAGTGATCTGTCTCCTATGTCCTCTGCCTGTCCCCTATGACCTGTGCCTGTCCCCAGTGACCTGCACCTGTTCCTGTGAACTCTGCCTGCTGCCTGTGACCTGTGCCTGTCCCCTGACCTGCGCCTGTTCCCTGTGACCTGTGCCTGTCCCCTGACCTGCGTCTGTTCCCTGTGACCTCTGCCTGTCCCCTGTGACCTGCGCCTGTCCCCTCATTTCCTGAGTGGTGATGGCAGAGCACGAGTCCGTCACACAGGCTCCGAGTGCCTGCTGAAGCTGCATTTGTGCCAGCAGAGCGAGGCGGGCACAGGTGCAGGAGACAGGAAGGGGAGGGTCCTCCAGAGTCCGTCGTCTGCTGTGGGGCCACCCCGGCTCGGCTTGGTGCCGGTTCTTGTCTCCATGTGAGAGCAGCTTCACAGAGGGATATAGATAAAGATGAACGGGACTAAGATTGATTTAAAGCAAAAGGACTCAGAGTAAGCGTAGGCAGGCTCAGAATGAGACACAGTCGGTACGGTTTGGGTCATCTTCTTATCTTGCCTGGAGGCAGAGGGCTTCGTTGGATAGTCAGAGGGGATGGCATTCGGGGCAGACTTGGGCACTGCCCATTCTGTGCCCTTTTTTGGATATCTCAGAAGTGTCATGGCGTGAGGTGCATTATGGGAGTGAGAGTGTCAGCCATGGTAGTTTTATGATGGCCTAACTGTCATTGTGGGGTCACTGTCGGCAGCTACATCAGATATCTCAAGCTGGGATTCCTGGGAAGGCCATGGAGAGCCAGAGTCGGAAACCTGCTGTGATGGGGCCGTGCGTTGGGGTGGGGGACTCCAGGAGGGCTGCTCCCTGCAGCTGCTGCCTCTCCGAGATGCCACTGGCAATGAGACCGACTTTGATTTGTAGGTCTTGGGGATCCTGTCCATGATACAGCCCAGACCTTCCCTACGTCTGAAGGTTTAGGTTTGTTTCCCTTTAGCTCTTTTGCCATGAGGTGAACGCCAGCCAAGTGCGCGGGGTGGGCCCCTTCGATTTTCCCAGGATGTCTTCCTGCTTCCGTTCTGGTGGCATCTGGCCAAGCCTTTTAGAGCTGACTCGAGGTCGCTGGGTGTCCTCAAGTGGAAGTGAATGTGGAGATCAGTGTAGACTTGCACGTGGTTGTAACACAATACAGGTGTCCCACATACTCCCCCCGCCCACCCCGTGGCTACAGGACAATGTCACAACCGGAGGTGAGCTTTGACGCATGCACCCCTTTGTTCTCGTTCCCTGGTTTTACTGTCACTCTTCTGTGCTTGTGTGAGGTTGTGTCACGTGGGGAGATTGTTCTGCTTTAATATTATTTTAAATGAGATAAAACTTTTATGCCTGCCCCCAAAAAGAGATCTATTTAAATCCATACCATTAGAAAACCAACAAATAAAATAAAGCAAAATCGCCTACCATTTTTTACTTTAATCTTTAGTTTTTTCTTTCAAGGTATGGATTGAATCCTCAGCACTTGAATAAGTATCCTGGATGTGTAATTTCTTTTTTAAGATTCATTTTTATTTATTTGAAAGACTGAGTTACAGTGAGACAGGGAGAGACAGAGATCTTCCACCTGCTGGTTCACTGCCCAAATGGCCACAACAGTTGTGGTGGGCCAGGCCAAAGCCAGGAGCCAGGAGCTTCCACCAGGTCCCCCACGAGGGTGCAGGGGCCCGAGCACTTGGGCCATCTTCCACTGTTTTCCCAGGCCCATAGCGGGAGCTGGGTTGCAGGTGGAGCAGCCGGGACTTGAACTGGCTCCATATGGGATGCTGGTGCTGCAGGCAGGGGCTTAGCCAGCTGCACCACAGCGCCGGCCCCTGGGTGTAGAATTCTTTAGAAAACAGTCTGAATGTTATTTTAATGGCACTATTCTACTTCCCTGCAGCTCTCCCACATTAACAGTGTTGGGAACAACAGGGCGACCATAAAGCAAAGTTTTCTGAGCTAACCTAGCATTCTCCTTCCGAGAGGCATCATTGGTTTTGTAAATTCTTCAATATTTTATTTGTATTATGTGGAAAACAAAGCAAGATAAAATGAAACCAAAACACACACAGAAAGCTTATAACTATTGACTGTCTCTCTAGAACTGGCATTTCTATAGCTTTCGGTCTGGCTCAGTAACTTCCCTTTGGGGGAAAAAAATTATTGCATCTAAACAGAGTATAGCATCATATCACTTAACGGCCTCCTGGTTTAACCAAATCTGTGTGTTGATTCTGTGTTTCAACTTTCTTCCTATAAGCGACCCTGCTTCCCAGGAACATTGGCGCCCGATTCCTGGTGTGGTCCCCCCTTCTCTCCTTCCACCCCACACCCTGCATTTTCATGCATCCAGTTCATGTGGGGCTGACTTCAACCCCATGATGCAGGGAAGTCACCTGACCCAGCCCTAACCAATCAGTGCATCGTGTCTCATGGAGAATGTTTAAAGGACAGGAGTGCCAGCCAATGGGATCTCTCCCTTGGGCTTGGCTCGCTTGCATTCTCAGCTGATAGGTGAACGGTTTGAGCTTCAGCGTTTATCTTTTTGGGAAACATCCACCCGAGAGTCGCAGAATAGAACACATAGAAGAAGGAGGTGAAAGTCTCGATACCTGAAAGTGTACTTAGGGGACCTGGTGCTGGCCTGTGCCTTCCAGCAGTGTGAGGCACACATCCCCTGTCTGTGTCCCGGGTGTTTATTCGTGCTCGAACACATTTGGGCTGGGTCTTGGTCACTTCCACCAGGAGTCCTGGCACATGCGCTCATCACACACGCTGCACCAGCTGTGATCCCCGCACTCCAGGGCCGCTACCTCGTCTGCATCTCTGTTTTGAAAACACTGCTCCCCACTCACAAGATACTTTGCCAGTTCTCGGTCTGGGAACATCACCTCTTGCTCTTCCCCTCGCTCCCTGCAGGGGACAATGACCCCCTTTAGAGTTCTGAATCTTGGACTTCCAACCGTGTGTGGGCTGGGCACGATCTCTGCAGTGCTGGCACAGGCTTGACTGCTGTGTGTGCGACAGGTGCACAGTGTGTGTGTGCGACAGGTGTGTGCGTGCGACAGGAGGCCCGACACCGTTCTCCATGGACTTTGAGTCATGTCAGGTGTTTGGAGGAAGTTGTGATATTTTTCCTAGGAAACTCAGTTTCCTGGCCTCCGAATGCCTTTCGTGTCTGGATCTTCATCAGGAGCTGAGCTCAGCGTTCTGCCCCAGGCCCATTCCGTCCCATTGCTTTGAGGAACAGCATCAGGAAACAGCAAGAAAAGGAAAAGGATAAAGTCCCACCTTTTATTCTCCGTCGGCCTTGATGCAACTGCAGTGTTGAAGAGCGTTTGCTCTTTACTTTGAAGGCTTGTGGATCAGAGGGAAATACTGAGTGTTCCCAGCATCGAGTCCCGCACTCCTGTTCCTCCTCTCCACTTAGCACCACGCTATTCTCAATGAGGGAACGCGCCAGTCCAGGAGACAGGATGTGTGTGTGCACTGCACATGTCACAAGCAAACTGATTAGCACAGCCATCACCATTCATGCTGCTCGTTAGACTCCCAGAACCTGTGGCCATCGTCTGTTGCTTTCCTGGGTTCATTAGCAGGAAGCTCGATCCGAAATGGAGCAGCCAGGACTGAACCAGCATTTGACACGAGACGCCGGCACCGCAGGCAGTGACTTGACCCTCTGTGCCACAATGTTGGCCCATGTTTATGTTTTGAATACTCCCATGAGAAACTCTCACTTCTGATTGACACATATCAATCATTCAAGATACTACAAACACACAGTTTACTTGTGGCCTTTTGTGGTTTTGAAGTCTGCATCTCCCATCCCTCCTGCCTCTTTCCACCCTGCCCCACCCTGTAAGAGGATGTGGCTGTAAAGGGCGTGGGCAAGCCCTAGAGTGGGTGGCTTTGAAATGTTGACGCCAACGTAAAAGACAATGAAGCAAACAGGGAATACAGAGGAGGACTTTCAAACGGCAGCACCTTCTACCAAGACCTAAGGCCACGAAGATGCATCGCTCCTCCAAAGTCTGTCAGTGATGGATTCATCGATGCGTCTGGGAGCCTGAGCCGCCTCTCTCTTACAAGGGTGGAGGGGAAGGCTAATCTCCTCCGTGCACCGCCTTCCGCCCGCCGTGCACGCCGCGTGCACTCCCGGGTGCGTCTGGGGGACCTGCTGGTGTGCATTCTTTACTGCAACAGCTGCTGCAGCTGGCACTCCAGCTGCTGCTTCAGGAACATCCTCTCCTCCTTTTCAAATTTTGCCCAAGGCCCACGTAAGAAAAAAATTCAACATCAAATGAAAGAGATCTTCCCTCATTTTCAAATACGGAGGCATAATCCGTCCCCGTGGAAAGCTAAAATACCAATTCTCAGAGTTTGATTTTAGTTATGAGATTGCAAGATAGGACTTGTATGTGCGATTGTGTTCTGTGCCAGATGTGGCCCAACATGGAGACATAAGTTCTCTGCACCACCAAGGCAGGCAGTGTGGGAGTCCGCCACGTGTTTGGATCCAGCCTCTACACCGGAGGAGTCTGGGCGACGTGGCTGCAGCACTTGCCCTCAGCCTCCATCTCTAGGATGCTTATAGATGTGCACATCATGACAGCAGCCACGGGAACACATGAGCAGAACCACACAGCGGCCACCTCAGAAGATGCTGCTTCCGTTCTGCAGGGCACTGGGACGGCAGGACAAAGTGTCGCTGGGTGGGCGGGAGCTTCAGGAGGGGCGGGGCTGGGCCCTCCTGGTGGGTCTCACGCAGCACACCCAGGGCATGCAGGGCTCCAGCGGCCTGCAGGTTTGTGGTGCAGCTCTGTGCCGCCACACCCTTGGGCGGTCACCAGGTAGCATCTGCTCACAGGCTGGAGCCCAGTGATGCCATGCGGGAGCAGGAAGTTATTAATCACGTCCAGTTCACAAGCCCACCCTCGGGCCTCCTGCTGTGGTCGCCTCCCCAGTCCACGCCATCATTTCACCTGCCTTGGGCGTTGTGGATAACCCGCCAGTCTGTTCCTGATACTCTTTGTTCCGTGCCAGAGAGATCTCTTTAAATATTAAATTGTGCCATGCCACTCTTCCCCTCCTGCACGGTCAATGCCATCTCATTGTCCTTAAGAAGATAGGGACCTCGAGAGCAGTTGATGAGGCTGTGCGTGGCAGGATCCCAGCTCACTCCCCTCCCTCACCTCCTCCCCCCCCCCCCCCCCCGCCCTGCACCTGTCAGCCTGGTATTAATCACATGTGTGGAGCAATTCCTTCTGTTGGGAAAGGCAATCTGGTGGCTGGACATTGTCATCTGGTAAACCCTAAACATGTAACGGGGTCCCCAGGGACTGATCGCCCGTTGACTTCAATGCTGGATAGAAAGCAAATTTGGGGAGAAAGTTGTTTTGTCACTTTCAGGCAGACACGTGAGTCCCGGGTAGGAGGCAGTGGCTGCTGCCAGCCTGCTCAGAACTAAGGCACTCGGCTGTGAGCTTCTGAGCAGGCTTGGGTGTTGAGGAAGGAGGCAGGGTGAGGAGGGGTGCACGACCCTCGGGTGCCCCACCTGGTGCTGTTGTCTTCACCAGACTGGGGCAGGGGTGCATGCACCTCCCCAGGCGACACAGACACTCTTGCTAGACCGAGAGATAAGTCATAAACACACGGAAATAGTCTCATTTTAGAGGGAAATTCTCTTCTGTCTCTCCTTCACCAAGATAGGGCTTTGATCAATAACCCAAAAGGAAACTCCTGATAACAGAGAGGCACTGGCCGGGCCCCTCCCCCTTCCACTCTCCATGGCTGGCCAGGATCGATCTGCACGATTTGTTGCTAGGTGATGTCATTCTTTCTCTTTTTATCCTCCGCAAAGGCAGAAGCCAACGCAATAAAGACAGAAACAAAACTCTGCAGGTAGAGAATTAGGTGTCGTGGGGTCACACGACTGTCGTTCATTGAGAATCTACGAGCAGACAGACACTAGGAGTAAAAGACGTGGCCCCTGGCTTCAGGGGCTTCGTGGCTGCCGGGCTCATGTTGAGAAAGAGGTCATCGTATCACAGTCTTGCACCTGGCGACACAGGAAGGTGCTGAGAAATGCACGTCATTTCTGATGACATATGAGAATAGCAGTGGTCGAAGTAGTTATCCTTGTCTGGTTCCGAATTTTAGTGGAATTGCTTCCAATGTTTTCCCATGCAAGATGATGCTGGCTGTGGGTTGGTCATACATTGCCTGGATGGTGTTTAGGAATGTTCCTTCTATACCCAATTTTCTTAAGCTGTTAATCATGAAAGATGTTGTATTTTATCAAATGCTTTCTCTGCATCTTTTGAGATAATCATGTGATTTTTAAATCATGATTTCATGTGATATATCACATTTATTGATTTGTATACGTTGAACCATCCCTGCACACCAGGGATAAATCCCACTTTGTTCAGATGAATGATCTTTCTGATGTGGTTGGATTCAATTAGGTAGTATTTTGTTGAGGATTTTTGCGTCTGTGTTCATCTGGGATATTAGTTCTGGGTATTTAGTTCTCTTTCTTTCTTGTATCTTTTCTGGTTTGGGAGTTAAGGTGATGTTGCCTCATGGAAGGAGTTTGAAAGGATTCCCTCCTTTTCAATTGTTTTGAATAGATTGAGAATTGGAATTAATTTTTAAATTTATTTTATTTATTTATTTTTTGACAGGCAGAGTGGACAGTGAGAGAGAGAGAGAGAGAAAGGTCTTCCTTTTCCTTTGGTTCACGTCCCCCCCCCCCCCCCCCCATGGCTGCTGTGGCCAGTGCGCTGTAGCCAGTGTACCACGCTGATCCGAAGCCAGGAGCCAGGTGCTTTTCCTGGTCTCCCATGGGGTGCAGGGCCCAAGCACTTGGGCCATCCTCCACTGCACTCCTGGGCCACAGCAGAGAGCTGGCCTGGAAGAGGGGCAACCGGGACAGAATCCAGCGCCCCGACTGGGACTAGAACCTGGTGTGCCAGCGCTGCAGGCGGAGGATTAGTCTAGTGAGCTGTGGTGCCAGTGGAATTAGTTAATTTGTAAAAGTTTGGTAGAATTCAGCAGTGAAGCCATCTAGTCCTGGGATTTTTTTTTTTGGGGGGGGGGGCTGTGAAAGTCTTTCTTACTGATTCAGACTGGTTAGGTCTTTGTTTGTTTTTTGGAATTTTTTTTTTGGTGGAGAATAAAATAGCAAGATTTATTAGGGTGGGGACATCCATAAGAACGGATGGGCACTTCTCTAGACAGAACCTGAGAGAGAGTGCCCAGTCGCTCAGACTGGGGGAAGAGTGAGGTTACATGGTTGAGTGGAGAACACACCTTACCAGGGGTGGCGGGCGACTCAGCATAGAGGCAGAGGGCTGAGTGCGCAGTGACTGGTTAGGCTTTTAATGTCTTTGTGCCTCAATTTTGGTAGATTCTATGTGTCCAGGAATCTATCCATTTCTTCTGGATTTTCCAATCTGTTTGATATAGCTGTTTGCAGTAATTCCCAATGATTCTTCTTATTTCTGTGGTATCTGTTGTTCCATCTCCTTTCTCATATCTGATTTTATTGAATGGCTCTTCTTCTATCATTTTTTTAGTTAGTGGGCCAATGGTGTGTTGATTTTGTTTATTTTTCAAAAAACCAGCTCTTCAGGGCTGGCACTGTAGCGTATTAGACTAAGCCCCCACCTGCAGTGCCAGCATCCCATATGGGCACCGGTTCATGTCCTGGCTGCTCCTCTTCTGATCCAGCTCTCTGCTGTGGCCATCTGGGGAGTGAACCAGCAGATCAGAGGCCTTTCTATTTCTCCCTCTAAAACTCTCTCTCTCAAATAGATAAATCTTAAACCAGCTCTTCATCTCGCTGATTATTTTTTATTTATTTTGTTTATTTTCAATGGTTTCCTCCTACTAATTTGGGGTTTGATTTTTTTTTCTACATCCTTGAGATGCATTGATAGCTCATTTATTTGATGCCTTTCCAATGTCTTGATATAGGTGCTAATTGCTATAAACTTCCCCCTTAAGACTGCATTGCTGTATTCCACAAGTTTTGATATGTTGTATTGTCATCTTAATTCATTTCCAGAAAGTTTCTGATTTCCCTTTTGATTTCTTCTGTGACCCACTGCTCATCAGGAGCATGAGGTTCAGTCCCCGTGTGTTTGTGTATGCGCTAGAGATTCTTTATGCTCTAAAGATTCTTAGGTTCTTGATTTACAGCCTCATTCCATTGTGGTCAGAAAAGATACATAGTATGGTTTCAATTTTTTAAAATTTGCTGAGACTTGGTTTATAGCCTAGCATATGGTCATTCCTAGAGAAATGTCCATGTACTAATGAAAAAAAATTGTATTCTGCAACTGCCGGGTGAAAAGTTCTGTAGATATCAGTTAGATCCATTTGGTCCATAGTGTTGATTAGCTCTGTTGTGTCTTTATTGCTTTGCTGTCTAGTTGATCTGTCCGTTGATGAAAATGGGGTGTTGAAGTTCCCCATTACTATTGTATTGGAGTCTATGTCTTCCTTTGGATCCATTAACGTTTGTTTTATGTAGCCAGGTACCCTGGTGTATACACATTTACTACAGTTACATCTTTCTGTTGAAATGACCCCTTAATCATTACGTAATGCACTTCTGTGTCTCCTTTGTTTATTTTTGTGTTAAAATCTATTTTGTCTGCTATTAGTATGCCTACACCTGTGTTGTTTTGTTTTTGCTTTTCATTGGCATGGAATATCTTTTCTCAGCCTTTCACGTTCCGTCTGTATGCATCGTTGATGGTGAGGCATTTTTCTTGGAGGCAGAAAATCGATGGGTCTTGTTTTTTAATCCATTCAGCCAATTTGTATCTTTTAATTGGAGAATTAAGGCCATTTACATTCAAGGTTATTATTGATAAGTAACGGCCCAGGGTATTTTTCATCCTGTTGTTTGCTTGGATTTCCTTTGTACTTTTACTAGAAGATTTTCTGCCATGTCCTTTCCTAATGATGACTGTCTTTCTGTGTTTGTGTGTAGCACATCTGTAAGCATCATTTGAAGGCTGGACAAGTGGTGACCGATTCAAGTTCTGTTGTAGAAGATCATTGTTTCACCTTCATTCATAAATGAGAACTTTACAGGTTACACTATTCTGGCTTGACAAGCTCTTTTTTCTTTCATGGACCATGTGTCTCCATTCTCTCTTAGCCTGTAGGGTTTCTCATGAGACATAAGCTTGAATCTAGTTGGAGATCCTCTGGGTAATCTGGAGTTTCTCTTGTGTACATTTTAGATATTTTCTTCGTTTTACTGTTGAAAGCTTGACTACCATGTGTCATGGTGAAGACCTTCTCTGGTCATATCTATTAGGAGATCTAAGTGCTTCCTGAACTTGGATGTGCCTTTCTTTCTCCAAATTAGGGAAGTTTTTCTGCTATTATTTCAGTCAATGCACCTTCTGTTCTCTTTCCACACCTTCAGAAACTCCCCAAACCTCTATGTTGGGTCATTTGATAATATCTCATAAATCTTGAACATTGTTTTTAATTTTTCTAATTGCTCCTTCTCTTCCTCCTCCTCCCTCTTTCTTCTCCAGTCTGATTGAGTTATTTCCAGAGATTTGTCTTCCAGCTCAGATATTCTTTCTTCTGCCTCACCAAGTCCTTTGTTAAGGCTTTACACTGTATTTTTATTTGACATATTAAATTCTTCATTTCTAAGATTTTAGTTTGATTTATTTTGAATCTTTCTCTTGGGAATATTTTTCATCCATGTCATGCATGGATGTCTTTAACTCACGAATTTGCTTCTCATTGCTTCTGAGTCATCCTATGGTCATTCTTTTGAATTCCTTTCCGGGCATCTCATCAGTCTCGTCGTCTTCCCATTCTAACATTGAAGTGCTGTGTTCCTCTGGGTGACCCATGTTGTCTTCCATGTTCTTGTTGCTGGTATTTCTGCAATTATTTTTAGGTGTTTGTGGAAACACTTGTTGGTTTTCTCCACTGATGTGCTTTATCCTCGAACTCTGTCTCTGTGGCTTAGTGGAGTGCCTGCCCCTTAGTGAATACCCAGAGGCATGTGCTG
Organism: Sylvilagus floridanus; assembly: GCA_949820135.1. Lineage (NCBI taxonomy): Eukaryota > Metazoa > Chordata > Mammalia > Lagomorpha > Leporidae > Sylvilagus > Sylvilagus floridanus. Next base: position 179,244,784 of record OX463233.1, read on the forward strand.
GGTAGGGACGGGGAGATCTGGTCAGTGCTCAAGGCTGGGTGAGAATGCAGGCTGACACCCAAGCTGCGTGTGGTGGGTCTCCTCTATTGTTAGCAGTGGGGAGGGTGTAATCAACCTCACCTCCTTCTTCCGAGATTATCACTGTGCAGGGTTTGCCCACATGGGTACAACCTCCGTCTACACTGGCACATGAACCACATGGAGGATCTGTGCAGTCCTTGGTGGGAGCACGGAATCCTTGCAATGACCCACCCCAGTCAGGAAGCTCGGAGCCTCTACACAAGCCACAGTGATTTCCCAGAGCCCCAGCTACTCCCCACACCCTATCGTGCAGTTCTGGAATTCTTGGTCACAACACCCAAGGCTCCCTATCACTGGGTGCAGAGGCTCCCACTCCATCCTGTGAGGCTGCCCCGTCCAGAGAACAGAGATGTCACCAGAGCCAGCTGGCTGGGTGCTCACCTTGGCATTTTGATCCCTGGAGCCTGTGATAGGACTCTGGGGTTCCCTATCCTCAACCTAAGTGGGTGTCCACCCCCCGTTGCCCCTCCCTGCCAGACTCAACATCAGTGGACAACAGGTTTTCCCCTCTGGGCAAATCCCCTGGTTATGCACATGAAAGCCACCTCAGCCTCTACTGGTGTCGTCATGGCACCTCTGCCCTGCCAGTTGCCAGGAGCCCTTGTGGGGGATGGATCAAGAAATGTGCTTTACTTTGCTGCATCAGGTGGGTACCCTGTCCCCTCTAGGGCTCCAGGCCAGACTCAAACCCATGTGGTCTGCAAGGTTCCCCCTCATGCAGTGTCGCCAGTGGCACGGCTGGCACAGGCTGTGCTCAGCTCGCTCCCAGAAGCTGGTGACACGCCAGGTCCCCCAGCCTCCAGCTGCAGGAGCCTTGCGTGGTGTCTCCACTCACTGCGCGTGTTCCCTCTTTCCACGCTGCTCCAGGGCCTCTCTCTTCCTTCTGTAGATTTGCCCACTGCAAACGTCTCTCCAGCTCTCCTGGGAGCTCACTTCTCCACGTTTCTTGTGCTATCCTCCCCTGGGACATATCAGCACGTTTTCCCATCAGCCGTCTCGGATCCCTATACTCGGCCCTTTACGAGGGAAGATGCCGGGGGTCGTGACTGCATAAGGACCTCAGGACTTAAGGGGAACGCTGGCTCCTGCATCCTTGGTTTAATTGCAGCTCCCGTGAAGGTAGAAGACAGAAGACATCACTCTGATCTGGTGAAAGAGATTCTTTTAAACGTGTTTCATTTATTGAAGTTAAATCTGATGAATAATTTTTAATAATCTGTAGTTTATTGTTTGCTTGTATTTTTAAAAAGATTTATTGATTGATTGGAAAGGCGGAGTGACAGAAGCAGACAGGTAGACATGGGGAGGAGGAATCTTCCATCCGTTGGTTCACTACACAAATGACAACTACAGACCAGTCTGGGCCAAGCCAAAGCCAGGACCTGGAACTCCCTCTGGGTCTTCCATGTGAGTGGCAGGGGCCCACATACCTGGACCATCGTCTCCTGCCTCAGGAAGCTGAATCAGAATTGTAACAGTCAGGACTCAAATTGGCATCTGATACGGGATGCTGGCAGCTAACCCGCTGCACTGTGTCATCAACAGCCCACAGGGAACTTTCTTGGCCCAATCTCGTTGAATATTCTTACCAAGAGCCTAGGGGCCCCGTTCCCCCAGCCCTCATCACTCCTTAGGGTGCACCTACAGTCACTGTGTTGCCTGTTCACTACTTTCAATGGGTATTTGAACTGAGAATGCCTGAAACTGAGAGAGAGTGGGTGAGAGCGAGAGCGAAAGAGAGAGACAGAGAGAAACATACATGCAGGTTCGCTCCCCTGCCACGGCATGGCCACAGCAGACAAGGCTAAACCAGGCCAAAGTCAGGAGCCAGGAACTCAGAATCTCCCATGTGGGGTTCAGGGGCCCATGCACTTGGGCTGTCATCTGTTGCCTTCTAGACACATTAGCAGGGAGCTGGATCAGAAGCACAGGGTATCAGGATAGGCACCCTACTGCGGGGGGGTCCAGCTGTCCCAAGCAGCCCCCAACTCCTGTGCAACAATGCTTCTTTAGCCTACCCCGCCAGGCTCCCAATTTGAATGTAAATATCACTCAAGACAGGACTGGCAGATCTCAAGACAGCAATGACTCCCTTTACTATTTAACCTATTGGAATGCTTACACAGCATTGATCCCCTGTGGGCAAGTCCTGGTGTGGAGGCTGATGGCCTCCCAGGCATAGGATTGAGAATGAGACATAAGCACAGATCCCAAGCCCTGGTTGATGAAGGCAGAGGTGGCTGAGGTCGGGTAAGGAGACGACACTTGTGAGTCATTTCCCACAAGAGGAAGGTGACGGCGATGCTGAGGAGCGGCAGGTCTGGCACAGGACACCACAGTGGACGTCTCAGCTGGGCACCGAGAGGCCACGTGAGACGTTTCAAAGCGAGGACGAGAGCAGGTGTGGGACACACCACCGAGAGCCGGCTCTTCGCAGCCCCTTAGCATTTGCAGGTGTCTAGAATCAGAATCAAATTAGTTTATTTTATGAATCCCAAGTCTGTCTGTGGCTCTGAGATGCAATAGACTTAGCAAATCCTAACATAATTCTGATAACTGATGGCATATTTCATTTATTAATTAATACAAATGATTATTAATAAGAGATTTTGCACTTAGTGATGAGGTGTGAAACCATTTTTTTCTACTTTGGATAATTAACCATGAAGGGACTAATTATAAACCTCATGAGTGAAAATCAAGTCACATCATTTTATATGCTTGAAGTATAAAATGTTCTACTCATTAATTTTCATAATTAATAACAAATTTAAAACTGTTTAATATATAACAAATACTGCAATCTTTTATTTCAGTGCTACATTATAGTCTGTTAGGATGGAGATGAAGATGAAGGAGGCAGAGACGCAGGGCAGGCTTGGGGTTCACAGTGGTGGGGGCCTGGCTCTCGTGCACCGGTCGCCACCCCAAGAAGTCCGTGTGGGGTCATTCCTGCTGCATGTGGAGAATCGGCGTGCTTCTTGGCATCTTCTGTGTCATGTGTCTGTGAACTTGGAATCAGAGCAGGAGTTTGTCCTGGGAGAGGGAGGTGGGGAGAGGGAGGGAACCCTTTCTTAACGATTGATGCCAGTAGGATAAAAATGAAAAAGCACAGAAAAGTCAAACATGAAGTGTGTGGTGGCGGCTGGGGGTGTATTACCCTGGTGTAAGCGTTCATGTTCCAATCTGTGACACGTTGCCGTCAACACTCAATCATCACATGAATTAACAGTAAACAGCACATAAAAACCTGCATTGCAATATTTGTATTAAGATTAAATAATAGGGAAAATGCCTCCTTTTCTAGATGACTTACATTTGAACATAATTCAGCGCTCTGCACTAAATTAACTTTTACATATTGATGACATGGATTAAAAAGAAAGCCGACCTTGCGGTGAAACATCCTGCGAGCATTGCTGGAGGCAGACACAGTTTAAGCGTCTGTGTGACACTTTTCTAACAGTGTCACTGTGATAAAAATACCGGCTAGGGGGACTTTTCTTCCGGTACGGCATAGTCAGGCCAGTCAGGCACCGGCGTGAGCAGCGGGACGCCACAGTGCTCCTGCTGTATCTCCATGGGGATCAGGAGTTCTCAGACTGTGGCCCTGGACGCTGTGTCTGGGGAGAGAATGAATGGGTGGGTGGTCCATGAGCCCCGCCGCCTGGAGTGCCAGGCACTCTGGAGTCCACAAAGGAGTGAGGCAATTTTCTCAGCATCAGCTACGTTAGAGGAGGGACACTCATCTCCTCCACGTTGCGTGTTGCTCTGAGTGTAGAAAACTTGAGTCAGGAGTTTGTTCTTCACGCAGCGCCCAGGGGTCGCTGCTGCAGGGTCGGTTTGGCGGGGACTACGTGATGTTGTCAGAAATGCCGTCTCCTGCCACCTCCTTTCTTCTGATACACCCAGCGTGGTATTTCCCCACGAACACTTGATGCGTCACAGTCCCCCGTGGTTACCCCAGATCCGGACGTCGCATCCTCACAGGCAAAAGGCGGAACCGGATGTAAAAGGACGACAGCGATACCCAGTCTCTTTGTTTGATCGGGTGCAAGTTGTTTTCCCAGACTCCCCGTTCTGACCGCTTATAACTCACTGTCAGCAGTGACTCAGAGGTGGACGCTGAGGCCACAGGCAGGGTGGGCCATACCTGCGCAGGCACCGGTTTAGACTGGTCTTGGCGGACTGCCCAGGGTGGGAGCGTAGCTGGCCTGACAGCATCCAGGTGGATGGATGGGGAGGAGGTGGGGGGCCTGACAGCGTCTGGTGATTTGCAGAGCCATTTCATTCTGATGAAGAAAGCTCCCGTGTATGACTTGATTGTCGGAAGGTCTTACTAGTGAACACCAATTAAGATCTTAAAAAAAAAATCCCTACATCCATTCTGTCTTTGGGAGAGAACAGCTCGAGTGGAATCCAGTAACTCCCTTGGACTAAACTCGAGTTTTCTGAGGTCCCTTTCTGGTCGTGTCTCATCTAAAAAAATCGAATTGTTTTTCTCTATTAAGCGTGATTATCCTAGAGCACATCAGTGCACCCGCCAGCAGAGGAGGAGTTTGAGGAGGGCGCTGACAGAAGTGTTTTAAAGTGAGGTTTGCTCCTGACGCGTGGACGCAACTTAGGAACCCGGAAGGCACTCCCAGGCCGAAGGCGGAACCTTCCTCTTACGTCAGAGACAAATACGCACACGGAGACGATTCCATGAGCCGTTCTGTTGAGTTCTCAGTTCGAATCTGATCATTTCACGACAAATCGTATTTCTCAGTTGCTTGAGGCGTTGGCGTGGTTCACGGAGGAACACGGCCGCCGTGAGCTTTTGACAAGTAAGCTGATTGGTAAGTGATGTGCAGACCTCCCCTGTCGTGGAGGTGCTCGTCTCCCAGCCATGGCTGCATCCATTTATCACGGGTGACTCAGACGTGACGCGGGACTCATGCAGAAATCAAGCACAGCGGGGCGGATCCTGGCACATTAATAGCTGGATGTCTAAGAGATGTCAGGAAATGATCATCAGGCTCATTCAGACGTGCTGCTGCAGATGGGAAGCCGCTCAGCGGTGATTCATGGATCTGTAACTTCTAAGGGAGTTAGACACGTGATGTCATGTGAGCCGTGAGCCCAGCTGAGGCTGCGCGGAAACTGACGAACCGATGGAGGTGCTGAGCATTGCGTTCCCGTCGGCGCCAGCCACGGCAGCAGCAGGCAGGGCCCAGCAGAGTCCCTGTGCCGGCCGGGAGGCCCTGACTTCTGCCTCGCAAAGCAGTGGCTTATGTTCCCCTTTGAAAACATTGTTCAGGGGCCCGTGGTGTGGCATCGTGGGTTAAGCGCCTGCCTGCAGTGCCGGCATCCTATATGGGCACCTGTTCAAGTCCCAGCTGCTCCACTTCCCATCCAGCTCCCTGCTGATGTGCCTGGGAAAGTAGTGGAAGATGGTCTGAGTGCTTGGGCCCTTGCGCCCATGTGGGAGACGCAGAAGCAGCTCCTGCCTTTGGTCCGGCCCAGCCCTGCCCGTTGCAGCCATCTGGGGTGTGACCAGTGGATGGAAGACTTCCTCTCTGTCTGTAGCCCCACTATGCAAGTAACTTAAAGTTATGGACTTTATTTTAAAATATTTTCATATGTAAATACACCGCTATTTTAGGACAAAACAAAACACAGATTAGAGGAGAACTGAGGGTCTAGTATTAACTCCTGTGCTACAGGGACAGCGGTGTGCCCATCTGGGTGACACGGTCCCCAGCAAACACAGCACACATGTGCGCATGAACAAAGCTGTCAGCCACCCAGCAGAAGGCGTTGACAAACAGCATTTCCAAACTGTGGTCAAAGACACGGAGTAACCAGGTGTGGCCTCTGTGTCCTGCCGGCTGGTCCTCCTTCTGGGTGCCCGTGGCAAGTGCCTGTTGTACGGACTGATGCTTTGTTGTAAGTCAGCCCCTCCCTGGCCGTCACTGCTTCAAAGCGGACACAACAATGACTCAGTCCGTACACTGTGCCCGTCGGCCCCACAGCCGTTCTGCAGCTAGTCGGAGGCAAGTGTGTTCCCTGCCTTGGAATCAATAATACATTAGCACAGTGGCTTCTCCAGCTCCCCTGAATGGAGACAGTGCGTGGTTATTTAAATGGCCTCTGTGGGGAGCCTCCTGACCCCTACAGATTCCAGCCTCTTGCTGCTCACTCTGCTCTGAGAACTGGGGCGCTGGTAGAAGCTTCAGCCGCAGAGACAGTGACAAAAGTTACTCAGAGAACTGACGGCCGCTCCGCAAAGTCATTTCCTTGGAAGCGGGCAAGCAGGTGGCTGCAATTTCTATCATCAGATTCTCCCCCACTGCTTGCTTTCTTCCTTATCCACAGCTTTTTAACAAAACTGCTAATGCACACACTTTCTGCCGCCTGCTTGTTTTTTCCTCTATGCCTGTTTTTTTTTATTTTTTTGCCTCCCTCGTGGAAAGCTTTCTGATGAAATTTAAGTGCTCGCTACCAGAAAGTGATCAAAATAATTAATGCATTTCCTTCTTTTAACTGGAAAAGCATCTATCTCAACAGATCGCTCGTGGGAAGTGATGAGCCTGGACAAATCCTGATTCCTCATTGTGGAGTCGTGCAATCTTCCCCCAGGCCCTGGGCTATCATTATAATCAAAATTCTTTTTCTTGGAAAAACATGATGAAATTTCAAAATGTGTAAATAGTGCAAGATGGACACCGACAGCAGCTGATGTAAAAGTCCACAAGGCACTGAGTGAGGACAAAGCCCAGGGGCTCCGTGGTCGGCAGCCTTCTCAGGCCTTCTGTGCTGGAGGAGACTCGGGGACCTGAGCTGGCATCTCTGGGAGTCTTGGCAAGAGAACAGGAGGAGCTGCTCTGCCGGCCCCCAGCAGGAGGGTCAAGGTCAAGGCAGGAGGGCAGGAGCACCTGCAGACCTGCTGCATGGTCACTCCGTCCCTTGAACCCACTCGGCTGCCCCAGCCACCCGGCTACTGAGGTCAACACTGGCTGCAGCATAAACACAGCCCCCCGGCCGGCGCCGCGGCTCAATAGGCTAATCCTCCACCTGTGGTGCCGAAACCCTGGGTTCTAGTCCCGGTCAGGGCGCTGGATTCTGTCCCGGTTGCCCCTCTTCCAGGCCAGCTCTCTGCTGTGGCCCGGGAGTGCAGTGGAGGATGGCCCAAGTGCTTGGGCCCTGCACCTGCGTGGGAGACCAGGAGAAGCACCTGGCTCCTACCATTGGATCAGCGCGGTGCGCCGGCCGCAGCGGCCACTGGGGGGTGAACCAATGGAAAAGAAACACAGCCCCCCAAGGGCACCACCTCTGACCTCTGGGTGCCCTCACCCAGCATCCCGACCCGCACCTGCAGGACTGCCCTGGCCGTGTCTTCCCATCTGAATCCAGCCCCAGCACTGAGTGACCACATGGCCTTGGGACAGTCACCCCTCGTCTCTGCCCACCAGGAGATGCCCATTTGTCACTTTGAGGCCCGCGCAGGCAGGGTTGAGGAGGTCTGTCCTGACAGCGGGGTCCCTGAGTGAACAGCGACACCATCGTGCTCGTCGCCTGCTCGCGTGTGGGGCAGGTGATCCCTTCTCATAGGAGGCTGCCCTGCTGTAGGTGCCCTGACTGCTCACTGCAGGCCCCCGTGCCCTCTGCTAAGTTCCCACACCCAGAACTATTCCCAGAGGTTGCCCAGTGTCCGTTAAGACCTGACCGTTGACCACCACGAAGCCTCTCCCTGGGAGGTGGCTGTCCTCTCCACACCGGGCCCGCGGGCAGTGCAGCTCAGTCCACTCTACGTCCATGCTCTCCCATGGTTTCATCCCTGGGCCATTCCCAGGGCACTCTCCCTAGGCCTTGGGCCAAAGTGGTCTCCAGGGGCCTCTGCCTGGTGCCCCTTCTGGGGTGTGGCCCAGGGAAACACTGAAGATGACTTCCCCACTCCGCCCGTGACCGTGACACTGCATGGCACCTCCGTCCCAGCCCTGCCTGCTCCCTCCAGGCCCCAGGAGCCTGGGTTTGGGACCCCCCTGCTGGGCCACGCACCTCACCCGACCCCCTGCTGGGAGACCTTCCCTGGGGAAGTAGAGCAGAGGGAGTCCGCATTTTTCTCTGCTGTTTACTTCTGCTTCCACTGCGCCATCAACGACTAAAAGTCTCTCTCTCTCCCCCTCCCTCCCTCCACAACAGCTGAACGCCCTGTGGCTAAGCACCAGGAGGAAACCTGAAGCCGGGCGCTGCTCATTGCTTTGCCATTGGAGCAAAAGGCCAGGCTAGTTTCAAGGAGCAATGGTTTTGTTTCCCTCCTTTTTCAGACGTGCCCCTCGTGGAGAGTGCCGGCCCAGCTTGTGCGGCTCCCGAAGACCTGAAGCTGCACCTGCTGGCCCCAAACCACTCCACCCTCAGCCCTTCCTGTGAGCGCCTCCTGCTGCCCACAGCTGCCGGGCTCCCAGTCCTGGCCGCCGCCTCTCCCCTCCCCGCCTCGCCCCCATGTCCGTGGCAGCTGCCCTACTCAGTAGACCTTGTTTTAATTCAGTGATTCGCTAAATCCACCGAGAGAAGCAGACCCTGGAGGACCTCCAGCCGGGATGAGCAAGTATTTCACCATCCACAAAAGGGCCACAGCCCGTGACCGGCAGGACACAGCCTGGAGCCTTGAACTGCCCCAGGCAAGCCAGGCTCATGGTCCCCTGCCGATGGTGGTGTTTTCTAGAAGGGGCAGCTGTGGGGGGTCCTCAGTCCAGCAGCTTGTACTCCACCCCCTGTTCCCAAGCTTCTGTGACTCCCTCCCTCTGGCTGCGTCTTTGATTGCTCTCAGAGGGCCCGGCCCACTGGAGGTCAGCACTGTATCAACAGAGAACTTGGCCGTCAAGCCGCATCACAGCCCCAAATGTCAATCAGCGGAGTGGGGCAAGTTTCTGCACGCCGCTGAACTCTGCAATGACAAGAATCAGCCCATTCGTAGGAATCACTGCGACCTCTATAAATCCCTCTGCTGGGGTTTCTGTCGCCCAGTCTCTGCCCAGGGTCCGGCACAGCTCTCGGCACAGCAGCTGCGTTAGGCACACACTCCTGGAGGCAGACGCTCACCAGCTGACAGCATCCATGAGGCGAGCTCTGTGCAGCAAGCGAGATAAGGGACAGGGACACACACGCACACACACACACTCACACTGGCGCCAGGTCTGGCTCTGCCCCACTTTTCCCTCACTCTGTTTGGGGTCCTGGGTAGAGATCGAGCCCCTGGCGAGCCTGTGCAGCTGCAGTGAAGACGCACCACCTCCAGGTCACGAGAACGCCACAGTGGATGTGTGACAAAAGTGAGGCATGGTCCTGTGTGTTGTGGTTCGTGTTTTATGCTCCTGTTACCAGAGTGTGACTGACCCACCCTCACTGACACAAGCCCAGACCTCTGCTGGTGCCGTGTTAGGAGTGGCTGACAGCCCTTCCCCTCAGGGAAAACCTAAATAAAACCTAGATAAAACCCAGGCTGGAGGTGCCCGTAGATGACTGATGTAGCCGATGGCTGTAATGAAGTGGCATGGTCGAGTTCCCAGCTCAGAATCATTTTTCTAACCATGTACTTGGGTTTCTTCTGCAGAAGTTCGGGCTGCTGGTGAACAGCCCAAATCCGTGCCATTCTGTGCCTCTTACTCGTCTTTCCTGCGTTTTGTTTCTGTTTGATCACTGTCATCAACTGCATAAATTGTCGGGATGAGACTCGCTGTAGCCGCCCTTCAGATACATCCACGGGTCTCATTATTCCATTGGCTTCGTTCCCCACCCACAGCAATAAATTAGTGAAGCACCAGGCCAAGTCTTTGCAGCCAAAGGTGCCTCACTGGAGAAGTCTGCAGCCAAGTTCTGAAATCAGACTTGACTCCGGTAGACGGCTGTGCTCTCCAGAGCGCATGCCGCCTTCACGGGTGCTCCACAAGGCTGGGAAGGCACAGGGCAACCATTACGGGAGGTTAGGAAGCTTTTAAACAATGTGTGTGCGCATTATTCTCTAAAACCACCTTATTATACATCCTTATTCACTGTGTCAAAGCTGGCCTCTCCCCCAGGAGACCCAGCTCCACGACAGCTGAGGCTTTGCCTGTCGCTGGCCACCATGTCCCCAGCTGGATGAGAGGACATTCAGATGGTAGTAGTGGGATTGTGGTGGGAACAAATACAATTAATGTTTTCTTCAGGTACTGCTAATGTATAAAAGTGTTACTTTTGGGGCCTGAACTGTGGCCCATTGGTTAAGCCACAGTTTGTAGCATCGACATCTCATATGGGTGCTGGTCCAAGTCCGACTGTTCCACTTCAATCCAGCTCTCTGCTAATGTACCTGGGAAAGCAGCAGAGGATGGCCCAAGTCTTTGGGCCCCTGGACCCACTTGGGGGATTCAAGAGATGCTCCTGGCTTTAGCCTGGCCCAGCCCTGGGCATTGCGGCCATTTGGGGAGTGAACAAGTGGATGGAAGATCTCTCTCTTTCTCTCTGTAATGCTGCCTTTCAAATCAACCAATCCACCCATCCATCCATCTTGAGAGAATGCTACTGTTGTGCTGCATTCAAGACAAAAGCTACGCACAGGATGGGTTTCCCCAGTGCTTGTTTGGTGTCCTCTTTGGGAGAGCCATTGGTCCAGTTCCTGCACTACTTATACTCTGAGCAGTAGAGGCATGGAGCCAGTGGTCTGGGCACAGTTGTCTGTGGTCAGGGTCATGTGCTGGGTGCAGCGCGGTCCTACCTACGTGTCCTGGCATCCTGAGCAAAGCGATGAGTGAAACCAGTGTTCCATGAATTAGATCAGGTGAAGTTGCCATTTATTTTGTTAAAATTTGAATAGTCACATAACTGTCAGAAAAGTAAATCCTAGACAGTTATTTCTACATTAAGATCATGCAGTTATTTCAAAATGATCTAAAATTTCAATATTTCCTAAATTTATAGAAATGACCTTTGACTTGGCAAACCAATGTTTCAATTCCAGTCAGCTGGAAAAGGTTTTTGTTGTATAGCAGCATAGAAACATTGGCAGGACAAGGGTTTTGTTTATTTTTTGTCCTTTTAAAAGAAGAGACAGTTGACGGAAGAGTATGCGTCTAAATATAAGTTCGGAAAGCGCACATCTGCTGCAATCGTCCCTCTGCGCCTCATCTTCCACGCTTAGCTTTGTGCCTTCTTCCAATTTTGTCGCCGAAAAAAGCATCCCCAGTCATGAGGCTCTCCAGCGTTCAGCCGACTCCCTGCATTCTGTCACTGCTTGAAGGAACAATGGGGGCCCCGTTGATAATGTGTCAAAATAACAGGGCAGCTAGAAGTTGCCTTTTAAATTTGGATCCTATTAACTCGCACTTCCCTGGCTAGGATCTGGAAAACTATCTTTAATCTCTGCTAATGCTCAGCTGTGTTTGAAAGAGATACACTAGAAGTTAGCTTTCAACGAAACCCACTGCGTGGGATACAGAAATGTCAGAAATCTTAACGTGGAGTTTGAGAAATGTTCTTTACAGTCAGATTATTTTTCATGAGATTGTTACTGTGACTGATGTGAACCACATTATCGTCATCACTCTAAGGAATGTGAATCATGATGGTAATTGGCATCGATATGCCCATGCTGGTGGGTATTGTCTGGTCATACTGTCATTGATACCGTCCAGCCCAGACTTACTGTGGGGTTCCCCGTGCCCTGGAGTGTGGGGGTGATGAGACTGCTTCCTGCTGCCCCGTATGCACAACCTCCTTCTCTCCTTTCCCATGTGAAAGCCCCACCTGCAGGTCCCTGTGCACTTTCCTGCCTCTCTTGCAGCTATGTGTAGCCACGTGATGACATTTGGCCAATAGGGTGTGGGAAACACACTGTGACTTCTGGGCCAGGCAGGGAAAGCGAAGCACGTGTCTTCCTCTCCCTCCTGCCCTCCCTCCCGGCAGTCACGGGATGTAGAGCTTCGCGGATGGCAGCATTTGCACACTGATGATATCCTAGGGAAGCACCCTCTCTGGACCACGTGGTACTGGATGCCTCCTATTCCCAGGGGCCCAGGGGCAAATGATCATCAGTCTACGCAGCGGGTAAGACAAGAATCATTACCCCGGCTGGAGAAGTAGAAGCATCGGCTCCAAGAGGCTGAGTGACACGGTGAGTTGGTGGCAACATCAGAACTGGAAGTCAGGATTTCAACGAGGACCTCTGACCTAGCGGTACCAGGGCTACAGAGTTTCAGGCTCCATCCCAGGCATGTTTGCTGTCCTACCGCACGGGCAGGAGATGAGCCATCACCCTGGAGAGGCAGACGGTGTGGTAGCAACACGCCTTCCCCGCCCTCCTCCTCCCCATGAGGCCTCTTGCACAGGCTGGTTATGCCCGTTGCTCGTGGTTGGAGAGAGAGCAGCAGATGTTGGGAGCGTTTGGTCAAGAGCCATAGGTGAGGATGCAGAATGAGGGAGCAGCGTGCAGAGTTCTGCTTTTTTCAAGGGCGTGCCCTTCTCTATTGTGAAGTACTTGCTGAGGTCCCAGACAGGGACGGCAGGATGATCCACACACCGTTGGTTCCAGTCCAGCTGGGACATCACTGCTATGGAAATCACACAGCCACTGTGGACTAGTGTGCTCTGTCAACGTGGAAGCAGGGTCTCTTGATTGGACTCCATGTCTGCTCTGGGTTGAGTTGCCATTTTTAAATTTTATGTAAAAGGCAGGGTGACAGAGAAGAGGTCTTCCACCCACTGGTTCACACCCCAGGTGGCTGCAGTGGCCAGGGCAAGGAACCAGGAACTCCGTCCAGGCCTCCCACGTTGGTGGCAGGGGCCTACACACCTGGACCACTTTCTGCTGCTTTCCCAGAAGCATGAGCAGGGAGCTGGATTAGCGGTGAATCACCCGGCACTCAAACCAGTGCTCACAGGAGAGCCGGCATTGCAAGTGGCTTAATCCGGGTGCTGTGCTAGTCCCTGTCGGTTTCTGTAAATCAGCAGAAGGGAAGTTTCCGGCGTGGTGAAGATTGGCAGATGCCCAGACTGTGGTCCTGTACGGACACACAGGGAGCCGCAAGGCAAAACCCTCAGGCCGACTGCAGAGAAATGGAGACAGCCGACAGCGTGATGCAGGTCGGAGCGCGGCTTTCTGGAATCGGAGACGTCTGTGCGGCTGGGATTCTGCTGGGATTTAATTATCGAGATGAGTTTTGTCCCTGTTACTTTTCATTGAAAGCGATGGCTCCACTGGTTTTCATAAAACAAACTCAGCAAACATTTCCAGACCAAGAATGAACGTTGGGCTCCCAGGGCAGATAAAGAACTAAATTCATAAATGTAAGTATGCCACTAAGTTTCTGGAAAAGGACGATCTCGCTTTATATTTGGCTTTGCACACTTGAACTTCTAGTAAAAAAATAGTGAAGCTATAATTCCTCAACCACATATTAACCTAGAAGACATGAATGATAATATTGAGAAGGATTTGCAAATAATTTCTACTTTAGTACTTCACATAGAATTCTAAAATCAACGGCTTTGTTAAAACAAAGATTAGACCGGCGCCGTGGCTCACTAGGCTAATCCTCTCTGCCTTCGGCGCCGGCACACCTGGTTCTAGTCCTGGTTGGGGCACCGGGTACTAGTCCTGGTTGGCCCTCTTCCAGGCCAGCTCTCTGCTGTGGCCCAGGAGTGCAGTGGAGGATGGCCCAGGTCCTTGGGCCCCGTACCCGCATGGGAGACCAGAAGAAGCACCTGGCTCCTGGCTTCAGATCGGCGCAGCGCGCCAGCTGTGGCAGCCATTTGGGGGGTGAACCAACGAAAAAGGAAGACCTTTCTCTCTATCTAACTCTGCCTTTCAAAAAAAAAAAACCCAAAGATTAAGGATGTGGAATTATATTTTTCCTAATATCAAGGGGCCAGAGCCCCGGTGCAGCAGGTTAAGCCGCCTCCTGCAGTGCCCGCATCCCATGTGGGCACCAGTTCAAGTCCTGACTGCTTTACTTCCGATCCTGCTCCCTGCTGATGCACCTGGGGAAGCAGCAGAGGACGGCCCAAGTGCTTGGGCGCCTGCACCCGTGTGGGAGACCCAGATGAAGCTCCTGGCTCTGGTCTGGCCCGGCCCTGGTTTTTGTGGCCATGTGGGGAGTGAACAAACAGATGGAAGAACCTTCTCTCTCTGTCTCTTCCTCTCTGTAACTCTGCCTTTCAAATAAATAATCTTTAAACAATTTTGTTCTAAGAACACAACCATTTGGCTACAGAAAGTTAGTTTTGAACAGCAAGGTGAAGACGTCCATTCTAAGGAATTCGAGTCCATTTCGCACCATAACCGTTTCACTGTGCACTGTAAGTGGCCGTGATGAGTCGCACTGCACGTGGAAATGCAGGGTTTAACTGTTAAGTGCCGCCTGGAGATGTCAGACCGTTCCTGTCCTCATTTTATAAAGGGTTAAGCAGCAATGTTGGGCCAGACAAAGCTGGACTCGCTGTTGGAAGGCTCTTGATTTGTCTCTCTCCAGTGAGAGCTGATCTTCCCCATCGGCACAGAGACTTGTGCCGCGGTGACCACAGGACTGGGACGATGGGCAGCCCGGGTTCTCTGTGTCTTGCCCCCCGTCTGGGCCACGGTTAGTGGCCTTTGCAACTTCAAGCTTTGACGTGTGTCTTGGCGAGTTTAAGCACATCCTTCACGATTGCCAGTAGGAGTATCAGTGTGGGAGAGATTTCAGCTTTCGACTTCCAATCACCGACCTCATGCATGTTAATTTTTCATAAACAATCCATTTCATTACAGTTTAATTTATTTGACCTAACAAATCCTCATTCATAGGTTGCTCTGAACATGTCAGCAGACTTTATGAATCATTGATCAATATCCAGTTTGTCACAAATTCACTCCAACTCTGGAGACAGGCCCAGAAGCTAATTTTGTATTACTTTCTTGCAAATGGTCCATAATTCATAATTACTGTTTCCTTCAAAGGCGACAGGTATTTGATTTTTGCAAAATGGAAAAGTTTGCTAACTACACACACACACACACACACACACACACACACATTTTCTTCTAAACACAGGTGTTCTCCAAGGGAAGAGCACGGGCAGCCACTCTCCTACAGATACTTTAGGGGAAATACAAGCAGTGTTTGGCAGACAACAATGTATATCTAAGTAATAGGCGGCTGTACGGAGAATTCCCACTGCTTATTTCAGCGAAAAGTTGGGAGTTTAGATTTTATGAATGTTGTTGGTACGTGACCTCAAGTAACTTATTGTCAAGAATTGAAATTTATTTCAGGTGTTCGGCTAGGTAAATTGACAGCTCTGGGAGTTTGGGTACCATACATTCTTGTGTGGCTTTGGAATAAATGAGATCTATTGACTTCACTGCTTCCTTTACAATCCAAGAAGTGATTTCCTGGGCATGGACCGCGTAGACGCAGTAGCGGGGATGTGCTGAGTGCTCAGGGAGGCTCCGGATGCTGCCCCACCTGGAGCCCTTAACCTCTTGGAAGGTGGAAATTTCTAAAAATAAATCCTTGCCTCTCTTGTGAACTCAGAGGCAAACCGTGTAAGCCTCGGAGATGGGCACAAGTTCCTTGTTAAAAACGGGACCCTAAAACCAATATTCCTCCTTACAGGGGGAGAAGCTGACGCGCAGGATACCTTCTCCTGAGAAGCATTGCTCGTCAGGCGCCGGAAGCTGTCCCGGCCCGGGCAGGAGTCTAAAGCCGCCCCATCTGACTCTCACGGTGGCGCGCTGTCAATCCCTTCTCATGTTCAGAAGCAACTGGCTACCTTTCCAATTAAGTTTTCAGACTTGGAAATGATACCCTTGTTCTACAAACCACAAAAGTCTCACCGCCTCTCAGCAGTCAGTTTTCCAAACCGCTCATCCGCCACCGGGCTAAATGCTAACACCGTGGTCAACCTTCTGTTCATCTGACTGAGCGACAGGTGCAGCACAGGGGCACGCTACCTTCTAACTAAGATGGGCTTCTCCAAATGCAGCGTGAGGGCGTGATAGGACGGGGGTCAGTGAGCGAAAGCGGTGCAGGACCAGGGGTCTGCTCAGGCGTCCGGCAGGTGCTTGAGTCCCACGGCCACCGGCTTGCCCACGGCCCTCTTGGACCCGCCCTCAGGATGGAGGGGCAGGTCTGTGTCTGACGTGCCGTTGGCTGCCCGCCTTGCTGCCCAGGGCCTGTGTGGACAGAGTGGGTGCTGCCCTCTGCCCTGAGCTCTCGGCCCTGCAGGGTTTTCTTCCTCACTGGAAGGCAGTTGTTCCAGGAAAGATGCTGTGTGGGCGGGAGGCTCCGCGTGACTCCCATGAGCTCGTCAAGGGGACCGGCCGTGTCGGGTTCTTTCTGGGGGCTCTGGGGAGCCCCAGCCCCTAGGGGCTGCCCATGTCCCTTCCCTCGACGGGCGACCTGCTGGGCAGTTGCTCCAAGTTCAGGGGTTTGATGAGTGAATTCTGGTGGGTGGTCTAGGACATCCCAATGAGGATCCCATTCGCGGAATCCCTGTCCCCGGATGATGTGTCACAGCTGTAGACTCTGGGATGTGGAGGAGGACACCCTGCCTACCACAGCGGTCACCACTCCTAGGGCACCTGCTGGCCCTCAGGAAACTCGGCTCCTGGACCAGAGCAGCCCAGTGCGCAGGTCTCCTGGTCTGAATGGAAGAATCCCCAAGGGTGCTGACCAGCTGTGGCCCACACCTCGAAGCTTGTCTTCCTTCTCGGTCTGCCCAATGCTCCTCCCCCCATTCCTAGTCTCTGAGGTCCCTGCCCAGATAAACTCTAGGATGCTGAGTTGTCATCGCAGGCTCTGATTTTGAGGGAACACAAGTGCAAAGCCACCCCCCGGTGTGCGGGGTGGGGTCTGTGATGCCTGAGGGGACTCAGGCAGCTCTGCTCAGGGCCTGGTCTCCCGCCGGGTGGGACTGTGACGCGTTCCCCACAGGGTCTGGTCTCACGCCATCTCCAGCCCAGAGCAGCCCAGGAACCTGCAGTCTGTGAGCCCACGTGGAGGACACTCGCACGTTGTCACTGAGAAGCTGGGAGCATTTATATCATGGTGTCTATCTCCTAGGTAGCCTTTTCCATCAAATCTCCCTATCGAGTTTTGTTTCTATGTAATGTACCAAGGTTGAGCATAAACAGTCTCTCAAATCTTCTTTTTCATTGACTTACCAAATATTCAATTGTATTAAATATTTTTTTTTTGACAGGCAGAGTGGACAGTGAGAGAGAGACAGAGAGAAAGGTCTTCCTTTGCCGTTGGTTCACCCTCCAATGTCAGCCGCGGACGGCGCGCTGCAGCCGGCGCACCGCGCTCCTCCGATGGCAGGAGCCAGGTGCTTCTCCTGGTCTCCCATGGGGTGCAGGGCCCAAGCACTTGGGCCATCCTCCACTGCACTCCCGGGACACAGCAGAGGGCTGGCCTGGAAGAGGGGCAACCGGGACAGAATCCAGCACCCCGACCGGGACTAGAACCCGGGGTGCCGGCGCCGCAGGGGAGGATTAGCCTAGTGAGCCGTGGTGCTGGCCTCAAAAACTCTTAAAGTTGAGCTTTACGTGTTCAATCTGTGCAGAGCAGACAGGATGACTGAACAGCAGATACAGCACGGGATCTAAGAGATACAGATTACACCGGAAGCCGTGGCATTTGATAAACACACAGGCCTTTGACGATGAATCCATTGAAGATTATTCTAGAGATTTCCCAAACATAAACAGCTTAAAATAAATTGTCGGTTGATCTCGAGACAAAAGGAAGCTGTGTAGATACTTGTTAAAATTGAGAATTGTGTTCCTGGTTTAACACCCGGGGAAGACTGCTGGCCTTGCGTTAAATGACTCTAAACAGGAGAGGGGAAAATGAAATTTCCAGGGCTGCCTCCTTTATTACCTAAACCTACCAAGTGGAATGGAATAAGACTCATTCTTTTTCCAGCTCAGACGTGCGACACAACGTGACGAAGTACACACCGGCTGGATTTAATGCCAGTTTTCAAGCCTGCAGCTCCTCCGTGGTCTCCAGGGCCTTGTTCTTAGCAGAAAATATTTGTGCTAAAAACGGGCATTCTGAAGAGTGAAGAATGAAATCTTGAGTTCTGACGCTTTATCAGTTTCAGTGTGGTCATTGCATTGTGAAACAGAAAACCAGAAGCGAGTATTTGGAGGCATCTGAGTTAACATAGTTACTGCAATAAGGCTGTGATTTCACTATTAATGGTTTCCAATATGAACACTGCTTCCTGACGCTCTGTGCCAAACAAGACTAGAGAGCACGAGGCTTCTAATCTGACCAAGAAACAAAACACAGGGAAGGAATGGTTGTTTAGGGGCTGGGGTCACGGCCGGTGCTGGGGCACACCAAGTAAAACCACTGCCTGCAGCACCAAATCCCACAGGGGCGCTGGTTTGAGTCCCGGCTGCTCCACTTCCTGCTAGTGGCCTGGGAAAGCAGAAGGTGGGCCAAGTGCTTGGGCCCCTGGACACATGTGGGAGACCCAGATGAAGCTCCTGGCTTGATCTTGGCCCAGCCCCGGCTGTCATGGGCATTTGGGGGATGAACCAGTGGATACAAAACTGTTTTCTCTCTCCCTGTCTCTCCCCCGACCCCCACTCCACTCTTCAAATAAGGAAATCTTCAAAAAATAATTGTTTGGAAATCTTGTGGACATATTGCTCCCAAAGGCTCATCGACAGGTGCTGAGCAGAGCGGGGAGAGAGGAGAGACAGGGAACGTGGGCGCTGCGATCCGGTGATGCCGTCCACCGTGTTGGTGATGCCGTCCACCGTGTGCAGCCCTGAGACAGCAGCCAAGACCAAGGAGCTCACCTTAGAGCTGCCTAGCCCCTGAGGCCCACTGGGTCGACGGCTTCGAGGTCTGAATCAAGTAAACCCCTCTGCTGGAACCAGTGGGTTTGGTGATTCATTCGTTCATCTAACATTTGTAGATCTAATGTCCTGGGATTGGACTACTTAGATGTAGGACGGACAAGGTAAACGAGTTCTCTTCTTGCAGAGAGCCTACAGTCCAGGGCTGACAGTCGCAAGAAGCAAATTAGGGGCCTGATTTAAAAAAAAAAAAAAAAACAAACAGAGAAGTGAGAGTAGACAGAGATGGAAGGCTGCCACATACGGTTCCACAGGGCGCCCTGTTCAAGTGGGACAGCACGATTCACCTACACCCTAGTGTTGATCAGGGCACGGCATGAACCCCCCTCCCTGGCAGCCCCGGCTGGACGAGGTGCGGCCATTCAAGTCCTGTCTCTATCCCTCATCAGAACACAGATGGCTCAGAGATGAGACAGTGAATCGTCTGCCGCTGTGACTTCATGCGCTGGACTCTGGCCAACAAAACCCACTTCAGAATCGTCTCAATTATGAAATGACACTGTTTCACAGGAGGACACGAGATTGATTACAGGAACTGAAGTAGCAATGCTGGGTCTCGGACGAGCTGACTGACGATGCGGACACGTGGCAGCTGGGCACGCGCATCCCCGTGGGGTGCACATGTAGCCTAGGGGTTCAGATGGCTGCGCCCCACATCGGGTGCTTAGGTTTCGTCCTCAGCGCCTCATGCCCGCATCCTGCCCGTGTGGGCACTCAGAGCCCACGATGATGCTCAAGTAGCCGGGGTCCAGGCCACTTGTGAGAGACCTGGGTTTAGTTCTTAGTTCCGAGGCTTTGCCTGGCCCAGTCCTACCAGCGTAGACACTTGGGGGGTGAATAGTCACTTTATATGTATCTCTCTCAAGGAAAATTAAAACCATATCCTCGCTAGGAACTACGAGGTACAGTGATCACCGAAGTAGGGATGTGCTGGGAACACGACCCCGAGGAGGCTCTCCACAATGCTTCGTTCCGAGTTTTCCCACAACTGATCCCAGGCTGAGTGGTTTGTTCTAAAGGAGGGATCTCAGTGTTTGCTGCTGTTTCCGGTGTCTGAGAAGCCAGCGGTCCCTGGTTGTGCAGCTGAGCCTGGTTGGGAGGAGGGTGCAGCCCCAGGCCGGGCACAGCCGGATGCTCAAGACGCCGAATGGACCAGAGTGCAGTGAAGACCCTAGAGAGCGCCTCCGAACCTTGGAGGCTCAGGCACTGCACAGACTGAACCAGAACACACACACACACACACATGCAGATACATACATACACTACATACATCTACAAAGGCACACACAAGCATGCACATTTAGATACACATATATGCATAAACTATGCATATGCACGAACACACATACATATACATATGTGTGCATGCATACGTGTGCGCATGCATACATGCATATACACACATACACACATTTACACTATACATACGAATATATATGCAAATACACATGGGTACATACACACATGCATACCCATATGCACACACACATGCACACATATGCACACTCACGTATTTGTATGCATACACACAAATTGACATACATATGCAGAGATATACACACAAATGCACACATGCACATGCATTCACATGCACACCACATATTTGCACACATACATCCATATACCTACAAATTCATACACACACATGCACATATACGAACACACATGCACACACTCAAACACTCGCACACTGGCAGGAACTAAGCGATCCCCATCCGAGGGACACCAGCTCATAAACTGTGCCCCTGAGATGCGTCATTGATTAAACACGAAGCCACTGGCATTTTGAAGAACAGAAATAGAACATTCAGATTCTCACGGCGACAATGGAGGAAGAGAAGGCCGACGTGAAGGGAGGAACTAGGCATAGAAACGGCCCAGTGAACCAATCCCGCCCTCCGGCCAACAGTCCCCGCCCGTAGGCACCGCTGTCCTCCCCTCCAATAAGGAGCCTCCTTCTGGGCAAAAGGCACCTGGTGCGGGCACTTGAGGGAGCCCAAGAGCAGCGCTGTTGGCAGAGACCAGACCCTCGTGCAGTCTGGTCGGGAAACAGAGGTGTGGCTTCTCACTCTCCCTAGAGCTGCTGGGAAGTGAGCGGGCCGGGCAGGGCCGGGCAGGGCCGGGCAGGGGAGGCGAGGACGAGCTGCGGCCGCACAGGGGCTCCCTGCGCCGTGGGAAAACAGGCTCCTTTCTGAGGCTTGGAGCTTCAGGCAGGGGTGCACAGGCCCGCCTAGGCCGCCACTCCACCCCTCTGCCTTTGTGCAGTGCACAACCTGTGCACGGGGCCCTGCTGCACGGTACAGCAACAGCAGGGGGCGCCCTGTTGTGCCGCAGTTCACAGCAGCCTCAGTGGTTCCTGGACAAGCCTGCGATGGCAGAAGTCTCATGGGGCAGCAGTGCCGGCCCGGAGCGGTGAGCGCCCTGGTTCAGCAATGTGGAACTGTCGCTGCTTGCCGTGAACACGGCGCTCGAATCTCAGGAGAGTGCAAATCGGGAGGAGTTCGCTGATTGGCTGTTTGACTTTGGCATTCCGTTTGGAATTGGAAGTCCTGGCTCTCTGACCTGATCATTGTGACATCATCCAGAGAGTCTGCAGCTCACTGCAGCGCCTAGTCTACGGCGGGCACCTTTAGCCAAGACCTCAGGAGGGCCAGGTCCGGCGGTTCTGACCTATCAGAAGAGCTTAGTTGATGCTGCCGGGGTGGGGGCGGGAGGAGGGGGAGGGAGAGAGGGCAGGGGCGGGAAGGCAGGCAGGCTGCTCTTTCCCGACTGAATGTGAATCTGGGGAGACCAGCTGGACCTGCACACAGCTCCTGCAGCCACGAGAGAGGCCTTGGTCTGACAGTGGCGCTGATGCAGCTGGGGGAACTGAGGCGCACAGGGAGAAGCACTGGGCGGAGCCCCTGGATGCCGCTGTGCCTGCAGCCCAGCCTCCCAGCAGCTATGCCAGCACGGGAGCTAAAAGTCCCTTCTGACGAAGCAAACAGGAAATGGTGCATTGCTACCAGCGGTCACCTTGGTGAAGCAAAAGTAAGAGAGCCACCGGACGAGTCTCACAAATGCAGGGCCTCCGAGCTCCTTCTGGTCTTTCCATGAGGAGGTGTTAATTCTCTTACAGGCAGGAAGCCTGGAAGGGAAGAGGGAACAGCACGGAAGGAAACCGTGGCCGGAGCGCTGCATGTTCAGCTTCGGGGACAGGAAGGGCGGAGCTGACAAGCGGTGGTCTCTGTAACAGCACGCCCGGCTCGGAACACCACCCACGGGATGAAACGCCCCCTCGGTGAGCCTGACGGCCCCGCAGATGCTGTGCCACGTGACCTCTGCCCTAAAACCTCATTACTGCTGCAGAAAGTTTAGACTGTGAGTTATGTGGATCGGTGGGTTTTGAGAAGCAAGCTTGCTCTGAACTGCTGCGTCAGGAAAGCCGTTTCCAGAGACGATTACAAGCAGAGAGCCGGTCGCACATCCAGAGAGCCTCGAGCAGGCCTCGGCCAGTGTGCAGCCGGGAGGTGCGTGCGGCGGCAGCAGGGACGGCCCACGGCTCGGACACCGCCCCCCCCCCCCATCCATTCATTCTCCACGAACGAACACCCAGAGCAGATTCAGGGCCTTTGTCAAGGCAAAGCTTTTTCTTGGAAAACTGAGAGGAAGCGTCGCTTGGCTGGGAAGAGGCACCGGGCAATGTGCAGACGACGCCGGCACAGAAAAGCGCAGAACGGAACTCGGCTTCCCGGACTGGAGACGTCGCCCCCCTTTACGATCGGCTCACCTTCCCGCCGGCTGCACTGGAAACACTGCACGAGTACCGAGTTCCCCTCTGTAGGGGAGGGGTCTCAAGCCAGGAGAGTGACAGTAGCGTGTGAGGTTAGGCCAGCCAGGGGGCCTCTGGCTCACCCAGCCCCTGCCCTGCTCAGCTCCTGCTGCCCTTGGCAGAGGCACCAGGTCCTAGTGCTGCCAGATTCTTTTTCACCTGTGTACTAAGGTAGTGCAAAACTTCACGGAAAGGCCGGCGTCGTGGCTCCTTGGCTAATCCTCTGCCTGTGGCGCTGGCACACCGGGTTCTAGTCCCGGTTGGGGCACTGGCTTCTGTCCCGGTTGCCCCTCTTCCAGGCCAGCTCTCTGCTCTGGCCTGGGAGTGCAGTGGAGGATGGCCCAAGTGCTTGGGCCCTGCACCCCGTGGGAGACCAGGAGAAGCACCTGGCTCCTGGCTTCGGATTGGTGCAGCTCCAGCCATAGCAGCCATTTGGGGGGTGAACCAACGGAAGGAAGACCTTTCTCTCTGTCTGTCTCTCTCACTGTCCACTCTGCCTGTCAAAAAAAAAAAAAAATACTTCACCGAAAATGGAATTCAAAAATAAGTTTGTTTTTGGTGTCAAAAATTAGAGATCTGTACATAGTTTTCCCCAACCCACATTTTCCACGAGCTTTTTGAAGACTCCGTCTGTGTGGATTTCACGTTTTCTGCACCGAAATGAACGTATTTTAACTCCACGTGACACAAACGTCTTGAAGTAGCCTCTTGTGTTGGGCATCGGCTCCAGTTGGCCGGGCCTGGATCACACGTCCTTGCCCAGGGCCAGAGAAGGTCCCAGCAGGCCCCTAATGACCAAGCACATGGGGCCTGGTGAGTGGGAGATGCTCACGACTTCGCGATGAGTACAAGAGTGAGAGAAAGATGGCGACCAGGCAGCGACGGCGACCAGGCGGCGACGGCGTCCAGGCAGAATTCCGCACACGTTACCCGGTAGCTCTCCTTGGAATGGCACGGTGCACCCTGCTCTCAGGCAGCCATTCTAACTATCGATGGCCAAGATTGATAATTCTCTCAAGGGCATGGCGGCTTTGTTTGGCATTGAGTCTTCCTACTTTAATTTAAATTTGTCTCGCATTTTGCCCGTTGAGCTGGAGCACATTTACAAAGAAAGCAATAAACAGATGTCTCTCGGCACAAAAGAGCCCTAATCTTTCACACGACTTTAATTTTATTTTCCTGTTTAATACCCATCAGTAAATATTGTGAAATAAAGACTTCAGCCCAAACAGTCTAGCCGCACGGGAGCCTCAGAGTTGAGACCGAGGACACAGCGGCTTGGCTAAACGGAACGGGCCGCACGGCCAGCGCGGCAGATTGGTCCTGTGGTCAAGCCATCCTCCAAGGCCCCACCCCAAGAAAACGCATCGCCCGAGAGCCTTTCGTTCAGGTCCCCCAGCCAGGCAAGGTGAGTGGGAGCAGCCAGGGCTCACCACTGACCTTGGCGTGGCCTTGGGGCCACAGGACGGCTCGGCGTCAGGGCTGGGGAAGCTGGAAGCAGCCCGTCTCCCTGAGGACCAGATCACACGTCCAGGTGCCTCTGCCAGCAGACGTCAGTCCCCAGCTGAGATGTCCACAGGGCCAGGACATACGTGCACGCGTGACGTGTGCTGGGAGCTTCCACAGGTGCACTCTCAGGATACTGCATGGCTGGTGCTAATGAATCCGAGCTCCCCCACTTTCCTGGAAACAACTGCTCCTCTCAGACTGGCTTTCAGTCATTTCTGATCACACAGAATAAGAAACAGTTCACTTCCCTCCCTGCTATGAAGGGAGGCAGAAAACATCAGTGTCATGGTCGTGAGCTGGGCCCACGTCACCACACAGACGACACGGAGCGGTGAGAACTGTGGAAAACCGAGAGCGCACACACTTCCAAAGCCAGGGGTCCTCACCGCGCCCACCCCCTGCGCCAGACACGAGGGCAGTGGGACCAGAACCTTTAGGCTTCCCAGAGACTAAGACCTGGCCGGTCCTGCAAAAGCTTAGAGCCCTTCAGGGCTGCCAGTCATTCTTAGCACTTCCTGCCAGGGGAGGGCCTGGGCTGTCATTTCCTCCCGAGCTTGGCTTGAGTGTGCAACAAGTACCTCTCAGCGCATTCCAAGCACTTGTTCACACGCTCAGCCACGCGTGTCCCTGGTCATCCACTCCACAGCTGTTCCCTCAGCACCACAGAGAACCAGAATGAGGCCCCCTTCCCGCTGTCCAGACCTCCCGTCCTGGTCGGGGACAGTCACCAAGAGGGCCACAGGGTGAGCACAGAGCCTCTCGGGGGGTTACTGGTGGGGAGGGACCATCTGAGGGCCAGCCCGCCTCCCGTGGACGTGTGTCCTCCCATGGGGGGCAGCCAGCCCTGCCTCCGAGGGACATGTCCCCTCCCATGGTGGACACGTCCCCTCCCATGGTGAGGACAGCCAGCCCGCCTCCCGTGGACACGTCCCCTCCCATGGGGGGACAGCCAGCCCCGCCTCCCGTGGACACGTCCCCTCCCATGGGGGGGGCAGCCAGCCCGCCCTCTGTGGACATGTGTCCTCCCATGGGGGGCAGCCAGCCCGCCTCCCGTGGACGTGTGTCCTCCCATGGTGGGGCAGCCAGCCCCGCCTCCTGTGGACACGTCCCCTCCCGTGGTGGACACCTCCCCTCCTGTGGTGAGGACAGCCAGCCCCGCCTCCCGTGGACACGTCCCCTCCCATGGGGGGACAGCCAGCCCCGCCTCCCGTGGACATGTCCCCTCCCATGGGGGGGCAGCCAGCCCTGCCTCCCGTGGACACGTCCCCTCCCATGGGGGGCAGCCAGCCCTGCCTCCCGTGGACACATCCCCTCCCATGGTGGGGGCAGCCAGCCCGCCCTCTGTGGACATGTGTCCTCCCATGGGGGGCAGCCAGCCCGCCTCCCGTGGACATGTCCCCTCCCATGGGGGGGCAGCCAGCCCTGCCTCCCGTGGACACGTCCCCTCCCATGGGGGGCAGCCAGCCCTGCCTCCCGTGGACACATCCCCTCCCATGGTGGGGCAGCCAGCCCGCCTCCCGTGGACGTGTCCCCTCCCATGGTGGGGCAGCCAGCCCGCCTCCCGTGGACACGTCCCCTCCCATGGGGGGGCAGCCAGCCTGCCTCCCGTGGACACGTCCCCTCCCATGGGGGGGGCAGCCAGCCCGCCTCCCGTGGACACGTCCCCTCCCATGGTGGACACCTCCCCTCCCGTGGTGAGGACAGCCAGCCCCGCCTCCCGTGGACGTGTCCCCTCCCATGGGGGGGGCAGCCAGCCCCGCCTCCCGTGGACACGTCCCCTCCGGTGGCGGGGACGGCCAGGCCCGGAATCTGAGCTGATGAGCGAGCTGACGGGGACCCAGGGCCGTTCATTCGCCCCTCGCTCATCCGCAAACACGCGCAGAGCTGTTCGAGCCCCGGGTCGGCTCCCAGGACAAGGAGTCGCGGGAGGCGCCCGGCGTTCCTGTGGACCGGTCGGCCACCGCGAGCCTGGACTGAGGGTCAGGCAGGCGCCGCACTGGGGACCCACGCGCGAGTGCGCTCGGCCCAGAGGGACAGACAGCCCGAGGGCGGCGGGAGGAGCCGCCTGCGGCCGAAGCCCGGACAGCCTGCCGCGCCGGGCCCTGGCCACGCTGCGCTGAGGAGGCAGGCGGCCCTGACCCTGGAGGGCGGCAGCGCGGCGCCCCACGGAGGCGCGAGCAGCGGCCAAGCGGTCCTGTCGGGAACGCGGCGTGGGGCGGCTGCCTTGGCAACAGGCTCTGTGCCCTCACCCCCAGCCCACTGCCGATTGGGCCAGGAGCGGCCACGTGACTGAAGCTGGGCCAATCAAACGCCCTCTCTTTCCACCCGCACAGGTGGCTGTGGGCGCCGTGGGCACCACCTGCACCTGGGTGACGTCAGACTCGGAGCTGACCCTCGGGGAAGGCGCCGGGCGCAGGGGGAGAGGAGACCGAGAGGCTGGGGAACGTGATAACAGTAGCAGCGACAGCATTGACAGTAATAACGATTGCTGACCGGTTCCTTTAGGACGGGACCTGATTAAATGACCTCCCAGCCATCGGCGGGAAACCCCCACGGAAGCGCTCGGAAGAGCCGCATCCTGGTCTTTGCCCACCAACGACAACACCGCGGCACAGCTGGACACGGAGCCAAGATGGAGAAGGTACTCAGTACTCAGTACTCAGTACTCAGAAGGTGACTACGCGAGGGCTCTTCAAAAAGTTCATGGAAACGCGTATTATGAAAAAACTGTGCGTGAGTCTCAAAAGCTTTGCCCCAGAACTGACTCTCATCTCGTTGCACTTGGACGTGCTCGTGCACTGGGCATGGGCTTCAATGATGGCAGAAAGCAGGACCAGGCTACTGGCGTGAGCTCGGGCCCAACAGGGCCAGTGTCCTTGCAAGTGGACACGTGGACAGAGACGTGTCCACAGGGACAGCCACCTACAGCCCACGGAGAACAACCTGCCACTCTGATCTGTCGCCCAGAGCACGCTGGTCCTTGGTTATGGCAGCCTGAGCGTGACTGGTGTCCCAGGGCAGCATGCACTAAAAATCCTATCAACGACCAAGAGATCCCCGCTGTACCACCAGCGTGCATGGCTGAGCCGCCTGGCGGAATGAGGAGCCGCCCAATGGGCCGAGACAGCTGCTGCAGCGCCCACGGTAAGGAAGGAGCGGACGGGCTCTCTGTCACCCCAGTGGGTTTCACGAGGTTTGGCTGTGGTTTTATTTTTCAGTATACAGCACTTAGCATCTACTCTTTGCATCTCACACATCCAGTATGGTGCATGCATCCCCTTCCCCCCCTTCAGCTGTCTGTTAGGCAAAAATCGAGTTTAAATTCAATTTGTAGTTGTGTGTTCATGCCTGATCGCCAAATTGGGACTCACGTTGGCTTGAATGTGGTTAGACAGATGTGAGACGGCTCAATCCCAGATGTCTCCTTTAATTGCTTTTGAGGAAGTGACAGGAAACATTATTAGCAGGATTGTTACACTCAACAAATACGCCCCAAGTGGCCCTTGGGAACGTGCATCGATTCAGTAGCTGGCAACCCTGAAGAGTAAGCAACTAAAGATTTCTCTTAACATTGTTTGTAAATTAACTACAGAACTTGGGGCACCTACTTTCTGTGAGCCCGGGATGTCAATCAATTTCAATTTGTCAATATCCCTAGGAGTCTCAAATCTCTGACATCTAGAAGCTCAGGCACCTGCTCTACGCATCCCTTTCCCACAGTACAGCTGCTCCTGGGCTCCTGTTTTGCGCTGTGAGCCACGTTCTGCAGACAGGTGGAATTCCTTTCTGCCTGAGTTAAATGCATTTAACTCCATCTACAGAGGTATTGTTCTGAGGCCAAAAGACTTCCAGTTCCTAGCCACACTTCTGTTTTCCTCCAAGTGCTGTTTATTTCTGACTTTGAGTGGCAGCATCTCTCCTGCACTCCAAGGAAATTAGAGCAGCGAGGAGCGCGTCTGCAGGCAGCCCTGGTGCACTGCTCTATTCTGCCTGTCACAGCACAGCAGCCAACAAACGGAACAGGTCTATAAATAATCCACTGAGTGGCAGAAACCTCAGAGAGCTCCACTTAGGGCTTATTTATTCTCCGTGTGTCTCTGCTCCATTCTTTGTGTCGTGGATTTATTAAAAGAAAATTTTAAGAGAACACTTTGAGCATCTCACATTCATTAGATTCCAACCCTTATTTGGAGCACGCGATCGCTTGCTCACGTGACCTCCTCTGTGACTGTTTAATCCAGCCCGGATGGGGGTCTCCGCTCCTGGCAGCCATGTTCAGGATCTGTGTTTACTTGTCTCCTTGGACACTCGGAGAAATGCTCCCTGGAGCCGTGTTGCTGCCTCTCACCCTGGAAGACGAGCGGCATCGCCTTCCCTGCGTGCAGTCCTCTCTAGGCTGAATCCCTGCCTGGCTGGCATCCATTCTTCCCGCGACCACCAAGGCTGGAGACCTGGCATCTCTGCACATGGCCAGTCCACTGGGTCCCTGTGCCCATGGACAATGAGAGCAAACTTCCAATTCCACCCCTTCCGTACTGTGCCAAGTCACACGCAGCGTATGGACAGCTGTAACCATTTTGAAGAGAAATGTTAGTGGCATTAA
Organism: Sylvilagus floridanus; assembly: GCA_949820135.1. Taxonomy (NCBI): domain Eukaryota; kingdom Metazoa; phylum Chordata; class Mammalia; order Lagomorpha; family Leporidae; genus Sylvilagus; species Sylvilagus floridanus. The sequence continues at coordinate 179,273,662 of OX463233.1, forward strand.
GTACCCTTATACCTTAATGCACCTGTCACCACTGTGTGCTTCCAGAATCTCCATTACCCCAAACACTGCCGTAACGCAAGGGCAGTCATTCTCCATTTCCTTCCAGCCTCTGGCCCCTGTCAACAACCAATAACCTTTCATCCATCTCTATGGATTTGCCTATGGTGAGTATTTCATATCAGCGGAACGTCACATTAAGTAGTCTTTTGTGACTGACTCCACTCATTTAACACAATGTGGATGAGGCTCACCTGTGCTGTAGTAATGAGTATCAGTTCTCTCTCTCTCTCTCTCTCTCTCTCTCTCTCTCTCTCTCTCTCTGCTGAGTAACACACCATTGCACGCATAGTCTACACTTTGCTGGCCCATTCGCCGTTGATGGACATTTGTGCTTTTTCTGTCTTAACCACAGACCTTGGAGGCTTCTCGTCCCCATGCCTCTTCGGCTGTATTAGTGCAACCTGAGAAAGAAACGGATGCCAGCAACATCCGGTTCCTAGGGAGGAACCAGGCTCCTGCGTGGGAGCGGTGGGAAGGAATTGAGGGGGTGCAGGCACTTCCTTTCCTACTGTCACCCCCTCAAGCCTGCGCTCTTCCCATAGTCTGAAACAGTCTACATTTCAGTGGCAGAAAAGTACCAAAAGGCAAGATTTTCAGGGTGCGGTGGCAGCTAAAAACTTGAAATACAGTGAAAATCACCCTCTCAACAACAGTTGGGAATCTGTTTTGTTCACTGCTGGGCTTATGGAATCAAAGAGTATATAATGAGTGCTTATTAAATATTTGATGAATGAATGAAACAGAGGGAGTTTAAAATTTATTTTGCATTCCCTCATCCCTTGATCTATGCAGACACTAAAATATTTTGTGTCATTTTGGATCTTTATTTTTCTAATTCCAAGAATCTTCACATGCAGAAGACTTTCTTGGCTGGTGCTTGCTGGAGTTAAATTTTGGGCAGATTCTGGGCGCACAGCTGGGATTGGTGTGAAACGAGACTGGATTGGGTGGCAGGCAAAACTTCAGTCACTGCTAGGATGTGGGGATAAGCAAGACCTGGGTAGAAGACAGTGATGTGATGCTGACAGGGTTATGCTGGGCTGCTGTGACATGATTTGGCTGTGGTCCCTTAAGCCAGAGGACTTCCTATTGTCACTGGTCAGTGAGTATTCCATAGATGTTTGGTAAACAAGACCCTAGATCCGTTCAGTTCCAATTCCACAGCATTAACGTATTGTCCTCTCCTGCATCCTGTTCTGACTGCTGTCAGAATACTGGATACTCCAGACTCCCGGGGCAGCTCCCAGGGCAGGCTGGGAAGAGAGGAGCCAAGGAGGCCATGTTGCCTTGCGATTATTTGGATGGAGGAGAAAGAATTTCCCCGATAGCCTCCTGAGAAGTGTTCTTGGGTCCCATTGGCTAGACCAGGTCACATGACTTAAGTGGCGTGTGCCCAGGAACATCGAACGTCCATCAGAACCTGTCCCCCGACTTGGGGGAGGGGCGGCACGCTGCTCATCAAATTTCAGATCAAAACGGAGACGGCTGTTGTGTGGCCAAAGTCAGCCACAGAGAAATCTTTCCTGGAGGAAATGAGATCATTTCACACGGCGAGACCGAAACGTGGGCTCCAGTGCTTTTTAAGTGGAATTAAACAGATTTTACTGTCATGGTGACACATTTGTTTCTTTCCCAGTTCTTTCTGAGCTCCTCTGATTCCACTGAGAAGACTCTCAGGCTGTTCTAAGAATGTCTTCAGCTCCTTTCCAACACATTTGATAAAGCTTTCTCACTAAGAAGCTTGCCTGAGCCCACAGCTTTACGTGGGTAACAGTATCCAACTCTCTGGTCCTTACTGCACGGCTCTTATTTCCAAAATTAGCCCCCATATAGGACAAGTTAAAGAGATTGACCATGATTACATTGTATCATCTTTGAATATTCCTATTAGTAATATAGGCTAGTTTAAATAAACTATTCCTTAGGTGGTAACAAAGTTAGCATGGCAACATGGACTTGATCATAAAGGTAGAAGTGAAAACGGGCTGAAAGTTGATCTGGGAACCACGATGCGGGAGAGCAGATTTCTGGGGCAATCTAGGACCCGTACCGGGAAGCTGAAGGGTGAACCAGGCTAACTTCTAGGAGAAAATCCACAGAACACCTAAAATTGTTACACTGGCACTTCTCACTGTTTCCTGTACGAAGTGCCGTTGCTTCTGGAAAGAAGCTGAGGTATTCGAACCCACGATTCTCTTTCCTTGCAACCTGGACTTAAAATAACGGAGGGATCCAAGCCTGCTGAGATAGACGCGCGGGGAGTGGGGGGAACCTGGAGACAAACGCAGCCTTTCCAGGACCCCAAGATCTCTGACCCAAAAGGTAAAATACAGCCTCCGAGCACCGCGCTCTGCCTCGCCCTGTGAGCTTCCCAATGAGCGTCCCCATCCCTGGGAGCCCTGGTGAGCACTGGTGCATGCTCTCATGGTACCAGCTCAGGCGTGAGGGCAGACGCAGCCAGAGCCCCCCATGGCTTCTGTTCAGTGTGTCCCCAAGGCTCGCGTGTTGGGGACTGAAGCCCCAGTGCAGCCGTGTTCAGAGGTGAGACTTTAAGAGGCGATCAGGTCACTGGGGCTCTTGCCCTTGGAAATGGATCGGTGTCTTTAAGACAGAGAAGGTCGGTTACAGTGGGGATGTGGTCCTGTTTGAGGGGGAGCTTCGTCCCCCTCCCCCCTCTCTCTCTGAGTCCAGGGGCTGGTGCAGCAAGAAGCCCTCAGCGAGTACAGACCCCAATCTTGGATTTCCCACCCTCCAAAACTGCAAAAAGCTACATCTCATCTCTGTGCCAATCACCCAGCAGTGCAGCACACATGGAATAAGACCCACTCTCTATTTGTAGCTCAGTGAAGGAACCAGAATTATGGATCAGTACAGCCAATGATGTGGCCTCGTGTTAAAGGAGTGGGGCCCTTTTTGGATTTCTTTCTGTATCCTAGCAGAGCACCCATTAGCCAACCCTAAAACTGTTAGAAAATCTCACAAGGAAAATGTAAAAGGAACAGTCCCTTTTCATCAGCCCAGCGAATGACCGTGCGGAAAGCCCCGAGTCCCCTTAGCAGCCTGCAAATGTGCACGATTGCTTTCCAGTTCAGAACTATCCATTTGTTCTCCAGCCCCAGGCTGCATCCAAGCTCACTGGCTTTTCCAATCGAGCTCCGCTGTGCCCTTGCTGTGTGTGATCCTCACACGTCTGATGGGCTCTGCCCTCCCCAGGAGATGCATCTGTCTTGATTTCACTGCCTGATGACAATTAGAAACTCCCTCAGACAATGGCTGCATCACAGAGGAGCAGATTCAATGTGCAGGAGCCCGATGAGCCAGAACTAGGCGTCCACAGTGTTTACCACGGGAGCCGCGGCAGAGACGTGGAAACGATGCCTGGCAGGTGCCAGCCCGGTCTCAGGTGTACAGCTGCCACACCACACCACACAGCTCCAGAAGTGGGTGCCCCCTCTGATCATGGAGGGGCTGATTGACAGACACTGTGTCTCCGGGCGGAAGTCTAACGGGTTCTCATCTGCTGTCTTGGCAATGACAGAAAGAAGTGTGTTCCCATCATGTACATCAAAGGTTAGATAATTAAGAGCTCGTTCCACACCTGGCTCATGATAATGAACTTGCTGGGCTGTCCTTCCTCACAACCCGCACTGACTGTATTACAGCTAAGATGCTGCTGGGAAAAGGTGTTCCTGGAGTTGGATTCTCATTATTCTTCCCTGTGGTCTTAGGACCTCAGGATGCATTTTAATTTCTGAAGCCCCTCTGCCCCCAGCCCCTCTGTAGGGGGTGAACAATGCTGATTGTGTCAGCTTTGTGCACTAGATGGCGCACGCCAGGCTCAAGGCGTCGGCACTGAGGTTGTGTGTGATTTGTCACAGTGTTTTATGGACAAAGAGCAAGGCTGGAACCCCACAGCCATGACGGCCTCATTCTCTGTACCCCAGGGCCAGCAAGGAGACGGCAACCTGGGATCAGTGGATCGAGCAGGGACTTTGATGTCAGAAGACCTAAATCCTGCCCCAGATCTGTCCCCAGCCCACGGAATGGATCAAATTCCACCTGCTTGGATCCTCCAGTGATAAAGGAGAGAGCACCTGTGCTGTTGGATCCTGATGGTCAGAGCAGACGAGGTGGGCAGTGAGCACCTGTTGGAGCGAGTCGCATCTCCAACGTGGGCACAGCCTCCGCTCGGGCTGTGTCCCTGGGGTTCTGAGGACCACCGTGAAGTGAAGCCAGTGCCTTCTCAGCACTGCCGCAGCCTCCCTGGCACAGGGACGCCTGCCAGCAGGATGGGACAGAGCAGAAAGCGCTCACAGTGACGTCACAAGTGCGATGTTGTCCACAGGGCAGTGTCCTCCGCAGTCTTCCAGTCCCACGCGAGTCTGAGATGTAGAACGCGAGCGCACCAAGAACTCTTTCTGGCCTCGCTGCTTCCGTCCAGGCCTTATCTCGGGCATGTGTTTTTCCACGAGCAGCCCGGCAGGCTGAGGTAAGACAGCAACCTTGCTCTCCTTAAAAGTGACAGATCCCTGGGGCCAGCGCTGTGGCACACTAGCTTAATCCTCCGCCTGGGCGCTGGCATCCTATAAGGGCGCTGGTTCTAGTCCCGGCTGCCCCTCTTCCCATCCAGCTCCCTGCTGTGGCCTGGGAAAGCAGTGGAAGATGGCCCGAGTGCCTGGGCCCTGCACCCATGGAGGAGACCCGGAAGAAGCTCCTGGCTTCTGGCTTTGGATCTGCGCAGCTCCAGCCATTATGGCCATTTGGGGAGTGAACCAGCAGAAGGAAGACCTTTCTCTCTGTCTCTCCCTCTCACTGTTTGTAACTCGATCTCTCAAATCAATAAAATCTTTAAAAAAGTGATAGGTCCCTCAAGTCCCATAGGAACCTCACGTGTGACACAGACCGCAGCATGTGCACCACCCACCTGGAGTCTAATACTGTTACACCCGTTGGACTTGGGGTCACTGGGAGCCGACATGAACCAACACGAAGCCCGTGCTGTGGCCGAGCGTCAGTAACGAGGTTCTTCACTTCTGACCCTGGAGTCTTGTGCTTCTCTCGGAATCCACGAAGCAAGAGCTGCCTGCCTGCTTTATGAGCTCACACGCGGGTAAGATCCCAGACCCTTCACGGTTCTCGGCAGTTAGCATGTGATGAAAACACTGCCTAACTCTGGCCCCCTGTAGTCCCGACACGTCATTAGCTGTTGGTGATTTGTCCGTAGCTGTGGATAAGAGCGCCGGCAGATCCCGGACGTTTTCCTGCTCAAGACGTGGTCATTTGGGACCAGGAACTCGGTCTCTCTGCAGCACCATGACATGCAGCCTGGGACTCTGCACCTCTGCGCTGGATTCAGCTGCGCTCCTTCGGGCTGCTTCCGGCGTCCCTGTGCCCCTCAGACGCACTGGGCCCATCTCCCCTCAGTGCCCGGGCCCTCTGCTGGACCCCTCCGTTGGGAGACCACCCAAGACAGTCTCTAGACCGAAGCCCCCTTCTCCCTCAGTTGTACTCTCCCGGGAGTCCTGTTTCAGTTTACCCCTGGCAGCATTGGCATTTTAAGTCCTATGATGCTGCGACTCTGCACGTATGTTCACGACTTCTCTCTCCTCCCTTAGGCTCTAGGTCCTGGGGACAGGATGGATGCTTCTCTGTTTAACTGCTTTTTCCCTGGTGCCTAAAACAGTCCCTGGCTAATAGCTGGTGCTCAATAAAAAAACAGTTAGATGAATAAAGGCCTTTACGTAAAAGTGTCCCACACCAAACTCCATCTTTTCCAAATACAAATCACTGATGGGTCCCTTGGAGAGAGTGAGAGAACACTGTAGCTACAGCGACCTGAGTATGTAGATGCACAACATACAAGCACACACGACACTGTGTCAAATGAGGGGGAAGTCGATGGTGGCTCGTCTGTTGCCATGCGCAGGAACATTGTGCAGGTCGAGTTCAGAGTTCTGAGACCCACATCCACGGGTCAACCTTCCAGGTGACAGAGAGCGAAGCAGAACCAACAGGAAGTTCCATGAGAAGTTCGGGAGCCTCACCTGTTCCCTTACGGTGCAAAACCTTTCAGCAGCTGTCAGGAGAAACAGCCCTTCCGTATTGTATTCCATGTCCTAATATCATCGTCTACCCCAGTTCACGTCAGCAGCAACTGCACGACCAAGATAACAGCCCGTCCCCCAAAGAGTGAACACGGCTTGTGCAGACTCACAGGTCTGAAGACCTGTTGGGGCGGAGCACTCCCCCATGAGGACGGCGCAAGGAGGGGGAGGTGAGAGGAAGGGAATAGCATCCTTCTCAGAATTGTGTCTGCAAACTACGTTGATTCTGTTAAAATTTAAAGTAGAGAAAAAGACGTACGAACTGCCCACCTGGAGCCGACACTCAGATAAGCAGCACCCCAGTGGGCCAGCGTGTGCTGGGTCAGGAAGTGGAGCGATGGAAAGTTAGGGAAACACTGGGGATCCTCCATGGAAGAGTGGAAATACGGATACTGCGGCCAGAGCAGGACTCACCGAGAGGCTGTCACGCACCACCACAAGGCAAAGCGAGGGCAGGGTGTGAGCCCACAGACTTCTGGGAAAAGACACTGGGCAGGAGGAGGAGTTCCTCAAAGTCCCTGGAGGGGTTGCTGTAGGGCAAGTGCAAGGGAGAGTCACGAAGACCGCGTCCCGCCCCGTCCCACGCCGTCTGTCTTTCCTTCTCCCATCCCACCTTCCCCAGTCCTTAGCAATCCCAGTTCCGCTCCCCCTCTGTGAGGGTGCTTTTAGTCTTCGCAGAGGAGAACAACGCTATTTGTCCTCAATTTCACTTGATGAGCTCCAGTTGCATTCACGAGTGTTGGTGACAATCACAGGGCTCCATTCCTGTTCTGGATGAATAACATTCCGTCATGTACACTTAACACGTTCCCTTTATCCATGCGTTTGTTGAGGGCCGTTCAGCCTAACAGAGTAACTCGTCCTCAACAAACAATCTTATGTTTCACAATAACCAGGAAAGTACAGCTTGGAGACTCCTAACACATGCAAATGATTCATGTTTGAGATGGAGATGCTGATTCCTCCAGTTGACCAGCACAACCTATCACACCACACCCCCATGATAATAGTATGTGATCATAAAACAGCACCGCTGGAGAGCAATTGATGAGTGGGACAGAGAGGAGGGAAGAAAGCAGGCGGGAAATGGAGAGCCCGACGGTGGAGAGGTTTTGCTCATTGTTCTGAAGGGGGTGAAAACGAAACACAGAGCTTTGAAGAAAGCGATCTTGTCTAAGTTGGGATCTGAAACCATCAGTGCAGCACCTCAGGGGCAGGATGGGGGCAGCGATGCCAGCTGGGAAGCTGAGCTGATGGACTCGGAGAGAGACGACGGGGGCCCGAGTCGGGGCAGCGGCAGAGTCACAGCCAAGAGCCGGCGCTGTGGACGGGGTCACAGCACGGCCTCCCACGTTGCTCGACGTGATGGAACTGGGGAGCCGGCCAGCGCAGCAAGGATGACCTCAGATCAGGTCACGAAGGAGGAGAAAGCTGCCGGTGGACCAGACCTGAGTGGTGGGGACTGGAAACCCTAACTACAAGAAGAGGGGGCCAAGCCGGGGACGACTGAAAGGCACCTGCGTGGGATGTGTCTGGAGCCCCGGATGGAGGACTCGGCTGGGTGAGCACGTGCAGGAGTCACAGAAGGTTACAAGATGTACATTCACGGAACTCAGAAGACACCGGAAGTGAATGTGAGAGCAAAAGAGAACCCTGTGGACTGAGCCTGGGAACAGCGGGCGCCATCACCCGCAGCCTGAATGGAAAACAGCGTCAAGGAGGCAGCTGTCCCGAGAGGAGGAGGCTGTGGAAGCCAAGTTGTGCGAGCGTTTAAAGCGCACGGAGGATTCTGCCATGTGAAACACACCCTCCACCAGGAAGCCAACCTTAGAGCTAGGATGACTACACATGCCTGGCGGCCAGCACACCAGCACCCGCGCACCAGAGCTCAGACAGCGACGGCAACCCGCCTGGGCTCACACAGCAGGTGCGCTGCAGAGCTGAGCCCTGCTGCGTGGTTTCTTCCCTCCACAGGAAAAGAGGTCACCATTAAGATTCCTAGAGGATAAAGCAAAGCGCACGTTCGAGCGGGAGTTGGCGCAGACACTCACCGAGATAAATGATCATGACTCCGTTTCTGGCAGGATTGGAAGCCATGCCAGTTGGGGAAAAACACTGAAATTACCATTGTGTTTATCACGAAATGTCTCATTACGGGAAAATGCTCCCAAATGTCGTGGCGATATTAGTAGCAAAGCACACAGCATTCAGTTCCATGAGCCAAAACTGGGTGGGTGAAATAAGAGTTGAGTAATTGGCAGCGAGTTTTTATCACGGCCAGACTGCATTTTCAAGGGCATCCGGGAGAATGGCCCCAACCCAATTGTCAGATGCGCACGTTTCCTTCTTAGTAAAATGCTGGGCACATTAGTCACCAAGTGCGATTTGTCTGACGCATGGCAGGACATTGCACTCGGCAACAGGGAGCCGCTACCATCACCATCATCATCATTGTTATCACCACCAGCACGGATGTGCAGTGTCCATGGCTCATTAAGGTTCTCCTGGGAACCCTAAGTTGCAGTCCCTTGGCCAAGGTCACAGCTGGACTGCTCATCTACGCCTCCCCTCCTGTTGCCTCCCGGGCCGAGGGGAGGCCTGGAAGTGGGGGAGATGCATAGGGTGTCCGTTCTTGAGAGCCCCTGCTGCTCTGAGCAGACAGGACAAAGACGCGTGCAGAAGAACCGTGCGTTTCCCGGGAGGTGAGAAACAGGACAGTGAGTCCCAGGGGCGGCTACAGAGGAGGAATTCAGCCGATGGTGTGACGGACACTGCCGTGTCCACGTCTGCGGGCAGCGTCTCGGGCTGAGCCCGTCAGGGACTGCCTCACCACGGCCCTGCCTGTCGCCTGTCGCTTGTCGCCTGTCTGGAAGAAGCCCGCTTGCACAGAAAACGGCATGCACCCCTAGGCTGCGCTGCTCAAGATCTCATGGTCAGATTTCCATACTCAGGAAGGAGCCTCCGTTTGGGAAGAACCGGCTCCTAAAAGGCGCGTCTCCCACTGGCAGAGGCGACACTCACTCAGCACACCCAGGGAGTGCAGTTCCACAGACAGCACAGTCAGAGGATGTCTTGTCCAAGGAGGAGCAAGTAGAGGAGTGGATAAGCCTGGAGGTGCACAGCCCCACGCATTTTAAGTAGCGTGGGGAGGGCGTTGGGCACTATGCACGCCTGTGTACGATGAGGCCGTGCACGTCTTTCTCAGAAGCCGACAACCACACGGGTGTTCATTCTGCAAACGAGCAAAACACCAATCTGGGCGGCATCCTGGATGCATCTCACAGCACAGGCTGAGCAGCAGAACCCAGACAAGACTGCGCTCCATGGCTGCGTTCGTGTGACGTGCTGAAACAGCCAAAACCATTCCATGCTGTCGGACGTCACGTTAGCAGTGACGTGTGGAGGGAGTCAGCGTTGTGGGAGCCACGAGGGAGGCCGTGGTCTCTGTTTCTTGACTTTGGTGCTAAGGGGTTGGAAGTCCCCCTTGTTGGAAATCCACCGTGCCCTGCATGTGCACTTTTCTGTATTTCTATTATTCTTCAATAAAAGAATAAGAAGGAAAAGGAAAGCTTCAGAGCAGTCCAAAGCCGGCAGCTCCCTCTGCTCCAGGGGCAGCCGTCCTCCCGGGAGTGTGCTCCACGAAGCACTCACAGCTCGATTCCCCACGTGGCTTGGCTGTTCCAGGAGCAGCTTGGGCTCCTTGGGCATTGGGAAGATGGCGACCTGTCTAGGAAGCAGACAGCCTAGAGAACACCTGTGCTGGAGAAACAGCACCCGCCAGGGAGAAATCGACAGCCAGGTGTTCTCAGAAGAAATCCGCACCCACCCCGCCGTGCTGCGAGTCAGAGTTTTAAGCCACTAAGTTTCGAGCAGGGTTTTAGCTGACGCTAAGTGAAGCCCTCTTGACCAAACGGAGGGATCGTTAAATGACTGTGTGTGGAGCGCTAATGACAGCTGTCATGCTGCTTGGAGAAGTGGCCCTTGGACTTAGGTCCTGAGAACAGCGCGGACAGTCAACCGTGCTGGCCGCGGGGACACCCGCTTCCCCTGTCACGATGGCTTCCCACCACCGCTGAGTCCCCTCGCTCACATCCCTGGGTTCCTGTGGCCCGATCTGTCTCCCTACTGCATTGCTGTGCCAGAATCTCTTCTTTGAACCACCCACAGTGACCCCTGCTCCAGCTGGAATTTGACTGCTCCAGGATAAATGTCTTTCTCGTCCTGCCCACAGAACGGGAATGTCCGCAGAGTCACGGCTTCCCCAGAACTGGCGCACACGATGTCCCGTGTCACCATAGCCCAGCATCTCCAGGGAACCAGAGACTGCCATTCTGATGGCTGCAAGGGCGGCGTTCCCCCAGATGGCGCTGGCTTCTCTCTTCCCCGCCAGTTAACATTTCAGTGAACAACAAGCACAGTGTGAATAACTGATTCATGAGGATAGACTCTGTCCCACGCTGGGAACATCGGCTGTGCCCCTGTCATACCATCACCTCCGAGCTCCAAATCCACCCCCGGGAAGAAGGGAGGCACCTGCCACAGTCAGAGCCCACACGAGGGGCACCCACACAAGGGGTGCTGCAAAGCTGAATGGGGCGGGATTAGGGACCCGATTGATCCCGAGGTCCGAGCCAGGGCTCCACCGGGGCACAGTCAGTAGGAGCTCGTGTGTCATGCAGGCGCTGATTCGGTCTCCTTGCCTGCACACGGCCCCTCCCAGTCCTGAATGCAGAGTTTCCCGACCGGGCACAGAGACACAGAGTGGAAGACTGCCAGGGCCGGCCCCCAGGGACCCCAGCTCCCCCTCCTTGCTCTGCATAGTGAACATCAACTAGAGCAGCTCACAGAAGGCAGTTTCCGGGACATCTTCCCAGGACTCCTCGAGAGAGGAAGCGTGGTGCATGCTGGAATAACGCCCACGGATCGTGGCTCTTTGAAGGCCCAGTGCTGGTGTGGCCGTTTCCACGGGGAACCTGGCAGACGAGGTCTCAGCCCTCGGGACGTGGCAGCCTGCAGGGTGGAGAGACGTCAACAGGCGGCGTCATGCTAAGGAGAAGCAGCGAGACAGGAAGTACAAGACGGGTCTCTGCCGACCCCGCTGGCTCTGCGTGCAGGCTCGCCCCGCTGCCGATGGGTGTGCTGCCTCCAGGCGTCCCCTTGTCTGTTTTTGCTGTGAAATGAGATGTGTGATCCTGTCTGCCTCGAGGAGTTGGCAAAGAAGCCAAGCACACCAATTTCTAGAGACTTGCACAAGGCAGCGGCAGCAGTGGTTTACCAGTCAGGGGTCTGCACACCGCCATACACAAGCCCAAGCTGACGACGACAAACACGGTAACACGTGGCTCCTCGTTTGCCTCTGAGTCCGCTGTGACCATTCCCAGGCTTCTTCCTGGTTCCCGATGGGCGTTCTGGTCACCAGCTGGTGGTGTGGGGTGTGGGCAGAAGCGAGGAGCATGGGGGAGAGGGGCTCCCTAAGGGAGGGGCGTAAGGCCCAGCTCTGGAAATGGCCCACAGCCCTCACACCTCACCCTGTTGGCCAGCATGAGTCACATGACCACTTCTAAGTGCAGAGGAGGCTGGGAGATGAAGTCCACCTTTGTGGGCATCAGAAGGGAATGAATGGGTCTGTGGCCACTTCGTGTCGTGCTACAGTGTCCACAGAGCCAACTGTTCACGCTTCCTATCCACTGCACACTGTGCCGGTGCCGTGGCTGTCCCTGTTCTGTGTCTGATGTCTCATACATACACGGCCGATCCCTGACTTACTGTGGATCTGACAGTTTGACTTTTAGACAACACAATGGTGGGAGCCTGAAACGTGAATCCATCTCTGGGCTAGTGCCCTACCGTGAGCCCTCTCCCGAGACGTCTGGCAGCGGCCACGAGCACACTCCCAGACAGCCCCTCGAGGAAGCGGCAGGTGCTCCCAGGGAGCTGCTGGCTGAGCTACCAGCTCAGGGCGTCAGCCGTGCCGAGTGCGTCTTTGATTCAAGCTGGTCCCCGGGACGTACCGTCAGGGGGAGAGGACAGCTGGGGAGCGAGTTAGAGTCGCTGGGGCCCATCCCAAGGGAGTTTTACTATAACTCCTGAAAGGAGGTGCAGCCAGAAGGCCCATCTGGCTCTGGGTGGAGCTGGTGAGACAGAGGACAGCCAGGAGTGGGGGCTCCTGGAGAGCAGGCCGCCCACGGAGACACTGGTCTGAGCACACGGGAGCGGTGCTGGACAGACGTGAGATACGGAGTCCGAGGAGCTGGGGGTTGAGTGGGCAGGGAGTGAGGGAGTGCAGGTCTGGACAGGAAGGCGATAGCGTCTCCGCCTCCACCAACAGCAGGGCGGGCGGGGAAGAGAGAGGCGCCTGGTGCCGGGTGCTGGCCCTGGGGCCTTGGCTGCAGCTCGGGGCGTGTGGGATGGGTTGGCGACCGTGGAGTGGAAACCTGGGAGCCTGTGGTGGCTTCCCCAGCGGAGGCCCCTGCAGGCTCTGCTCTAGGGAACTTCTTGAATTCACTGGCTGGCTCCATGGCCAGCGCCAGGCAGCGCCGTGACCACGTCCTGACGTGGCCAGCACCAGGCAGCGCCATGACCATGTCCGGACACGGCCAGCGCCAGACGACACCGTGATCACGTCCTGACACGGCCAGCGCTATACAGCACCGTAACCAATGCTATGGCTGTGGCGTAGCCAGTAAAGCTGTGGCCTGCATCCCATATGGGTGCTGGTTCTAGTCCCAGCTGTTCTTCTTCTGATCCAGCTCTCTGCTATGACCTGGGAAAGCAGTGGAAGATGGCCCAAGTGCGTGGACCCCTGCACCCACGTGGGAGACCTGGATGAAGTTCCTGGCTCTGGATCAGCTCAGCTCTGGCCGTTGCCCATTGCAGCCATTTCGGGAGTGGACCAGTGGATGGAGGATCTGTCTCTCCCTCTCTGTATAACTCTCAAATAAATTAAATCTGAAAAAAATAGTAATCAAAAAAAAAAAAAGAGAGAGAGAGGAGCCAGAACTTGCGTGTAGGCACCCATGGGTGGGTGCAGCGTCTCAGGCCGGGCCGTGTGGACGAGGTTGCCTTTAGAACTACGTTTTTTATTTTTATTTTTTATTTTTATTTGACAGATAGAGTTAGACAATCAAAGAGAGAGAGAGAAAGGTCTTCCTTCCATTGGTTCACCCCCCCCCAAATGGCCACCACGGCCGGCGCTGTGCCGATCCGAAGCCAGGAGCCAGGTGCTTCTCCTGGTCTCCCATGCGGGTGCAGGGCCCAAGCACTTGGGCCATCCTCCACTGCACTCCCGGGCCACAGCAGAGAGCTGGACTGGAAGAGGAGCAACCACGACCAGAACCTGGTTCCCCAACCGGGACTAGAACCCAGTGTGCCAGCGCCTCAGGCAGAGGATTAGCCAAGTGAGCTGCGGCACCAGCCACGGTGGATTCTTACGTCTCTTGTTATCCCCAGACACCGCGGTACTGTAGCAAGGGGGACAGACTGTGGGGTCTTAGTGTCCACCAGCCACGTGATCCAGCTGTGTGACTGTTGGAGACTGGTCTAATTCTGCTCACAGTCCGGCAGTGCCGTGCGAGTTAGGTGCCAACGTCCATGTGCGTCGCTCGCTCACACCGTCCTGCCCCTCTGAGCCGTCTGCCTGCCTGGCGCTCTCCCCCCAGACCTCGGCGTACCTGACCCCCCTCAAGGCCCCTCCACCACCGTGCCCAGCCCTCTCTCCCCCCATGGACCTGCTGGTCTTCACTCCGTGACATCTGTCCCCACTCCAACTCACCACATGATCCCTCCCCGATCACCTGTCTTCCCCACTGAGCGTCAGCTCCGTGAGCTCAGGGCCAGGCCCACTTCTCCTCTCATTACATTCTTGCGCATAGCAGGTGCACAGACCAGTGGAAGGGGACGGATTCGGGGAGTCACGTGGGCCAGCCCAGTTCCTTCCTAGAGCTGGTGTTGCACAGGGTCGATACTTGTGGCTCTAGGTGCTGTTACTTACTGCCCCTCCGCCACGGGCCCCACCACAGTGAACCGGTTCTTGTTTGTTATTGAACACAAGCTGCAGGAAGCGATGGGTGTGGACCTCACTCCCCTACCAGCCCCCACAGACCCAACCACTAGCGATTGTAGCGGAGCCTTAGTTAACCACAGCGGCCTGGTAGCCACTTCAGCAGCTAAGCCGCATCTGATGAAGTGTGTCTGTACCGCACTTCCTTTTCCCACAGCTGCTGCCAGACCCGCGTTCGTGGCTGGAGTTTTCTGAGCCAGCTCTGGCCTGCAGGGCTGCCCGATTCACCAGTCATCTTGTTTTGCTTTGCTTTACTTTTCTGCTTTGTTTCTAATCGCCCCAGTGGGCTCTGCGGAGCTCTGTTAGCCAGGGCTTCTCCTATTTGACGTCACCCACACACCATGTCCCTGCGGCATGGGGAACGCTGGCCCGTGCGTGAGGAGCCAGCTGGACTCTGAGCCGACCTCCGGCTCACGTGCGACCCTCAGTCCCCGAGACCCAGCCTTGGGGTGGGGGGTGGCCTTGGCTGTCCACAGCTGGACCCTCAGGCCACAGAGAGTCTCGAGGTCCTCAGGAGTCCCTGGTCTTGTAGGTGCCGTTCCTCCCACACCACAGCTCCGCCTGGAGCCCGGATCCAGGGCAGCTGCCGGCACCCACACAGAACATAAGTGTAAAATACTGTTTGAGTACTAGTTATAGCATTAATTCACATTGGACAACAGAGATCCCACATAAGGAGTAAGTACACAGTGACTCCTGTTGTTGACTTAACAATTTGACACTCTTGTTTATGGTGTCAGTAATCTCCCTAGGCTCTAGTCATGAGTTGCCAAGGCTATGGAAGCCTCTTGAGTTCACGGGGTTCGATCTTATTTAGACAAGGTCATAGTCAAAGTGGAAGTTATCTCCTCCCTTCAGAGAAAGGTACCTCCTTCTTTGATGGCCTGTTCTTTCTACTGGGATCTCACTCACAGAGACCTTTCATTTAGGTCCTTTTTTTTTTTTTCCAGAGTGTCCTGGCTTTCCGTGCCTAAAATACTCTCATGGGCTCTTCAGCCAGATCCGAGTGCCTTAAGGGCTGATTCTGAGGCCAGAGTGATATTTAGGGCATCTGCTATTCTATGAGTCTGCTGTGTATCTCGCTTCCCATGTTGGATCGTTCTCTCCCTTCTTTATTCTATCAGTTAGTATTCGCAGACACTAGTCTTGTTTGTGTGATCCCTTTGACTCTCAGACCTATCAGTGTGATCAATTGTGAATTGAAATTGATCTCTTGGACTAGTGAGATGGCCTTGGTACATGCAATCTTGATGGGATTGTATTGGAATCCCCTGGCACATTTCTAACTCCACCATGTTATTAAATACATCAAGAACCCACCTGAGACTCCATTCTTGACCTAATCAGGGAGGCTGACGGAGAATTTAAAGGAAACACTTTTCTCTCAACTTGATCCAGTTTCGTTTCCCACAGGCACCATGCACTCTGCAAACCCGTGGTGGCCCAGGTGCACCTCCCCAGCTGGGCTTCCCCACCTTGCTCCTGCAGACCCCTTCCACCGGGCTCTCCAACGTCCACCACACCGTCGTCCTGGGCAGCCTTGCTCTCAGCACCTCGGCCTCGCCGGCAGGCACCCACTGCAGCTGCAATGGCACAGTCACCTGCGCCCTGGCTGCTTCCCATGGCCCCATCGTCAGCACCGGCTCCCTGCTCTCTGCCTTGGCTCCACGTGGCCGCCCGCAGCCCTTGGCCGGAGCCTGGCTCTGGCAGGTGCTCGCTCAGTCGCTGTCGAGTGCTGTTGGGCAAATTCTGGCTCTGGCTCCCCGGGGGCAGTCAGGGCAGAAAGCGCTCCTGAGTCAGCAAAAACCCCAGTGTGATCAGAGCATGCGGCTCTCCCGTCCCTCGGGACACGGCCAGGAGGCACTGACCACCTGCTGTGCCCTGTCCCGCCATGTTCCTGAATCCACAGTGTGGACAGCATGTGATCTGCACGACCCTCCTCAACAGCGCCGAGTGTGCTCAGACAAGTGAGGCTGGGCGGCCAGCCGGTGCCAGCAGAGCCTGATCCCACTCTGCCAGGCTGGACTATCCAGGCCAACCTCCCGACCACTCACGCAGGGCCCTGCCCAGCCTCATCCACTGACACCCACAACCTCAGAGAGGGACTTTTGTAAAGTCGGGCAGTGGGGCCATGGAGGGAGCAGCTCACCCACATCACCAGGCTCAACCGTGCTTCCAAACAGATGCGAGAAACCCCAGAGGGACAAAATGGGGGCGTTCCGTGGAGAGCGAGCTGAGCAAGGGGGCAGCCCCTCTGCCAGGCAGGGGGGATGGGGAGGGCTGGGAAGGTGACGAGGCGGGATCTGGAGGGGACTCGTCCCCCTCCCATGGGGCTCATCCTGCAGCTGCTCCAGGGCCAGGGGCAGCTCCACCGTGCCCTCTCCAGCCTCAGACCACAGCTGCCCTCTCTCACGTCCAGTCACCCTCGGGACCGCGGCCTTCAGGCCCCAGGGGCCTGTGTGCGTCCCTGGGTTGGGTTTGGAGTCGCCCTCCTGCAGTTAGCCAGGGCCGTAGGCTGTGCCTTTTCCTTACCATATCCCCAGGCTTAGACTAGTCTGTGGATACGTGCTGGATGAGTGAGTGAATGGAATGAGAATACAAATGGCATGTCGTGTTTTAGCTATCAAGTCGATGACGAATTAGCAAGTTTATCTATTTGTATTTATTGGAGAGGGAGAGAGACAGACGGAGAGCTCCCATCTGCTGCTTCGCGTCTCGAAAGCCCACAGCACCCAAGGCTGGGTCGGGGTGATGACAGGAGCCAGGAGCTCAGCCCAGGTCTCCCCCAGGATCCAGGCACTTGAGCCTCTCTCTCTCTCTCTCTCTCTCTCTCTCTCTCTCTCACACACACACACACACACACGTACATATTTAAATATTTATTTGAAAGTAAGAGTTGGAGGGAGGGAGAGACACACAGAGAGCGCTCCTCCATCCGCTGGTTCACTCCCCAGACGGCTGCAATGGCCAGGGCTGGGCCAGACCAAAGCCAGGGGCTTCACCTGGGTCTCCCACGCGGGTGCTGGGGCGCACTTGGGCCATCCTCCCCTGCTTTTCCAGGCCACAGCAGAGATCTGGATCCAAAGTGGAGCAGCCGGGACTCCACCTGGCTCCCACGTGGGATGCCGGCACTGCAGACTGCAGCTTAACCCGCTACACCACAACGCAGGCCCCTCAGATCAACGTTCTTTTAAAGCACCCTAAGTATCTGAGCAGAGGATTCACCAGATAACGCGTGTCTGGGGAGAACGGGACGTGGCACGCCACGCCATGAGGATCTCGTTGGGAAGGGCCTCGGCAGCGCGAGGAAACTCACGCTGTGGGTCGTAGTGGACAGACTCCCACTCGGTTCCTCCATCCCTGCTCGCGCCGTGGGGCTGAGAGGCATTTCCTGCTGCTCAGCCATGAGGTTTGCTTGGCCTGTGGCAGGTGCCCAGCGGCATGCCGTGCTGAGCCTGGACCACAGCCCTTACGTTGTTTGCTCTCCTGGACCTCCGCCATCACCCTGAGAGGACCCCATAGGGTGAGCCATTGTCCCCCACGGAGCAGGAGAGACACAGGGGCGCCCACCTGAGCCTACCTGCATCACCTGCCCGCGTCGAGGAGCCATGGTGTGGGTGACGAGCAGTGGCTACTGTTGTGAACCGTGGGAGTTAAAGATGCTTCGTTAGGCACCAGGGACACGCGGTGACCACCCACTCTGTCAGGGTTACAAATGGTGACCGCAGCGTCTCCGCGCACGGAGAAGGCAGATGCAGAGGAGAACCAGAAGTGAGTTTGCCGAAGGCTAATTGTGACGATCTCCGGGCAGCGGGAAGAGAGATGGTTTTCATTTCACTCTGCGGAATTTTCCACGCTTAACAAAACACTTGTTTTCACAATGAGAGAGAGAGAGAGAGAGAGAGAGAAGGCAAAGGAAATGAGGGGAAGGGGAGGGATGGAGGAGGGGAGGGGTGGGGAAGGGGAGGGACAGGAAGGGGAGGGGCGGAGAGGGGAGAATACTGGAATTGTTTCCCTGAGAGTGCATAGCTTTCATCTACCTGGGGCAGACAGGAGTGCGTTCTCGCCGTGTGCCTGCGAGGTTTGGTGTTTAGAGGAAAATAAATGTTCCTGGTGGCTTCCTGCCTGCACCCCCGCTTGCCCACACCACACCCTCCTGAGCTCCGGAGTGGTGAACCGAGGGTCGGCGCCTGAGGGTCAGCTGCAGGGGCTGAGTGGAGAAACAAACATCTACGCAGGCTTCAGGCATGGAAACCAAGACGTATAGAGTCGATCTTCTGTGTATTAAGATGATTAAAATGAATCTTAATGAAGAATGGGATGGGAGAGGGAGTAGGAGATGGGATGGTTTGGGGGGTGGGAGGGCAGGTATGGGGAGAAGAACTGCTATAATCTAAAAGTTGTACCTATGAAATTTATATTAAGTAAAAGCTTTCTATAAACATTTTAAAAAACCTATGCAAGAGGTGCGGTAACTGTAGCTCAGCATGAGGCCTGCGCACACCACGTCAGAATCCCTTGAGATGCTTTTGGAAAATGCTGGCTCCTGGTCCACCCCAGTCCCCCTGAATCAGTCTGGGAGGGGACACGTGGCTCCCAGGGTTTGAGCCCCACCAAGGCACAAAGCCCTCCAGGCTGAAGCACTCCTATCGATAAGAGGAATGGCGTTTATCCTGCTTGAGCCTGGCTTAAAGATCATTCTTTAGTTCTTTGAAAATGAAACTTACAAGTCCGGGGAGATGTGTTTAAATACAGCAGATAGTGAGACATAATAATGGGATCTTGTACTTATTAGGGGTTTTGGTTAATTTGTGATCAAAAGAAACAGGAGACAGAAATTGCACCTCAGCTCTGAGCAGTAAGCACGCAGAATAAAAAGCAACTAAGAAAGGGGTAAAAAGACCTTAATGTACGCAGGAGTAGCAGACGGAAGGGGCACCGTCCCCTCCCCAGAATGAGACTCGGCTCCCAGGGGAGGGAGCAGCCGCGGCCACTGCACTGTGAGATGCTGGGTGTCGTGGGCCAGGGCAGGGTCACCTGCTGGCTGGGGGGTGTCCCTGGACAGTGCAGACCACAGGGTCCCTGCCTGCTGCTGGGAGCTGTGCCCCATGACCAGAACAAACTGAAATCAGGGGGAGGAGCCCCTCCGCTCCCTCGCCTTGCACTGTCCCCCCCAGCAGTCCCCACTGGAAAAGCCCAACCCTGCCCCCGCTGATGGAGGAGCAATGTCTACAGGGACCAGCTCCAGGACACAGAGCAGGGGAGGGTGGGCAGGGGCTCTGCAGTGACTGACATGTGGCAGGCTCCATGCTGAGGCACCAGAACAGAGCAGGGGAGGGTGGGCGGGGCTGATGCAGTGACTGACAAGTGGCTCACTCCATGCTGAAGCTCCAGGACACAGAGCAGGGAAGGGTGGGCGGGGGCTCTGCAGTGACTGACACGTGGCAGGCTCCATGCTGAGGCACCAGAACAGAGCAGGGGAGGGTGGGCGGGGCTGATGCAGTGACTGACAGGTGGCAGGCTCCATGCTGAGGCTCCAGGACACAGAGCAGGGAAGGGTGGGCGGGGGCTCTGCAGTGACTGACAGCTGACACAGCGCTTGCTCTGCAAGGTCGTGGAGCATCTGTGACTCAGAATTTCCCATCATGCCCTGCAACACCATCCACCAAGTTCTTTTCTCCTCTCTCTTCTGGCTGCTCAGAATCTATGACCTGGGAACCAGGTTGTTTGAGAAATCGTGGTTGGTTTCAACTGTTCACGTAGACTGCGAGCTTTACGGGAGCCTGCGCGTGAGAGCTGTGTGCTGAGCATCACGCAGCAAGTAGCTGTCAAGTGGAAAACCATCTTTTATCTCCCGGGGCAATGCTTAGACTCCCACATCTGTGTTCCCATGGGTCCTCACACCAAGACGCAGAGCGATACAACTCCCAGGGACTAGAGAGCTCTCCAGCGGCCGCCACGGGCCTCCCCCACCCTCGCCACAGCGAAGCCGGCACAAGCGCAATCACGTGGTTCGACTCATCAATGACCAGAAAACGTACGAGAAGCCCCTCAACGCGCATGACAAGTTCGGAAAGGACACGTGGCTTACGTGGCTTACGTGGCTTCCTCAGGCGTCAGAGACACGGGCTCACGAGCAGCCGCGTTCCCGATACAGCAGACATGAGGCTAACAGACGCTTGGCAGCTGCCCCCGCACACTTAGTGTCATTGCATCAAGCGTGCTTTGTCTGCGCGACGGCAAACAGCACGTCACACCAGTTGTCGCGTCTGTGTGAGGAGCTGACACTCAGGGCTTCGTTCTCGGACACGTCCCTGGGGCTAAATATCCTTATTGCCCAAAGGAGTCTGAAAGGGGACCTTGAGTGGCAGTTCCCTTACCACTCATCAAGCTTGACTTCTAGCTCCTAACACGTTCCAGAGAACAGAAGGCGTGGTGCGTCAGAGACCAGAAACCGGAACTTATGGAGAAGCTGGAAATCCGGGGGGACCCAGAGAAAAGGAGGCGGGCACAGCAGAGGTGAGCATCGCACTGCACACAGTCTGCCCCAGACCGCCGGAAGCTGACCTCACAGGCACAGGGAACCCCTGAGCAGCCAGGCGGACACCAGGAGCGCCCCAGGGCATACGCCGTCATGTGTTGAGGCAGGTTAACTGCCAACTACAACATATGAGACCAGGCAGGTCACCCGCCAGCTACAACACGGGAGTCCATGCAGGTTACCTGTCAACTACAACACGAAGTCTAGGGAGGTTACCTGTCAACTATAACACGGAGTCCAGGCAGGTTAACTGCCAACTACAACTCATGAGTCCAGGCAGGTCACCCGCCAGCTACAACACGGGAGTCCATGCAGGTTACCTGTCAACTACAACACGGAGTCTAGGGAGGTTACCTGTCAACTATAACACAGAGTCCAGGCAGGTTAACTGCCAACTACAACTCATGAGTCCAGGCAGGTCACCCGCCAGCTACAACATGGGAGTCCATGCAGGTTACCTGTCAACTATAACACAGGAGTCTAGGCAGGTCACCCGCCAGCTACAACACGGGAGTCCATGCAGGTTACCTGTCAACTACAACACGGAGTCTAGGGAGGTTACCTGTCAACTACAACACGGAGTCCAGGCAGGTTAACTGCCAACTACAACTCATGAGTCCAGGCAGGTCACCCGCCAGCTACAACACGGGAGTCCATGCAGGTTACCTGTCAACTACAACACAGGAGTGCAGGCAGGTTAACCTCCAACTACAACACAAGTTCAAAAAGGAATCAGTGAAGCTGAGACTGAACGCCTTCCAGAGCCCACACGGTTTTTCCCACAAAGTTCTTGTCTCATAAAAATGCAGGCGACATATGAAGAAACAGGGATGTGTGAGCCCTAATCCAGGAAAGGGGGTGGAATAACAAAGACTGGATGATCCCAGACGGCGGATCCACAGGCCTGGGTCCACAGAGCTGTCACAAATCATACCAAGATCTCAACTAAAGGCATGTTTCAAGAAATGCAGGAATATTTACATATATATACACACACACACACACATCTATACACACACCTACATTCAGAAATCATTTACAAAGAAATGGATACTACAAAAATGGAAATTCTAGAGTTAAAAATTGAAGTCACTAAAATGAAAATTTTGCTAGATTGACTCACTAGCATATTGAGATGAGAAGATTGTGTTCATGAACTTGACGTACATAAAAAGATCTATTCTGAAGAGTGACATTAAAGAAAATCAGTGGAACTTTTTAACCTATGGCACAATATTAAATGGTCCAACAGATTCATCCGAGACAGAATAAGGATAATAGAGAAATGAGGATAGGAAAAATAGATGTAGAAATAATGGTCAAAATTCACGTTTGGAGAAAAATACTTAGGCAATAAATGTCAAGAAATTCAAGGAATTTAAGCCACATCAGAGCACAGCCCCGTTCTCTGCAGGAAGCTAACAGCAAGGAGGAAATCCCAGTGCACAGAGGAGGGGTGCACGTTGCAGCCAAGGACACAGGGCGATTGACATTCCTTCTTAATGGACAACAAAACCAGGGCGGCAGAAAGAGAACAGTGCACTCATGGAAACATGTGGGCAGACTTTTCTCCAAACATCCTGCACACACAACTGCATGGGGTGTGGCAAAACCGTGACCCTTGACCCTGCCTCCTGGCAAGCAGAAGTGAACTCAGTGTGGGTATCTCACCTTAATTAAGAGTGAAAGCCCCACCAGCGCCACGGCTCAATAGGCTAATCCTCCGCCTGTGGCGCTGGCACACCAGATTCTAGTCCTGGTCGGGGCGCCGGATTCTGTCCCGGTTGCTCCTCTTCCAGGCCAGCTCTCTGCTGTGGCCAGGGAGTGCAGTGGAGGATGGCCCAAGTGCTTGGGCCCTGCACCCCATGGGAGACCAGGAGAAGCACCTGGCTCCTGGCTTCGGATCAGCTCGGTGCACCGGCTGCAGTGTGCTGGCCGTGGTGGCCACTGGAGGGTGAACCAACGGCAAAGGAAGACCTTTCTCTCTGTCTCTCTCTCTCTCTCACTGTCCACTCTGCCTGTCAAAAAAAAAAAAAAAGAGTGAAAGCATACCCTTCTGGACAAAAATGAAGGAGGCCGTTTGTGACACTGGTTCTGCAGAAACGTGGGTGAGGCACAGAGCCTGAAACCCTCAATGATAAATCTCATAAAAATAAAAATTGTAATCAATGAGAATTTACAGTTTAAATTTTTGGAAGATACTACGAAAAAATTTAAAGTCAAGCCACCGCCTGGGACTAAATCTTAGCTAAGTACATACAACAGAAGTGTGAAGAATGGAAACAAATCCTACACAGCATTCAACCCACCTAACCAAGGGGGCAGATTTGAATGGGCGCTCCCTCCAAGCTAATACATGAGCGATTAATAAGCCCACGCAAAGATGCCCCCCCGCCCCGACTCATGGGAGACTTGCAACCTGAAATCTCGGCTGGACACCCTGCACACTGCGAATGCAGGGCGCCTGCACACTGCCGGTGGGCACAGACTGCAGCTGGGAAGCAGCTTGGCCGCTTATAAAATGCAGCATACGCTCCGTGCAGCCCAAGCATTTCAGTACCTCTCACAGAGAACTCTGACGACATCGCAGCAACTTTACTCTTAAATGCAAAAACTGGAAGTCAACCAGTTGTCCAACTGACGGTGAACAGAAAAACATAATTTAGTGATGGAGCACGACTCGTCCATACACATGGGAAGTCACTGGTACAAGACGACTTGGCTTCAGAAACATCAAGCGAAGGAGCTCACACACCGAGAACACACACTGAGACTGCAGTGGTGGGAGAGTTTTGGAAACTCTGCTGTCAGGAGGCAGGCTGCGTTTGCCTGTGTCTAGAGGTGAGACTTTACTTCCGAAGATCGTCGGGGACGTCTGGGGCCTCGGGGGAATGGGCCACGTCTGAGCTGCGGTGGCACTTGGAAGACCTAGCAGTGCACGCTGAAGAACGGCGAGGTTTGTTGTAGGAATTACACCCCGGGAAACTCTTTAAACACCTCACTTCCAACCTCCCACGGCTCCAGAACTCGGGATTTCTCCCCAACACTAGAGAAGAAAATGTTCTCATCGTCTGAGTCAGAACACGGCCATCTGTAAGCTCTGAAGGCAAACGTTCTCGTCTGGATCCCAGGACCAAGAGGATCCACCAGGACCTGTCCCACATCCCTCACCGCTGTGTCCCTGCGAGGGCTCACATCAGACCTGAAGCCTGGGACGGCACCACAGCACGACCCGAGGAGGTGCAGGTGGTGTGCTGCGACCTCGGGCACAGGAAGCCACCAGGAGCAAGACCTCGCGGTGCACGTGTGCTTGGACTGTGGGCCAACTGCCTGGGAGGTCGTGTGAGCAGGGCAGGGTGGGGCACTGGACACGGTGTCCTGCGTAGGCGGAAGGGTCGGATCACGCAGGACCGACACGACGGGGCGGTGCTGCAGGCCTTTTGTGGGGAGAATTCAGTGACGCAGAGGGCGCTGGGTTCTGAGCGTTGCCCTGGTCTTTCAGAGATCAGAAGTGACAGCAAGGGCGCTGTGGGCAAAGTCAGGCTTGCATTCATGGACGTCGTCGGGAAGATGGCTGCGTGGCTCAGAGACGGCACACGTAGGCTTGGCGGGTGAGAGCCTGAGAGCAAACCTCCCTCAGGGCTGCAGGGCGCAGGAGCCCGGTGCAGGCTGCTGCCCCAGCTGCCAGGGAGCAATCCGCACACACGGGACTCGGGGACCACGTGCATTGTGCCGGCCCCTCACCCCGTGCCGGGAGCTCACACCTGCGCTTCTGCCGGCGTAAGTTAGGAAGAGCCCGTTGGGCCCCTGACCATGTGGGAGACCCGAGGGAGCTCCTGGTTCCTCGCTTTGGATCCACCCAACTTGAGCTATTGCAACCACTGGGGGAGTGAGTGAACCAGCGGATGGAAGACTTCTCTGTCTCTCGCTCTCTCTGTCTGTAACTCTGCCTCTCCAATAAATGAAGACTTTTGTTTTTTTAGAGAAAAGAATCCAGCAGCTTCGCTAGCGGCATCCCGATGCAGGCACAGTTCCTCCACCCACGAGTGTTTGAGCTCAGTCTCTAGTCCTGGGCAGAAACGTTCCTCCTGTGTTAAACAAACTTCACGAAGGGCAGGGGAACTCTGTGACCAGACAGAAGCCTTTGGGGCATCCCCAGAGAGCGCCCAGCCTCCCTCAGCCAGCGCCGCCACCAGCCCAGGGCCGTGCCCAGACCCTCTGTCAAGCAGGTGGAAGACAGGGCGGACAAACAGCTCCTCCCAGCTGCAAGCGAGTGTGGGCACCACTAACCCCGGCTTCGTCTCGCCTCTCCCCGGTCTCATGAGAGTGAGAACAGGGGTGGAAGCAGCTGTGGTCCCACAGGACAAGAAGGGGCGGCCAGGAGGCACCAGGACAGTCGTCTCTGCCGATACTTCATGGGGACAGATGCTCTTAGCGTGGCGTCCGGGCAAGTTAGGCAGGGTCAGGGGTCAGGCCCGCAGCAGGTGCACGGTCACCAACTGACCGGGCTGACTCACCCCTGGGGGAGCGGGGGCCGAGGTCCAGCAGAGGAGTCGGGCTCCCCGCAGAGCCTGTGTCCTGGAAGGGGTGGAGGCGGCCATGGCGGCTGCAGGGTCGCCAGGGCGCTCGGCTGTTCCCCACTCTGATGTTCTCCTTTGGTCGCCTTTTCTTTCCTAACGTCTGTAAACCTCTCGCTTTCATTGAGGTAAAACTGAGCGTGAAAGTTGTCTGGTTTCAAGGCATACTACACGATATTTTGATTTACGAGCATTGTGAAATAAATTCAATAATCTAGATAATTCACTTTTCGTATGGGAACCTCTAGATCTAGTCCCTTGGCCAGTTCCCAGCATGCATCACGTCCGTATCAGCTGTCGTCCACACCTGTGCCTGCCCGCTGACCGAGCTCTCCTGCGTCCTCAGCCCAGGACCCGTGGTGGCAACTCCCTTACAGCTTCCCTCTGTGAGCTGTATGTTTAGATTCCACATCTGTGGGAGGGGTCTTTAAAGAGCTCGTGGAAAATGTGCGTTATGAAAGGACCATGCATGGATTTCAAAAACTGCAACAGCAGAAACCCCTTTTATTTCCATTTTCCACGACCGTTTCCAGATCCCTGTGGGTCACACAGAATCTGCCTTCTGTGACTCCTCTCACACGCTCCCACGGACTCGTGTGTGGAGGTTCAAACAGCAGGTTTCCCTCTTGACTCAGCGGGAAGAAGGAAGTGGTACAGCCCTGACGGGAATCGCACTCCTCTGGAAGTTAGAAACGGGCTCAGCAGGCTCGGCTGCCCACGGTGCCCACACCCTCCTGGAGCACCTGGCTGAGCCCGGCTCTCTGCTTCCGATCCAGCTCCCTCCGATGCGCCCGGGAAGCGGGTGGTGGCCCCCGTCACCCATGGAGGAGACTGGGTGGAGCTCTTGGCTGCTGGTTTGGTCTGGCCCAGCCCTGGCTACTGCAGGAACTGGGGAGTGATTCAGCAGAAGGAAAAGCTCGCTCGCTCGCTCTCGAATGAATGTTTAAACAGTGATGGGTTACACACGGAGCTTGCGTGTGGGCCAGCAATCCTACTCTGGGCACAAATCCAGAGGAAGTGAAGTCAGCGTGTAGAAGAAGCACCTGCTGTCCTCTGTCCACAGCGGCATCGCTCACGGTAGCCACGCCACGGAATCGACCCGTGTCTGTTGGCAGATGAGTGGGAAAAGGAATCACGGGCCGTTCATAGAGTGGACCTTGTGGCTCTCTAAAGCCTAGTGCCCTTGCTTGGTTTCTCCATCCTCTTCAACTGTGGACAAAAAGGTATTTAAGACTTCCACAAGTAGGATGTATCTTTTAGAGCAGGATTTCCTTATATGACACAAGATGTCCACCCGCCGCCCATCTGCCCAGCCGGCCATCTCAGACAGGTGTGGGCGTGGATGAGCTGTGTGGGGCGACCATCTCTGATGCACCCGGTGACATTAGGGCGCTGGGACTCGGCTGTCTCCCGACTTGTCTGAAAGCATCACCAGAGCATGCATGGCTTTAAACAGACACCGGGAGACCTTCCAGGAAACCACCTGCTGGCATCCCTCAGGCCCCTGGACAGGCCCGTGGTGGTTTGTGGGAGGCGACACCTGTGGAGGCTGCTGGGAGCAGGTGTCAGGTGCTGTGCTGAGCACCAGGTGGGGCTGCCAGAAGGAGCCTTCATTTCCTCAGGGACCTGGGACTCCTGGAACTCAGAGGTCACGAGGAGGCAGCCAATGGGGTGCAGAGAAGAGGGTGCCAACCAGGGGCAGGTGTTCAGGATGAGGGGAGCAGGAGGGGCCCCTGCGGCCACAACCTGGTCTGTCAGCGCCATCTGGTGGAGTCCTTGGACACTGCATCCATGATTCCTTGGAAAAGAGCCTTGGGGACCAGTCACAAATGGTACCTTGACCATTTGTAAAGTCCGAGCCATTCAGAGAGCAGGGTGCCGGGCTCCACCATAAGCTAGGTGAAATTCAGTGTTCTGGAACATTCCCTGGCTGGTGTGAGGCAGGGCTGCAGCACAGCTGTGGTGGGTGCGCCTGGGGGCTGCAGGAGCCTTGTGTGCGTCTGGCCCAGCAGCCCCTGTGGTTGAAGGGGCTCCGTCTCCCCTCTTCCCTAGCGTCTCCTGCTGAGCCTGCTCAGGCGAGCTGCAGTGAGCAGAGCAGTCCAACACCGTCAGGGCCTCCGTGAGAGCTGCATGGAGGCGGGCACCTGGAGCTTAGTGCACAACGGAGCGCAGAGGGGGTTCTCCCGATGCAGAACGCCGGGGTCCCTGCCACCGGCGTCTTCAGAATGAGGTCCCTGCCCACCAGCGTCTTCAGAACGAGGTCCCTGCCCACCAGCGTCTTCAGAACGAGGTCCCTGCCCAAGGGCATCTTCAGAACGAGGTCCCTGCCCAAGGGCGTCTTCAGAACGAGGTCCCTGCCACCGGCGTCTTCAGAATGAGGTCCCTGCCCACCAGCGTCTTCAGAACGAGGTCCCTGCCCAAGGGCGTCTTCAGAACGAGGTCCCTGCCCACCAGCGTCTTCAGAACAAGGTCCCTGCCCAAGGGCGTCTTCAGAACGAGGTCCCTGCCCACCGGCGTCTTCAGAACGAGGTCCCTGCCCAAGGGCGTCTTCAGAACGAGGTCCCTGCCCACCAGCATCTTCAGAACAAGGTCCCTGCCCACCAGCATCTTCAGAACGAGGTCCCTGCCCAAGGGCGTCTTCAGAACGAGGTCCCTGCCCAAGGGCGTCTTCAGAATGAGGTCCCTGCCCAAGGGCGTCTTCAGAACGAGGTCCCTGCCCAAGGGCGTCTTCAGAACGAGGTCCCTGCCACCGGCGTCTTCAGAATGAGGTCCCTGCCCACCAGCGTCTTCAGAACGAGGTCCCTGCCCAAGGGCGTCTTCAGAACGAGGTCCCTGCCCACCAGCGTCTTCAGAACAAGGTCCCTGCCCAAGGGCGTCTTCAGAACGAGGTCCCTGCCCACCGGCGTCTTCAGAACGAGGTCCCTGCCCAAGGGCGTCTTCAGAACGAGGTCCCTGCCCACCAGCATCTTCAGAACAAGGTCCCTGCCCACCAGCATCTTCAGAACGAGGTCCCTGCCCAAGGGCGTCTTCAGAACGAGGTCCCTGCCCAAGGGCGTCTTCCACGGGAGCCGCGTGTCCTGGAAAACCACGCGTGGCTTTCAGTTTTTTCACCAAAATATCTTTTCATTCCATTTTCCACAGATGTTTTGAATTCTCACCATCATTTCCTCGTTTAATCCTCTTGCAAGTTGCCTGACGGGGGCTGGCATTGTGGCGGCGCCGATTAACTGAGCACCTACGACACTGGTGTTCCGTATGAGCGTGGTTCAAGCCCTGGCTGCTCCCTGCTGATGCACTGGGGAGCAGCGATCACGGCCCAGGTGCTTGAGCCCTGCACCCACGCGGGAGACTGGGGCGCGGTTCCAGGCTCCTGGTTTCGGTAAGGCCCAGATCTGGCCATTGTGGCCCCTTGGGGAGTGAACAGCGGATGGAGATCTCTGTCTCTCCCACTCTCTCTGTAACTCTGCCTTCCAAATAAATAAATAAATCTTTTTTTTTTTAAAAGAAGCAGCCTGATGAGTTGTCATAGAAATTACGTGACCCCCCATCCCAGGAGAGGGTCCAGAGACTAAGGAGAGCCTGGGACCCTCAGCTCAGGAACTGGCAGGCGAGGAACTCAGCCAAGGGGTCTGCACCCCGCTTACTCACGGCCATTTCCACGTCCTCCAGCGGCAGGGAAGAGACTGTCCCTTCCCTCACCTGCAGGCGAGGGTTCAGGCTTGGCGTTTCCAACGCGGCCCCAGAGTTCACGCAGCCCGAGGAGGAACTCCGGGGCAGCGAGAGGTCTTTGAGGCTCTCGGATGCACTGCATGTTTATGGCTCTGCGTTGTGATAAATAATCTCGTTCACCTGTCAAAGGCAAGGTGGGTTCTTAAAGAAAACGATTGTTTGAGGAAACGAATCCTGGTGATCCCACCCCTCCCTGCAGCAGCCAGCCGGGAGCACCGGATCGTGCACACAGCCGTTCTGAATGTTGTCGCTCGGGGCTCACGCTCAGCCAGAGAGCCGCTCCGGGCGGCTGTGCCTCCCCGCGGCTGTCGCTGGGAGAGGGTCATAAATATTCATGCTGTTGACAGAGCCTTGGAAACACAGGCTGTCACCTTCCTGACACGAGGCGCCCTGAATTCGCCGCTGATTGACAACCGTCCATTTCTCCCCTGAACTTGCCGAGCCGGGCCTCGTTTTCTCCTTCGCCTTCAGAAATTACGCGCCGGCAAAGGTTTTCCCAAATGGGCGCGGGTCACGCGAGCCACACATCTTAATGGGCTTTCTCCTTTCTCCTTGCCGCTTAGCTGACCTCCGCCAGGTTCCGGGATCAGTCCTCGGGTGCGCTTGTGGTTTGTCAAGTGCGGGAGGAAGTGGCGTGACAGCTAAGCCCCGCTGTGTGGACACGGTAGTACCAGCGGCACTGAACGTGCCCACGGGCTCGTGCGCCATGGCCACTCTGTGAGCAGCGGAACTGCCTGGGCACTGCACAGGACAGCGTTGCAAAGCGCATGACTCTGAGACCAACCCGCAGAGTCAGTCACGGCTGGGACTGCAGCAGAGAGCAAGGGAGGGCGCTGCAGGGGGGCACGGAGTCGGCCTCTGGGTTCTCCTAACAAGGTTGTCTTCAAGCAAGAGTTTTCCATTTTGATGAAGTCCCGCTGACTGTTTTATGGGTTCTGCTCTTGGTATCATGTCTAAGAGACCTTCACTCAGTGTAAATTCTTGAGGAAATTTTCTTCTAAGTTGTGAAGTTTTACATTTAAATGCATCTCTGCCTTTCACCAAGCCCCCTCCCCACCGAATGCTCAAGAGGACAGTGTCCATCACTGATCCAAGAGGACCCTGCACGCTCAAGGCTCTCCATTCACTCATTCATTCAACAAACACGCACTGTGCAAGGCCTGGGCCAAGGCCCTGAGGACCCAGATGTGGACTTCGGTCTCCTTGATTCCACCTTGCAGTGAAGAACACAGATGATGAGCGCTGACTACCAGGCAGCGCTCGGGTGCACGGAAGGTGCGAGGCTAACAGGAAGGAGCGTGAAGGCTGGGGAGGCACAGGGGTCTCGTTCCACCCAAGGTGGTCAGGAAAGACCCCTGTGATGGTCATCTGGATCCCAAATAACAAGACAGAAACACCTCGGAAAGACCTAGGGAAAGTGTGCTGGAGACAAAGAGCCACGCACAGACACGGCAGGTGCAGGGAAGACCGTTTGCAGGAAGTGACTTCAGGGCTGATCTGAGGAGGGGGGATAACTCCCACCCATGTCCTAGGACCCCGGACTGCAGTCCCGGCACACAGCACACCTGGAGATGGCCAGGTGTGGCCAAAGGAACCGAGCCTCTGGAGTGTGGAGCTCACACGAGCCAAGGCAAGGCTGAGAATTCCGAAGGGATTTGCTCACAGAGCAGGGAAAGGGGAGCAGCTGAAGGTGCCAGCCCTCCGCAGCGCTGGTCTCACCCAACAGCGAGGAGACATCTGGTGACTGCGGTGCGGGGCATGGGCTTCCCCACGGTGGGACAGCTGTGTCTGGGTTACAGGCGGCTCATGTTCTGTGCCGTGTGCTGTGGCGGAAGACAGGGAGCTCACCCCTCTCTCCTCCTCCAGAAGCTGGGACGTGATGAGACACTGCCCTGTCATGGCTGCTCTGGGATGGCTTCAGGTGGCTTCGTGTCCAGGTGGACAGGACTCAGCTGAGCCACAGTTCAAGTCTCCGCCTGGATGGCCTGTGTGGATTGGTCACCGGGCTGCCAGGGTGGGTCCTTTCCTCTCAGACATGCCTATGTGCTTATCACCCCCAGAGCTCCGCCCACCCCCAAATAGCATCACCCCTTTGATGCCTGGGAACCTTGTTCCTGACCCTGGCCTCAGAGTGGTCTCTGGACCCAGCAGTCACAAACAGAACTTAGCCCAGCCCCGGGGAAGAAATTCAATCACCGCCCGGCCAAGGGAGAAGCTCTGTGGCCACTTCAGGGACCCTGGGGCCCCACTGGGTGCAGCTGGGTCCCTGTGAGGGTTTCTCAGTCCAACATTTAAAGTGCATTTCAAGGTTTGCCCATCCCACGTGACCTGGGCACTCTGGGGCAAAGCCTTCCACAGGGGCTGGTCCCTGGCTGATGGAGCCGCTGTTCCCACCATATGACCCTGATTCACTTCCGTGAAGCCGTCTTCACTCAGCGCAGCCCCTGCCCCAGTAGACGCAGAGATGAGAGAGAGCAAGGGCTCCCGGAAACCCTTCAGCAACCTGCACAAATGAAGACGAGCAGCAGAGCAGACCCCGAGTAGCTCCCAAGCAGCTGTTATGGAAAGAGGTGTATAAGACGTCATTGAGCTGCGTTTTCCTTGTTTGAACAACTTCATCAGGTGCTTGGGGAATGGTAGGTTACACGACATTCCATGCTCCTCTGGCTATGAATCACACGCCAGACATCTTTCTCACCATGGCAACAGGGGCGGTGCCCACAAAGGTTGTCTGGCTGACGAAGGCCTCGGAGACGACCAGCGCACTCGCGGCATCCCCGACTGGGTACTCCACCTGCCAGGCAGCTTGCTGGACCCCAGCCAGGCCCCTGCCATTGTGGACCCCAAGGTCTACTTGCAAGATCTCACAGAAAGAGCGATTTGCTCTTTGAAACAAACACATGTTGAAGCTAAATTTAAAACCCAGAACTCAGCAGAATGTCAAGAACACAACAAATTGCTACATTCCTCTTTGTCAGTCAAAGGACTGGTGGCCAAGTACAACAACGCACGTGGCAGGGGTGACAGGAGTGGGGGGGGCCTTGCCATGTCTGTTTTCTTATAGGCCAACAGGTGCCACTGACTAAATGGCCCCGACCAACCTTGGTCTTACGTTTTGTGTAAAACATTGGACTCCGTGTGGAATTGGTCGTCCCCACTTTTTTCCATTTAGCCAGGTTTTAAAGAACTTTGAGATGGTGCTGTCTGATTCTGTGTGCTTCAGCCGGCAGCGACTGCTGCAGATGAGATGGAAATGTATTAAAATAACACGGAGTAAGCTGGTGTGGGTGTGTGGGTGTGTGAGAGCTACAAATCCTTGGAACTTATTTGCACAAGTTGTCTTGCACAGGGGGAGAAACTCTGTTGAGTACAACTTGCTGGCTTCAGTTACAGACAAGGGGCCCCTCCTCCAGGAGACCACTGTGCTGGGGCAATTGTCTGTGAAAAGACAAAGGAAGGGAGGAGTAAGGACTGCGTTTGAACTGCAGAGCGGAATCAGCAGTGTAGGAGTTCAGCTGCTCCACTCCGCTGCAGCCACCAGCCCCAGCCTGGTCCCAGGAATCCCACACGTTTCTGGCAGCTAAGTCTTCTCCTCTGATGGACGCTGTGTCCTGTCAGATCGGAGCTTCCACCCCCTTTTGGGCTGCACTCTGCTCTGCAACCAGAACTCGGGAGCTGCTCCTCACATCCCAGGCCCTCGGCACTGGGTGGGTCTCAGGGAAGCAACGCCCAGAGAGTGAGAGCCTAGGGAGAAGGAAACAGAGCCCGGCTCACTCCATTTCCAACCGTGAATCCTGATAAACTCACCCTGCAGCTGGGCTCAACACAGAGGAGGGGCCAGGCTAGGGCTAAAGGGGGCTTCTGCGTGAGCCCCTGTGCCCCTGGCCCATCCTGCCCCCAGGGACACCCCAGCCCAGAGCTCCACAGGTACAGGGCTCTGCATGGAAAATATGAAGCTGGGGTCACTTTCCTGAAGAAGCCTTTTTACAGAGATTCATATCTGGAGCCGGCATTGTGGCATAGCGGGTTAGGCTGCTGCCTGAGACACCGGCACCCACGTGGGCCCCAGCTCTGTGCCGGCTGCTCCACCTCAGATCCAGCCTCCTGCTAACACACCTGGCAGAGCAACAGATTATAGCCCACGCACTGGGCCCAGACGAAGCCCGTTTTTGCTCTCTCTCTCTCTCTCTCTCTCTCTCTCTCTCTCTCTCTCTCTCGTATGCACACACAATCTGTCTCCCTCTGAAAATCTGCCTTTCAAAGGAATACATACTTTTTTTAGATTCGTTCCTCTCAAGCCAGAGGAAGGAAGCCGTTTCCTTGCGGCTGCTGCACGCTTGCTAATAGGTCCATTCCGGGGAGACGGGCTCACAGCTATTACTTGTCCTGCTCTTGACCCCCTCTTGATGAGCCTTTCAGATTGAGAAAAGCGCGTCATGGTTCTCTCAGTGCAGTAACCACAGCTGCCTTTGAGGGATCAGGTCTGTGCTGCAGATGAGATGTGCACTGGGCAATCTTTCCTGGCTGGAGAAGTGTGCGCACATGTGTGTTTCTGTGCATGCACATGCGTGTGAACGTATGTATGCATGTATATGTGCATGTGTGAGAAGGTGTGTGTTTCTGTGTACATATGTGTGCAAATGTATGAGTGTGTTTCTATGTATATGTGTTTCTATATATACATGTTGTGAATGTATATGAGTATGCATGTATCCTGCATGGAGTATGCATGTACATGCATGATTCTGTGCACACATATGTATGTATGAGTGCTTCTATGCATGCATGTGTGTGTATGATTGTCTATGTGTTTCTGTGCACACATATGTGTGAATGTACGAGTGTGTATGAGTGTTGTGAATATATAGAGTGCATGTGTGTATGTGTTTCTATGCGCACATGTATATGTGCATGTGTGCATCTGTGTGCTTCTGTGCATGTATGTGCATATGTATAGGTGTTTCTGTGCATGCATGTGAATCTATGAGTGCATATGCACGTGTGTATGAGTGTGTATGAATGTGTTTTTGTGCATGCATATGTGTGAATGTATGAGTGCATGAGTATGTATGAATGTGTATGTACATGTGTGTATGAGTGTGTATGTGTGTATATGTGTTTCTGTTCATGTGTGTGAATGTTTGAGTGTGTATGTGTGTATATGTGTTTCTGTGCACATATGTATGTGCATGCATGAGTATGTATGTGTGCTTCTGTGCAGGCAAGTGTGAATGTATAATGAATGTATATATGTTTCTGTGCACACATGTCTGCATGTGTGAGTGTGTCTATGCATGTGTGTGAAAGTATATCAATGTGTATGTTCATGTATGTATGTGTTTTGTGCATGCAGGTGTGTATGTGTGTTTCTCTGTGTGCACATGTGTGCATGTATGAGTATGCATGTACATGTGTATGTTTCTGTGCATTGTGTGTGAAAGTATCAGTGTGTATGTACATGTGTATGTTTTGTGCACACATATATGTGTGCCTTGTGCACATGTGTGCATGTTGGGAGGAATCATGCAGGAAGTGGCCTCACTTCTCGCTGCTTTCCCCCAAGCTGCAGCCACGGTTTCCCCCGAAGGCCCTGCCTCCCAGAATCCCTGCCCCGATTTGCTCAGAGAAGATCGTTGGCACTGCGCCTTCAGCGCCCGCACTGCCCATGCATGCTGCGGCCTAAGCTCCTCGCAGGCGCGGGTCCTCCACGCCCCCGTCACCGGGCATCCTTCACCCCAGCAGGCCCACGGCTGCCCTCTTCGAGTGGCCGTGTGCAAGCTGGCGCTTGGCTGCTGCTGGGAGCTTGGATTGGGAGGCCCCGGCAGCCCTAACTGATAAGAGCCGCTCACTCGCCCACGCCGTTTGGACAGCTGGCCGCCTGCTTTCCCTGTAGGACGCTGGGATTCCGGAATACGCTGGGCAGAACATGCCCAGGCGATCAGCTCCTGGTCTCCTGAGTGCCCACCTAAGCTCACGTTTCACACACGGCGTCGTGTCTCAGCCCTGAGGGATGCAAGGACATCACACGTGACTCTACTCATGCATGATTCCACCGGGAGAGAACTCGGAACCGTGTCCCAGCCTCCCCCCCATCTCCTTCCACGCATCCTTCCCTTTCTGACCGTCCTCTGTGTCCTTTCACTCTAATCAATCATAACAGCAGCACGTGTGACTTAGCCTGAGGCCTGTGGCTCCTTCCAGCGCAATACTGAGCCAGGAGGGTTCACAGACAACCAGTACACCACAGGGACCTTACCCTCCACAGAGCCACCCCTCCCCAGGGACCTGTGACCCCCGAAGGGGTGGGGGCTTCCTGGTGCAACCTCTGGCTGCCCAGCGTGGCTGTAGCTCTGACACATCAGCAAGAAGGGATTGGAGAACAGAGGCAGGAGAGAGGGGTGGAGGGCGTGTGTCAGTGCAGGTCTGGGGCGGGGAGAGGGGTGGAGGGCGTGTGTCAGTGCAGGTCTGGGGCGGGGAGAGGGGTGGAGGTCCCGTTTCCGTGCAGGTCTTGCCATCACTCTACTGTGGTAACGCCAACAGATCAGAGGTGTGCCAGGGGGAGGAGGGTGGTGCAGGCTCCCAGGTGCCAGAGGAGGGAGCAAGCAGGAGGCCAGGGGCGCAGAGAAGCGCTGGGGTCTCTTAGCACAGCAGGTCTGGGAATCTCTGCCAGGGGTGTCCTCTGGCTTGCACAGGAGGGAACAGGACGGGTGGGGCGGCTGGCTCAGGTCCCTGAGCACATTCTGGCCACAGAGCCGTCACTCTCTGGTCCCTGGCTTTGGGGTGGTGAAAGGCAGGTGGGCAGTGACCATGGCGGGCAGGGTGAGTGTGTGGACTCTGGCTGGGCTGACCTCTGGGAACTGTTGAACTCTGAGAGGGGCCAGCAGTACTGCACCATCCAATTTAAAAGGTGGACAACTGCTTGTCGTCAAGGTGAACAGACAGCCCTCCCTCGGCGTCTCCTTCAGGGTGACCGTAAAGGTTGTTCCGTGAAGGAAGAGAGGGAGAGGGAGAGCGAGAGGGAGCCTGCTCTCCAGGGACTGTGTCACAGACCAGACGGATGTGACGGCTTTCGGGGTGGCCGAGACCAGAAGCTCCCCGGCAGAGACCTCTGGGCGATGGGACAGAAAGGCTGTCTCAGGGTCTGGGCCTTTCTGGTTTTTTTTTTTTTTTTTTGAAAGATTTTATTTATTTATTTGAGAGGTACAGTTACAGACAGTGAGAGGGAGAGAGACAGAAAGGTCTTCCATCTGCTGGTTCACTCCCCAAATGGCTGCAACAGCCGGAGCTGCGCCGATCCGAAGCCAGGAGCTTCTTCCGGGTCTCCCACGTGGTGCAGGGCCCCAAGGACTTGGGCATCTTCTACTGCCTTCCCAGGCCACAGCAGGGAGCTGGACTAGAATAGGGGCAACCAGGACTAGAACTGGCGCTCATATGGGATGCCGGCGCCGCAGGCAGAGGATTAACCTACTTCGCATTGGCACCCCCTTTCTGGTTTTTTTTTTCCTCGTGAGCCATCTATTCCCTGAGCGTTAACTCAAAAGCTGACCACACGCTGAGGGAAATACTGAATGGTGACTACTAAATAAAAGTCCCAGAAGGAAAATTGTTGACTTCTCACTGAACACAGAACACAGATCTGAACACCGCAGTGGGCGGCGTGAGGGAGGGAAGAACGCCTGATGGAGCTCTGGGGGCCCGGCCTGCAGCTCTGGCTCTGTCGTTAACCTCTTTCAACTCCATGCCAGCGGACCTCGGGGACCCAATGGCCTCATCGCCCTCGTCAGCACAAGGGGCTAAATCGGAGCCGTGGCTTTGACACTACTTTAAACAGCAGGCCCTCTCTTGATAGGGTTTATAAATGCGCACTGTATAGTCATTGGGAATCTTTGCTCTTTTCCAGAGAGTCGGATCGTGCAGTCAGCCAGACTCCGAGGCTGGGAGGGAGGTGAGTTTGGAGGAGAGAGGAGCAGGAGAAGGAATGAAGGAGAGCAGGTGGAAGGAGGGCGCGGAAGGCAGCGAGGGGTTAGGGAAGGCGGGCGGTCTCCGGGACACGGGAGTGGCCTGCATCCACTGGCCTGGGCTGGGAGTGAGGGCTCCTCGGGCGACTGCACCCCGGGTGCTCCTCAGGTGAGCCCCCCTCTACACGGAGTGTGACCCCAGGAGAACAGCATGGTGCCCCCCTACACGGAGTGTGACCCCAGAACAGCGTGGTGCCCCCCTACACGGAGAGTGACCCCAGGAGAACAGTGCGGTGCCCCCCACACACACGGAGTGTGATCCTCAGGGGAGCAACGCGGTGCCCCCCACACACACGGAGTGTGATCCTCAGGGGAGCAACGCGGTGCCCACACCTAAGCCAGCTCCTTCACATGTGTTCAGCCCAGGCCACGGTCTAGCCCTGGAGGGTGGGCTGGCCGTGTGGAGCGTGTGAAGGGCTGCGGCGTCTGTCACTCCCCTCTTTCTGGAGTGGGTGTCCACGGACACGGGTCTGTGGACTGGGGTGTGGGCTATTGTTAACGTTAGGAGCAAATAACCCAATAAAAACTGCTCCAGTGCATGGATCTGCCTCCACAGATGGGAAAGTTGAAACACACGGGTAGATCCCGTGAGGGAAATGGAAACGAAACAGTGAGCTATGAATTGACGTTCCAAATCCTGGCAAGCAGTTGGAAGATCTGCCCATGCCAAGCACCCCAGAGCAGATGCAGAAAGGCACACACTCTCGCCGTGACAGGAGAATGCAAATGAGCCACGTGTCCCGGAGCGGTTCACCAGCATCGTGGAGCTGCAGGTGACTTGCTCCCTGCATGCAAACGCGTTCACTCGAGTGTGAGTGTGCGTGTGTGTGTGCAAGGTCCATGTGCAAGAGTACAAGGCTAGTCAGGCCAGCACAATGTGTAAGAGAAAAATGCAGGGACGATCTGAATGTGCGTCAGAGAGTGAATTAATAAGACGCGGTATAGGCATACAAAATAAACACCAGGTCACAGTTAAGACCACTAGCTCCAGCTACAGGTTATTCTTAAAAAACAGAATGAGGGCCAGATGACACACGCGGTAGGGGTGGGGTGGGGTGAGGGAGGGAAGAACGCCTGATGGAGCTCTGCATTAAAACCAGGCGGCCCCGGGCGGAGTTGGCTAGCATCTGGGACAAGGCTAGACACCTGCATCTCACACAGAGCACCTGGGCTCCTGACGGCAGCTCCCTGCTAAGCCAGACCCTGGGAAGCACCAGGTGATGATAGCACAGTACCCAGGGGATAGCGCAGTACCCTGGTCCTGCCACCCATGGGAGATCTGGACTGAGTTTCAGACTTCAACCTCCCCTAGCCCTGGTGGTTGTGGACATTTGGGGAGTAAGGCAGAAGATGGGAGTTCTTCCCCTCCATCTCTCTCATAAAATAAGTAAATAAAGTTTCAAATGTGTGCAACATTTCTATAGATAGTTTGTAGCTTCACAATTACATAAAACACTATAAAAACTCCCATGGGCATCACAATAGGTACAAACTAGGACTTTGACATGATCACAGAAAATGGAATTAAAATATTATTTTGGTGCACCTTCTTTTGAAATCCATGCATGCTTTTTCTTTTACATTGCTCTTTATTTTATTTGAAAGACAGAGAAGGATACGCAGTCCTTCCAGAGCCAGAAGCCAGGGACTCAGCGGAAACCTCCCACAGGGTGGCAGCGATCCAAGGACCGGAGAGATCACCTGCTGCATCCCAGGTGGGCACTGGCAGGAAGCGGAACCAGAGTGGAGTCAGGATCGGAACCCAGGCACTCTGCAGGCGTCCCGAGCGCCGTCGCAGCCACAGGCAAGCGTCAGTGTCGAGTCACCGCTCTCAGACAACAGAGGTGAAGAGGTCAGGCACCCCACAGGCTTCCAGTGATAGCTGTGATGTTGCCCCCCACACCAAAGTGGGCATCTCAAGGGTCACGAGCTGACGGGCTCGAGCGTTGGGTGTCACCTGGGCATTTGCTTATCGGTGTCTGCGTGTTCTGCCTTCTGTACGGAAAGCCTGCTGGCACACACCTCCTGTTTGGTCGGTTCTACTGGTGTTACTTTACCCTCAAATATACTTAATATAAACCAAATATATTTTGCTAGATAAATGCTCTAAGAAATTCCCCTGTCAACCTCTCATAGTAGGCTAGTCCATCGCCCTACTTCCAAATCATTCTCCTGTCTCGTTGCCTTTACATTTTATTATTTTTAAAGCAAAAATCTACCTTGCAGGCTGGCTTAAATGACCTTACTTCTGCTTGGCCAACACTTTCCCAGAGCTGGAAACAATAAATCTTGGTAATGAGCAAACACCGGGCACCTCCACTTTCTCAGCTGCCAGACCCACGGCCATTTCTCAAGTTAACAACGCACTCTCAGTCCCAGCTTAGTGGATTTTATCAGCATCCCCGTGACACACCTGGAGACAGCTGGAACAGCCGGTGTAACTGCTTTTCCCACTGCCCCTATCTCTGTGACAACATCCCCAAACCATTCCAGGAATGGATGGCCCAGAAGCAACTTCAGCCAACGCCCAAAATGAAACTTTCAAAGAGCCGTGCCTCTTCCGTTCTCCCTGGTAGCAGGCTCGAGTAAAACACTCATCATGCAGAATGACTTCCTGGATTCATTTCTGCCCACATCTCCTTAAGTGAGAAGGACCAGGAGTCACACGACACGCTGGCCACAGGCACAGCACGAGGGCTGCTGCATCTGTGACCTCGTCCTAGGCCCTGGGGTGAGTATTCTCGGTCCCTGTGTTTGTCAGCTGGGCAGCTTGTATCTTGGTCGGTAAAACATAATGTCATTTTATTTATTTATTTTTTTGACAGAGTTAGACAGTGAGAGAGAGAGAGACAGAGAGAAAGGTCTTCCTTCCGCTGGTTCACCACCCAAATGGCTGCTACAGCTGGCGCACTGCGCCAATCCGAAGCCAGGAGCCAGGTGCTTCTCCTGGTCTCCCATGGGGTTCAGGGCCCAAGCACTTGGGCCATCCTCCACTGCACTCCTGGGCCACAGCAGAGAGCTGGACTGGAAGAGGGGCAACCAGGACAGAATCCAGCCCCCCATACGGGACTAAAATCCGGTGTGCCGGTGCCACAGGTGGAGGATTAGCCTAGTGAGCTGCAACGCTGGCCCATGGGATGTTATGTTTCTAGTTTGGAACAATCACAAATAAAGCCAAGATAAAATGTGTGCCCAGTCTTTGTATAAAGTCACTGTAAATTTTTGGTAAATTCCTCTGCGTGTTGGGTCCTG
This sequence comes from Sylvilagus floridanus, assembly GCA_949820135.1. NCBI lineage: Eukaryota > Metazoa > Chordata > Mammalia > Lagomorpha > Leporidae > Sylvilagus > Sylvilagus floridanus. Next base: position 179,314,002 of record OX463233.1, read on the forward strand.
TGATAAGTGCGTGTTCACCTGTGTAAAAGCTGCCGAATCGCTTTCCAAGGCGGCTAAGTCTTCATCCCTCCAGTAGCATGAGGGTTCAGTTGCCACCAGCTGGTCTCGTCATTCTGTTTGGCCACCACAATGGGTGCGTAGTGGTCAGTTCACGCTCCTCCGTGGACGAGCAGTGTTGACATGGGTCATGCACTTCTGAACTCTCTGCATATACTTTGTTGTAGAAAAATAGGTATATTTTAATAAATAAAATAGGTATATTTTAATATAAGAACTCTTCCAAGAGTTCATGGAAATGCATATTAAGAAATAGCAACACATGGACTTAAGAATGGACTTTTTGAGGTGCCCTCATGTTTTATTGGGTTTTATTTGCTTATCATACATTATAGCACTTTTTTAATTTTAAAGTTTATTCCAGGAATAAGGAAAACTTCAATAGTAATAACCCTATTGATATATGTGTGCATATATGTATATGTAGGTTCAAACTTGCATGAGGACAAAATTCTAATTTAGTCTCATTTCCACAAACTTTCTGATGTATCCGTCTGTGCTTCATCATCATCTCCATAGACACTGAGACAGTTTACTTTTAAATACCAACCCATTTATAACACAGGCCTCAGTAAAACAGGGTTCCAGTCATTCTAACCGAACATGGTAAAATGCAGGTGTTTTAGCTCAAAAAGCAGCATCACTGTGGTGTACCAGGTAAAGCCACCACCTGCGGTGCCAGCATCCCATATAGGTGCAAGTTCAAGTCCCAGCTGCTCCACTTCAGATCAGCTGCCTGTTCACCTGTCCAGGAGAGTCGTGGAGGATGGCCCAGGTCTCTGACCCCTACACCCACATGGGAGATCTGGAAGAAGCTGCTGGCTCCTGGCTTTGTAGTAAACCAGCTCTGGCCATTGTGGCCATCTGGGGAGTGAATCAATGGATGGAAGATTTCTCTCTCTCTCTCTCTCTCTCTCTCTCTCTCTCCTTCTCTCTGTAAAAGTCTGCCATTAAAATAAATAAATACATCCTTAAAAAAAAACCAGCATCACTGGTAAGGAGAAACGACGGGACATACAGACGTCCTACCACTGTGATTGTTTAGGATTTTATGAGGTCTTAGTGACTTCAGATGAAAAGAGGAAAAACAAATTAACATGAGGATGATTTGCATAAAATTCGTACCTGCAAAACCATTTCCTGAAACCTAATTCAAATAGCATAAATCAATAAATTAATCAACTAAGAAAATAGCATTTAAAAGTTATCATATATGTGAGAACATATATAGCAATAACATATATAGCAATAACAACCAAAAATTGAAATACATGATACATTACACGACTGTACGTGCATGATAGGACAAGGGGAGAACTGAACGTAAGAAGGGATGAAGCGACTGAAGAGACAAGCCATGTTCATGGACAAGAACATTCTTTATGCAGAGATGCCAATTTTCCCAAACTCAGTAAACTGATTTCATGTCAACCCAATGGAAACAACACATTCCTAGATCTAGACAAGATAATTCAGAAGCTCATGTGGGAAATTAAAGCGCCGAGAACAGAGAACACCCAGGACACCTCCAGTCGGCCATATCAGTGCCCCCGACATTAGCTAACTGGCCACCATGACAAATGTCACAGAATGGTCACTCAGAGAACAGGGTCCTTGACTCTCACAGTTCTACAGCTCAGAGGTCCCGGACAAAGGTGCCAGCTGACCCGGTTCCTGGCGAGGTCTCTTCCCGGCTTACAGAGGGGAGCCTTCTTGATCCGTCCTTACGTGCTGATGATGTCCTCTCCCCCCACCCCGCCACCTCTATTAGTTCTGGCTGAAGGGCAAGGGCTGAACCTGCTGCTGGCCCACTGCTGGCCATCTCGGGATTCCTTCATTTTCTTTGGTCTTGGAAACACACAGAGGCCTCCAGGATTACATGACTTCCCGGGTTCTGGGGTGTCTGTCACCCTCCCTCCAGCCCCTGAGGTGAAGGGTCACCTGGGACTCCTCTCAGCAGTGACCCACATCTGGGAGCTTTTCACCCGTGGGCTGGTGCTCTGCCTACACACCGGACTCGGGATTTTCAAACACTTTGGCTCCCCAAAACAGCTGATGCTGGATGTGCGCACGCGTTTCCAGACTCTCGACTTCTGCACTGATGTCTGCAGCTGCTCTGCCCAGGCCACACTGCCTGATCCCTACATTCCCCGGGGAAGCTCTGGGATCCGGCTGCACACCTACATTCCCCGGGAAGCTCTGGGATCTGGCTGCACAGCTCTCCTTTTTTCTCAGAAATTGCATTTTATTGTGATAAACCATAGATAAAACACACACGTCTGGTCACTTTTATTTATCTGCTTTAAACATTTGCTTATTTGAAAGGCAGAGGAACAGAGAGAGAGGAAGAGACAGGAAAAGGCATCTTCCATTCTCTGGTGTGCTCCCCATGTGGGAAAACAGCCAGGGCCGGATCAGGCCAGGAGTCAAGAACTCCAGCTTGGTCTCCCACGTGGTGTCAGTGGGCCCTCCCCAGGGGCATTAGCGGGGCGCTGGACTGGAGGCAGAGCAGCCAAGACTCAAGCCGGCCCTCCAGTGTGGAATGCTGGGCTCAGGAGCAGCTTATCTCACTGCAACACAGCTCTGGCCACTATTTACGTTTAAACAGTCTATTTATGTAAAAAGGAGAGAGAGAGAGAGACAGAGAGAGAGAGAGAGAGAATGAGAGAATGAATCTTCAGTTATCTTTCAAATGCCCTCAACAGCCAGGGCTGGGCCAGGCCAAAGCCAGGAGCCAGGAGCTCCATCCAGGTTGCCTACATGGGTGACAGGGTCCAAGCACTGAGCCATCACCTGCTGCCTCCCAAAGTGTGCCTTATGAGGAAGTGGAGCAGCCGGGACTTGAACTGGGCTCTCTCACATGGGAATGCAATGTCCCAAGTGGGCTTCACCCACTGCGACACAATACTCACCCCGTGTTGTTTTTCTATTTATTTTATTTTCGTCAGACTTTGCTTTGTTTACTCTGTGTCTTGCAATTCCAAGTGTTGATGGCGTTTGTATTCACACTGCTCTGTCTTCAGTGAGAGGTCTCGTGTGTGTGTGCGTGTGTGTGTGTGTGTGCGTGTGCGTGCGTGTGTGTGCGTGTGCGTGTGTGTGTGTGTGCGTGCACGTGAGAGAGAGAGAGAGAGAGAGAGAGACAGTCCTGGTTGCAGGAGCACGTAAGCACTGATCTGGAAGGAGCCACTCGGCCGTCGGTGGACACAGTCCCCACAGTCCCCAGTGCAGAAGTGCTGAGGGCAGGGACCTGGGCAGTTCACGAGGGCAACTTTGCACGAGGACACTTCCACAAGATTCCCGATGTCAGAGTCACCGCGCCTCCCTCAGGCGGGCAAGCGTCCACACTCGCTCGTCCTAGCCAGAGCTCCCGGACCCGCAAGGGTGTCATCGCGTCAACGCACAAGAGCCAAAAAGACACAGAGAAGCCACAACAGCCGGCCAAGAGCAGCTCCTTGCACGTCCCTGGAGCGCCTGCGGGCTGCTTCCAGACGCCCAAACGGGCCCCCATGCCGAAGTCCAGGAGCAGAGTGGCGAGAAGCCCAGGAGCGCGCTGCCGGCTGGGTGAGTTTCCAGCAAAAAGCAGGTCCCATTGCAACCTGCAGCCTATCTGGCGGTTTTTCAACACCTCACAGGCGGGCAGAACCTCAGAGGAAAACGTCCACAGGCTCCTAAAACCCGACAGGAACGAATCTGCCCAGCGCGGTTCTCATCTTCCGGGAGTGTGCCTCTCCCTGAATCCAACCAATTAAAACCCAGTGACCCCACATCTCCTGCTTGACCCGCTGTGTTCATTAGGACAGACTCCCAGGCTTCCTCACTGGCCAATTACTCTGCAATAATCAGGTCCTAAGTCAAGCGCAGCTAAGAAGACTGTGTACGCGCGACGCCTCGAACTTCTTCTTGGCTAATTATATTGACTCAAGCACTTTCGAATCGCGTTTCACGGGAACGTGCTCCTATCCACAGTGCGCTGATCGTGCGATGATTGTGTCTGGCTAAGCACGGGCAGCGAGCCCGACTCCTGCAGGAAGGAAACGTAGAGGACTGGAGGAAAGCAACCGTTTCTCTCTTGTGTTGCCAAATCTGCTCGAGACAGCTCTGGGTAGGGAGTGGTCACTCCCCTGTTGCCAAAGCAGGCCCCAGGAAAGCGCCGATGGGCTCACACAGGGCGTGGGCTCCAGCGCTGCTCAGCTCACGGCACCTGGACGGGAAACCTCCCTTTAATTAATGGGGCCACGAGTGCGTTATGACGGGAGACACCAAGGAAGCCGAGGGGACGCTGGAACCCGGGTGGGAGTGAGCACAGGTCAGCCCCTAGGACAAAGTCCCCTGACTGGCCTAACGCAGCCCCACGAGAAGGGCCATCTGAGCCAGCTCGACCCCACCCCGTGCACAGGATCTGATGACGTCATCTCCACACCCCCACCTGCTGCCACCATGCCAGAGAGGGTCAGATGTGTGCTGAGAACAAGGCGTTGGGCTTTGGTCAGTCTGTGGTGCGGCCTGACTTCTCACCCCGAATCTGTGGTCTGCTGCGGTGTGCTCCAGGCATTCAAAGTCCGGAACCCCATAGCCCAGCAGGGGTGCAAGGACGGCTGGAGATGCACAGCGACCTGCAGGTGGTCTTTGGTTCCAGGAACAGCCCTGGCCCTGTGCCCCTCCCCGGCCCACTCACTAAGCTGTTACAGTGGCCAGGCTCTGTTTCCAGCAATGCTCAGGAAATCAGGTAAGATTCCTGCTCTCCTGGAGTCTGTTTCCCGCTGGGAGGAGACACCAAACAAACAGAGAATAAACAAGGCGATTATTGAACAGTGACTGTGGTGGCCACAGGTACCTGCCCCTGCACGGTCCCGGGTTCCCACTTCCCACAGGATGCTGGCTCTCCTGGCACAGGTGTGCGTGGGTGGAGCCAGACGGCTGGCTCTGGCCAGCACAGTGTGAACTGAAATCGTGCCCCGCCTCTCTTGCCAGCCTCTCCCCCTCTTCCAGGGCTCCAGCCCGGCTCCTTCAGGCCTCCCTCCCCCAACCTCACCAGACTCAGGTGAACAAGAAACAAAACTTGATGCTTCAAAGCCACTGGGGCATCCGCCCTCACCAGATAACCCGGCCCTCCTGGCTGCTACAGAGATGCAGGGGAAACACGGGAGAGCCGGTGGGGGGGTGAAGAGGAGGGATTTAGATAGAGCAATGCAAGGGGGTCTCTGTGGAGCTGACAGTCGAGGGAGCACGCGGGAGCTGCCGACACGCGCAGCTGTCTCGAAATCCACATTTGCCGCGAGCCTTCGGCAGAGCCCTCGCGTGCACGCTCACACTTTCTGGGGCCCAGGAAGTAAACTCGTCTTCTGACCGCATTATCCCACACAGCTCTTGAAGTTCCTTCCTACCTAATCGCCGTCATTTCTCTCTTGGAAAGTCACGTATTGCATTCCTAATGCGAGCTGATTAGCACGCGTTCGCAGCATGATTAAAAGCCTTCGGTCCAAAATGACCTGAAGCTGAACACGCTTATTAGGGAGCAAAGGGAGCTGCAAGCTGCACCCGGGTTAATTGGTGCCTTTAAAGCGCATCAGCCCATTGGCTGTTCGGGTTTTCCCACACGGAACAGTTTCTAAACAATACTGCTTCACAGAGAAGCCCCAAACCTTCGACTCTTAATACCCTCATCTAAATTAAATCATCAGCGCCACTCTCCTAATTATTCTCATTGTTACTGTTCCCCTAATTATCTTAATATTTGCTCTAACTGCTCTCCAGCCTTCCCGCTGGGACAGCTCCCCCCATGCAGGAGGAACGCGGCTCCCTGGGAAGCCGTCAGCTGCAGCCACACTGGATCCGGGAGCCAAAGTCACCGGCAGGGAAACAGGAAGGTGACTTCCGGTACGGCCCTGGCGCTGGCACCGCGGGAAACAACCTAGGGTGGCCGAGAGCTCTCTGGCACTGTATTTACGGTAATAAATAATGCCAATGAACAGTAATAATAACTCAGCTTCAATGGCCGGCGTAACTGACCTTCCTCTCCACGAGACATCTGTTCAGATCCTCTCCTGTAATCTGCCCGGCCAGGAGCCCCCAGCCCTGCACGGACAGATCACTCACACGGCCCCTTGCGTGTGCCTAGCCCGGCGCCAGGTGAGAGTCAGGACGGTCAGCTCGCTAGTGAAGCCGCAGGACCCACGTGAGCCCGGCCAGAGGCCGCGCTCTGTCCCCTCTGCTGTGGGATCTGTGGCAACCAAAACAAGAGCAACGTCCACGTTCGCGGAGCTCGCGGGAGAATCAGGGAGGGAGCAAGGACACGCAGCACGAGCAGCGGACACACACCCGCGGGAACACTGGGGAACTGACGGGGGTGGGCGCTGCGCCTTCAGAGCCGAGCTCTGGTGGGCTCGGGGAGGCCTCAGCGGCTGCAGTGCCCAGGACCTCGGCCCCAGGCAGGGACAGACCAGCAGCCCCAGAGCCCCGGCTCTCCCTGCGGCCAGGAGCTGACTCCTTACGGGGGAGGGGAGCCCTCTTCCTGCCAAGGGCCATTTGCGTGTTCATGACACACGCGGGCCACACAACATTATCGACTTAAAACTGAGCCTGCTGTGGACACACTGAACCGCGAGCCACGCCTGCGCTGCCCTGGCAGGACCACACCAGCGGATCTCGCAGGCATCATGCGTCCTGCATCCCAGCGTGTCAGCCTCCCGTGTGGCACTGAAAACCGGCAAACTCACAAACACTGCGCATGCCGTCCACAGAGCGGGCTCTGCCTCCACGGGGGCCGATCCGAGTCAGCTGACCCCAAGAGACCAGGGAAACCTGAGCGCGGAGGGCCCAGCGCAGCAGCCTCCCGACCGCCCGTCGTCATCCCTGCACCCGCCTTCCTCCTGCCACTGCCGTCGGTCGTCTCCAGACTTATTCTGGAAATTGCCCAGGATGCACCCACGGCTAGGGCCTGAGCTGCTTCCTGCGGTCTCCCGGCTCCGCGGTGTCTTTGCCACGGCTCTGTGAAGAGCTGCGGGCTGCCCTCACGTCACGAGTCCCTGACACGGGGTGGGGTGCAGGCACCGCCACACACAGAAGCTCAGGGTGGCCAGTTGTCCCGGGTGAAGGTCACACACAGGCTGGGGGGACCGAGCCAGTGACCCCGCTGCCCAGCAAGGAGGGCCCGTCAGCCCCATTGACCCAAAAGGCCTCCATGGGCGCCATCAACATCCAGGTCGAGGCAGACAAGGCGCCCCGGCCACGTGCAGGGCCCGGCCCCAGAGGGCAGAACGCAGCACGGGGCTGGTGCCCAGGACGGGTTAGCAGCGGAATTCTGAGCAAGACTAGACGGAGACATGGGAGAGGGAAGGGGGAGAGCAAGACCCCAAATATTCAGACACTCATGCAAATTCAGAAATAATCAAATCAGACGCTTCTGAGACAAAGAAAGCTAATTCTGACTTTTAATTACTTTGAAGGATAAGGTTCTTTTAACTTGTTTATGCCATAATATTGGAGGAGAAAAAAGTTAATAGTCTCCTAATTATGCTTTTCATGACAAAACTCTGGTTCACACTTGCACGTCGTGTGCCCAGCGAGCGTCGCAGTCACTTAATGCGCTCCTTAATTTACATCAGACAGACAAATTCCTGCAAATGGAGGAGACTGGATTCTCTTCAATTGTCACCAAAGAAAATACTGCCTCTTCTGCACTGAAGTAATTAAATTCATTTATTTTTATGGAAGCTTTAATGAGCTTGCTTCCCAGAAGTGAGGCTGCGTGAGGCTGAGGCAGACGCGCTGCACCCCAGAGCAGAAAGGAACGGGGTGACCTCGCAGGAAGCGGCGGATCCTTGCTCGTCCCGACCTCAGCCCCCGTGTTCCACAGTGAACGCCCGCCCTGTGCCCCTGCCTCCCCGTTCCCTCCCCCACCGGGGTCCCCTGCCAAGTTCAGCCTGCAGAGGCCCCAGGGCCACAGGAGGGCCCCTCCCGCATGGAGGCCCAGGTGCTTTGGCAGTTGCTGAAAATCTTCAGGAAAACCAGCGCCGCGGCTCACTAGGCTAATCCTCCGCCTGTGGCGCCGGCACACCCGGTTCTAGTCCCGGTCGGGGTGCTGGATTCTGCCTCAGTTGCCCCTCTTCAGTCCAGCTCTCTGCTGTGGCCCAGGAGTGCAGTGGAGGATGGCCCAAGTGCTTGGGCCCTGCACCCCATGGGAGACCAGGAGAAGCACCTGGCTCTTGGCTTTGGATCAGTGAGGTGCGCCAGCCACAGTGGCCATTGGAGGGTGAACCAACGGCAAAGGAAGACCTTTCTCTCTGTCTCTCTCACTGTCCACTCTGCCTGTCAAAAAAAAAAAAAAGAAAATCTTCAGGAAGACCAAAACGAAGCTGGTAACACAGGGACAGGCACACAGGATGACAAGTTTCAGACGCCTAACCAGTGTCGCCACACGGTTACGAGCCGCCTGGGACGCCTGGGCACGCTCTCCTTCCCCCCTGTCTCTCTGCAGTCTGCTCGCCCCGCAGGACATCAGACACATTCTCCACCCTCTTGTCTGCTCTTCAGAGAACAGAGAATTCTACTTCTCCTCCATCGACTGGAACGCACCGCCTTCACGCACCGACTTCACTCCTGAAGCCCGTCCTCAGCAACGCTGGGCAAACACTTGGCTCGCTGCTCAACCAGGACAAATCTTAGGTGCATCTCATATAGGGATGCAAACGTTCAAAGATTCCATAGCCAAATCTCTGGATCTGCGCACCTGATATCTTGCTTTCAGACCAAAATGTATGTAGCTGCAGACACATGCGTGTGCCCGCACACACACACACACGCATGCATGCACACACTTCCTATCTCCCGGAACCAGGCCCCGTAAGCTCTGTACACATCAGGACACAGCTCCTGCCCTGCACCCCAGGACAGCAGGGTGGCCGTCTGGCTGCCCACAGAGTGGTGCAGGCAGAGACGGAGTCAGGGACCTGTCCTCTCCTAACCCTGCCTCCGCTTCCCCCGCCCCTCTCACTCACCCGGAGACAAAGCAGTCAAGGGCAGGTGTTTGGACGATGATCAGAGCCAGCTGCATGTGGGATACAGACTGTGTTCCCATTTAACCAAGGGGAGTAACGCTGTCTCTGTGCAGGCCCCTCCCTGCGCCTTGGAGGAGGCCTGGGCGGACGGGGGCAGGAGGAGGCGACGGAAGCTCGGGGTTCCTGGTCTGGCTGCAGAGTCCGGGGTGTGTCCTTGGCTCCCACAACAGCCTGGGGGCAGCGGGGACGCAGGCCTCACAACCACACTCCCTGCCACTGCTCTTCCCTTCCGCTCACACCTGCCTTCAGTCCCACCTTGAAGTCCTGGACTCTCTCCAGCCCCACCTCCCGGGGCCTGGCTGCTCACTGACGGCCCTGCATGTGGACTGTCCCAATGTCCATTCTCCACACGCCCCAGCCCTTCCTGCCTCTCCACTCTCAGGCCTGACGCTTCCCAGACACGTGAACCTTCTGTGTGCTCACCTGTCTGCACCTGTTGCCCAGTCATCCCTGTCTCCGTGCAGAACAGGCCTCTCCGCCCATGGCCTCGTCTGCCTCCTAAGACATCACCTTCTGTGCAGTTTCACAGGAGCATCACTTCCCAACAGCATCTGACTGAGGGGTTTGGCTGCCCCTCCCACCCTGACACAAGGTCTGCCTCCAGGATCCCCACCATACCTTGGGCACACGGGGACAGACTACCCAGCCGCTGGCCACATTGCTGTTCAATCAAGCCTCACCACCCCTCCCCCAGGACAGAGTTCACCCCCACTCACACAGAGTCGATTGCACATCGGCAAGTGTCAAAGCAAGGCGTGCACTGGGTACAGTTACACATGCAAGGGTGGGGCCGGCTTTGTGGCACAGTGGGCAGAGCCACGGGCTGCAGTGCAGGCATCCCACGTGGACACCAGTTCAAGTCCTGGCCATTCCACTTCCGATCCACTCCTGCGCTAATGCCCCTGGGAGAGCAGCAGAAGGTGGCCTAAGCTTTTGGGCCTCTGGCACCATATGGGAGACCCAGAAGAAGCTCCTGGCTACTGGCTTCCACGTGGCCCAGCTCTGACTGCTGCAGCCATTTGGGGAGTGAACTAGCAGATGGAAGGTCAGTCAAGCTCTCCTCCCGCACTCGCCACTAACCCCATAACTCTGCCTTTCAAATAAACAAACAAGAGGAAGAAGGCAAGGACCACTCTGATCAAGGATACTGCGACAGGAAGAAGACGTCCACACTCCCTCTGACCTGAGCTCAGTATAGAGACCCTGAGACAGTACAGAGATTCCTCAGAAATCCGAATACAGACCTACCATATGACCCAGCCATCCCACTCCTGGGAGTTTACCCAAGGGAAATGAAATCAGCAAATAAAAGAGCTGTCTGCACCCCCATGTTACTGCAGCTCAATTCCCAATAACTAAGACATGGAATCGACCCAAATGCCCGTCAACTGAAGACTGGATATAGAAATTATGGGATATGTACACTATGGAATACTACATAGCAGTAAGAAAGAATAGAAATCCAGTCATTTGCAACAAAATGGATGAATCTGGAACACATACTTAGTGAATAAGTCAGTCTCAAAGAGACAAATACCATATGTTCTCCATGACCTGTGATAACTAATAGAACACTCCAAAGGAAATCTGTAGAAGTGAAATTGACACTTGGAGAAGGGATGACTTGAGCTGTCTTTGTCTTGACCGTTCAGGAAGAGTTTTGTTTTGTTGTTGTTGTTTTTCATACTATTTGTTGAACTCTTAACATCGAGTTAATCACACGTGTATGAAGTCAATTGAAAATAGATCTCAGTAAAAAATCAGAGAGGGAGGAAGAAGTTCGTAACTGCAGACCTGCACAGTTCTGTGTGCACCCCCGAGGACCTACTTCTAAGGGTGCAGGTTAAGAACTGTCGTGGACTCCAAATGCCATTAAGCTGGGTGGTAAAAATGACGTCTTAATGGTGAAAGTAATAAGATTACGTGTTGATAATCCTATCAAATACATACCTGCATGAGGATGAGAACTGATCTTTTTTTTTTTTTTTTTTGGACAGGCAGAGTTAGTGAGAGAGAGAGACAGAGAGAAAGGTCTTCCTTCCATTGGTTCATCCCCTAAATGGCCACTATGGCCGGTGCACGGTGCTGATCTGAAGGCAGGAGCCAGGTGCTTCTCCTGGTCTCCCATGGGGTACAGGGCCCAAGCACTTGGGCCATCCTCCACTGCACTCCCGGGCCATAGCAGAGAGCTGGCCTGGAAGAGGGGCAACCGGGACAGAATCCGGCGCCCCGACTGGGACTAGAACCCGGTGTGCCGGCGCCGCAAGGCCGAGGATTAGCCTAGTGAGCCGTGGCGCCAGCCAAGAACCGCTCTTTTCAATACCAGTTAAGAATCCAGCACAGGCCCTGGGCAGAGCGGCTATCTAGGGAATACACGGTACATACAGACACAAGCTCACCTTCTGGAGAGACCTGGTCCAGAGGTTGGAGAGATACAAGGACTGGTTTTAGCTGGCTCATGTAGCTCTTCTTGTTTCTGGTATCAGCGTGCTGGCCTGGCGTTGGCAAGTTCTCCATCCGGTCCTGCATCACCATGGCTCAGGAGCTGGCACCACCTGCAGTGCCGTGGGTTGTCACGCCAGCCAGCTGGCCAACCAGATATTCCACTCCACGGACGACAGCGACTGGTTCAGGGACGGGCACGCGTCTCAGCTTGGATCACTGAGACCCAAGCAATGGCTTCTGCTGTGTGGGCCCATGTGCATGTGTGTGGGCCCATGTGTATGTGTGTGGGCCCATGTGTATGTGTGTGCATGTGTGTGGGCCCATGTGTATGTGTGTGGGCCCATGTGCATGTGTGTGCATGTGTGTGGGCCCATGTGTATGTGTGTGGGCCCATGTGCATGTGTGTGCATGTGTGTGGGCCCATGTTTATGTGTGTGGGCCCATGCTTCGGCACTTCTCACACCCGATCCGTAGAATTGTGACATAAAATTCTTGCTTTAAGCTGCTAAATATTGGGATATCCTGTTCCCTAGACACAGGTGACTAACGCACACAGGTAGGCAGTTTTTGATACTTTGCAAATACAAATAAAGCTAGAGTGGGTAGCGGTGTGCGTATGTATTGTCTGTATTTTATTAAGCTCTTGAGCCAAAGAGAACAACAGAGTGCAACAGGAAGAAACGCATGAAGACACTTTTAGAAAGCATTTTCAGTTAGTTGGGGACAATAGTATTTACTTTGTTGCATAAAACCCTACAATCATTTACTAATGGAGAGAGGCCACCCATCATGATGAGGACTGTGACAAAGACGCATGAGCCAGGCAGGCACATCCATTAGCGTTTCAGTCTTCAAGCAAGAAGACAACATCGAAGCTGCTCCTGACTGAGAACTTTGTCGTCCTTTGTGAGAAGTCTGGTAAGGGCATTCCCGGGCAACGAGTTCCCTACGTCCATGGAACCAAGGGAGTAAACAGGAGAAGGTGTCCACACTGATTCTCCATGCTCCACGACGTCCATGGAACCAAGGGAGTAAACAGGAGAAGGTGTCCACACTGATTCTCCATGCTCCACGACGTCCATGGAACCAAGGGAGTAAACAGGAGAAGGTGTCCACACTGATTCTCCATGCTCCACGACGTCCATGGAACCAAGGGAGTAAACAGGAGAAGGTGTCCACACTGATCCTCCATGCTCCACGACGTCCATGGAACCAAGGGAGTAAACAGGAGAAGGTGTCCACACTGATTCTCCATGCTCCACGACGTCCATGGAACCAAGGGAGTAAACAGGAGGTGTCCACACTGATTCTCCATGCTCCACGACGTCCATGGAACCAAGGGAGTAAACAGGAGAAGGTGTCCACACTGATCCTCCATGCTCCACGACGTCCATGGAACCAAGGGAGTAAACAGGAGAAGGTGTCCACACTGATTCTCCATGCTCCACGACGTCCATGGAACCAAGGGAGTAAACAGGAGAAGGTGTCCACACTGATCCTCCATGCTCCACGACGTCCATGGAACCAAGGGAGTAAACAGGAGAAGGTGTCCACACTGATTCTCCATGCTCCACGACGTCCATGGAACCAAGGGAGTAAACAGGAGAAGGTGTCCACACTGATCCTCCATGCTCCACGACGTCCATGGAACCAAGGGAGTAAACAGGAGGTGTCCACACTGATTCTCCATGCTCCACGACGTCCATGGAACCAAGGGAGTAAACAGGAGAAGGTGTCCACACTGATTCTCCATGCTCCACGACGTCCATGGAACCAAGGGAGTAAACAGGAGAAGGTGTCCACACTGATTCTCCATGCTCCACGACGTCCATGGAACCAAGGGAGTAAACAGGAGAAGGTGTCCACACTGATCCTCCATGCTCCACGACGTCCATGGAACCAAGGGAGTAAACAGGAGAAGGTGTCCACACTGATTCTCCATGCTCCACGACGTCCATGGAACCAAGGGAGTAAACAGGAGAAGGTGTCCACACTGATCCTCCATGCTCCACGACGTCCATGGAACCAAGGGAGTAAACAGGAGAAGGTGTCCACACTGATTCTCCATGCTCCACGACGTCCATGGAACCAAGGGAGTAAACAGGAGAAGGTGTCCACACTGATTCTCCATGCTCCACGACGTCCATGGAACCAAGGGAGTAAACAGGAGAAGGTGTCCACACTGATTCTCCATGCTCCACGACGTCCATGGAACCAAGGGAGTAAACAGGAGAAGGTGTCCACACTGATTCTCCATGCTCCACGACGTCCATGGAACCAAGGGAGTAAACAGGAGAAGGTGTCCACACTGATTCTCCATGCTCCACGACGTCCATGGAACCAAGGGAGTAAACAGGAGAAGGTGTCCACACTGATTCTCCATGCTCCACGACGTCCATGGAACCAAGGGAGTAAACAGGAGAAGGTGTCCACACTGATCCTCCATGCTCCACGACGTCCATGGAACCAAGGGAGTAAACAGGAGAAGGTGTCCACACTGATCCTCCATGCTCCACGACGTCCATGGAACCAAGGGAGTAAACAGGAGAAGGTGTCCACACTGATTCTCCATGCTCCACGACGTCCATGGAACCAAGGGAGTAAACAGGAGAAGGTGTCCACACTGATTCTCCACGCTCCACGACGTCCATGGAACCAAGGGAGTAAACAGGAGAAGGTGTCCACACTGATTCTCCATGCTCCACGACGTCCATGGAACCAAGGGAGTAAACAGGAGAAGGTGTCCACACTGATTCTCCATGCTCCACGACGTCCATGGAACCAAGGGAGTAAACAGGAGAAGGTGTCCACACTGATTCTCCATGCTCCACGACGTCCATGGAACCAAGGGAGTAAACAGGAGAAGGTGTCCACACTGATTCTCCATGCTCCACGACGTCCATGGAACCAAGGGAGTAAACAGGAGAAGGTGTCCACACTGATTCTCCATGCTCCACGACGTCCATGGAACCAAGGGAGTAAACAGGAGAAGGTGTCCACACTGATTCTCCATGCTCCACGACGTCCATGGAACCAAGGGAGTAAACAGGAGAAGGTGTCCACACTGATTCTCCATGCTCCACGACGTCCATGGAACCAAGGGAGTAAACAGGAGAAGGTGTCCACACTGATTCTCCATGCTCCACGACGTCCATGGAACCAAGGGAGTAAACAGGAGAAGGTGTCCACACTGATTCTCCATGCTCCACGACGTCCATGGAACCAAGGGAGTAAACAGGAGAAGGTGTCCACACTGATTCTCCATGCTCCACGACGTCCATGGAACCAAGGGAGTAAACAGGAGAAGGTGTCCACACTGATTCTCCATGCTCCACGACGTCCATGGAACCAAGGGAGTAAACAGGAGAAGGTGTCCACACTGATTCTCCATGCTCCACGACGTCCATGGAACCAAGGGAGTAAACAGGAGAAGGTGTCCACACTGATTCTCCATGCTCCACGACGTCTAACTTTGCAACAACCCCTGTGTGTTGCTGTTGAAGTGGTCGTATTTTGATAGAGCCATGGATTCACAGGCAGTGGTAAGAACAAAAATGCAAAGGGGTCACATGACCTACTCTGTGGCACCCCTGGCATAGCTATGGCACAACTATCGTTCAATGGCTGCGGGAAACAGATGTCGATAAATCCACGGCATCATCCCATTTTTGCCAGTTTTATTTATCTCTTTCCTGTGTCCTTGCGTGAGCTTTCTCACAGTTCACATGGGTGCAGATCTGTGAAGCCACCAGTCAAGAACTTCAGACGCACGGGGTCTACCCTTTATGGCCAGGTACGGCTTCCTCCAGCCTCCCCTCTACCGCCCCCACTCGAACCCAAACGCCGGTAGCCGCCAATCTGCTCCGAGTCTAATGTCATCATTTCACGAAGGTTGTGTAAAGGGAATCCTGCAGTGGGAACCATTTTGGAACTGACCCCGCCCACTCAGCGCGATTCCCGAGAGGCACCTGCACGGCACCTGCCAATCGGCTCCCTTTCCCCGGGACACCGAAGAGGCCGAGGCTCTTTCCAGTTCAGGGTTGCGAGTAAAGCGCTGTGTGTTCCCACACATTGTACGTTTCCATTTCCCTGGAATCCACGGCCAAGAATACACCTGCCGGGCCATACAGTGCCTCGCCTTACTTTCAAGATCCCACAAGGAGAATAAAGGAAAAAACCCAAACAAGAAGCATGAATGAAACTGAAATGCTATTTTTTAAAATTTCAGACCATTCTGTTCAGTTAGAAGACATCGGCAAATGTGCATATGAGGGCAATTACCAAAGGAAAGGTTACGTTAGGATTTTCTTAAAAACAGGATTTAAGTACTTTAGAAAAGTTATTTCAGAACAGAGGCAGGAGGGGCCTTGGGGAGGGAGAGGTGGGGGAAGGGAAATACGGTTGTCTCCTGAGCACTGTACCCAGGACATACGTGAACTCCGGTCTCTTATATTAATAAAAAGAAAAATGGGATTTCACCAAGCAGAAAGCCCACAGTAGAGGGAACACCTCCCAAGTGCTGGAAAGGAAATTCAGACCCAGTTCCCCGCTGAGCTCCCTCCCAGCGTGAGCGACGCCCCCTCGGGCCCCAGAGAAACCAGGGGAACAGAGGCGGCCGCTGCGTCAGGGGCCGGGCTCTTCCGGGCTGTGCTCAGCTTCGGAGGCTTCTGCTCACACGGAACCATGTCAGTGATGTTTTCATTGCAAGTGTTTAGTTATGACTTGTCTCCACTTCAATGTAAAAGAAACTCACTTCCATCACAGGAGAGCACCGTTATCCAGACACAGAGTGGGGAAGACCAGAGGTGGCCCCCCACGCCCTCTGGAGCGGAAAACCAGGCCAGGCGCCCGGGGCAGGTCCCTGTAGCCAAAGCTCCACAGGGCTTTCAGAGACAGCGGGCACGCCTGGAGGGGCCTCCACCGCCCACGCCCGGTGTGTGAAGCCCTCTGGCTCCGCTGGAGCTCCTGGCACAGGAAGCCAACGCACGACCCCACCTCGCACCAGCTAAAGCTCACAGCCAGGGGAGCCCTTTCCTGGTCTCCCCCACCCCTGGGGATCACAAACAGCCCTTCCTCCCCAGCAGGTGACCACAGGGCCTGTGTGGCATCACAGGACACCCGGGTCTCCTGCCAGGCGCCCCGTGAGGGGAACACCAGAAGCCACGCTCTACCGCCCAGAGGACAAGCAACAGACGCACAGCAGCGTCCCACCCGAGGCAGGGCAGGGCCTGACCCCTCCGCAGAGACCCCCTGCTGTCAGGGAGGCTGCAGGGAGGAGGGTCCCCAAGACCCCCCTGGTCAGCAGGTGCAGGCATCGTAACCACACACGGCCATCTCAGCAGGAGCCCGGGTAGGCAGAACCTGCAGATCCGCATCCTGTCCTTGGTCCACGTCTAAGTCAGGCTAACTCCAAGATCTGGAGCCAACAATCAAGGCGAGGGCTCAGAGGCCACCTTCAGTTCGAGCTCAAACCGCCATTCAGGGAGTTCCCAAAACCGCCCTCGGGGTCCACGACTTCCACTGGGCTCAAAGCTCACGGCAGCTCTTCCGCTCATGCTCAGAGTTCGCTGGAGGGAAACAGGTAAAATCAGCCCGGGGAAGATGCGCGGGACGGAGGCTGGAAGGCCCCTGGCAAGCTGCCCCTGTCCCCCGCTGTGGGTCCCGGGCACGTCACTCCCACCCCACCAACAGGGGGTGAAACTTCCTAGCGCTGCCCACCAGGGGAGCTCGCCCGTCCCCATGTGCAGAGTCCCAGGCCGTCATGATTGACCAAACTCGGTCTCCCCATTCCTGATGCCTTGTGACCCGAGTCCCACCCTCCCCTTCCTGCCAGGAGCAGTTCTTGCCCTGAGACCCCGAGTGGTCCTCCCTGCCCTGAAGGAGGACGGGCGCTCCTATCCCAGGGAGGCCTTCGGTTACCTGCCGGGGGACAGAGTAGGCACTGGTGACCCTTTGCCACACAACTCACGTGGTCGCCTCACACAAGCATCGGCCAGCGTCTGCGTGTTTTCCAGTGCAGAACAGGGGCTGGCACTGCCCCGACACGAGCTTCACGCGGTCCACCCAGCATTTGCCAAGGCTTAGACCACAGATGTCGGGCGACAATCCGCCATTCTCTGTCGGGAACCCCACCCGACTCCCAGGCCGATGCCGATCGTGCAGGGATGCAGCCCCGTGGCCCCGGCCCAGATCCGGCGAAACAGGTGATGTGCCGAGTCGGCCTCAGCCCTCGCTCCTCACAGAGCCCCTCACTGCCCTGAGGGCCCTGTGTGCTCCGGTCCCCTGGCAGGGCTGTGGCTTTATTTGCTGTGGCCTGTGACGCAGGTAAAACTAGATCCAGAGGGGCTTCTCGGAGAAAACGAAATGCGGCATCAAATTCTCCTGTGAATCCACTTCCATGTACCTGACTGTGAGTCTTCAGTCTGAAAACAATCAGTTTTGCCTTCGTGGTTGAGGAGCAAATTTAACAATAATAAAAAACACTGCAATTGGATTCCATTTCTCAAGTCGTCATCGCAGGATTCTGCAAAGAAAGGAGGCGGCGGCGGCACAGGCAGGAGAGAAGGGCAGCGTTCGTCTTTCCATGGCTGGTGTAGAATGTCCCCTCGGTTCTTCCCTGCTACCACACGCCAGAACTTCCTACTTTTTGAATGCTAAGTAACACTCCACTGTGTGTGTGTGTGTATACATATATTCATATTTTCTATATCCATCTGTTGATGACACTGCGTTTTCATACAGATTATCTATTTGACAATCTTTTACCTACTTACCTGAGGTGGCGTCTCTGACAGAGATCTTCGTCCTCTGCTTCACTCCCCAAGTGGCCACGGTTAGGTCCGTCTGAAGCAGGAGCCCAGAGCCCCATCCTGATCTGCCACGTAAGTGGCAGGGACCCACGTACTTGATGTACCAGCTGCTGCCTTCCCAGGTGCACAGCAGGGAGCTGGGTTGGAAACAGGGCAGCCAGGCAGCCGGGACTCAAGCTGGCACTCTGACACGGGACCCAAGCCTCGGGCACAGCTTAGCCCAGTGCGCCATGACACCAGCCCCAGTGGGTGCTGCTTTAACGGACTCTGTAACTTGGCTAAATCCAAGCTCCTAGAAGTGCAGTGGAATGGGTCACTGGGATGGGGTCCAGGGTGCAAGGGGTTGGTGTAAAGGTGCCAGGTCTCAGTCAGGCTGGGAGCATGACTGAAGGGTATTTGAGCAGACGGGTATGCTAACGATTGGCGTAGCCACTCCACACATGTACCATAAATATGTACAATGAGCACTCTTCGTGTTTCCGTTAGCACAGGTTCCGATGTTTTGCCTATTCTTCATTTAATCTTCATGGCGGTCTTGCAACAAAATCCCCATCTTACAAAAGCCATTCAGAGAGGCTGGTGGCCGAGCACACGCACACACGACTGGTCAGAGACGGAAGCGCCGCCAGTGACGCCAGCCCCAGGCCACGCCGGCCTCCGAAACCTCCCTCCTCCCTGGGTTCGATCGCAGGTTACACAAGACGGCCTCCGCCACAGCAGCACTGGCTAGCGGGCAGGGTCTCAGATGCCCGAGGGGCCAGCAGGACCCTCAGTGAGGGAGACCAAGCACAGGGGTGACGCACAAGGCCCTCCTCACACAGACAGACTCGCTGGGTGTCTCCAAGGCTTTGTATTGGCCCGTTCCATTTCTCACGACTTCCACTTTTCCTCTAGGCTTCTCGCAGCAAAACGAAGGGTCCTTCCTAACGGGCGACACACACTGTTTCTCTCTCCAGGAAAACCTTTCGTTTGCATACAAGAATTTTTTTTGTTATAAAAATTTGCTATTTTAGATCGTACAGTTCATTTTTCCCTTCACTTTTGACACGGCCATAAACCATTGACTTGGTCAACACTCGTGAGTCGCCAGCCCTGTGCCAGGCGGTGCTGTGAGCCCCTCACGTGGATGGGGTGGGGGATGGGCGACGACAGCTCCCTGTCCCGCATCTGTGAACACAGCCCTCCCGGGAATAGCCTTTGCACACGTAACGAGCTTCCCAGGCCATGCTAACTAGGATCGTGCGGCTGGGCCTCGAGCCCACGTGTTCTGAGGGCCACCGGGAGAGGGAGCTGTGAGAAGCTGGGGCCGAGGTGGACCATCATCACAGCCTGGAAGAGGCCAGGAAGAATCCCCCCGCCCCAGCCTGCAGCGAGAGGACCACCTGCCCACACTCCAGACCACAGCCTCCCTAACTGGGAAAGGATACATTGTTCTAGGTCACCATGGGTACGGCAGCTACAGAAAACCAATAGGAACATCTTCAGAGAGATGGAGGAAGACAGGAGAGAGGGAGGAGGAGAGGCCACGTGACCAGAGGCAGGTGGCAGGTGGGAGGGATGTGGCCTCCAGGCAAGGGGCGTCCACGCAGGGACAGAGGGACAGCAGCAGCAGCACAGGGCAGGTTCTCCCCAGAGTCTCTGGGGGGACACGGCCCCATCACCACCTTGATTTTGCTTCAGGGAAACTGAGCTTCAACTTTCCTCCGTGGCAGAATGAGCACCCGTGGCCGAAAGCCGTGGAGCCTGTGGTCTTCTGCCACAGCGACCCAGGAAACTAACGCAGATTGGCACAATGCTTTCCCCGCCTTGAAGGGGCGGAGGCTGAAGGAGTTTAGTAACTCGTTAAGCACACGGAGCTCCTAAGTGGCCATAGGGAGAAATGATCTCTCCTAAGACAGACACAAACACGCATACACACACATCTCACTGTGCACTTGACCAGGTCCCAACTGACCCCCAAGTCCAGCATTTAGGGGGAGGCTGGCGTGGAGAGGAGGGGACTGCGGTGGGCAGGAGCGCAGCGGCGGCTTACCCCCTGGGCAGCACACTCAGCGCCGCGTCTCAGCCCGCACAGCGCCTGCCCCACGGGCCGTTCTCCCGTTTCTCGAGAGTTGCCTGAAATCTGAGCAATTCAAAAACCTCCCGACCTTGTAATCAGAACACTGGGGCCGGCGCTGTGGTGCTGCAGGTTAAACCATCGCCTGTGGAGCAGGCATCCCTTATGGGCCCTGGTTCAAGTCCCGGCTGCTCCACTTCTGATCCGGCTTCCTGCTAATGGCCTGGGAGAGCAGCAGGGATGGCCTAGGTACTTAGGTCCCTGCACCCATGTGGGAGACCTGGATCCATGTCCTGGCTCTGGCCTGGCCCAGCCCTAGTCGTCATGGCCATTTGGGGAGTGAACCAGTAGACAGAAGCTCAATCTCTCTCTTTCTCTCTCTCTCTCTCTGACTCTATCTCTGTAATTCTGCTTTCAAAATATTGAAAAATCTTTTTAAAAACTCTATGCAAAACTCCTAAAGCAGGTTCCTGAGTTGCCCATTCAGCCCGGATAGAAGAGACTCCAAGTTGGCCAGGTGTGTCGGGTCAGTTAGTCCACGGGCATTTATTTCTCTATTCTCTATTCGATGAAGGTGTCAGCAGAGCTGGTTCCCCCGGGGCCTCTCCACCCGTGTGCGCCCCGATCTGCCCTCCCCACAAGGTCACCGGGGGAGTGGGTTGGCAATGACCCTGCCCTTCACTACCTTTCCAAAGGACCCGTCTGCACACACAGTTGTTGGAGCTTCGGATTTCAACTTACAGATTTCGGGAAAACACAGCCCAGCCCGTGACAATTAACCTATGGTAGTTCATGTGTTCAAACAGCTCAGGAGATGCGGCGTGTCCTGGAACATTCTGGAAGGCCACAGCTTCTTTCCTTGCCCTCTTTGTTCCCTCTATCAACTGGAAAATAACTTGCTGTGATGAGTCACTCAAAGTACACCAAATCCATCACTCTGTTTTTATTTTTTTGCAAATGATTAAATATCACTTTCTTTCCATTTATAGCATAATCTCAGCGACAGTCGATCCATCAGCTTATCGGCTGATGTTTAACTACAGCATTTTGCATTCATTATTCCCCACTTATATCATTCTTCAAAAGAGAGAGATGACTCAATTCTGCCTCTTGACAGCAGGGGAATTAAACGGTGAGCCATAAAGATGAGCATTTCTCTGCAGAACAAAACACCAACTGCAGAGCTGTGGAGCCGTGGCGGAAGCTCTCGCCCCAAACGAAGATGGATAAAGACAGCTGCTGGGAGAGCCTGCCAGCCGAGAGCCGAGGCGCACAGCTTTCCCATGGCACGGCCTCTTGGGGAGCCAGCGGGCAGCCTACGATGTTAACGGTACAAACACTGAAGGGCGCAAGGTCTTCCGGCTACGGACCAGCTCCAGGGCTTGGCGTCGTGCCCACCGGCACCTATTGTTCACGGTGTGCTGCACAGCCCTCAGCACACACGTGCGCGTGCACACACACACACACACCTGTGTACACTTGTAGCGCTCTCTCGGGCTAAGTTGACACTCCCTGTAGATGACAGATATCAGGGCTTCCTGCCCATCCCCTGGGATACCACGCTGGTCCTTCCTGTTGGCGACATCCTGCTGACCCACAGGAGGATTAGACCTCTCGTGTCCCTGAGGTTCCGGAGGGTTCTCCGGTGGTGGTGAAGATGCAGGGAGCCTCGCCCCAATGGGCTGTTTGGGGGTCACCAGCCTGCAGGATTTCCGGTCCGGATTCAAGTGCAGATTGCCGTGCCCAGAGTCTAAGGAGGGACGTTCAGCATCGTGGGAGTCTGAGTTGTAGGGGACACCACTCACACCCACCCATCCTGCTCCAGCCGCACACCCTGTGACACACTCTGGGACCAGCACATGCAATCTGCCCTCATGTCTGCGCCAAACTGCCTGGCCCACCCTGTGGCTCTTGGATGCCCCTGGGGACGTCCCCAAGGGACACTCAACGCCTGGGCCTCGGGGTGCTAGAGCAAGGCTGTGCCACTCGGAGAGAAAGCTGGGTGTTTTAGAGAAGGAGTTCCATTAGGCCCGAGGGAGGAGGACACTCGGCCGCAGGGAAGCAGGTGGCCTTGTGTCGAGATTACCACTCTGGCTGCATTCCGAGGGACCTGCCCAGAGCCCAGGGAAGAAGGGCCGGCAGGTGTCCACCGTAAGCCATCAAAGGTCCACCTGGGCACAACAGAGGGAGCTGGTGAGTGGCAGGGGCAGAAGCTCCTGGGACCCAGCACCTGTGTCTGCCCAGGGACACAGCAAACAGCCCCCAGAACCACAAGCTGCCGCCAGGTCACACCCAGCCCCTTGCCTCCAGGGACGGGACCATCATGGCCGACGGTCGCCCAGCTGGGCAGAAATGCAGGCCTGCGTTCACCACGAGAACACAGAGGAGCAGGGGACCCGGGCGCTGCACCGAGTGCCTCTTGCAAGCCCTGGTCCTGTTTTAACCACACTGACCCAGAGCTGACGACGCCCGCACCCTTCGGAAACGGTGGTTCGTGTCCTGCTGCAGGCGACCTTGGGGATCTCAGCGGAGTACGGGGGTGGGCCGGGGGCAAGGGGGTGCGGGGCAGTTGGAAGGCAGGGTGGGGTGGGGGACCAGGGCTGTGAGGCCCCGCCCAAGACCAGCAGTAGCTATGCAGTGTGCAAGGAGCTACTTACCTCAGGAGAGCGACCCATGAAAACCACCAGGGGACAGCGCCCTGGACAGGCGCAGTGGGAGGACTCCGCTCAGGGCTGTGGCTGCTGTCCGCCGGCACCTACCCGTGTGTGTGCAGAGGCTGCACGGCCTGGACCCACTCACCGACCATGGCCCAGCCTGTCCTCAGGGCCAACACAGGCCCTTGCTGTGAACAGCCGATCCATTAGGGAGTCAAGTGGGCTGGAGAATCCCCCCACCAGGCTGAGCCGCCATCTGCCCGCCCTCTTTTCTAGGCGAGCACAGGTGCGCACAGGTGTTTCACCCTTCCTCCCCGTCACCCCTCACAGGTGTTTCTCCCAGCAAGTCCACTGCAGTTCTTATCTCTTCCCGGCCACAACTTCTCAGAGAACCCAAGCTAACAAACTGGCCTGACTCACTCTGACATCCACGTGCAAATGAGGGGGACGTAGAGAGCTCATAACCAATTCACCTGGAGCCTTGAAGATGGGTGTGCACTGTCCACCACGGCTCGAGAAGCCACGGAACCCAGCAGGGTTTCAGGAGCATGTGTCCCACGCCGCCCTGTTTCGCACCGTGAGTGCTCACCCCTGCCTGACGAGGGATGGCGCAGCCTCCCCCAGCCTTGAAGTGCAGGAGGCATGGAGAGTTTGGGCACGTTCCCCGATGGGGCACCCCTACCGAAACAACGCGGCCAGAGCAAATCTGTCCTCTTGTTCTTTTTTTTATTATTATTTGATAGGTAGAGTTAGAGACAGTGAGAGATAGAGATAGTTCACCCCCCCAATGGCCACGACGGCCGGCGCTGTGCCGAACTGAAGCCAGGAGCCAGGTGCTTCCTCCTGGTCTCCCATGGGGTGCAGGGCCCAAGCACTTGGGCCATCCTCCACTGCACTCCCGGGCCACAGCAGAGGGCTGGCCTGGAAGAGGGGCAACCGGGACAGAATCCGGTGCCCATACGGGATGCCGGCACCGCAGGTGGAGGATTAGCCAAGTGAGCCACAGCGCCGGCCCCATCATGCTGTTTTGTAAAGATCATAATGAAAGAGCTTCTATTTTATCCCAAACCCCACTCCTGCCTTCTGAACGCTGAGCAATAATTTCGGAGCTAAACTTCGCTCTCCCGACTGCTTGTCCCTTTCTCCTGGTTCTTCCTCAGCCAGACTCTGCGCACATCTGGGCGCTGTGCTAATGCTGAGTCAGCTGACCTATGCACTCTCACCCACGACCCTGACCACAGCTCTCGACGGCTCTGCAACCATCCGCCAGGCCTGGTGCGGACGTCCGGCTCAGATCGTGCCTCTCCGGGAGAGCAGCCACCTTTTCCTCTTTGTCTTCCCGTGGGGCAACACCAGGCACTAGCAACACCATCAAACCCTGCCCTCCCGAGAGGCACGCTCCTCCACGCCGCCGTCTCACAAAGACCGATCCGTGGCCTCCTCGAGGGAGCACCGGCGGTTTTCTGGCTCACCTGGGAGACTTGCTGATGGAAGCCAGGTGCCTGGAGAACGGTGGCAGCTGCGTGCATCCTTCACCCTCCACGGCCTTCTCTGTAGCCGACTCGCATCACTCACTCGGCTGCTTTGTCACCTCCGCACTCCTGACATCGATCGGTGCTGCTGAACTCATCTCCCTGCTCAAGGGCCTCCTGGGAATTCTGCAGACATCGAGCGGCATACAACACGGTGGCACACTCCCGTCACACACTAATCTTGTTTCCTTGAAAAGCCACACGTCCCCTCCACACATCCTTTTTGTGGGGCTTTTCATGGAACCGAGTTTTCAAGTCGACGACATGGCTGTTCGGCCTGTGTCAGCCTGGTTCAGATGGGATCCTATTTCCAGGCCTCTAGTTCCCAGGGGAGAGGGACTGCACGAGCAGCCGCGGCTCTCAGGGTCACGCTGGCTGTCGGGGTGACTGGCACGCAGCAGCAGGGCTGGACGGCGAGTCTGTGGAGGACCCGGAGCCTCGGCACCCTCGGAGCCCCGCTGGCCTGCATGGCGGATGTGCCGCCGCCGCCTGCAGAGTCAGGAACCGTCCTTGCTCCAGGCTCCTGGCTTTGGCCCTGGCCCAGCCCGGCTGCTGTGGGTATTGAGGGAGTTCACTGGTGGGTGGAAACTGTCACCTCCCGTCTTTGTCTCTCTACTTCTCAACTGAAATAACGCGAGGAGCTGCCTTATAGTTCACATGACAGAGGCCACGGCCCCATGAAGTCACTCAGGGGCACAGCGTAATGGAACAGCCGCGGTCCCCAGCGTCTGTGGCCTCCCGGAAAGGGAACGGACAGCTCTGGATGTTTGGTCAACGCTCGGTCAGTGGTTCGCGCCATCGCCCAGGACTGGAGCAAGTCAGTGGCCCCCTGCGCCCTCACGGCTCACACCAGCTGGGCCACAAGACGTCGATGATTGGCCCCCAGGGACTCTGGTCTGGAATCTTCATCTGAGCGGGGAGGCAGTGTCTGAAGCCAAAAGACACCCGGGCCCAGAGGAGGGGAGCTGGACTCACCATCCTCCGGGGGGGCAGCGTGGGGTGGCAGCAGGCAGTCTCGAGTCCATGCTCCCTGGTTAGGCGAGGGGAGGGCGAGGCAGCCTCTGGTTCCTTCAGAAACCCTCTGGCAGCTTACACTCTCAGCCAGCCCCGAAGCTCGAACGTCCCAATACAGGCATTCATTCTGCAAGCGGCCTGGGCTTCAGCAAGCAGGAGGAACGATCCATCACTTCAGAGCACTGCGTTTGGGGGCTTCTGGGACCCGCAGTGCACCCGGGCCAGCTTCATAGCCCAGGATCTCAACTCCAGCTGTGTTTGGACCCAGAGAAAGGGTTTGGAGCAGCTGGAGCTGGGCAGTGACTGGATTCATTTCATGTCGTTTATGGCCTCATTTTAGCCGTAGGTCAGCTCAGGCATTGAGGTGCCGGGAACCCAGCCACGTGGGCCTCCCTCTGCCTTCCCAGCAGCTTGAAGCTGGAGTCAGGGGCCAGGAGCAGCAGTCGATCCCGGCACGCCCATGTGGGACACAGTGCCATCACCAAGGTCTTAGCTGGACCAAGTGCCCGCCCTTAACTCGGTATTACAGAACAGCAAGTGCAGTTGAATGCTGAGACAGAGAGAGAGAGGAGAGAGAGGAGAGAGAGAGGAGAGAGGGAGAGAGAGAGGAGAGAGGAGAGAGAGAGAGAGGCAGAGAGAGAGAGAGAGAGAAAGACTGAGGAGAGAGAGAGACAGAGGAGAGAGAGAGGCAGAGAGGCGTCCATCTATCCATATAAAGCATGTCTAAGTAGATAGTTATATTTTACATGCAGAAATTCTGCAATCAAACATTCATAAAAGCAATTGTGCTCCCTATGTGTTTATCCAAATCCGCTAAAAACCTGACGTGTACCGAGAGCTGCTCGGGGAGGCTTCGTGGCTTCGTCGTCCTCATCGACGACTGACCCTCCCCAAGGTCCTTTCAATCAGTGAACAGATAAATGAGCTGCGAGGTGGAGCCGTAGAATGCGTCATTATCGAAACCACTGGAGTCCAGAGAAGTCCAGATGCCCCTGCGATGCGGGAAGACAAGCTGACTGATTGCTTGTGGGACGCAAACTGCCCAGCTGCTTGGGAAGCACACTGGACGCGTTTACCGCGCCTGCTTTCAGAATTGTCAAACCCGAAAGCAACCAAGGGAGCCTTCGCTGAGTGGTGAATACAGACCCTGTGGTGCCACCTATTCAGCAGTGAGAGGGGATGAGCTGTCAAGTGGAGGAGAAACGGGAGCTCAGATGCACTTCGCCACACAGAGGGAGCCGCTTCTTAAAGGACGCACCCTCTCTGAACGCGACACCACAGCCTCCCTGAGAGGTGGGACTGTAGGGAACCGGAGAAATGGCGCCCAGGAACCGCTGAGGTCAGGGCGGGGGCGCTGAGCATCATTCTGATTCTAGGACTGGGACAAAAAACAAATGGAATGAACCCAAGACAGGGACCACAACAGCGATGACAAAGGTTGAGCCACACACGCACACAGTGTTGAACGCTGGCGGTAAGAAAGCTGGACAGGGGCTGGTGCAGTGGCATAGCAGGTAAAGCCGCCGCCTGCAGTGCCGGCATCCCACATGGGCACCGGTTCAAGTCTCGGCTGCTCCAATTCCGATCCAGCCCTCTGCTATGGCCTGGGAAAGCAGTAGAAGATGGCCCATTCCTGAGCCCCTGCACCGCATAGGAGACCTGGAAGAAGCTCCTGGCTCCTGGGTTTGAATTGGTGCAGCTCCAGCTTTTGTGGCCCTCTGGGGAGTGAACCAGCGGATGGAAGACCTCTCTCTCTCTCTCTCTCTCTCTCTCACACACACACACACACACACACACACCTCTACCTCTCTGTGGCTCTGCCTTTCAAATGAATCAATAAATCATTTTTTTTTTTTTTGACAGGCAGAGTGGACAGTGAGAGAGAGAGAGAGACAGAGAGAAAGGTCTTCCTTTTCCATTGGTTCACCCCTCAGTGGCTGCTGCGGCTAGCTTGCTGTGGCCAGCGCACCATGCTGATCCGAAGCCAGGAGCCAGGTGCTTCTCCTGGTCTCCCATGCGGGTGCAGGGTCCAAAGACCTGGGCCATCCTCCACTGCACTCCCGGGCCACAGCAGAGAGCTGGACAGGAAGAGGAGCAACCGGGACAGACTCTGGCACCCCGACCAGGACTAGAACCCAGGGTGCCAGGGCCGCAGGTGGAAGATTAGCCTATTGAGCCGCAGCGCCGGCTATGAATAAAAAAAAAAAAGAAAAAAAAGACTGGACAGAACCAGATGGGATGGTTCCCAGTTGCCAAGTTGAGAACAATTTTGGTAAATTGAAGTGTATCTGCACTGGACCCCAAAGTATCAGATAAAGAAGCCAAGTCCTTGGTGACGGATCGATGGTTGACTGTGTTAATAAGTAGCAGAAAACGGACAGCTGTTCCACGCAGCAAAGCCACGCACAGACTCCACCCGTAGGAGGGGGCCGGGTTCCTGTCCCTGGACTGCGGGCGGTGCCGAGCGGCTTCCCTCCCATCTCCCAGGGTGGAGGGTGGAAGGAGCCTGGAGCACGCAGGCTCGTGGGTTAGCAAGGCCGGCAGCACCTCTCGGCCGGGTGGGATACAGACGGCGCTTCAGCCCCTGGCCCAAGTCCACCCACTGGACACACTTCACGCAGATCCCCGCCCAGTGCCCCTCAGAGTTGTCCAGGCCCCCCAGGCAGGGGAAGCCTGGGGCACTGTCACAGCCAAGAGCGACCCGGAACGACACGGGCAATGCCGGTGACCTGGGATCCTGGGTGGGGTCCTGGACACAGCCCGTGCTGGGTAAACCTAAGGGGACCCGAGAACAGTGTGGGCTTTGACCCAAAACAACACACCAGCACCGGTTCACTGATTACCACAGACGCACAGCCCAGCCAGAGGAGAACGTGGGGCAGCTGTGTGCGGGGCTGGGGGGCGGTGCCCTCTGCCCAGTCCTCCCCTAAGCCCACGGTGTCCTGACATAGACTTCACAGCCAAGTTCGGCAAGTACTGGAAGCCTGGGGAGAGGCCCTGGGACTTCCCAGACTATGAAGAGCATTCGTCTCGCTGTGTCACTGGCTTCGTAACAGCTCCCAGATCTGCCTTTGGACCGTCCTCGGCTGCCGGTCAGTAACACCGCCCGTTGCTAGCGGGGGCGTGTTCTCAGAGCTGTTCCGAGCTGGCTAGGAGATAGAAGGGCGTCCTTCTCAGCGTCCTGTCCTAACAGAAACTGCTGTTTGGCCAGGAGTTAAGCTGCCAGTGAAGGTTCCTGCACATTGGAGTGCCCGGGTCCCAGGCCCGCTCCACCCTGCGTCCCAGATTCCCGCTCCAGGCAGAGGGAGGCGGCGGTGGCTCAAGGACCAGTGCTGCAGGCCACACGGAGACTCAGATTGGGTTCCTAGCTCCTGGCTCCAGCCTGCCTCACCCCGACTATGGCAGGCGCTGAGAGGATGTCTGAGCAGGCAGCCGGTCAGCCTCTCTCCACGGGGCGTCTGCCTGACTCCCGGCTGTGCACAGGCCCTGGGCGCTTACAGTCCTGTGGGTGCTGGAGCCTCATCTGGTGGGCTTGGTCCAGTTGGCGCTTAGTGTTTCCCCCATGAACCCCAAGCGCAGAGGGGACCTGATTCCCCATGCAGACCGAGCGGTCTGGGTGTCAGGGGTGCTGGGCCCGATGCCCAAGCAGCCTCCTCGGCCACGCCTCCTGTCTCCCTCCCTCTGGTGGCCTCTCTTCCCTCCTGGAGGCAGGATGGTGCCAGGCTCCGGGCCCAGCCTGTTGTCTTGGTCACTTCACCGGTGGCTCTGTCTGGCGTAGCTTGGGGCTTGCACTGCCCTGAACCAAGCATGGTCGCCAGCCCCGGGGCCGGGGTTCTGAGCAGCCCCACCTGCAGGAGCTGGGCAGAGTGGGGAGGGGCTGGGAGCGGGCCCTGGAAACGGATGGGAACGAGAGTGGCCACAGCAGTCACCACGGACGGGGATTGTGCTACAGCGGACTTCCGACTACGCCTGTGCACAGTCAAAGCTCCTCGAGGAGCCCAGTTCCTTACGCTGACCAATGGGAGACGTCAAGTGGGAACCGTGGCCGTGGAGGTCGTCACGTCTGTGTTATGGAGTCACTTCTGCATTGTTGTCGGAAGAGAGAGACTGTGTGAGCAGTGGCCGTGTCACCGGAGCCGCCCAGTGAGGAGAGGGTCTCCCATTCCACTGCTCTCTCTCCTTTCCTCACTGCTTCCCCTCCCTCATTCGACCTTGACCTTGTGGTATTGGGAGAGCAGACAGGTTAGCTCTGGCATGACACTGCCCACCTGTTTAATATCCCTGCAAAACCCATTCTGTAATATAAATAAGTATCCCTTCTCTTTATCCTTTGTGTTGAATTGCATTAGCAAATGATATGTTCAATGCAGGTCCATGGGATGTGTGTGCGGGCTAACAAAGTGAATATATGAATATGGCCCCAACAAAATACCCCGCAGAAGCTGTAATCTCTGGATTCTGACGACCTTGGGTGGAATGGTTTTAATAGAATATAATGTACAAACTGCCTGAAATGCTCTGATAAGAATTGTAAAAGCTGTTGAATGCCAAGACCTAATGCACTGGGTTGGAAAGTCAGACAAGGTCTTAATTTAAAACATTCTAATGAACCCTCATTGTGAGGAAATGTGAGCAATTGTACAGGAGGAGAGACGAGATTACAGACTCGGGCAGGCCTGGGGGTGTCCGCCAGCCAGGGCAAGCGAGGGAGAGGGCAGCTCGCTAATGGCCTCCCGCGCGGGAATCTGCACATCCAGAGAGCTCGCCTGCACCCCTTCCTTAGAAAGATCTACTTGAAAGGCAGAGTAACAGAGATAGGGAGACACCCCCCACCACACCCCAAGAGAGAGGGAGACAGAGAGAGAGAGGCAGAGAGAGAGAGAGAGACAGAGAGAGACAGAGAGACAGAGGAAGAGAGAGAGAGGAAGAGAGAGACAGAGAGAGAGAGAGAGAGAGGGAGACAGAGACAGAGAGAGGCAGAGAGACAGAGAGAGAGACACAGAGAGAGAGGGGAAGAGGGAGAGACAGAGACAGAGAGAGGGAGACAGAGACAGAGAGAGGCAGAGAGACAGAGACAGAGAAAGAGAGAGGAAGAGGGAAAGAGAGAGAGAGAGAGGAAGAGGGAGAGAGAGAGAGAGAAAGGTCACAACAGCAGGACTGAGCAAAGGCAAAACCAGGAACCGGGGCTTCACCTTGTCCCCTGTACGGGAGGCAGGGCCCTGTTCTTGGCCCATCTTTGGCTGCCTCCCAGGTGCATCAGCAGGGAGCCGGGCTGGACGCGGAGCAGCAGGGACTCTGACTTGTGATGCTGGTATGCAAGCAGCAGCCTGACCCGCTGTGCCACGGCACCAGAGTGGGCCTTGTCAGCCACGTTTCCTGGTGTGCACCTGGTTAGAGCACAGCCTGGGACACCCGCATCCCACATCAATACAGCCTAATAGATACTCCAATAGAAACTCTAACAGATACTGTAACAGATACTCTAACAGATACTGTAACATACTCTAATAGATAATCTAATGTATAGTCTAATAGATACTCTAATATATAGTCTAATGCATATGCAGTTAGAACTGTGCAGTGGTGTGTGCACATATATGAACCTACCAGGGACCTAATGTATAACCTGACACGTGCAAGTACATAACCTAATATATGTGCAACCTAATATGTAGAAGCAACATAAACACATACATAGCTTATTAGGAACTTAATATATAACCTAATAACTGTACAAATAAATATGTACACTTATTGTATATGTGCAATCTATAACATATAACTTACTATATGTGCAAATAAATGTGTACCAGTGACATGCACATACATGAACTTATTAGGAACATAACAAAACCTAATTTAAGCAAGTCAATAACATATGGAAACAGGTGTTTTGAGTGACGCCTGCCAGTGGGGTGATTTATGAGGGTCTCCACCCAGCCTGGGGCAAAAACGGACTTCCTGGGGCCAGGCTGGCCTGCGGGGCTGAGACCCTGAAGAACGGGCCTGTGGCCGGATGTGGTCTGTGTCTGCTCTGGGTCAGGCCGCATCCTGAGCTGACTTGTGATCGTCTGTGATCGCTTCCCAGATGGGCAGGGGGCTTCTCGCCCGCTGCCGGGGTTTCCAGGCGGGAGCAGAGTCCTCCGCGCCTGACACGAGGGCTGCAGCCCGCTACCCTTTCAGCGGTGTCCCCTTCTAGGTGGAAGCGGGTTCTGGTGGTTATCGTTTTCATTAACCATGACAGCAGGAGGAAAACACACAGGGGCCGTTTACTGCTTAAAACTTGCCCGAGAGAAGAAACCGAAGCTGCCAGGACGTTGACTTGGCTGGGGGGCGGTGACGGAGACAGCATCCCACGTGCGGGGGTCACGGCCTCCTCTGCTGGAGGCTCAGGGCAGCAGGCAGCAGGCTCAGCCCGTGCACGTCGGGTCTCGCCGCCAGGATGCCTCCCCCACCATGGTCAGCGTCAGCCGTTCACTGCAGAGGGAATGCGTGGCTCTGGATTGCACCCCGCCAGTGCCCCAGGAGACAGACGGCCGGAAGCTTTGTGTCTCCCCGTCCCGTCCCGTCCCCGTCCCCATCCCCGTCCCCGTCCCCGTCCCCATCCCCGTCCCCGTCCCCGTCCCCATCCCCGTCCCCGTCCCCGTCCCTTCCCCATCCCCGTCCTGTCCCCGTCCCGTCCCCGTCCCCGTCCTCGTCCCGTCCCCGTCCCGTCCCGTCCCCGTCCCATCCCCGTCCCGTCCCCATCCCCGTCCCGTCCCCGTCCCGTCCCGTCCCCGTCCCGTCCTGTCCCCGTCCTCGTCCCGTCCCCGTCCCGTCCCCGTCCCGTCCCCGTCCTCGTCCCGTCCCCGTCCTCGTCCCGTCCCCGTCCCGTCCCCATCCTGTCCCCGTCCCCATCCCCGTCCCGTCCCCATCCCCGTCCTGTCCCCGTCCCCGTCCTGTCCCCGTCCCGTCCCCGTCCCCGTCCTCGTCCCGTCCCCGTCCCGTCCCGTCCCCGTCCCATCCCCGTCCCGTCCCCATCCCCGTCCCGTCCCCGTCCCGTCCCGTCCCCGTCCCGTCCCGTCCCTGTCCCCGTCCCGTCCCCGTCCCCGTCCCCGTCCCGTCCCGTCCCGTCCCCGTCCCGTCCCCGTCCCCGTCCCGTCCCGTCCCCGTCCCCGTCCCGTCCCCGTCCCCGGGCGACTCTACGGGAATCAGGAGGAAATGCAGAGTCTGCGACATCCTTTTATTAGTAAGTGAAAGCAGGCAAACACCCGGCTCAGAAAGCAGAGGTTTTTCTGGAAGACGGAGCTCAGCTAATTCCAGCGTTCTGGAATTCCATGCGCTCCCCTGTGGCCGCAGGAAGTGACCGAGAACCCGGGCCTGTGAGGGGAGAGCCCAGGAGGCTTCCCCTGCCGCCCACTGTCAGCACAGCAGAGAGGGAGTGGAATGCCCTCTCCCCACCCCGCCTCCGTGAGCCCCGGCAGTGTTTCTGGGGGGCTTTTTAATTTCATAAATTTAAGATGGCGTGAGACCAAGTCGACTTTCTGTCCTCAGAGGTTGGGTAACTTCACCTCCTGGCTGGGCGCCTTCCTCCTCCCAGGAAGGCGTTGCGTCTTCCAGGCTGTAGCAGTGCGGGGCTGTGTGAGGCTCGTGGATGTGGAGTGGGAGTCCCGGCACCTGTGTGCAGCCGATCACCGAGGAGCTGGGCACCTGGCCTCCCTCTGCCTCAGTTCTTGTATCTGTGAAATGGGTAGGATGCGAGTGGGCCCCACCTCCCGGCGTCCCGTGAGGCACCTGCGCACCAACCCAGGCCCTCACCCAGCGGCTACGGCCTTCATCATCGACGAGCAGCTCAGTGTTTCAGCATTCGGAATGACAACGTGGTGCATGGCAGGATGGGGACGCCCTCGGGGGCGGGGGCACTGTAGTTGCTTGAAGATGATGAGAAATCTCCGAGTAAGAAACGTGCTCGGCTGGCGCCGTGGCTCACCAGGCTAATCCTCCGCCTGCGGCACCCCGGGTTCTAGTCCCGGTTGGGGCGCTGGATTCTGTCCCGGTTGCTCCTCTTCCAGGCCAGCTCTCTGCTGTGGCCCAGGAGTGCAGTGGAGGATGGCCCAAATGCTTGGGCCCTGCACCCATGGGAGACCAGGAGAAGCACCTGGCTCCTGCCTTCAGTTCGGTGCAGTGCACCAGACATGGCGGCCATTTTGGGGATGAACCAATGGAAGGACGACCTTTCTCTCTGTCTCTCTCTCTCACTGTCCACACTGCCTGTCAAATAAAAAGAAAAGAAAAGAAACGTGTGATTTGTGTGATGTTGACATCAAACTCCAGAACAGGCCCACCCAGCCCAGACCCTGTTCCTCCCAGTTTACAGCAGTCGCGTTTCCCTGGAGCTCCTGTCTCATGGTTTTACCCAATCGCTCATCGTGGGAAGAGCGCCAGCCCCAGCAGCAGTCACCGCCCACCCTGGCCTCTCCATCCTCTGCCTGTGAGTCTAGGGAGCTGGCCAGAGCCAACCCTGAGGCCCCCTTTTCTGTATTACAAGGAGATTTTAGTCTCAACTGAGACGCATCCCACGGGTGCTGAGAATGAAGACAGCGGCAGGAGGAGGTGGTGGGGAGGAACCCAGGGTGGGGCTGGCATCTAAAATAAAGCCACAAGAAAAGCTCCACGAGTTTGTTGCCTCTGTTCTCTCTGATCTCGGCTCCTCAGTGTGAGTTCATAGCAGCTGTTGTGCAAAGAAGTAGCAAAAAAAAACCCACAATTTCACTGGCAGAAAAGCACAGTGGGAGTGTCTGGCTTCCGCGTCCCCCTGGCCCTGGGGGGGGGGGGGGGGCGCTGGCCCAGCTCCAGCCCTGAGCCTGGGCGTCCCTCCTGGCCCTCCCGGGTGATGGGCGCAGTGGCCCAGCTCCAGCCCTGGCATGGGCGTCCCTCCTGGCCCTCCGGGTGATGGGCGCAGTGGCCCAGCTCCAGCCCTGGCATGGGCATCCCTCCTGGCCCTCCCAGCGTCCACTGTTCACTCTTCAAGCAGCATCCTCAGCACAGAGGCTCTGGTAGGAAACATCTTGTTAGCGCTCAGGAGATAAAATATTTTAGTCGTACATAAATCTGCTTATTTACATCCCAGGAAAACATGCATCCAGGAGCCAGAAACCGTTCCATTCTGTTGCGTCCTCGTTAACTTCTCAGCTCATTCATCTTGCGTTTTGTATGGAACTGTTCTCCCTTGTGTAAGGCATGCATGTGCACACACCTGTGATGCATGCATATGCACACACGTGTGAGGCATGCATGTGTACACACATGTGTAAGGTTTGTGTGTGCACACACATATGTGTAAGGCATGTGTATGTACACACATAAGGCATGCATGTGCACACACGTGTAAGGCATGTGCATGTACACACTTAAGGAATGCATGCGCACACACATGTAAGGCATGTGTGTACACACATACGTGTAAGGCATGTGCATACACACATACGTGTAAGGCATATGTGTGTACACATATGTGTAAGGCATGTTTGTACACACGTGTAATGCATGTGTGTGCACACACGTGTAAGGCATGCATGTGTACACACACACACACTTTCTCTCTACACAGCGGAGTCTTGCATTCATTCCCTAAACTGCAGCCCACTTCTCACTCCCTCTGAGAAACCAAAGTTCTGCTCTCATGGGCCCAGCCCGCCTCCGCCTGCGTGGGAGATGTCTGAGGGCCACGGCTGCAAGGCTACAGGCAGAGTCCCCGAGGGAGGAGTACGCGGGGTGTTTGGAAGAGCAATGTCCAGGGATTTTCCAAATTTGACAAACAAAGACGGCGAAACCCAAATCTAAGACGCTCAAGGAACCTGGAGCCCAGGCAACGGGGGGGGGGGTCCTACGAGGAGGTCGTGATCCAGCTCGCACACGAGAGGATCTGAGACGCGACCAGCCGGCACCCTGGGGCTGCTCCGACACGGAGAGGCGGCAGAGTTCTCCCTGGAGACGCCGCAGCCCGGAGGGCCGTGCAGCACCGAAAGCTGAGGCACACACGGAGGGAGTTGTCAGCCTGAGCTCTGCCGGGAGCCCGTTCCAACCACTGAGACGCCGTCCGTTGTCGTTCAGGTCCACGAAAGCTGGAGATCGTGAGGAGGTGAGCACGCCCACCGCTGTGTTCGGTCCTTTCTGAAATGTTGCTCGACTTCACACGCAATTGACAAATACTAACTGTGTGTTCCGATACATTTTGCGATGTGAAATGATTGTCAGGCTGCCTTAAATACCCACCGCCTCACATGCTTATCATACTTCTATGGTGAAATGTTTGAAATTTGGCAATTTTGGCGATTTTGAAGTTTACAGAGCATTGCTATTTACTACACTCGGCATTCTGCATCAGCGATCGCCATGGGGCATGGTTAATGCGGAAGAAACGTGTCCAGGCGGGACAGTGGACCTGAACAAAGGGAGGAAGGAGAGCAAAAGCCGTCGCTCTGTGGTGTGTGTGCAAGCACATGCCTAAGTATGCACATGTGCGTATGTGTGTACATGTGTGTACATGTGTGTATGTGCCTGTGCATAAGCATGTCCATGTATTGTGAATCTGAAACTCCAAAAAAACCTGACCTTTTTTTAAAATGATTTATTTATTTGTTTGGAAGGCAAAATTACTGAGAAAGAGGCAGAGAGAGAGAGAGAGAGGTCTTCCATCTGCTGGTTCACTCCCCAAATGTCCTCAATGGCCGGAGCTGTGCTGATCTGAAGCCAGGAGCCAGGAGCTTCTTCCAGGTCTCCCACGTGGGTGCAGGGGCCCAAGGACTTGGGCCATCTTCAGCTGCCTTCCCAGGCCACAGCAGAGAGCGGG
Source organism: Sylvilagus floridanus (assembly GCA_949820135.1). Classification (NCBI taxonomy): domain Eukaryota; kingdom Metazoa; phylum Chordata; class Mammalia; order Lagomorpha; family Leporidae; genus Sylvilagus; species Sylvilagus floridanus. The sequence continues at coordinate 179,350,456 of OX463233.1, forward strand.
ATCAGAAGTGGAGCAGCCAGGACTAGAACCAGCGCCCATATGGGATGGCGGCACTGCAGGCGGCAGCTTTACCCGTTACACCACAGTGCCGGCCCCAGTAACTGACTTTCTACAATACCTGGCCATAGTCTCAAAGAATCTCCCCAAGAACCTTACCACAGGGGGAACTTGTGACCTCACAGTGCAGCAGGCATGAAGCTGTCACATTGGCTGCGGCAGCGCGGACGGCACCACCGGTCATGAGTTGGGGTGGAGTCCGGTGCCTCCACGTGACACCGTCCTGCACACCGCATCACCTCCGCGCCAGGCTCGCCAGCAACGTGGGCTCCAAGGCCACCATGGGGAGGGCGCCCGCCAAACGAGACTCCAAGACGTTCTACAAAATGGCTGCAGGGCGCTCCTGAGACGTTTTAAGGGGGTTGTAAGAGAGATACCCAGTGAGGAGCCATCCTGGACCGGGGGACCCTGAAGACGTAAAACCTGGATGTAACACGGGAGCCCAGGCTGAATCCTGGCCAAGCCACTGAGCTGCCTGCCCTCAGCCGGACCGCAGTGTGACCCCATGCGAGTGACCTGCCCAGCCGGCGCGAGGCGGGGCTCCGTGATGCCCTGCAGGGACTGAAATGCTCACCTCGTCACGTCACGCCCGTCTCAAACACAGTCGGGCAAGAATTAAGCGTGGCCAAAGTAATCAAAGTCTTGGTAGGAGCTGACTGAAGATTCTGACTGCCAGCTCCAGTCGTCTCGAGCCTACTTGGCTAATAAGTGGGTTTTGTTAGCAAATAGTGGTTGAGTCTGCTAATATCCGTGACAAAGACCAGACACCTCCCGCTGTACTCTGAGTGCCTGTGTCCCCTCATCAGGGCTGGGACGTGGCCAGTGGAGTGGGACAAGAGGCCACATTTCACGATGGGTGATGGGTGCATTCTTGATTGTTTATACATGCGCCTCCTCCCATCCGAGCTTATTTACAAAAACACTTTCCCTGCACATAATTGGGATGGCCTCGCCCTGGGAAACTCATGACTGTGTCTTTGTAAGAAAAATTAGTAAGAGAAAGATCCACTCCCATGTAGGCAGATCCCCTGACATCCCCGCTGTTCCTTGTTGAAAAGGGAGATTTTCGGCCACGACCTGCGTTAAGTCCAGTTACGAGGTGCTGACTGCAAGCCCGCTTGTTTCCATCCACTCCGGGCTCGATGCCGTTCCCGTTCCCGGACAGGCTGTCCCAGTGGCAGCGGCAAATCCCAGCAAACATAAACCAGCGCAACTGCTTCCCGCGGCGGGCGAGGTCTCCACAGGACACCGGGCACTGGATTCTCGGCAGAAGCAAGAACAGAGGTCATGGGGCGGCTCCTCTAGACCCTAGCCATGGCTTCTTCCTCTTTAACGTTTAGCTGGGTGGGGAGCGAGATTCGCCCCCCTGTGGTTTGGCTGCTGGAAAGAGCGCTGTTTATCCCCTGGGCGCCATCGTCTGTGATGCTGCTGTGGTTCTGAGCCTGTTCTTGGATTCTCTGTAACGTCCGTGTTCTGTGACGTCATATGTGGGCCACATCTCTGTTAAGCGAGTGGCATTGTTCCTAAGAGCGTCAGACACTGCCTGCCTGCCTGGCCTTTGGCTCACTGGTTTCTTCCCCGAGCCTGGTGCTGGGCTATGAGTATTAACTTCAGCTCTTAAACAGACTACAAGAGTCTCATGGCTCAGACACCAAATTAGGGGCCGGCATTGTGGTGTTGCAGGCAAAGCCGCCGGCTGCAATGCCGACACCCCATTAGGAGCCAGTTCAAGTCCTGGCTGCTTGACTTCCAATCCAGCTCCCTGCTAGTGCACCTGGAAAGCAGCGGAAGATGGCCCAAGCGCCTGGGCCCCTGCACCCTTGTGGTGGGACACCAGAAGAAGCTCCTGGCTCCCGGCTTCAGCCTGGCCCAGTCCCAGTCACTGGGGCCTTTTGGGGAGTGAACCAGCAGATGGAAGATCTGTCTCTCCCTCTCTCTCTGTAACTCTGACTTCCAAATAAATAAATAAATCTTAAAAAACAAATTAGCAATGCCTCCGGGGAGCAGTATAATTACTGATTTTCCTAAATAATACAGATATGCTCTGACTTAATGATAACAGTTTTACTGTGAATTACAGTTGTGGTAATTTCTAAGTATCTCATGAATGAGATTTTGTAACTCTTATTGGCAATACTGTGAAATGCCTTTTTGTTTCAACAAGTTTCTAAATTATTAATTTCATCTGTGGTAGAAAAACATTTCAGAATTTTCTTCTGGAAGTAAAATGTTTGTTCCTCGGAAGTCTTTTTTTTTTTTTTTTTTTTTGGACAGGCAGTTAGACAGTGAGAGAGGAGAGAGAGAGAGAGAGAGAAAGAGAGAGAAAGGTCTTCCTTCCATTGGTTCACCCCCCAAATGGCCGCTATGGACGGCGCTGTGCTGATCTGAAGCCAGGAGCCAGGTGCTTCCTCCTGGTCTCCCATGTGTGTGCAGGGCCCAAGCACCTGGGCCATCCTCCACTGCTTTCCCAGGCCATAGCAGAGAGCTGGACTGGAAGAGGAGCAACCGGGACTAGAACCTGGGGTGCCAGTGCCGCAGATGGAGGATTAGCCTAGGGAGCTGCGGCGCTGGCCAGAAGTCTTTTTTTTAAGATTTATTGATTTATTTGAAAGTCAGAGTTACACACACACACAGACACACACACACACACACACAAAGTGAGAGAGAGAGTCTTCTATCCACTGGTTCACTCCCCAAATGGCTGCAATAGCCAGAGCTGTGCTGATCCGGAGCCAGGAGCCAGGAGCTTCCTCTAGGTCTCCCACGTGGGTGCAGGGGCCCAAGCACGTGGGCCATCTTCTGCTGCTTTCCCAGGCCACAGCAGAGAGCTGGATCGGAAGTGGAGCAGCCGGGACTCGAACCAGTGCCCATATGGGATGCCGGCACCGGAAGCGGCAGCTTTGCCTGCTGCACCACAGCGCCGGCCCCTCCTTGGAAGTTCCCATCCCAGGTGGCAAAATTTGTGCTAACAAATCAAAACCAAATGTACTTCTCTTACGTGTCTACGTCTCTAAAACCCCAGCAATCAGACGACTAACCCCCTCGTTTACACACACGTCAGGCATTTCTCCACCAGGATCTCAGAAAGCTGAGGCCAGAGAACAAAGGGTTTTATTCTGGGTCTCGGCTCCACCCTCAGGCGTGGCCTTGGAGGACACACTTAGATCCTTGCTCCCAGGACACTCCTCTAGAAAGTGAGTAGGTCGTTCATTCACTGCGCAAAGACCATGTGCCAACGCTGTTCCAGACACTGGGAAAACACCACACTTGGGGGGGGCAGGTTTCTGATCTGCAGGAGCTTCTAACCTAGTGTAGAAGACAAGACCACAGAGACAAATGCATCAGTGGTCGCAGGAGGCAGGAAGGACATGGTGATGCAAACACAGTCCAGCGGCAGGGCTGCAGGAGCCTAGGAGTAGGGGTGGGGGTGGGGGGTCAGGGAAAGTGCATCTGAAGGTGGGAACATCTCGGGGCTGGCACAGGGGTGCAGCAGGTTAACGCCCTGGCCTGAAGCTCCAGCATCCCATATGGGCGCCAGTTCTAGTCCTGGCTGCTCCTCTTCTAATCCAGCTCTCTGCTATGGCCTGGGAAGGCAGAAGATGTTCCAAGTCCTTGGGCCCCTGCACCCTTGTGGGAGACCCAGAAGAAGCTCCTGGCTTCGGATCAGCACAGCTCTGGCCGCTGCAGCCAATTGGGGAGTGAACCAGAGGATGGATGATTCTCTCTCTCTCTCTCTCTCTCTCTCTCTGCCTCTGCTCTCTCTCTGTAACTCTGACTTTTAAATAAAAATAAATAAATATTTAAAAAAAAAAAACAGATGGGAACATCCGAGTGGCAGTTCGAGGAATAAGAATTCAGAGACAGAAATCTTAGAGTAAATATATTCCAGGCAGAATTTATTCCTGAGGTGGGAATTTATATATTCCGTAAAATATCTGCAGCTGGAAGTTTCGCACCTTAGAACAGTGTCCTGCACGCGTGCCCTCGGTCATTGTCTGCATGAGTGGGACGGAATGTCCTCGCGCAGGCCAGCTTCCATCAGACGAGCCTGCCATTCGTCGATGCAACTGCTCCAAGATGGCTCTGACTCTCCGCCCCCGTCCCAGGGCAGCGCGGCCCCTCTTTCCTACGAGAGGCTGTGGAAGCACAGAGAACGGAGGAAGCCGTGCGGCCCCTGAAGTCCAGGTCCCCTCCCAGACTCCCGACCACTCGGAATTTCATCAACCACCTAATATTTTCAGCAGGGTAAGAACAGGAAACGTTCCAACACTTGTAGCTAGCGAGGACAGAATTGATGCTGACAAAGATCGTTAGAACGCGGCAGCTAATAGAGAGCTGCACGTCGATCCGATACAACACTGACTCTGCAGGGGATGAATGCATTATCTAGGCACTGTGCTAACTCAGATCGAGAAATCTGTCAATCACTGACATTGTCCTGTCCAGCCCCGTCCACTCCAAGAAGTCCACAAGACAATCACGGGGCACCCGACTGCTGTTCCTACAGAACACGGCACAGGTAGACGGGCTCCTTCTCCCTCAGCCCAGGGACACCTGCAGGAAGTGGCTCTGATGGTCACAAGGCACTGGGAGCTGCGGAGATTGTCTCGAACAATCCGCGGGATAGTTTCTCCTGTCCTCCTCGGGCATCAGACTTTAGAAAGTGCCGTATCAATGCCATAGCTACCACCACAGCCCTCGCTTAAGTGTGCTTCCCCAGGTAGCAAATCCTTTCACCTACACAGCCTGCATCAGGCCATAATGCACAGCCCATGCAAGTCAGCTCAGCAGAGACCCCGGGGCATGACTGTGCTCATGGGGCCCCCACTGTGCAAAGGTGGGCAGAAGAGCAGCCCAAAGATGGAGCCCCTTGAGGGAGTGTCTCTCCATGGGGAATGTCAGAGAGGGCCCAGGTCATTAGCTCTGCGCCAAGGAGAACTGGCCAGAGCCAGCCTCACTTCTCTGGGGCCGGTGACCGTGGCCACTCCTGACAGGGAGGACGACCCATCGGTGCGTGAGCCGCACTTACTAGTTGGGTGACCTCAGAAGTGTTAGCTTCTGTGTTCCCTTTCAAAGGAAGTCGGCTGGTGCTGTGGCTCACTAGGCTAATCCTCCGCCTGCGGCGCCAGCACACCGGGTTCTAGTCCCGGTCGGGGCGCCGGATTCTGTCCCAGTTGCTCCTCTTCCAGTCCAGCTCTCTGCTGTGGCCCGGGAGTGCAGTGGAGGATGGCCCAAGTGCTTGGGCCCTGCACCCCATGGGAGACCAGGAGGAAGCACATGGCTCCTAGCTTTGGATCAGCAAGGGGCTGGCTGTAGCGGCCATTTGGGGGGTGAACCAACGGAAGGAAGACCTTTCTCTCTGTCTCTCTCTCTCACTAACTCTGCCTGACCAAAAAAAAAAAAAAAACCAGGAAGTAGTAAGGAACCTGTTTCTCAGGTGCTGGTGAGGCTTGGGCCGGGCACAGGAGAGCTGAGCACGGCCATGGCAGCAACGGGGTGGCTCCGCCTGCTGCCCGCGTCGTCGTCCTCTTCCTCCTCTTCACCACCAGCCTCCAGGCCCCCCGACAATCCTCCTCCAAACAGCAACCTTGTCTCACACCCCATCCCCTGTCCTGCTCCAGAGCGGGCTACTTACACTGTTTTACAGTTGGTTAATTTATTATTTGTTAGAAAGCGGGGGAGGGAAGGAGTGGGGGGGGGGAGGCGGAAGGGAGGGGGAGGGGGGAGGGAGGGGGGGAAGGCGGGAGGGAGGGGGAGGGAAGGGGGGAGGGAGGGGCGGAGGGAGGGAGCCTGGAGGGAGGGAGGTGGGGGGGGGGGGCTGATAAATTCTTAGTGAAAATGGGAAGGCAGCCAGGCAGACGTGAACAGAAGGAAGGGTTCGACTTTGGAAGACACAGCGTGTGTATCACTGTGTGGCCTCCCAGAGTCGACACTCCAAGCAATTAAACAAGAATGATTTGCTGAATTATTAGATGGTTTATGCATGACTTCAAACCTGAAAGCCTTTTGTTTTTCTTATTTCAGTCCATCAGATATATTGTCTTGTATCTTCTTACACATGAACTTGTAACAATGCGATAAAAATTAAATGAGCTTAGTTAATTTACCTGGAAAAGGAGTATTTTCTTATTGAGGAGCTGAGAGGAATGTGATCTAACACGCTGACATTTATTTCTGTTGCATAAATCAAAAACATTGCGAAGCATGACTGATACTTTTGTTTCAATGGGAAATTTATTTAATCAGAAACGTCCTACTGTATCAGCAGAGAATAAATAAGTCCCAGGCGACTATTTAGAGAATTCAACTTGTAATTTAGCTGTTTGCTTTCAGAAATGTGTAGTTAATCACTTTAAGACACACAGGAAATATCAGGAAACCTGTGGGCTCATGGCTGTCTGAGGTCATGTGCAGAGTGTTACGGATGACACAGGCAGTGACTGCACGGGACGTGCACGCTGGGTGGGCGCTGGCCAGGGGCTTCACATGGCCTCCCTGGCCGCAACGCAGGATTGGAGTCTCTGCATGAAAGGACACTGGGGGATTCTGACAGCTGAACGAGGTTTAACTGTTTAACATCAATAGCATACCAGCGCAAGCATCCTGAGTTTTTTTAAATTAATTAATTAAATTTATTTGAAGGGCAGAGTTATAGACAGGGAGAGAGAGGGAATCTTCCACCTGCTGGTTTACTCCCCAAATGGGCACGAAGACCAGGGCTGGCCCAGGTGGAAGCCAGGAGCCCAGAACTCCATCCGGGTCTCCCACATGGGGGGCAGAGGCCCAAGCACTTGCACCATCTTCCTCTGCTTTCCCAGGAACATCGGCAGGGAGCTGGATCAGATGTGGAGCAGCCAGACCCAAACCAGCACTCGCCGGGGATGCTGGGATCTCAGGCGAGGGCTTAACCCGCTGTGCCACACGCTGGCCCCTGAATTTCCTGATGTTGATTATCACTGGAAGCTGCGCAGGTTTTGTTCCTATTGTAGGAAATTTACACTCAAGGACTGGACGGTAAATTGGCAATTTATTGTCGTTGGGCTCAGGGGCAAAGTTCCTTGTAGTATTCCTACAACCTGTGTGATCCTTCGTGATTATTTCAAACTAAAAACACATTAAGTTGAATACCCCTCAAGCGTCTCATGGCTCCAGTGGTCTAGGCTGCACTTCTGCTGGAGGTGGCTCCCCCCGAATGGCCCCCAGCGTTCCCTGGACCAGCAGGCCAGCCCAGCTCTGTTCAAGGAGATGGGAGGGGATTGGGGACAATTGGGACGGCCACGAAAACTCAGGCTGGGGGTGGGGCGGGGGAGGAGCAGCGCGGATGCTTGATCCCTTTCTGTGGGCCAAAGCAAGACAGGCCAGGTAAACTGGGCCACCCCACCGCAACAGGTCAGGAATGCAGCCCACCATGGTGCTGTAGACACAGGAGAACGAGGTGCCGTGGGACCCCGAAGACGGGCACACACACCTGTCTAACAGGTCCATCAGTGGACCTAGAGCCCGGAACGCCCCCACAGCTCCTGACCTTGGCTGGCCATTTATAAACGTTGGGGCACTTCATTCTCCCACCTCCCAGTCACCAAAGTTGCAGGTTTCCCTTCACTAGGGAGAGTGAGGAATATCTTGGTTCTCCCTACCCTTTTCTTTGTCCTGTGTGAAGCAGAGGCTGGGGTTAAGCGCACGGCATCATGGCTTCGTTTGCATCACTGATTATGCATTTCCAGTACCGTTTTCAGGTCTTGAGCATAAAATACTTATGGAGGACGGAGCTCCAGGTTCCAGGGAGGTCCCACGATGTGAGGGTGGGTGTTCTGGCCCTGCCGCTCGGGACAGCGGCCTCTCTCTATTGGAGTGCCAGGTCTGGGTCCTGGCTCTGCTTCTGACCCAGCGCCTGCTAACGTGCGCCCTGGGAGCAGCAGGTGTGGCTCAGTACTCGGCTCCTCTCCACCCACACGGGAGACCCTCACGGAGTTCCAGGCTCCTGGTCTCGGCATAGTCACGCCACGGCTGCTGCAGGCATTTCAGGGGTGAGCCAGTCGCTGAGATCTCCACCCACCCCTCTGCCTTTCAAGTAAATACAAATAAAGGAGTAAAACAACAAAAGTTAATACCCCATATTCTGTATACCTTGTCGTCCAGCCACAAGGCATTCGAGTCAAGACTCAGAAGCACAGGAAAGCGCTGTGGTGCAGCAGGTTAAGCCACCGCCGTCCTCACGGGCACCCGCGTGAGCGCCAGCTGTTCAGCTGCCCTGACCCAGCTCTGGGTTAACGCGCCTGGGGAAGTGCGTGGGCCCCCGTCACCCACCTGGGCGATCCAGATGGAGTTCCAGGCCCCCGGCTTTGGCCTGGCCAAGCCCCAACCTTTGTGGCCATTTGGGGAATAACCAGTGGTTGAAAGCCATCTGTGTGTGTGTAACTCTGCCTCTCAAATAAATAAACGAATATTTTAAAAAGTGAGAATGGGTAATGAAAATTGTCTATAAAGAAACATAACAAAGCCATTGAGTAAAAAAGAAAAGGAAATTAAAAGAAAAGGTAATTGAAGCAGTTATGAAAATTTACAGCCGAACGCCCAGGTCCAAATGCAGGTGACACGCATGCCTCCCACAGTCCACCACTGCCTGAGGCTTGGAGCCCCACAGCGGCCCCCGCGAAGTGGGCACATCTGAGAACTCAGTCCAAGCACCTCAACCATTTGGGGTTTGGAAACGATGGGTGCGGAATACAACACAGCTTAATCTTCCCCTCGTCCAGATTGCAGGGCACGCATGCAACTCAACTGTGCACACATGCACCCCGCCTGTCTGTCCTGAGGGAACGCCCGCCCACTGCCCTCAGACCGGAAGTCACGTGTGGCCCGCCTGCCCTCTGACCCGGAAATCACATGTCCCCCCACCTGCCCTCTGACCCAGAAGTCATGTGCTGCTCACCTGCCCTTTGACCTGGAAGTCACGTGTGGCCCGCCTGCCCTCTGACCCAGAAGTCACATGTCCCCCGCCTGCCCTCTGACCCGGAAGTCACGTGTGTCAGACTGCGCAAGCTGTGCCAGCTCAGGTCTACTCGCTCTGCAGAGCAGCCGCTCCTCCGCCCGCAGCTGACAGTTTGTAATTCATGGCTGCAGCTCCTTCCTCCTCAGGCTTTGAATCAAACTTGCATTCCTGCCCTTTTTAGGGTGATGTATGCTTTGCTGCCTCTTCGAGGTGCCAGTGCTATGAACTATTTTAAATAAAAACGGTCTCATTTAAAAGTCAGGCGAAGAGAGCACGAGAGAGTGGGGAGATGCGACTGTTCTGATTTACGCACCTGTTCTCCTCTGTCGCTCAGTCTGCCCCCTCGGCTCATGAAGAGCAGGCACGCAGCGCTGGGCTAAGCCAGAGAGCTGTCAGCTGCGTCTGAAACTCTTTATCTGTTTGGTTTTTCCCCTTAATTGTTTTCTGAGGCAAAATGCTGAACACTTGGGATGGTTCAAGCACAATCATGTGGACAATCCGGGTTTTAACTTGTTTCCTTTTAAAATGAAGGTGACAGTAATTTGTCTCGTAGGATTACGTCCACTAGGGGGTCGGGATGAAATGGTCACTGTGATGGGGACAGGTTCCGTTCTCCAGGACCAGGACATAACCAGTGTGCAAGCTGTGTTGAACCCTCTAGGTGAGCGCACTCATCAAACTGTGCCGAGCAGCCAGGCAGCACAAGGCTCTGGCGACCTGGGAGGAGAGGTTCCTGGCACCACCTGTCTGCTCCCGTCCTTAATAGCGACTCATCCACCAGCGTCACCCTGTGCGCTTCTTGATCCGCTTCACTTTACAACATTTTATTGTTCTTGTTTACCGGAGAGTCAGATAGAGAGCGAGAGGGAGAGAGATGGTGGATGGGTGGGTGGGTGGAGAGAACTCTCACCTACTGATTCATTCCCCAAATACCTGCAGCAGTTAGGGCCGGGCCAGGCCACACTGAGAGCTGGAACTCAACCCCGGGCTCCCACGTGGGTGCCAGGGACCCAACCACTAGGACATCATGACGCCCCCCAGGGCCCCCGGCAGCATGAAGCTGGGAACGGGAGCTGAGCCGGGACCAGGACCCAGGGAGTCTGATCGGGATGCAGCCGTCCCAAGCGCTGTCTTGAGGAACCCTTTTCCGATTGGCTTCTTGCCGGCCAGGGGGAGACTCTCAAGGTCACCTCATCCCTGCTGCTCTTGAGCAAGACCAGAAACGCAGAGAGGGGCTGGAATGAGCACTTCGCAGTCTCCCTCTCGAGGCTACTTTTTTGGAAGAGTTGAGTGTGAACTCTGATTGCATTTAAAAGGTGTCCCCTGCCACGGGGCGTGGTCTCAGGAGAACCGTCTTGTGAACCTGACACAGCTGGCATCAGACAGCCCTGCACCCACGGCCCAGTCCCCTTTTGGACGCTTATTCTGGTCATTTGCGTGTCGGTGAAGCTGTCAATCAATGTTTTCCACTTTCCCGCGGCTCCGGGTGGGGACCCACGAGCAACTTCTCAGAGGCTGCCTCCTGGACTCGGAACGCTGGGAGCTACTGCATCTCAGCTTCCCCGGAGAGAATGGGTGAGAAACAGAGGTGCTCAGACGCGCTCACGCCGAGCTGGGTGCCTTCTGGTCCCTGTGCGTTACGACAGCCGGAGTCGGAGTCACTCTGGTTTTGCTATGACCTCAGAAGACGCAGACACCTGGGCCCTTTGTTCACAGTGTTGGTTTATTTGTTCAGCCTCTCAATGCACATCAAATGCATTCAGAATCCTCAACTGAGCCCCTCAGAAAAGAAGCTTACTCATTAGGGGATTTCCCTGTATTTTGGCCTCTAGTCCGATTATTTACACTGTGGTATGTGTTCACCTTACCCTTCCCTTTGTACAGTTCTTTTGAATTTCTTTGTGTTCCTGGTATTTGGAAAGCAGAGAGGCAGAGACAGAGAGACAAATGAAAAGGATCTTGCACCTGCTGGTCCGCTCCCCCTAATGCCTTCTAGGGCTACGGCTGAGCCAGGCCAAAGCCAGGAGCCAGGGACTCGATCCACATCTCCCAAGTACAGCCAGCGTAGGCTGCTCCCCGGGCTACACATCGGCAGGAAGCTGGATGGGAGGAGGAGTCACCGAGAGTCAAGCCAGGCACCCGATATGGACTTGAGGCATGTCAAGCAGCATCGTAGCCACCGCGCCAAGCCTCTGCCCCACGGCCAAGTGCATCCAGCACCCTCAGAGACCCAGAGGCCCACGCCCGCTGTCTACTGGAACCAGCTCTGCAGGCCAGCTGGACCAAAAGCCGGTGACTTGGCAGCCTGCCTTCCATGCAGTACCGAATCCTCCGGCTGTCATCTTAGCTCCACATGAGACTCACCGGGGAGTCTCTAAACTCTTCCTGTCCAGGCTGTTGCCAGTTCTACTTTGTGGTAGCACCTCTGGTGGGATCTGGCCATCAGCAGTTTTTAGGGCACACCTAGTAACTCCAATGTGCAGTCAGACTTAAGAACCTCTGGTGTAATCTAATCTAATCAGATCCTCAAAGTAACAGGTCAAGTAGCTATGGTCATCCCATTTCACAGATGGGAAAACTGAGGCATGGAGAGGCCAAAAACAACTATATGGCAGAGGCAGTGTTCACACGCAAGCGTCGCTAACGTCCAAGTCCAGCTTTGCTTATGTGCTTTGTTTAGCAAATAATTTCAAGGTAAAGAAGAATCCTAGAAGTTCCAGTTAAGCAGACTTTGAGCTAAGATAACCGGGAAGCCTAACATTTAGTTCTAAATATTTAGTCACAACACACCAAACACAGCAAACTGAATTCTCAGATTGGTCTTGTCTCCCATCCAAGTACTGAGCACGCAATGGTTTTGAACAGCCCTAGTCTTGACTGCTGAGGAACACATTTTTTGTTCGTTTGTTTTGTTTTCTTTTTTCTTCACACTAATCCTGAACTCTAGTTAGTGGAGGGTTAATCGTATGAGCATAAAATTAACTGCAAATAGATCTTCGCAAAAATTAAGAACGGAATGGGAGAGAGAGGAGGAAGGGTGGCAGCGTGGGTGGGAGGGAGGTAGGCTGGGAAGAATCCATGTTCCCAAATTTGTATATATGAGATGCATGAAGTTCGTCTTCCTTAAATAAAATTAAGAAATGGAAAAAAAATGGTCTTATCCCAAACGACAGATTCTGCCTATGGCGGCCCTGGTAAGTGCAGTTTGCTGCTGCAGACAGTGCACCTAACAGCCTGGCCGCTCCCCAGTGGCGGCCTGGGAGGCACGCTGGAGCAGTGACGTCATTGGACCTCGGTTCCCAACAGCAAAGTGTTCTGGCTAATGCAACCTTCCGGCCGGTCTGCCCGGGCGGTGCCTGAGCCCAGGGGAGGAGGGAAGCCTGGCTCTCCTGAGCCCGCCTTGGAGGAGAGAGCTTCATGCTTCAAGTAGCCGCTGCCGGAGGTAAGAGGAAAGAGGAGCGGGTCTCCTGTGGGCAGGACGGAGAACGCAGACGGCTGTGCAGGTGTCGACTGCTCCGAGCGGCAGACACTGCAGGAACGGGGCAACGAGTCAGGCAGGCGCTCTAACCCTTCGGGGGCAAAGTGGCCGTGCCGTGGGAGGGTTGGTGTCTGTGGCCAGAAGAGCACCCTGCTTCTCTTCCACATGCGGGGCCAGGCCCTGAGTGGGTCTCCCCCGACACCTGTCAGACCCGTGGTCTGCTGGGGAAGACCCAGTGAGCACGACTCAATGTTTCGTGTGTCACTGGACGTCCTCGCCAAAGCCGCCTGTCTCCTGTGTGTTGCCCTGCGCCCTGCAGCCTCCCCCAGCTGCTGCTCCTGGCCTCTTCCACAGCTGGCAGGATGCGTCCAACATCTGGTGGCACACGTGAGCCGCCCTCTCTGTGAACCTGCAGACTGGGGCTGACGGGGAAGAGAGACGATGGTGCCTGCGTGATTGGCTGCGGACGTGCAGGAGGGGTCACGCTGCCTCGTTCTGTTTGGCGAGGATTTGTGAAGCAGTCATCCCCTTCCGCGTCTGTCTACTTTCCTCGTCCGGCTTCTTGCACAGGCCTGGGAACAGTGGGTGGGGCGCGTCCTGTGTGCGGGCTGGGCCGGCTGGGGGCTCAGCTGCCAGAGGGCAGGTGCTGAGCGAGGCGCAGGGCGGGGATTGGCCGAGGTCCTGCACACCTCCTCTTCCTAGATGTCGCCTGGAGCCTCGAAAGGCAGACAGGACGGGGAGAGGACTTGGCCCATGGTCCTGTTCCTGTGAGAGCTGCAGTCGCCGCCTCTCACTCTTCAGTGATACGGATTTAACTTCAACATGCAGTCACACTCATCCCCAGCCAATCCTTACGTTGCAGCCCTACCCCCCAGGGTGACCATACTTGGATGGGGGCCTGCAGGAAGGTAAGCAAAGCTGAGGGGGCTCAAAAGGATGGGGCTCAGCTGATGGCGTTAGCATCCTGTTAAAAATACTCCCTCTTCCCTCTCTACTTCTCCCTGCCCTCATCCACCGGACGCAGGCAGAGGCTGACTGTACATCCATCGGAAGCTGGTTCCTCGGCAGAGCTGAGCCGGCTGTCACCTGAGCCTCAGGCCGCCAGCCGCCAGGACTTCGAGTGATGAGTTTCTGGAGACGAAGGCACAGCATCTGCGGGATTCGGATGAGCCATCCTGAATGGCTCCCACTTTGGCCTGGCCCACCTCCTGCTGTTGCAGGCATCTAGGGGGTGAACCAGCGGGTGGAAGATCTGTCTACCCCTCTAAGATACCGAGTCTCCCCTGGTTGGGCCCCTTCCCCAGCGCGTAGCCCCCACTCCAGTCTTCCTGCCTTGCTCTGAGACGGAGGACTGACCCTGCGGCCTGGGTTTCTCTCCGGAATGGCTGGTGTGGACTCACGAGGAACAGACCTTGGCAGGAGGCTCGAGGTGGCGGAGAGAGCATGGGGCCCGCCTTCCCTGCTCCTGGCCTGGGCGCCCCGGCGTCCTTGCAGGACTGGGCCCCTGCCCGCCACTCTTCCCATGCCCCGCCCCCGCCGAGCTCCGGGGGCCTCCCCCTGGCCTAGCTCCCGCCTGGAAGCATCCTCCTTAGGCACGGGGTCGATGACGGCCTGCTGTTTCAGTCCAGCTATTTCTGAGCATAATCGTGTTAGCTGATGAGTACGGCCTTGGTCCAGTAGGCAGCGAGGAGAAGGTGCTGGGCCTGGCTGTCGCCGCTCAGCTCTGGCTGCAGTGCAGGCCTGGGGGGGAGGGGGGGGCTCCATGGCCTGAGCCCACATGGGTGTTGCTGGGATAGCAGAACATGGAGGACTGCCTTGGGTTCCATCTGAGGATCTCTTGGTCTTTTCCTGTAAGAGCCTTGCGTGGCTCATTCAATTGCTACACTTGCCTCCACAGCATTCTGTAAACACTCAATGTGCAATGTGTTGAAAGGCTGTTAGGGGAGATTAATTCATGTAGACCACTTTAACCTGCATGCTTCCCCACGTCTGCCATCTCCTGAAATTGCATTGCGTTCAGCACTGGGATTCCTTTATGGGCCTGGCCGTGGCCGGCTGCCAGCTGCCCACTGCCACTGCTTGCAATAAGGAGGAAAAAACGTCATCCAAGGATGTGTTTCCGTGCTGTATCGACACAGGTCGACAAGTAAGAACGGCATATGTGTAAGATATGCAATGTGATGCTGGGAGAGACATAGACATTGAAGGTGTTTACCGTAAGTAAGGCCACTGGGCTGTCCATCACTCTGGGGCAGCATGCTGAGATCTGGTGAGATTCTTAGCACTTGGGCCGTCTTCCGCTGCTTTCCCAGGCCGTGGCAGGGAGCCAGATGGGAAGAGGAGCAGCCGGGACTCGAACCAGTGCCCATATGGGGTGCCAGCACCACAGGTGGAGGCTTAACCTACTATGCCGCAGCGCGGGCCCACCGATTTTATTCTTAACTATTTATTTATGTGAAAGGTAGGGTGCAAGACAGGCAGACAGAGACAGATCTTCCACTTGTTGGTTCACTTCTCAAATGCCTGCAACAGCCAGGATAGGCCAGGCTGGAAGTAACCCGGAAGCGATGAAGCCCCTCAGGACCGCCTGGGGCTACTTGGTCACCTCCCGCCGCCCCCAGTCTGCCGTGGGAGGCCCAGCGAAAACCTCTGTGCATTTCCACTGTTGACAGCGGAGACTCACCCGAATGTGGCCCTGGTGACTACTTGGCTCTCTTACAGAAGCAGTGGCTCACCCAAAGGACCACATCCGGGGCCGAGAGAGTAAGACGGAGCCCGGACCACGCTGAGGGCAAGTGGAGACGCAGAGAGGCTGACCATGTCAGCTGTTGTGAGCACGCACGGTCAGCTCCTCACACGCTCCATGCACTTCACATGTGACTTCATGGGCACACACTGTCAGCTCCTCACGTGCTTCACGCATTTCCACATGTGACTTCCAGAGCGCACACGGTCAGCTCCTCACGTGGCTCCATGCACCTCACACGTGACTTCCTGAGCACACGGTCAGCTCCTCATGTGGCTCCACGCACTTCCACACGTGACTTCATGCGTGCACAGCCCGGTCCTGTGGGGAGCTGGCCCTCTGGCCTTACACCTGAAATGGTCAGCCTCGTTGTGGGGAGTGGAACTGACCGTCGGCTGCCGTACACTTTGCCTTCGTGTCCCCAAGAGCTGCCGCAGTGGAGTTGGTGGGGGTCACTGGAGCGGGCCGGGCCCCGGGGCCCCTCAGGGCTGCTGCTGTCACAGCGGGAGGCAGGGACGCCTCTCCTTGGAAGCTGGAGCTGTCCATTTCGCAGAAAAGGGAGGAGGGAAAGCAACCATCCAGCTGAGGCAGCGGAAGGGACAGCAGCCCAACAAGGAGGGGCGTCGGGCGGGAGGAGCCCCGCCGTGACTCCGACTCCTAGAGCCGCAGGCGAGTCGTCTCTTCCCACATCTGCTCCCCCAGAATCAGGCACGGGTGCGGGTCCCGGGAGGGGGCGGGGCGGCTGGGCAGGCAGGAGCTTAGATGCAGCGGGAGGCTCCGCCTGGGAGGTCTGTGAACCCCCGGCAGCCGCCTCCAGGGTGCGTCTGGACGTGGAGGAGCCAGCGGAGGAGCTACCACGGAAGCCGGCAGACCATTGAGGCCCCAGCCCCGGGGCTCCGCCCGTTTTCCTGTTCCCGCGGGCAGCAACAGCGCAGAAGGAACTATTTCCGGCCGGTGGGCTCCTTCCCTCTGCCCGTCCTGTGCTGAGTTTCCGGAGCTCTCCTTCCTTGCCGGGTTGTCCTTTCCTTTGCTGGGTTGTGCTAAGCTGAGGGCTGCGTGTTCTTGCTCTAACTGACACACAAGCGCATACCTTTGTGGGGCGCAGTGGGACATTTTGGGGTGTGTATATGAGGTGAAATAATTAGGTCAGGCTGATCAGCACATCCGCCACCTCTGTCACTCACCGTGTTCCGTGTGGCCGTCTCAAACGCGCCGTCTTCGACACACGCGGTGCGTCATTAGCGCGGCCATTGGCCTCACTGTCCTCCTGCTGCCCAGCTCTGAGTCCCCGACAACAGCCTGCCATGCCGTCTCCCCTCCCCACCGCTGTAACTGGGCTCTGCTACCGGGAGGTGGATGCTCAGGGGAGGCGGGCGACGGCTCGGTTCTGTGCCGTCTGCGTCAGCCTTGAAGGCAGGACTCGGCCCCCCTCCTGCACCGGGTGTACCCGTGTGGTTGTGCAGAGCCTGGGCAGGGGACCAACACTGCCCGGGGTGGGGGTGGGGCACAGTTCTGCACTCACGGCTCTGCGCATGCCGGGAGTGCCGAGCGGGGCACGGCAAGGAAGGGACCGGCACTGACCTGGCTGACCCCCTCCTCCTCTCTCTCCACCCTCGCCGCTTTCCCAGGCGCAGGAGCAGGCAGCAGGACTGGAAGCGGCGCAGCCAGGGTAGAACCACGGCTCACATGGGATGTCGGTGTCGCGGGCGGCGGCTCTACCCGCTCTGCCGCACGCCGGCCCCTGAGTTCCTGTCTTATTTAAGTGTCTCTTCATGTGACTCAGGGAACAACAGGTAGCTGACTGTGCTAGCGGGAGCCACGAGAACGCAGTTCACACAGGCACAAGGCAGACGTCGGAGACAGGGGACGCCTGGCACTGGGGCTGAAAATCACTATTTTGCTGTCACAACCTCTTGGTTTTTCTCTTGCTCAAGTTGACAACTGCCCTGTGGTTTCAGGAACCAGAGCTCAGGGCTGGCATTTGGCAGAGCAGGTAAGACGCCGGGCGGGTGGGCAGGGTGCCAGCACCCATGTCAGAGAGCCTGGGTTCCCGTCCCAGCTCCACTGCGAGTTTCAAGTCTCAGCCAGCAGGAGCCGGCCCCGGCCCTTGGGCTCCTGCTGTGGCCTTGCTGGGCTGTACCAGCCCACGCCCTGTTGTCGCAGGCGCTGGGGGTTGAACCAGCAAACGCGAGCTCTGAGCCTCTCTCTCTCTCTCTCTCTCTCTCTCTCCCTCCCTCTCTCCCTCTCTCCCTCTCTCTCTCTCTCCCTCTCTCCCTCTCTCTCTCTCTCTCTCTCTCTCTCCCTCTCTCCCTCTCTCCCTCTCTCCCTCTCTCCCTCTCTCCCTCTCTCTCTCTCTCTCTCCATCTCAGCTACAGTTTAAAAAAGAAAGAAAACACATCAGAACTTAAGGCTGAGGACCAAGGCAGAGAACCACATGAGAATCGCATTAGAAGCGACAGGCGGACAGCAGGTGCACCGGGGCCGGCTGCTGCTCCAGGGACCGTCTGGACGTGCAGTAACTCTGAGAGCTCTGGGGCTCCGGGGTCGTTTCTGCAGAGGACGGAGCCGCGCTGCACAGATACATCCCCCGCTCCCGTGTTGGGCACTGCTGCTCTAAGCACGGCCTTTGGGATTCAGTCTGACCTCCAGTCAGGCAGGATGAAACGGATTTCCTGTGTGACCTCTTGCCGGGGGAAGCGACTTCCTCGTGACTGAGACAACGGACTTTAGGCTCTGCGCACCTGTTCCAGCCGTTATTCCAACTGCACCAGCCAGGGGAAAGAGGAAGAACCCGTATACATGCACATGCTACACAGAACAGATATGACACACAGAGTCTATATGATACAAGTGCTACATAGAACCATATGACACGCATGCCACACAGAACACATATGACACACACATGCTACACAGAACCCTTGTGATACATACATGCTACATAGAACCCTTATGACACACACATGCTACAGAGAACCAGTATGGCATACACATGCTACATAGAACCCATATGACACACATGTGCTACACAGAACCTGTATGGTATGCATACACTAA
Organism: Sylvilagus floridanus; assembly: GCA_949820135.1. Classification (NCBI taxonomy): domain Eukaryota; kingdom Metazoa; phylum Chordata; class Mammalia; order Lagomorpha; family Leporidae; genus Sylvilagus; species Sylvilagus floridanus. The sequence continues at coordinate 179,368,786 of OX463233.1, forward strand.
GAGGTGCATTGCAAAGAGCTGGCTAAGGGCTGGCTCACGGCGCAGTGAGTTAAGCCATCGCCTGTGACTCCAGGATCCCGAATCGGAAGCTCTGGCTAGAGCCCCAGCTACCCCAGTTCCATTCCCGCTTCCTGCCGATGCACCCGGGGAGGCAGCAGAAGACGGCCAAGTGCTTGGGCCCCTGACACGGCCTGGCTGTCGTGGCCAGCAGATGGGAGAGCTCTCTGTCATTTTGCCTTTGAAATAAATAAGTAATTTTGGGGGTAAAATCGGCCTATGGGACTGTACGCTTGGATAAGCATGTCCGATTTTGCAGGCGAGGCCTCACATGGCGACTGATAATTCGGGCGTGGCCTGTGAATGGAGGCAGAATGTGTTTCTCCTCCAGGAACACTCAGTCTGGCTCGCAGCGCTGTTCAGCAGATTGAGCGCCTTGATCAGAGCCTCTTCCTTAGTCCCTGGTGACAGATGTTCCTGCGTCACAGAGACCTCCCGGCAGCACCAGCCTGAGTATCTGCTGAGTACCTGCCGTCGCCGCACGGCACGGCTCTCCCTGGAGACGCTGGCACCCCCCGGCTCTCCCTGGAGACGCTGGCACCCCCCGGCTCTCCCTGGAGACGCTGGCACCCCCCGGCTCTCCCTGGAGACGCTGGCACCCCCCGGCTCTCCCTGGAGACGCTGGCACGGCACGGCTCTCCCTGGAGACGCCGCACGGCACGGCTCTACCTGGGGTCACTGCCACAGCACAGCCCTACCCGGATACACCAGCCTGGCCCAGCCTGGCTCTACCTGGAGACGCCGGCACGCCCCGGCTCTACCTGGAGACGCTGGCATGGCGTGGTTTGCACACAAAACTGACCCTCACACAGCCTCGCGGCCTCAGTCCTTGCTTGGTAAAATGGGCATTACACAGGAGCTCCTGGAGGGGACGTGGCCAGGATGAACGAGACAATCACAGGAACACTGACTGCTCATCAGGGTGCTTAGCAAACGCCTGGCACTGAGCTGCCTGCTGTGTCTCTAGAGTTGCCAAGGGACCAGGCACGAGGCGCCCCAGCACGGGGTGGCGAGTGGTGAGAGGGTCATTGGATTCCAGGGCTTCATAGCAGCACTTAGCATGACGTACAACCGCCCTGGCATTTGTCCGGCGACACCCACGTTGGCGTGTCCGGCTTGGACTCCCAGCTTCCTGCTGACCCTGGGGGCCAGCAGGTGGCGGCTCAGGGAGCTGAGATCCTGCCCCCGGGTGGGAGACCTGAGACCTGGACGGAGCCCCCAGCTCCGACTCCCGGCTCAGCCCATCTCCAGCCTCCGGGGTTCGGGGAAGAACCAGCAGGTGGGAGCTCTGTCGGCTCCTTTCACTCCTTCCAAATGACACAGATGGTTCTTCACAAAGCGGGGAAGACGTGTGCTTGGGGCTTTGAGGGACTGAAGGACAGGCAGAGATTCCACGGCCCCGGGGGCTCAGAGACACTAACACGGGCCAGGAAATGCATGAGAACCAATTCCACGTGCGAGTTTGCAAACCGAAGTCCTTTCCCCTGGAATGTCCACCTGGGAAAAGCGACGGACGCGTCTTATTTTCCAGGGGTTTTCAAAGGTGGCAATCAATGTAGCTCCATTTCTTTTCTCTCTCTCTGTCTCTTTTTCTAGAATACAGCCTGGTGCCCTGGCACACGTGGTCTTGTCATTTAGTTGCAAACCAGCGACTTCGTCAAAACCATCCACCTAATCTCAGCCGTCCTTGTACTAGCTGCTGACGGCTGTTGGCATAAATCCAGTGTTAACTTTTTTTTTTTTTTTGACAGGCAGAGTGGACAGTGAGAGAGAGAGACAGGTCTTCCTTTTGCCGTTGGTTCACCCTCCAATGGCCGCCGCGGCCGGAGCGCTGCAGCCGGCGCACCGCGCTCGTCCGATGGCAGGAGCCAGGAGCCAGGTGCTTTTTCCTGGTCTCCCCATGGGGTGCAGGGCCCAAGCACCTGGGCCATCCTCCACTGCACTCCCGGGCCACAGCAGAGAGCTGGCCTGGAAGAGGGGCAACCGGGACAGAATCCGGTACCCCGACCGGGACTAGAACCCGGTGTGCCGGCGCCGCAAGGCGGAGGATTAGCCTGTTGAGCCACAGCGCCGGCTAACTTTTTTATTAACACATGACATTTATGTAGGGCCTACTTCAGAAGCTCACCCGATCCTGAAAACCACTGCCCCGCCGTGACCTGTTCTAGAGACGAACTCCTCAGATCCAGACTGTCGGAGGGCAGGATCCGGTCACAGAATCCACAGCTCTGAGATGCCAGAGGTGGGAGGTCTGAGCCACATCACGGCTCATCCGCTCAGAAACTAAAAACCGGGGGGGGCCTGGCCCGGCTGTGCCTCCTTATTTGAACACCTCATTCCAGACTCGTTTTAAATTTGCGAACCTCGTGGAGTGGCGCCACATTGTTCCATGGGCCCGCGGCCTCCACCCGCCTCTCACGTCAGCGTATTTGTCGCTGGGCTGCGCTGCACCTGCCTCCGCTGTTTCGTCCGCTTCCCTGGTGAGCAGCCTTCTGCTGGAGCGTCCGTAGGCTTGGGTTTGGTTTTCTTTGGCTCCCACGTACGAGGGAGACCACGCCGTATTGGGCTGCCGTGCCTGGCTCATTTCGCTCAGTGCTGGGCGGGCGTCAGGGCCCCCTCGCAGCTCCAGCAGCACCGCGACTGAGACGGCAGGCGAGCGGCGACCGTGGCCTCGCAGTCCCGCCGGCGGCACCCAGCCCTCCCCGACCGCCCTGCGGGAGCCCATGTAGACAGTGCCCCGGGCCGGGACTCTTGCCTGTCTCATTCACGGGAAGTCACTAAAAACCGCCCGGGACACACAGGCCTGAGACGTGGCCCGAGGGGGTGTGAGGCCGGCCAGCAGGGGTCTTGGGGGCTGGCTGTGAGGGGCACCTCCCTCGTCCCTTTCCATTTCACACTCGGCCAAAGCCAACTGCCCAGCTTGGGCCTGGTTACAGTGGGAATTCCAGAAACGGGCCCTGAGCCACGGCTGAGCTCCGTCAGCCTGGGCAGAGGCCCGGCTTTCTGACTGCAGCGTGGAAGTAGCCGTGGGGATCCCACCCCGCCTCTGTTGCCAGGCTGGAGGCCTCTGCGCAGCCGGCCCTGTCCGTGCCCTCGTCCCCACTCCCCCTTCTCCTCCCTTTCTGCCCCTTTTAGAAGTCTTCCTCCTTCTAACTTGCACGTTGGGAAGAGGCTGGTCCTCCCCACAGTGGCCTCTCTGTGCGCTGGGAAGGGGCTGGTCCTCCCCCAATGGCCTCTGTGTGTACTGGGAAGAGGCTGGTCCTCCCCCAGTGGCCTCTGTGTGCACTGGGAAGGGGCTGGTCCTCCCCAGTGGCCTCTGTGTGCACTGGGAAGAGGCTGGTCCTGCCCACAGTGGCCTCTGTGTGCACTGGGAAGAGGCTGGTTCTCCCCCAGTGGCCTCTGTGTGCACTGGGAAGGGGCTGGTCCTCCCCAGTGGCCTCTGTGTGCACTGGGAAGAGGCTGGTCCTCCCCACAGTGGCCTCTCTGTGCGCTGGGAAGGGGCTGGTCCTCCCACAGTGGCCTCTGTGTGTGGGAAGAGGCTGGTCCTCCCCCAATGGCCTCTGTGTGTGCTGGGAAGGGGCTGGTCCTCCCCCAGTGGCCTCTGTGTGCTCTGTGGAAGAGGCTGGTCCTCCCCACAGTGGCCTCTCTGTACGCTGGGAAGGGGCTGGTCCTCCCCACAGTGGCCTCTGTGTGTGGGAAGAGGCTGGTCCTCCCCCAATGGCCTCTGTGTGTGCTGGGAAGGGGCTGGTCCTCCCCCAATGGCCTCTGTGTGCGCTGGGAAGGGGCTGGTCCTCCCCCAATGGCCTCTGTGTGCACTGGGAAGAGGCTGGTCCTCCCCAGTGGCCTCTGTGTGCGCTGGGAAGGGGCTGGTCCTCCCCCAATGGTCTCTGTGTGTACTGGGAAGAGGCTGGTCCTCCCCAGTGGCCTCTGTGTGCGCTGGGAAGGGGCTGGTCCTCCCCCAGTGGCCTCTGTGTGCGCTGGGAAGGGGCTGGTCCTCCCCAGTGGCCTCTGTGTGCACTGGGAAGGGGCTGGTCCTCCCACAGCGGCCTCTGTGTGTGGGAAGAGGCTGGTCCTCCCCACAGTGGCCTCTCTGTGCGCTGGGAAGGGGCTGGTCCTCCCCACAGTGGCCTCAGTGTGTGGGAAGAGGCTGGTCCTCCCCCAATGGCCTCTGTGTGCGCTGGGAAGGGGCTGGTCCTCCCACAGTGGCCTCTGTGTGTGGGAAGAGGCTGGTCCTCCCCCAATGGCCTCTGTGTGTGCTGGGAAGGGGCTGGTCCTCCCCCAGTGGCCTCTGTGTGCTCTGTGGAAGAGGCTGGTCCTCCCCACAGTGGCCTCTCTGTACGCTGGGAAGGGGCTGGTCCTCCCCACAGTGGCCTCTGTGTGTGGGAAGAGGCTGGTCCTCCCCCAATGGCCTCTGTGTGTGCTGGGAAGGGGCTGGTCCTCCCCCAATGGCCTCTGTGTGCGCTGGGAAGGGGCTGGTCCTCCCCCAATGGCCTCTGTGTGCACTGGGAAGAGGCTGGTCCTCCCCAGTGGCCTCTGTGTGCGCTGGGAAGGGGCTGGTCCTCCCCCAATGGCCTCTGTGTGCACTGGGAAGAGGCTGGTCCTCCCCAGTGGCCTCTGTGTGCGCTGGGAAGGGGCTGGTCCTCCCCCAATGGCCTCTGTGTGTACTGGGAAGAGGCTGGTCCTCCCCAATGGCCTCTGTGTGCGCTGGGAAGGGGCTGGTCCTCCCCCAGTGGCCTCTGTGTGCGCTGGGAAGGGGCTGGTCCTCCCCAGTGGCCTCTGTGTGCACTGGGAAGGGGCTGGTCCTCCCACAGCGGCCTCTGTGTGTGGGAAGAGGCTGGTCCTCCCCACAGTGGCCTCTCTGTGCGCTGGGAAGGGGCTGGTCCTCCCCACAGTGGCCTCTGTGTGTGGGAAGGGGCTGGTCCTCCCCCAATGGCCTCTGTGTGTACTGGGAAGAGGCTGGTCCTCCCCAATGGCCTCTGTGTGCGCTGGGAAGGGGCTGGTCCTCCCACAGCGGCCTCTGTGTGCGCTGGGAAGGGGCTGGTCCTCCCCAGTGGCCTCTGTGTGCACTGGGAAGGGGCTGGTCCTCCCACAGCGGCCTCTGTGTGTGGGAAGAGGCTGGTCCTCCCCACAGTGGCCTCTCTGTGCGCTGGGAAGGGGCTGGTCCTCCCCACAGTGGCCTCTGTGTGTGGGAAGGGGCTGGTCCTCCCCCAATGGCCTCTGTGTGTACTGGGAAGAGGCTGGTCCTCCCCAATGGCCTCTGTGTGCGCTGGGAAGGGGCTGGTCCTCCCCCAGTGGCCTCTGTGTGCGCTGGGAAGGGGCTGGTCCTCCCCAGTGGCCTCTGTGTGCACTGGGAAGGGGCTGGTCCTCCCACAGCGGCCTCTGTGTGTGGGAAGAGGCTGGTCCTCCCCACAGTGGCCTCTCTGTGCGCTGGGAAGGGGCTGGTCCTCCCCACAGTGGCCTCTGTGTGTGGGAAGGGGCTGGTCCTCCCCCAATGGCCTCTGTGTGCGCTGGGAAGGGGCTGGTCCTCCCCCAATGGCCTCTGTGTGCACTGGGAAGAGGCTGGTCCTCCCCAGTGGCCTCTGTGTGCGCTGGGAAGGGGCTGGTCCTCCCCCAATGGCCTCTGTGTGTACTGGGAAGAGGCCGGTCCTCCCCAGTGGCCTCTGTGTGCGCTGGGAAGGGGCTGGTCCTCCCCCAATGGCCTCTGTGTGTACTGGGAAGAGGCTGGTCCTCCCCAGTGGCCTCTGTGTGCGCTGGGAAGGGGCTGGTCCTCCCCAGTGGCCTCTGTGTGCGCTGGGAAGGGGCTGGTCCTCCCCAGTGGCCTCTGTGTGCACTGGGAAGGGGCTGGTCCTCCCCAGTGGCCTCTGTGTGCGCTGGGAAGGGGCTGGTCCTCCCCAGTGGCCTCTGTGTGCGCTGGGAAGAGGCTGGTCCTCCCCAGTGGCCTCTGTGTGCGCTGGGAAGGGGCTGGTCCTCCCCAGTGGCCTCTGTGTGCGCTGGGAAGGGGCTGGTCCTCCCCCAGTGGCCTCTGTGTGCACTGGGAAGGGGCTGGTGCTCCCCAGTGGCCTCTGTGTGCTCTGGGTCTTTGCAGCAGCTCTCTGACTGTCCGGCAAGGAGCAGCCCAGGCCTGCTTGTAGCCAGTCCCCCTGGGGGTGAGGGCAGCTTTTCTAAGAATTAAAGTGTTACATCAATGCCAGCCCCTGGGAGACCGAACCCAGGCCCCTGGCTTCTGCCTGGCCCAGTCCTGGCTGTTGTGAGCATTTGAGGTATGAACCAGCAGATGTAAGATCTCTCTCTCTCTCCTTTTCAAATAAAATGAAAATAAATACATGAAAATTTCAAAAATCTAAGAAGCACGCAGGAAGCTAACCTAGCTTCATCAGCTTGGGCACATTCGGTTTTCAGGCTCCCAGCGCCAGCCAGGCTAAGCGCTAATGAGCTATTAAAAGGCTCATAAAAGCACATTAACATTTTACAGCTGCCTCGCCTCCAGGGAGGCATCAGGTTCCAACCGGTCTGCAGCGGCCTGGTGAGGCAGGGCCTGGGGAGGCTGGGCCTGGGGAGGCTGGCTCTCCTGAGGCCTGTGCCTGGAGGAGATGGGCGTGACCTGCAGGGAGCTGACCGCCAAGCAGGGCAGAAAACCCACCGCTGGGCCTCGGCAGCCGCGTGCGTGTCACGGGCGTGTGCGGGGCACAGAAGGAGCCCTCCTGCCACGGCTGCTTCAGGCGCTGTATTGACAGGACGGCTGCCGCGGCCTGGGACAGCCTGCCAGGGACCGGGGCGGGCACCTCCCTGCGGCCAGGGACGCCCTGCCAGGGACCGGGGCGGGCACCTCCCGGAGGAGTCCATTCCCCCCCTGCAGAGCCCACTGGCCCGCTCCGTGGCAGGCTCCATGCCAGGCAGCGTGGCAAGGCACCGGGCGTGGAGACCCCTGCAGGAGCCGTGCAGTCTGCATGGCGGGGGGTTCAGGGCGCCCACCGTGTCTGCTCACAGGCCGGGGGGGTTACGTGAGGGCGAGCCAGACCCAGGTCTCTGGGAACCCAACCTTAAGTAAAGGGGTGAGCGGGAGCACAAAGCATTCAGCCCTCAGGCTGAAATGCGGCAACGTCCCTCCCAAACACGGGGACAAGCAGGAGGGGGAAGGAGCCTGCCCGGGGTCACGGCCGTCTCGGTGGCGAGCAGGGGCCGCCTTGGCGTCCTGTTGTCACAGCCTGAGCCTGGGGCCCTTCCTCCAACAGCAGGCAGAAGGGACCCAGAAGGGACATCAAGGAAGGGACCCCTGGCGCGTGTTTCCCGCCTGCCACCAGCCTCCTCCTGCCCTGCACACGACTTAATGCAGCGCTTAGTGTCTGTCCAAGGCCCGGTGACAGACTCCGGTGCTGACGCAGCGGTCGCCTGGGAAGCTGAGCAGTGGGCACTCTGCGGTCGCTCATGCGTGCAGGAAACCGGCTTTGGCTCCTGGCTTTCTGTCTCCCTGTCTGTGCGTCCTGCCCGCCTCCCCCTCCACGCTGTCGCTCTGGGCAGAGGCGGCTGCCAGTGCAGCGAGGAGCAGGGGTTCGAGGCGATGCTGAGGGCCTCGGCCATTCCCGCTCCAGGATTACCGTTACCACTTCCGCATTTGAAGCAAGTTCCAAGCACCCCCAGTGCTTGTGGGGTGCCCCACTGCCCCCCCAGAGTCACTAGACACCAATCCAAAGGAACCTCATTCGGTATTTCGCGATGGCGTCCTCCCAGCACACGCCCTGACTCTGGTCCTAAAAGGTGGTGGCTTTGCCAGTCCGTGCCGGGAGAGCTGGGTATCTGCAGGGTGGGAGGCCCCACCCACCGAGCCCTCCATGACCAGCAGCGGGCGCTCAGCCGAGTCTCCAATGGCCTCCCGCAGCATCGAGGGCTTAGCTGTCTCCCCGCGGCCCAGGCTGGAGGTGAACGTCTGGTGTCCAGCGCCATCTCCTGTGCGTGCAGCTGAGAGCGATTGTCCCTTTCTGGGGAGCTGCAGTGCGCACAGGCCCCAGACTCGTCTCCTGCTGTCACTGCGGTCTCTCACGTGCAGGCCTCTCCTGCCCACTGCCTGCGTGGGGAGAAATCCATCAGCGTGGCCGACCGCCTTGGCTTGGTTCTGGGGCTAGTGGGAAGGGTCCGCCCTGCAGCACTGGGCTCACGTGGGCACACGACTTTCTCAGGGTTAGCAAGTTTCCCTGTTAGTCTGAGGTTATTCAGCACATTTTGAAATCTTTTTTTTTAAATGGCATTTTAAAATAGTGTTACTGCGTCTGTGGAGTGATCATGGAATTTATATCCTTCATTACATGGTATTTTGCAAAAATTGACTTATGTGTGTTAAAGCGACACATTTCTTGGGATAATGCCCCTGCATCCTGCTGCAAATCTTTTATAATCTTATTTATTTATTTGTATAGAGACAGAGACACTGCTGATTCACTCCCCCAGATGTCCACAGTGGCCACAGCTGGGCCAGTCCAGGTCACCCATGTGGGTGGCAGGGACACCTCCTTGAGTCATCATTGCTGCCACCCAGAGTCGAGCTCAGCAGGAAGACGCTCGAGGCTGGGTCTCCTAGATGGGTGACAGGTGACAGTGTTCCCTGTCAGTTAGCCAGCACGGGCGGGTGACAGGCGAGAGCATTCCTGTCCATTACGCAGCATGGATGGGTGATAGGTGACAGCACTCTCTGTCAGTTACCCAGCAATGATGGGTGACAGGCGACAGTATTCCCTGTCAGTTACCCAGCATGGACAGGTGACAGGCAACAGCACTCTCTGTCAGTTACCCAGCACGGACGGGTGACAGGTGACAGCGTTCCCCATCAGTTACCCAGCATGGGCAGGTGACAGACAACAGCATTCCCTGTCAGTTACCCAGCATGGACAGGTGACAGGCAACAGTGCTCCCTATCCGTTACCCAGCAATGACGGGTGACAGGTGACAGTGCTTCCCGTCAGTTACCCAGCATGGACGGGTGACAGGCGACAGCACTCTCTGTCAGTTACCCAGCACGGACGGGTGACAGGTGACAGCATCCCCGTCAGTTACCCAGCACGGGCAGGTGACAGACAACAGCACTCTCTGTCAGTTACCCAGCATGGGCGGGTGACAGGTGACAGTGTTCCCTGTCAGTTACCCAGCACGGGCAGGTGACAGACAACAGCACTCTCTGTCAGTTACCCAGCATGGACAGGTGACAGGCAACAGTGCTCCCCATCCATTACCCAGCAATGATGGGTGACAGGCGACAGTATTCCCTGTCAGTTACCCAGCACAGATGGGTGACAGGTGACAGTGTTCCCTGTCAGTTACCCAGCATGGGCGGGTGATAGGTGACAGCATCCCCGTCAGTTACCCAGCACAGGCAGGTGACAGACAACAGCATTCCCTGTCAGTTACCCAGCATGGACAAGTGACAGGTGACAGCACTCTCTGTCAGTTACCCAGCATGGGCGGGTGACAGGTGATAGTGTTCCCTGTCAATTACCCAGCATGGACGGGTGACAGGCGACAGCACTCTCTGTCAGTTACCCAGCACGGGCAGGTGACAGATAACAGCACTCTCTGTCAGTTACCCAGCATGGACAGGTGACAGGCAACAGTGCTCCCCATCCGTTACCCAGCAATGACGGGTGACAGGTGACAGTGTTTCCCATCAGTTACCCAGCACGAAGCCCCTTCGCTTTACTGTCGCCAGAAGCACACAGTTAAGTCCGAATCATGAGTGGTTGGACGCTGTTGCCTAATTTTCTAGCTTTTATAACAATAATTTAGACATTTTTCCTCCCTAACTGAAGATCCGTCATAATATTCGTATTTTCTGTTGACTGTACTCCAGACACCAATTCATTGCTAATGTTTTGTTCCTGCCTTGTAGATTTTGATTTCCATATGAACCAGACAGCTTTATTTTTAATTCCTGGTTAGGCTGCCTCAGGTAAGACAGCACTGGTGACTGCACTGTGAGCCGGCAGCGTGAGCCAGAGACCCTCGGCACTCCACCCCAGAGCTGATCCTTCTCGGGACCCAGCTGCATGCTCCTCCCCAGGGCTGCCTCCCTCCCAGGGCTGCCCCCTCCTTCCAGGGCTGCCCCCTCCTCCCTCCCAGGGCTGCCCCCTCCTCCCTCCCAGGGCTGCCCCCTCCTCCCTCCCCAGGGCTGCCTCCTCCTCCCAGGGCTGCACCCAGCACCTCCGGGCCTGCAGCTCTGGGCCCGGACATCTGTCTGAGCTCCTAGGCCCTGTGTGAGCACTGCTCTCATGTTCACTTCTTTTGGAGAGTGTTGAGCTAAGGGAACAACAACCAAAGCTCCTTACTTGTGTTTGGTGCTTAGCTCCGTTAGACGCCTGCCCTGCAAACAGTGAAGCGGCTCCCGACGCTTTCCACTCAGTTCCTGCGTCTCCCAGGATGCCCCAGTTCCTGGGACTGGGGAGAGGGACGGGACGCTGACTGCTGTTAGCCGGCCACTCACACGGAGACCCTGCTGCCCCTCAGCTCCCTGAGCCCACTCCTTTCTTCTGGGTTAGAATCACCTCCAGGAGCATCTCCCTCACTGAGCCACAGCAGCGAGAGAGAGAGAGAGAGAGAGAGAATCTTCTAACCCCGTCACTCCCTCAAATGCCTGACACAGCCATGGCTGGGCCTGGCCAAAGCCAGGAGTGAGAACTCAGTGTAGCTCCCCCAAGGGGGTGGCAAGGATCCAAGCACTTGAGCCGCTGCCGGCTCCCTGCCAGAGTGGGCATGAGCAGGGCGCTGCAGTGGGACGCGGCATCCCACGGACATCGTAAACGCTGCACCAGGCGCCCGCCGCGCTCAGACACCTGCAAGCAGACGTCATCCTCGGGCTCAGCAACGGCCCAGGACGGCCTTGATGGGGCGACCCAGGGCCCAGGCTGCTCTCCAAAGCGGCTGGTCTTGTCAGGGCGGGGAGACGGCCTGTGGCAAGTGACCAGTCCCGCCCCCTCTACCCAGATCCCACGGGGTGAGGACTGGGCAGTGGCGCTTCCCTGAACAAAAGCAGAGTGTCAAAGAAGCAGAAGTGAGTCTCGGGCTGTCCAAACAGCCATTTCTACACAGGCACACCTGCTCTTACACAGCTCTTGGTCCAGGAGAAATAAAACCTGGACAGCTCATGTGTACTTAACACCACCTAATCCAGGCACTGCCACAGGGGATTCACACGTCTTAGTTCCCGAAGGGTCCAGACTTCAGAGGGAGGTGGTGCTAGCATGCCCATTTTACAGATGGGGAAGCTGAGCCAGGATCCCCATGGGGAAGCCAAGCCAGGATCCCTGCGTGAAAGCTGATCCAAGATTTCTCTAGGGAAGCTGATTCAGGATCCCCACGGGGAAGCTGAGCCAGGATCCCTGAGGGGAAGCTGAGCCAGGATCCCCATGGGGAAGCCAAGCCAGGATCCCTGCATGGAAGCTGAGCCAGGATCCCTATGGGATTGTATCGGATTGGAACCCAGGTGCCTCAGCCTTGTCCATACTCACGGACTGGCCCAGCTGACCTCCTGGCCTCACTGTGGCCTTCCACAAGTCGGTTCAGCTCTGAGCCTGAGGGCAGGTGACAGCCACCTCCCACGGCCTGTTGCTGCTCAACTGTGCCATCTCTCGTCAGGTCAGTCAACCCCAGAATGTTCAGGTGCCTTGGGAGGCGAAACAGCTCTCAGCCGCGGGTGATGCGAAATGTGGATCCCAAGGCAGACGTGAGGCTCATTGCTCTCTGTGACCACTGCTCCCCGGGGAGGTCGGTGGGCTTCCCAGGAAGTCTGCGGGTGTGAACTCCAGGTGTATGTGGGGGCTCTTCCTGCGGCTGCCGGCTGGGTCCTCTTTCCCCGCGAGCCGCGGTCAGTCACTGCTGTTATAGCTCATCCTCCAGTGGCCACTGCCCTGAGATCTGAGTGGACGGCACCCCAGAGGCTCACTAAGTGACCTGATACTGAGTGGACGGCATGCCAGCAAGTGGCCAAGCCTGAGCCCCTGTGTGCCACGTTTTCCAAGCTCTTCCTTTTTGAGTTGCTCCCTGTGAATTCTTCATTTTTACACGGATTTTGTAAACATCCAGGCACCCAACCTCCCACCGGGCTGGGCTCCTCACACTCTGCACTCACGTTTTCCCTCCTTTCTCTCGTGCTGTGATGACTGATGTCAGCCCCGTGCGGCTGTGTGGGGGCAGAGCCCACAGGCAGAGCTCACACCTGGATGAGCCGCTCTGGTTCCGCCACACTCCCTGCTGGGCGAGTGGTCTGATAAGTCCAAGACTCAGGGTCATTGTGCAATAGCAGGCTTGGTAATAGGAGATGCGGTACCATCCCCCAAGTTCCTTCTCGTGGTCTTCCTCGTGCCACCGGCTGGAGGAGAGGGCGCAGGACTCTGCAGCGTGAGTGGCAGGTGGCCGCACTCCCCGGGAGCCATTCGCCCCGGTCATCAGATGATGGGCAGCAGCCTGCAGGACGTCCGCGGAGGCTCTGCGTGTTTACAGGCTGGGGTGATTCAGGTGTCAAACAAGAAAAGCAGCCTGGTTGCCCAGCTCCATGGATAGTGGGCTGTTAGCCACCCTCCGTGATGTGTTTTTTCCATACGGATGCCTGTGTTTATGTGAAAGGCAGAGTTACAGAGAGAGGGGGAGAGACAGAGAGTTAGACAGAGACTTTCCGTCTGCTGCTTCATTCCTCAAATGGCCACAACAGCCAGGGCAGGACCAGGTCGAAACCAGGAGCCTGGAGCTCCATCTGGGTCTCCCATGTGGGTGCAGGGACCCAGCTACTTGGGACATCTTCTTTTTTATTTTAATGAAGTCTTTTTTTTTTGACAGGCAGAGTGGACAGTGAGAGAGAGAGACAGAGAGAAAGGTCTTCCTTTGCCGTTGGTTCACCCTCCAATGGCCGCTGCAGCCGGCGCACCGCGCTGATCCGAAGCCAGGAGCCAGGTGCTTCTCCTGGTCTCCCATGGGGTGCAGGGATCCAAGCACTTGGGCCATCCTCCACTGCCCTCCCGGGCCAAAGCAGAGAGCTGGCCTGGAAGAGGGGCAACCAGGACAGAATCTGGTGCCCCCACCAGGACTGGAACCCGGGGTGCCGGCGCCACAGGTGGAGGATTAGCCTAGTGAGTCGTGGCGCTGACTAAGCCATCTTCTGCTGCTTTCCCAGGCCGTTAGCAGGGAGCAGGCTCAGAAGTGGAGCAGCGGGGACTTGAACCGGCTTTGCAGGCGACGTCTTCTGTAAGTGAGGGAACCACTTAGTGACCCCAGGACTTTGTAATGCGATGCCCTCCTTGTGGCAGGGGCCCGTGGATCCTGACTGCACACTGGCTTCTCACTGAGGGGTCAAGCACTGGCGGAGCACTCCAAGTTCCACCTGAGCCTGAATGCGCCGTGGGCCCCAGGGGACGCGTGCGGAAGACAAAACGTCCACGTGGAGCCAGGCTGCGGGTCAGTGGGACTCGGGGAGAGCAGCATCTCACTTCACCCTAGCACTGAAGTGGAGGCTTCCTGCGAGTGAAAGAACCACCCTAACACACACACAGACACACAGACACACAGAACACACACACAGAGACACACACAGACACACAGACACACACATAGACACACAGACACACACACAGACACACAGACACGGAGACACACACAGACACTCACACACACAGACACACTCACAGAAACACACAGAGACACACACAGACACACACACAGACACACACATAGACACACAGACACACACATAGACACACACAGACACACATAGACACACAGACACACACACACAGACACACACAAACACACACAGACACATAGAACACACACACAGACACACATACAGTCACACACACAGTCACACACAGAGACACACACATAGACACACACAGACACACACAGACACAGTCACACACACACGGTCTCACACACACACACAGTCACACACACCCACAGTCACACACACACAGACACACACAGACACATACATAGACACACACAGACACACACAGTCACACACACACACACACACACACCCCTCACTAGGCAAATCAAACGCAGAACAGGGCTATTTGGAGCTGTCTTTCCCTGCAAGGCCCCTTGAGACCGCGCTGGAGTCAACACTCTGCACTGAACACGAACGGGTGCAGTAACGTCAGTGCCCCGCAGCACTGAGCGTCTCCAGGGACCAAGGCCCCTCGGACAACACAGAAGGAAGTCGTGGGGCCGCACAGTAGGTTGATCCTCCGCCTGTGGTGCCAGCATCCCATATGGGCGCCGGTTCTAGTCCCGGTTGCCCCTCTTCCAGTCCAGCTCTCTGCTGTGGCCCGGGAGTGCAGTGGAGGATGGCCCACGTGCTCGGGTCCCTGCACCCCATGGGAGACCAGGAGAAGCACCTGGCTCCTGGCTTCAGATCGGCACAGCGCCAGCCATTGTGGCCATTTGGGGAGTGAACCAGTGGATGGAAGACGCCCCTCTCTGTAACACTACCTCTCAGGCAACTAGATAAATATAAATACATATTATATATATGTATTTATATATATATATAAAATATAAATAATACATATATATACACACAAAGATGGAAGTTGTGGAGCAGCAGACAAGGGAGAAATGAAACTCTTTAAAGTAAGTGAGCAGGCCGGCGTCTGCAGCCGACACAGCCATGAAACACTGATGGAGCGATCAGGGCTCATCACTTTGTAGTCAGCGTGCTCCAGCCTCAAAGCTCTGTCTGTCACGGTGACAAAAGGGGGGCAAAGCCAGGAGGGGGGGGGTTGCTCCACATCCGTTCCAGCAGACAGCACGCAGACCAGTCATCCCTGCACCCTGGAGGCTGGGCCTTGGGGAGGGGCTGGGGAGTGGCTTGCAGACTGCATGGGAGAGCCGCCCTCACCTCCGGGTGGCACCTCGGAATCGGGGTTCATGTTGTAACTGCTGAGGGAACCATTGCAGGCTTCTGCACCACAGCATGGGAGACTGACAGTTCCCTGTCCTGTGCCTCCCGCCCTGTGCCCTCTATGGCGTCCGGCACCCCAGCACCGGAGACTGACAGTTCCCTGTCCTGTGCCTCCTGCCCTGTGTCCTCTACGGCGTCCGGCAGTTTCTCCAGCCTCTACCCCTAGATACCGGCGGCAAACACCCTTCTGTTGATGGAGCAAGGGTGAAAGTCTGAGATTTATTTCCGTTCCTGCCTCTGTGACCCCAGACCCCGCTCCGTGGGGGCACTCGCCCCGTCTGCCTCCCCACCAGTGAGCCCCACCTCTGCCTTCCTGAGCCACCTCCCTTGCTCTCTCCCTGAGCCCGCTGCTGGGGGGCCCAGCTACACCACTGAAGAAGCAGTCCCAGGAGACACGCTTCCCCTGGCCAGAGAGGAGCCCAGCTCAGCGACGACCCCGCCTCTAGCCCTCAGCTGGCTTCTGCCACTTAAACCCAGCGGGTAACTGAATTGTGGATTTCCGCCACGCTGTCACCCTTAGTGCACGCCGGAAGTTACCCCCTGTACGTACTTATTCCCTCTGAGCTCGTTCCGGCTGTGAGTTTGTGTCCCGGCTCCTCTTTGCTCTTGGCAGGGAGGCCACAGCCGTGTCCAGTCCTTGCTGCCCGTCCCCTGAGGGAAGCAGGGGGAGGAACACTGAGCTCTGCTGTGGAGGAGAGGTGGGAAGGAATGGGATGCACCGGACTTCACGAGCTGACAGCACAGAGCATGGGCTTCTGGGAAGATGGGAACCACAGAACAGGGACTGGGCTCCTTCGTTGGGGTCCTTTACTCCTCCAGTCGAGGGAAGGAGCTGGGGACAGCCTCAGGCTCGCGTCCGAGCCGCTCTGCAGTCGGGCAGGGGCACCGCCTCCTGTGGGGCGGCTGAGGTCCAGCTGGGGCCACAGAGCTCACACGGGTCACACTGGAGCTGTCAGGAGGTGGCGGAGGGTCTTGATGGCCACGGCTTCCCTTCCAGGGAGAAAGGAAACTTCTCCTCACTCACTTGTCAGTCAACCACTGTGCTTACAGTGGAAGATGAAGCCCTCACTCTTCCCTGCCTCCTAGTTAGCTTATTAACTGCACAGCTAGGGGTGGGCGTCAGGCACAGTGGCTGGGACACCTACAGCCCCTGGGCAGTGGCTGAATGTGGGCTGCGGCTCCACTGCCGATCCCAGCGTCCTGCTAACGGGAGGCATGGGAAGTAGCAGGTGTGGCTCAGGCACCCACGTGGGAGGGCTGGGTAGAGTTCTGGCTCCCGGCTGTCGCAGGCACCTGGGGAGTGAACCAGTAGACAGGAGACTGCTCGCTCGCTGTCTCCCCACTCCCGCCCTCCCCTGGGCTGTTTCTTCTCCCATGTCTCCCTTCCTTTCAAATAAAACAATTGAACAAATAAGAAGTTTTAGAATACACAGGTGAGCATGAGCTAGAGGCTGCGGCCCCCAGTGATTCTGAGAGTGAACCACGGATCCTCTGCAGCCTGTGAAGTGCAATGCAATGTTCCCAGCTTACAGTGGGTTAGCTGGGGCAGGACCCCATCGTGAGTATACGTATTTAAGGACATTAATCCATGAGCTCCTGTAGATACAGCTTAGCCATTGCGTTGAATGCCAAGCCTGTCTCACTGAGGAGTGACCTGGTGTTCGAACTGAGACTTCCATCCCAGTTATGCCTTCGGCACCTGCCGCACGTCTGCCGGGTTCCGGAACTGGACGCTCTGCTGAGTTCCCTGCAGCAGGAGTCGACACAGGCGCTCCTGATTGACACGGGTACTGCATGGACACGGGCACATTGTCGACACGGGCGCGGCATCGACACGGGATAGGATGCTCTTGCATGCACTCCTAAGACAGCGCTCACTTCTTCACAAGGAGGGCACTGGGATTACCCCAGTGGGGTGTCTAGAGTTAGATGGGCTTTGAGGCCTCCTCTGACCAGTACCATGCTTCAGACCACTTTCCTCCAAGTGAGGGCCTCTCAGTGGATCTCTGCGCCCCCTGGGGGGCTTCTCAGGTTTCAGCCAGACCGCCTCTGCGTCCTCCCTGACCCCGGTACCTGGCACAGCCAGCACCGCCCCCAGGACCTGCGGAGAAGGGGCGGTGCTTGTCTCCTCACATTTCATTGGCCAAAAGTGGATCACCCGACAATGCCTGGATCCCTCACTGTTGACAGGAGGATGGAGCGCGCTGATTGGGCAGCCGTGGCCCTGCTCTGAGGGCACCCATCAGATGTGAGTTTCACGGGGCCAACACGGTCTCCTGGATGCCCGGAAGGGTGCTGGTCTCACCTCTGTCGCAGTCAGCCCACAGATAATCACCCATCAGGGCAGGAGGTAGCAAGGCGGTGATCTCAAAAGTGACCTGCTAGAAAGTTCACCCTTTAACAGGTGTACTTACTTCTCAATGCCACGCACAAGAAACACATACGCAACCCAGACACTCGTTAATAAGGGCTTTCAGTAGGAAACATCATAAAGAGAAAATGAACTTATCCCTTCATTTTTTAAAGATTTTTTTTGACAGAGTTAGACAGTGAGAGAGAGAGAGAGAGAGAGAGAGAGAGAGAGAGAGAGAAAGGTCTTCCTTCCGTTGGTTCACCCCTCAGATGGCCACTATGGCCAGTGCGCTGAGCCAATCTGAAGCCAGGAGCCAGGTGCTTCTCCTGGTCTCCCATGGGGTGCAGGGCCCAAGCACTTGGGCCATCCTCCACTGCACTCCCGGGCCACAGCAGAGAGCTGGACTGGAAGAGGAGCAACTGGGACAGAATCCAGCACCCCAACCGGGACTAGAACCCGGGATGCCAGCGCCACAGGTGGAGGATTAGCCTAGTGAGCCACGGCGCCAGCCAGTTTCCAGCATTTTCTAAATATGATCTGTGTCATGGTACGTGGAAATGGCATGCAGACAAGGGTTTGAGAATCTGCACCCCCGGGGCGGTGCTGTGGCTCAGCAGGTAAGGCTGCTTCCCACAACACCAGCATCCCACGTGGGCGCTGGTTCCTGTCCTGGCTGCTCCACTTACGATCCAGCTCCCTGCTAAGTGCCTGGGAAGGCAGCAGCACACGGCCCAAGGGCTTGGGCCCCTGCACACACGTGGGAGATCTCCTGGTCCTGGCTTTGGCCTGGCCCATCTGTGTGTGTGTGTGTGTGTGTGTGTGTGTGTGTGTGTGTGTGTGTCTCCCTCTCTCTCTTTAACTCTTTCAAATAAATAAATAAATCTTAAAATTAAAAAAGAAAAGAAAGTCAACAGGCCCTGCTAGGGACTCGTGCTGGGATTTTCAGCCCAGAATGGCAGAGGAAGGCGTGCACATCGCTGCCCCAGGCAGCCCTCCGGGAGACAGCCCTCTCCGGCCTCCCCGCACCGGGCTCCAGGCAGCCCCGTGGTTTGCCTGTCTCGCTCCCACAGCACACGCTTCCTTGTTTTCCTACAAGAGCTGATGCTGAGGTGGGTAGGTTTCATGCAAACACCGGATCTGCTGCTTCTCGGGACACGTCCGGTGCTCCTGGGGCTGGGCCAGCATCCTCACCCCCACCCCCACCCCCACCGGGACAGCTGCCTGGGGCTTTGTGGTGGGCAATCCTTTGAGTCACCGCATTCACTCCCCTTGGCCGTGTCCTGGACTTTGCTGACGATGTCACGCCAGCTGTGGCCCAGTCTCACCTCTCGGAGCCATGCACGCGGGTTCCGTTTGTCTAGTTGCTGGCCCAGCTCACTGGTCCCAACAGCCCCTACTGATTTGCCATTCTGGTCCAGGGGCCCAGAGGCTGTGTGGGTGAATGACCAGCGGGCAGCAGAATCACGTTACGGATGCACAGGGCGCTGCATCGACATAGACGTGGCAGCGGAGAGCGAGAAGCGCATGCGACTCCTTCAGGGCCGCGCGTGGCCGCAGCAGCACTTAGCGTCTGCAGCACCTCCTGCCGGGTCACTTCCCGTGAGAGCTTCGTGCTCAGATGGAATTTCCATGCAGAAGGTTGGTGGTGGAAGGAGTTTCACCCCCACTCACTCTGCTGGACAGAAATCAAAGTCCCACAGAGGCAACTCATTCGCAATGCTAAGGTCATTGCCTGTGTGCCAGGCATTGCCTCCTGAAACACTGGGGCGTGGCCAGGCTCTGAACACCTGTGAGCTCAGCATCCTTCCCTGAGACTGAGAGTGGGCGGGGCTGTGCAGCCGTCTCTTGGCAACAGGGCCGCGATTTTGCTTCTGCCAGGTCTGGTCAGCTTGGGCCCTTCAAAGTCCCGCTTCCCGCTTTGTGTTCGGAGCAGCTGGCTGGGAGGCCACCAAATGAACCCTCGTTACCCCTTCCCAAAACCACGGAGATTGAGGCTCCGGGTCTGACGCTTCACGCCTGGCGCTCACGGCGCACGGCTTTCATATTTTTGCAAGTGTTTTTTTTAATTTTCTTGGTAGAAAATCTCCTGGTTGGTTTTAGCAGATGTTTGGAAACCTCGGCAGCTCTCCCTCTGTGATCTTCCCTTCCGAAATTTGCTTTTCCTGCCAGAATGTGTGGCTTCTGTGTCAACGCTAAGACCCCGATCCTGTGTCCCAGGCCTGTGCCGTTGGCACCTGATCAACCGTGCTTGTTGCCGGCAGGGTCAGTGCGGGCAGCTGGACGCGGCCCTGGAAGCTGGACAGCACCATATGCTGAGCGCGCCGGACACACACGTTTAATCCCTTCCGGGACGCTGGCTGATGAACGCGAAGGCCTTGGATCTCCCCTAAGCCACCAAGTGGTGGTGGCCAGTTCTAAACCCCCCAAGTCAAGGCTGAACACGCTCCCATGAAGACATCTTCCAGTGAGCATTCGCTCTGAGCGTTGGGCCCCAGGGTGCTCTGAAATGTTCGTAAGGAATAATGTTCTGGAAGAAACCCGTCTAGGATGTTCGTGTAAAACCTTATTGAAAGTGTCCTGGGCAGAGCTTTTTCCCAAGGGAAAAAAGACCGGCGTTTCCTGATTTCTCCACGGAGGCGGCCCTGGATCAGACCCCAGGGTGTGCGCCCTGCTCTCCTGCCACCCCGTTGCTGGCAGTGCGGGGCCCTTAAAGAGGGAGTATGAACACCCGGCGTGAGGTGCAAGAAGGAGGAGAAACGTGCCCCAAATGCATCATAAATGAGGAGTGGGCGGTGCCGGCGGCTTTGCCTTCACCCTGGAACTGGTGATCAGCAACGGAACTGGTGATCAGCAATGGAACTGGTGATCAGCAATGGAACTGGTGATCAGCATTGCTGGGGCGATGAATCCCCAGCTCGGGAGAGCCTGGGGCGGAGTCTTGGATTTCAAGCTGGAGAAAGGCTGACATGAGGGGAAACAGCACCTGTCCTGGTGTGTAGTCAGAAAGTGAGCTAGAGGGAAGCCTTGCCCCTGCGAAGTCTAACGGCCCCTAATGGATGTTCTCTGAGAACCTGGGGCTCGGCTCCTGCGCGCTCCACTCATCTCCCTGCTGGCGGCTGCTCAGAGTGAGGGAGAGGGGAGGGGCAGAGCTGCTAGGCAAGGAGGTGGTCCCAAGGGCCCTGCGAGCTAGGGAGACTCTGAGAGACGGGGGCAACTGCAGTGCCTGGGGGGTTGGGAGACATGGCTCGGGCAGGCACCCATCGGGGGAGACACGGTTCAGACAGGGACCTGTGGGGGCAGACATGACTCAGGCAGTGACCCGTGGTGGGGGACACAGTTTGGGCAGGGACCTGTGGGGGGAAGACACAACTCAGGCAGGGACCCGTGGTGGGAGACTCAGCTCGGGCAGGGACCTGTGGGGGCAGACACGGCTCAGGCAGTGACCCATGGTGGGGGACTCAGCTCGGGCAGGGACCGTGGAGGGGGCACAGCTCAGGCAGGGACCCGTGGTGGGAGACTCAGCTCGGGCAGGGACCGTGGAGGGGGCACAGCTCGGACAGGGACCAACACCAGGGTGACAGCAGCTGATGTTTCTGAGAGGCCTGAGACAGCCCCAAGTGAAGTTTTGCGCAGATCAAGCAGCTGAGCACTCCCCAAGCTGAGACTCTGTCAGCACCCATGCTCTGGGGGACTCACCCCCTGGGTACAAAGACTTTTTGGCCGGCAGAGATCAGAAGTGTTGCTGCTGCTTCCCCTCGCCTTCCTCTGCCGCCTTCTCTGCCGAGCACAGCGACGCTGCTCTCTGAAGACGGCGGAATCTGCAAGTGGGAGGCACCGGCGTTGCGGTTTTCATTTTTGCCCAAACCAGCGATTTATGACTGCTTCCTGGAAGTGCTGAGGTCCCCAGGAACCAGCACTCCTGTTCCAGGTCACACTACTTGTGAGTTCCCGGCTCGGATTTAGACAGCTGGTTGCAGTGAACCGGCTCCCATCCATGACCTGAGCCGCACATGGCCATGATACCAAAAACACAGAATGGGCAGCTGTGGAGCAGATGGGATCTGGGGCTCCTGTGCAAGTGCCGGGCGCCTGTCCCCAGGGCCGCTGGCTGCTGGCCGCTGGCCGCTGGCCACAGACCTCTTGGGAGGGCTTGACTCAGAGCTGCCTGAAGGCGCCTCCCATCAGGTTCTTCTGAGTCTCTCAGCCAAAACGAGGTCTCACATGCCCCTCCCAAAACGCGAATCCGATTGTGAATCCTTGTGGACACCCTACCCTCCCCGCTTCTCCAAGTCTCAGTAAAAACTCGTGGGTTGGGGAGGATGAATGAGCGGAGCCTGCCAAGTGCCTTGCCTGGCGCAGGTAGGAGCCCTGCAGCATCTCCTGTGGGGCCCAGCCCTGGGAAGCCCACCTGGTCCCCAAGGCCGAGCGCGCCGTCCTTTGTCCGTTGTCCCACGGAGCCCGTGCTGGGCTCTGAGACCCCTCCTCGCATCCGCAGTGACCCAGCGCTTGCTATAACCTGGCCTCGCGCCTCCCACGTTGCAGCAAACATTTCCCTCCGGGGTTCAGCAGGCGAGAGGCCGGCACCAGCCCCGTCTGCAGGAGTCGCTGCGCTCAAGCCCCTAAGTGCGGGTGGGGCAGGCAATGGACCTGGCAAGACAGGGGTGGGGCTCCCGCCAGCGCCTCCTAAGGCGGCTGCACATGGCAGTCCCCAGGGGCTCTTTAAACTCTCCAGTTCCTGGCCCCGCCTCCGACTTTGTGCTGAGATTGCCGTGGGCTGACACCGGCTCTGGGCGGTGTAAGAGGCCCCCAGGTGAGGCGCTGACTCGCACTCCCAGTGCTGCAGCTGCCCGCCTGTGCCCGTCTCTCCCACCTGAGTGAGATCGAGCTGAAGGTAACAGCCAGGCTCCTTGCCTCCAGCCACGCACGCGCCACCGCTGGCTCCTGCGTGGGCAGGTTGGCGGGTGGTGGGCCTGCCCGACGGATCCCTTTCCCTTCACTTTGTGGTTGGAAATGGAAGGTGTTAGAGGTGGTGATGAGGGGCCGCTTCATTCCGGTTCTGGGAGGGGGATGAGGAAAAGGGGCCCGGGTGCTCGCCCAGCCTGGGGCTGGGTCATTTGAGCCGGGGGAGCTGACCTGCCCGCTGGGCCCTGGCTGGCAGTCCGACGGCGCTGGCTCTGTGACCAAGTGTGTCAGGTGGAGCAGCCGGGCCTCCCAGTCACAGGCAGGGCACCGCTGGCCGGGAGCTGGGAGTAAACGCTGTGTGGCTGGCGTTCGCCACTCGACTCACCTCCAGATCCCAGGCCCGGTCCACTGCGTGTGTCCAGATGGCCGTGTGTGTGGAGAATTCTGTGTGCGCACACTTCCGTGAGGAAAGCAAGAGGTGGGACCAGCAGTCCACAGGTTTCCCAGGCTCCATACCCCGCACGCGGACACTGGTTTTACGAAGGAGGCACAGGCACCATCCTGCAGAGCAGGGGGCCGCTGAGATGAAGATGCCCCCCTTCGCACCCGTGGACGCTAAGTGGGCAGCGCTGCACCTGGAGTCCGGGGCACCTGCAATACCTGCACTCACCTCTGGGTGTCACACTCGGGGAGCAGAGGTCCAGGATGCAGTGCTGGGAGAGCCCGGCAAACACACAGGACCCCCTCCAGCCCCAAGTCTTGCAGATGTAGAACGTCCTTCGCTGGCACTCAGCTTTCTGCCTGTGACGGCAGTTAGCAGAACCTGTGGGCGTTGGTCACCTCTCACTGGGATAGCCAACGTTTGGGTATTGGCGCACATGCGAGTGTGACCATTAGCGGGCGTCTTCACTACCCGACTTCCAGCCCGGCCTCGTGTGTCAGGGAGCGGGAGGGTGTGGTGGGGCCCTGTCCACGCCGGAGCGAACTCGGTGGAGTGGGGCAGACACGAGGGTCCCGCTTGCCTTCCAGGTGCTCTCCCCTCTCTCTGACTCCATCCTGGCCGAGAAGACGGTGATCATCCTGGATGACCGCGTCACCATCACGGAGCTGGGCGTGCAGCTCGTGGCCGGCTTATCTCTTTCCCTGCAGCCCCACAGAGCAGACAAAAGGGCCCTGGTCTCCATAGCAACGGCCCAGGACGTTCTTCAAGCCCCACAGCAGGTGAGAGTCCCCGGCCTGAGCCCCTGGTCAGTGGAGACAGCGTCTCCCCTGGGTGCTTGCCCTGCAGAGGGGCTGGGAGACGCTCGGAGCTGTGACCGCTGGTTCCCACAGCTCCTTCTCACTTCTCCTCCAGACTTTTCTGTCTCTGAGGAAAGATAGCAGCGGCTTAGACACAACTGCCTGTTACACCCTGCCCACACTCCAAATACCATTTTTCAGCCGGCTAATCTGTACAAGGAAGATTACTGTTAGAGCCTAACCAAAGGATCACACATTTTCCTTGTTCTAAAATAAGTTACACTCGAATCCAATCATTCTGTTTGAGCTATTTAACCAAGTGGGGCTAATAGGCATCCTATTCTTGCTATTTTTATTAGATATTGGCAACTCTAAACCTTTGCTCCATCTTTAAACTTGTAGAAAATCCGTTTAAATTATACCCAGGTCATTGCGGATTTCAGGAACGCCAATCCTCCATAATGCATCTTTTTCAAAATGCTTCAGCCAAGCATGGCTTCCTAATGAAGAATGCTTGGTGCGGTTGTATCTCGAGCAGGAGCCTGATGAGCTGCACCTGAAGCTGATTCTGAGATTCTGGTGCATCAGGGGATTACTCAAACTCTGGAAGGATGCCGGGGTGCAGCACACTGCACACACTGAGGGTCTCAGACACACACTGGGAGTGTCAGGTGCACACATTGGGAGCGTCAGGCGCACACTGAGTGTGTCAGGTGCACACCGGGAGTGCCAGGTACACACCGAGGGTGTCAGGTACACACTAAGGGTATCAGGCACACACTGAGGGTGTCAGGTATACACTGCACAACACCTAGAGTGACAGCCTCATAATATTGTGAGTCAGGCATCACTTTCACCCCCACTCCCGCCCTCCCTGGATAGGCATCTGCTGCTACTTCTATTGTCCTCTAGAATTCTTTCAAAAACATGAACAACAACAAAAACCATCCAGTGTCTCCTCCAGATATGCTGGTGCATGCTGGGATTGGTCTTGCCGTGCTGTGTCCTGGTGTCTCTGTTGGATGTCAGTTTCGTTGCTTTTCCTCATGTCAGGTTTTGGGAGCAAACTCTGATTCCTTATCTCTGTTTTATCTCTTCTGGTTTTCGGTATTGAATTCTTGAAATCTCTCGCATCTTAACTTGGCGAGAGGTTTTATTGAATTTCTTGCTGCACAATAATATAAGTGGATTTATTGTGAAGCTTATAGAGTGTGGGGAACTCTGAGGAGGCACACATGGGTTTTGTTTGTTTTGTTTTCTCTCTCTGATCTCCGTAACTTCATGAGACACTGATGCAATGCATCTCTGGGGAATTCACTCTCAGCCAACCTGCTCTCAGGGGCAAGCCTGCGAGCCTTTGGTGAGCATCCTACTTTAGTGTCCGATCAGAAACCCAGAAATAATATTGATTGGGACAAAAAAGAGACTGCCTATTAGAAACATCTGCAGATGAGGCTGCTGTTGTCTGAACAAAAGTACAAACAGACACTTGGAACAATGTTTCAGCTGATGGTACACAGACATCCATCCCACAGCTGGTGGTACACAGACATCCATCCCCGGGGGGCCTGGAGGATATTCACAATCGCTTTCCTTTTCACACACTTTTATTTTCATCTGCTATTTTGTTCCCCAAATGCCCACAAGATCTAGGGCTGGGCCAGGCCAAATCCAGGAGCCCAGGTCTCCCACATGGGAGGCAGGGAGCCGAGAACTTGAGCCATGGCTCAAAGCCTCCCAAGCCTGTGCATTAGCAGGAAGCTGGATTGGAAGCAGGGCGACGAGGACTTGACGCAGGCACTCCAGAGATGTGGGCATCGCAAGTGGCGTCTGAACCCTGCACCACGCCCTCCTCTCCCACTGTCCGGTGTAGACAGGCACTGCCTGTGACGCTCACTGAGGGAGAAAAGCAGTGGCCGCTCCCAAAACTCCTAAATGGAAATGTGAATTCCAACCAGGAGGAGCAATTGTAAGGAAAACACAGGGAGTGTACAGACAGAGGCAAAGAAGAGAAAGGAAGATGTGGGTTTCTGCTTAGCTTTTCGAACGTGAAGAAAAGCTCCCAAAATAACCGCAGATGCAGTTGTAACCAAAGCAAGAATTCAAGAACAGGGAGAGTCAGTCACATTTTTACTTGGGAAGATGGACTCACTGCTGAAGAAGACCCTGGTCCAGAACGGCCCATGAGCCAATTCTGCAGGACGGAGAAGTCTGCGGCGCTGGCACCAGAAAGACCAGCTGGAGTCAGATGAGACAGCTCCGTCACTCCCCGCAGCTGATGACTCAGCTGCCCAGAATAGAGGACGGCCAAGCTCTCATCACGGCGCCCACGGGTGAGCGCACCACCAGCCCCCGCATGCTGTCATCTCCGGGCAGCCAGGGCGTTCTTCCTGCGTCTCTCGGGCTCTGGACAGAGTGCACGGCCCGGTGATGTGGATCTGTCCCCGGGACCTGCAGAGGTTGTCCTGGGGTGAGAAGGAAGACTGCGAAACTGTGGTTTTCCTCCTGTCTTTTCTCAGTTGAACTGCAGGAGGAAGCCAGGAGACCCAGTCATTGTCTGTAACTGATTCTTTAGGAAGGCGGCGAGCCCTGGCCATCCCAGCTCTTTTGCTGGCCAGCGCTCAGCGGGTGTTGGCCCCGTGTGGCAGACAAAAGTGCGTGCTAATTCAGACATAATTATTCAGATGAAGGCACTGCTGCTCAGAGGTACTCACAATGCTCTCTCCACTCCGATGCTTGACATTTGGACCCCACGTAATTGGAATTCACTTCTGGAAGCGGAGCATCGCGACTCCATTACAGGATGAGTCACTCACAGCCAGCCAGGCCAGCTCCCCCTGGAGAGCGAGACCCTGCAGGGCGGTGCAGTGGGGACGGCTTGCCCTGTGGATGAGGAGGCGAGGGGCTGATGGAAACAGCCTGCAGCACGCAGCAGCCCCTCGCGCAGGAATCCAACTCAGAGCAAGAGTGGCATCGAAAAGGCGCGACTGGTGGGAGCGCCTGGGCCTGACGGGGCTGCTCCCCCGGGGACGCTCTGTGCAGCCTCACTTCCCTCCCGGTGCTGAACTCGCTCAGCTCAGAGTCAAAACTGAACAAAATACTGGCGCGCCTTGTACCGTGTCTGAATGTTTCCCGGGTTTGCCGCCGAGCCCCCCCTCAGCATTCCGCTGGTGTTGGTGTGTGTCTGGAGGGCGTCTTCCTGTCCCACGTGCTGTCCTGAAAATGAGGGCACTGCAGGAAATTAGCTGGCTGTTGGATTCTGAAGTGCAGCCCCCGGGCATCAATGACACGCGTCTGAATCAAGCAGATCTCTAGGGAACACCGGCCCTAAACATTTTTGGTCTGAAAAAGCAGTCTCATCCTTTTCCGTCCGTCCAGGGTGGAGAGGCTTAGCCCGATCCTGAGGCGGGCGCTGGAACGTCTCTCGAGAGTCCCTCCGGGCTGTAAATGCTTCCAAGTGCGGAAGGCACAGGTGCGTCAGTAAGACCACGCCCCCTCCAGCACCGAGTAGCTGAGGGCCAGGGACGGAGAAGCAGCCGCCACAGGAGCAGCTGGGCTCTAACTCCACGAGTTTAGTAGGTTGAGAGAAGCAAGGAGAGTTGACGCCAGAGGTCTCCCTTGGGAATAAACAGCACTCGACAAACCCCAGGCAGCACCGCGCGTGCAAAGAGGGAAAACGGACTTGCCCGCTGTACTTTACAAACATCCCCGATTAGGTCCCTAGACTGGAGCCACCCTCGGATCTCGCCAGAACCCCCGGGAAAGGGAGAGCGCCGAGGCAGGGTGAGGCACGGGGCGCCCGCTTGCCTTCTGAAGGCAGTGGATGGTTCGGAAGTCTGCAGCTTGTGCACTGGGACCAGGAAGCAGGACTGAACCCAGCCAGGTACGTGCAGTGCCGTGAGAGGCGTGCGTCGGCCCCGAGCAGGTCGGTGTGCAAGGGCTGCTTCCAGCCTCGAGCCTGTGTCTTCACTCGCTTGCTTCCTGTGCCTCGCAGAAGCTCGGTTCCGTGAGGCAATCGCCACGTGTGTGTGTGTGTGTGTGTTTATTTATTTAACTCTTGTTGCCTGTGCTTTTGGGGTCATATCCAAAATCTCACTACCCAGACCAAAGTCAAGAAGGTTTGTTGAGGAGTAAGGGGCCAGCGCTGTGGCACAGTGGGTTAAAGCCCTGGCCTGAAGCGCCGGCATTCCGTATGGGCGCCAGTTCTAGTCCCGGCTGCTCCCCTTCCAGTCCAGCTCTCTGCTATGGCCTGGGAAGGCAGTGGAAGATGGCCCAAGTGTTTGGACCCTCCACCTGCGTGGGAGACCTGGAAGAGGATCCTGGCTCCCGGCTTCAGATTGGCACAGCATCAGCCGTTGCGGCCAATTGGGGAGTGAACCAGCGGATGGAAGACCCCTCTCTCTCTCTCTCTCTCTCTCTCTCTGCCTCTCTTCTCTCTGTGTAACTCTGACTTTCAAATAAATAAATCTTTAAAAAAAAAAAAAGCTTATTGATTACACCTCAGTCAAGATGGAAAAAATAAGAAGAGAAGTAAGAGCACAGGCTGGGCCCGGGAGGGTCCACCACGTCCACAGGCAGTGGCCGAGGACCCTCACATGCCCTGCCCCCTGGCCCCGAGCCACCGTGTCCCTGCACGCTCTTGCTTCTCGGTCGGCACAGCATGCTTGCCTTCCACGTAGGACACATGTTTGCTGCTTTACAGAGTGCTGATTTAACGGAGGGAGCGGCGTATTGCTAACACCTGACTGCAGACGACTCTCCCGTTGCAACGCAGACAGCATGGGGCAGCCCGTGAATGCCTGGAAGGTGTAGCACTGAAGAGCTCGGCCATCAGGCCCTGAGCTGTTTAAACTAAAGGCAGGAGGCATGGAAAAGCCCGAGGCGAGTGCACCAAACCTGAATCATGGCTCCCCGTTGGCGCGCGTGATGACGTCCCCAGCATTGTCCAGTCTCTCCTTCCTTGTGGATTTTCCTCCTGTGGGATTACTTAGGAACTAAAGTGCTTTCATTTGGCAGAGAGACGACATCTTGGGGCTGGGACGCCCTCTGACTGAACATGAGCAGAAGCCCAGAGGCCCTCATTTGATTCCACTCCTGCTCCAGCTGTGGGGCTTCAGCCGCACCCAGGCTCAGCGCCCAGGGGCAGAGCACCCGTGCCTCTCTGCTGTGCCCACGGCAGGGACTGAGCAGAAGGGGCGAGGGGCCACATCCAGATGTTCACGTGGGAAGAGACGCCCTCACCGTGGCGCATTCTTCCAGGTGTACCTGCGGGGTTACACATACACAACTTCCCCACAGGTTCCGGCAAATGTGGCTGCCGTCCGTGGCTGGACACAGGCTTCCTGAAGCTAGTCAGCTCGCTGCACTTCCAGCCACCGACTGCGTGGCCTACGGGAAGAGCCAATGCCTCCATCACTCCAGGCCTTTCTATCCAGTTTGATGCTTTTGAGCAAATATCAGAAGATAAATGGGAGTTGGAAAAATCCTAGAAGCCCCGAGAAAGCTCACTGTTGAGAAGCACTGTTTACCTTCCAGCTTGAGGCGGGAGTTGTGTGCAGGTGGATGTCCCAGGAGGCTGAAGGCGGTGGGGGGGGGCGTTTCTCAGATCCCAGCTCAGGGGCCAAACCGGACTGAACACGGAGCTGACGTGGAAGCTCCGTGTCGGTGATGTCGGGGACGGCTGCTCTGTGCTCCTTCCTTGTGGCTTGTATGCGTGTGTGGCTGGAGATTCTGTGTGAGCTTGCTGTGTTCTCGTGCGTATGCACATGTGTGTATACAGGTGGATATTTATGCATATGTGTGTATTATGTGCTCATTACAATGTCTATGTGTGTTTATGCCTTCATGAGTCATGTGCACAGGTGTGCATCTGTGTGTTTGCGTGTCTCTGTGTGTTGCTCTATAGTGCATGTGCATGTTGGGTTGTTCATGCATGCAGGTGTGCCTGTGTGTATTTGCATGTCTCTGTGTGTGTACGTGTTGTGTGTGTGCATGTTGGAGCTGTTCATGCATGCAGGTGCACCTGTGTGTGTTTGCGTGTCTCTGTGTGTACGTGTTGTGTGCGTGCATGTTGGGCTGTTCATGTGTGCAGGTGTGCCTGTGTGTTTGCATGTCTCTGTGTGTGCGTGTTGTGTGTGTGCATGTTGGGCTTTCACGCGTGCAGGTGTGCCTGTGTGTGTTTGCGTGTCTCTGTGTGTACGTGTTGTGTGCGTGCATGTTGGGGCGGGCACTTGTATGGGTCTCAGTTCCCAGGGTGCTGATGTACAGAGCAGGTCGGGCTCCTCAGACCTAAGAAAAGCACAGAGGAGCAGGGCTCTGCCTCGGTGGAGGTTTCTGTGGACTTAGCAGATGGACGGGTGGGCGGGTGCATTGGCCAGGACCCTGCAGCTTCTCCGTGAGCCATCCCCACACTTCCCCAAGCTGCCAGCACACCCGTGCCGTCTCGGCAAAGCTCACTCTGTGCTCCCAGGATGAAAAGTGAGACGTCCTTGGCAGTCAGCACTCCACGTCCTAAGCCCACGCAGCTCCAATCCCGCGGGAGGAGCCTGGGGACAGAGAGGCAGGCGGGGCCGCGAGCGAGAGCTGGGAGAGCAGGCGTGGAGACGCTCCTCCAGGTCCGCACGTCTCAGCCGTGGGAAGACAGAGTCCCCTGCCGGCCCCGTGTGGCTCAGCTCCTGGCGGGAAGCCGGGGCGCAGAGCGGCAGCCCACAGCAGCCTTCCCAGAGCGCGGAGGGTGTAGACGCTTCCAGTGTGTTGGGACTCAGAAATAGAAGGAACAGAGCAAGTCTGAAGTGGGATTCAGAAAAGAAAAACGCTTTGTATTTACTCATGTATTTGCAAAGTGCAGACACCGTCTAAAGTGTTCGGGAGTTCAAGTTCTTGGTGTCTGCCAAAGGCTCCTCCCTGAGTTATGCCAATGACATGCGACTCTGCTGGGTGCCGTTTGTTTTTTAGAAAACAAACAAAAAACCCAGAATCTATGAGAAAATACAGAGAAGCGGTTATCATAGCCCCTGTGCCGGTGGAGCTGAGCGCATCACTCTAGTGAGCTGGGGGTTGAGATCCGGCAGGGAGCTGGTCCTCCCACGCCCCCAGGCCTGGGACGTTAGCAGCAGACAAAGCCCGGCTATCTTTGGGTTGTAGGAGAGCCTTAAAATACCTCTGCTGTGAATAGTTACCCTGGGTCCTCTTTTGAGGTGAGATGCTTTATTTCGTTTGAGGTTGGGAGCCGTCTCTATGGCTACGGCAGAAGCTGAGCGCAGAGACGCCGTTTCTTCCTCGCGGGGATGCAGCACGTATGCCGAGGGAAGCGTGCTCAGACCCAGGGTCTGCGTGAGACTGGCTCTTCCGCTCCTTCAAAGCACTGCGCGTCCTTAGGGCGGCTGCTGTGTCCACGGACCTAACGCCGTTGCCGTTGCCTTTGTTCCTTTGGTCTGGAATCTGAAAAGCTAAGCGGAAACTCACAGCCTGTATGTTGTACAAGTGCAGACTGGAACAGACTGGACCGTGACGTTCATGTGAAATCTCACCTCTTCAAGAAGTAACACACATGCAGAGCGTGCACCCCGCCCCCGCTGCCGTCTCAGGGCACCTGTTGCCCTGGCAGCTCCACTTTATTTTTTAATTTTTGTTTTTTAAAAAAAACAATAGAAGCCAGTGCTGTGGTTCAGCGGGTTAAAGCCCCAGTCTGCAGCACTGGCATCCCATATGGGCACTGGTTTGAGTCCCAGCTGCTCCACTTCCAATCCAGCTCTCTGCTGTGGCCTGGGAAAGCAGTACAAGATGGCCCAAGTCCTTGGGCCCCTGCACCCACGTGGGAGACCCAGAAGAAGCTCCTGGCTCCTGGCTTCGGATCGGCACGGCTTCAGCCATTGCAGCCAATTGGGGAGTGAACCAATGGATGGAAGACCTTTCTCTCTTTCTCTCTCCATCTGCCTTTCTGTAACTCTGCCTTTCAAAAGAATAAATCTTTTAAAAAAGTAGCTCCAATGGCTTAATCTTTTTATATTTTAAAATTTTATTTATTTGAAAAGAAAGTGGAGGAGAGAGATGGATCTCCCCTCTGCTGGTTCCCTCCCTGGATGCTCCCAGAGGGGAGAAGGTTAAAGTAGTCAGATCCAGGGCAATGTTCTCACCTGTATTTTGTACAAGGAGATTCTGTTCATTGAACAAACTGGGTGTAAATGGTCAAAAAGAACCAGACAGATGCCACAGTTTGAGGGTCTCATCCTCACATGACTTTTAAGATTTCTTTCTTTCTTTCTTTCTTTCTTTCTTTATTTTTGACAGGCAGAGTAGACAATGAGAGAGAGAAAACAGAGAGAAAGGTCTTCTTTTTCCATTGGTTCACCCCACAATGGCCGCTCCAGCAGCGCGCTATGGCCGGCGCACCGTGCTGATCCGAAGCCAGGAGCCAGGTGCTTCTGGTCTCCCATGCAGGTGCGGGGCCCAAGCACTTGGGCCATCATCCACTGCACTCCCTGGCCACAGCAGAGAGCTGGACTGGAAGAGGGGCAACCGAGACAGAATCTGGCACCTGGACCAGGATTAGAACCTGGTATGCTGGCGCCGCAGGCGGAGGATTAGCTTATTGAGCCACAGCGCCAACCCAGGATTTATTTATTTTTTACTGCTTTTCCAGGCCATAACAAAGAGCTGGATAGAAGTGGAGAAGATGGGACTTGAACCGGCACCTGCATGGGATGCCAGCACCGCAGGCAGAGGCTTTTCCCACTGTGCCAAAGTGCCAGCCCCTAACATGGCATTTCTGACACCAGCCACACATGTGGGGTTTCTGTAAGACAGCTGCGGCATTGAGAATTCACTCGAATGATGCACAGAACTAAAAAAGTGCCACAGTTGTCAGCACAATTTTATTTCAGGAAAAGGATAGAGATTGGTGGGGGCCAAAGAAGAGACCTTGGGAGAGGGCTCGTGAAGCCCCAGGCGTCCTCCCGCGGTGTCCGGGGAGCAGGACCATCCCAGCGTGCATCCTGACCGTGCCCGCAGGAGGCAGCACGAGGAAGCCCTGCTGAGCCTGGGGGCCCAGAGTTCCCTGGGGGCTTCCTTTCCCAGGTGTGCTCCATCGAGCTTGGGCTGAAATCGCCCAGCTCAAAGCCCAAACCTTAGTGCTCACAGTTGGTCTTTTCTGTCTGGCCACCCCCGCCTTTAGTCACCTCATTAGCATAGAGCATTGCTGGGCACCAGGGGCCCATGGGAATATGGGAGATCTCTGACCTTGGAGGGTACCTCGCAGGACGAGGACAGACCTCTCTGTGGGTAACCTCAAGCCTTTTCCACTCGGAAGCCTAATCTTAGAGCATGAGCAGAAAAACTAACTTCTGGACAGACGGGGTGAAGTCGGCCACGCTGAGTTCCTTGGGCAGGTTGTGGGATGGAGGGAGGTTTGTCCCATGTTGCCTGCAGTGTGGGCTGGGAGGCTACGGCAGAGGCTGGGCTGTAGACGAGGCTGCAGCGTGGCGTCCGTACCCACGCCTTCTTCTCCCATCTGTCAAGCACAAAGTGTGGCCGCCGTCTTCCTGGTGTCGCTTCCCACTTGATTGGCGGTCCATGTCTGTTCACCTGTGAAAACCTTTCCCATGATCCTCTTATTTTATCTCCCCAGGAATCTTGTAGGTAGGTAGGCTAGGACACTAGTGTGGGTTTTGTTTGTTTCTATTTATTTATGTATTTATTTATTTAAAAGAGCTAGAGAGAGAGAGGGAGAGAGAGAGGGAGAGGGAGGGAGAGCGCTCTTTTGTCCGTTGGTTCACTCCCCAGATGGCCACAAAGGCTGGAGAGCCAAGGTCTTCTTCCAAGTCTCCCACATGGGTGACTGGGGCCCACTAATTGGGCCATCTTTTGCTGCTTTACCCAGGCCATTAACAGGAAGCTGGATTGGAAGTGGAGCAGCCGGGCCACAAACTGGTGCCCACAGGGGACGCTGGCACGGCAGGCAGCAGCTTTACCTGCTGTGCCCCAGGACACGACTGTTGTACTTTAAAAACGGGAATTAGAACTCGACCCAGAGCTCAGCGAGCTGGTGGAAGAATTGCAGCCAAGATCCAATCTTCCTCCCGTTCCATGCTCACTCCAATAGCGCCGGGTGGGAAGCCTGCCACCGTGCTGGGGACCGGGACCATTTAGCCCCCTTCCCTGTGCCCCCAGGTATGCAGGGCCGTGGCTGGAGTGAGGGCTGGGGCCATTTCCAGTCTGTAAAGCAGGGGGATCCCTGAACCCAGCCTCGAGCTAAGTCGCTCCACCACAGCAGCAGAAACGGACGCCGGCATCAGGGATCTCCCCCGCACACGCGGGTGAGGAGTGGGCCAGGCGGGTGGGCCAGAGACGAGCTGGGCCCGCGGGTTCCGAGGCCCCAAACACACACCAGTCTGGAACTAACGCCTATTCATCCGGGCAGCGGGCCCAGCTGCAGTCTGTTTAGCAGGACGCCGTGAGCGGGAAGGCAAAGGGCCCAGGAGTTCGTTCGCATGAGTCGACTCGGAAAAGTTTGGAGCGGCTTCTGGAATAATCAAGATTGCCTCTGGACGGGGAGATGGGTGAAGGGCTTTGCTTTGTAGAGGAGCTGTGTTGAGGCGTCCCACAGCAGCCCCTCCTGGGGAATCCTGGCAGCACGGGCCTGCCCGGCACCATTTGGAGGGAGCATTAGGGGTGTTATTTTTAACTCTTCATTATTGGAGGAAGCACACACATCTGGAACATTGTGAGAAGTGATTATTAGCCGTTCAGCTGAGAAATAGCCTGGTGTCTACAATGCATCATTTTCCAATTATTTTGATATTTTTCAATGCCTTAAATACTAGAGGCATGCAACATCCGGCTCATTTAATCTCCCGGAATTACGCTCTCTCCATCTGCCGTGGTCTTACATTTTAATAAAATCTTTACTTTTTATAAGCCACGTACGGTCGTAGAAGAAATGTGGGGATCTCAGCTTCGACTCATTTCTGTTTCTGATATTTTTACTGTCTTGGAAGAAGAATGGAGTTCTCAGAACTGGAAAATAATTCTCATATTTTTAGTCTGCTAAAGGAATTTGGGGTTTTTTACAAGGCCCCTTCAGAAAAGGAAATGCAATTTTATATTTTCTTATGAGATATTCCAAAACGCTGCGGAAGTGGAGATTCGTTCTTTCACCAGAAATAGAAAGGAGCCGGATCTCTCGGCCCCCGACTCAGCCCCAGGTCGCTCCTGCTTCGGCTGCGTTGATCCATCTTTCCTTATTGAAGCCGCCTGCCGCACACGTCCAAGCCAGCGCTCTGGAACGCCGGCTGCGGATGGGAGAGGGCCTGTGGCCTTGCTCAGTGCGGCGCAGAGTAGGTCAGCAGTCACTCGTGCCTGGACAAGGACTTGGCATTCGCGCTGAAAGAGACAGGATGTGTGTGTGAAGGTCAATTCCGTGCTAAGGAGCAGGAAACGGTGCACGTTCCCGTGTGTTGCTTGTCTTCTCTGTTTCCGGCCCCTGCACGGCTGCACGGGAGCCCACACATGCTCCTCACCTCGCAGGAGGGCGTTTGGAAGTTCACCTTCCGAGTCAACGCGCCAGGACGGCCTCCAGCGCGAGCTGCGGCTGGCGTCCATGCAGGCACCGGGTGGAGCACGGATCAGCAAAGCCGGTTCTGTCGTTTCCCACGCGGTGTCTAAACCTGGCCGCCAGGGTGGCTCCGGGGCCCCCGGCAGCCAAGCGTGCCCCATCGTCTGTCCCAGGCCCTCAGCCCTGGCCTGACCCTGGTTGGTCACCTCACGCCCCACGAGGGCTGCACTACGAGCGCGTCGGCTGTCTTCAGAAATGAATTATTTCAGCAGCTGATGATGACACAGGCCGTGATGGCGCAAATGAATTTTGTAAGAACCTAATATTTCAGTGACTAGGACCTGGCGATCCGGGTGCTTGGGGACGTTGTTTTGGTGAGATGCCGCTGGAAGGAGGGGAGATGTAGCTTCTGCTCCTCTATAGTTTGCACTAGAAATTTATGCAAAGGGAGCTTTGTGGTCATCCCCGCCGTTCTAGCTGCGCGTGGGGCGATGTCTCTCCAGAACCTTCTCTCTCTTCCTCGCACAGCATTTACCAGTTTTTGTCTTTTGTTGAACTTCTTCTCCCCACAATTACCATGATAGTTGGGCTATCATTCGTTGAATATGTGTTTTAAGTCTTATTTTTCTTAGACATATGTATTTGAGAAAGACATTTTAAATTGCACCAGCCCTATGAAAGGGGAGGCATTATGGCGTCTTGATAATTGGAGGAAATTATAGAAATAACTACAACAGGTGAACATGAAATGCCGTGGCCAGCTGCTGATGGCTCTGGGCGTGGGCTGTGCCCCAGGAGCATAGGAGAGGAAACACAGTTCTCCCTGCTGTGACCCGAGAGCCTGGAGGCCTGGGGAGGGTGCACAGTGGGAGCTCCTGCTCTCCAGTCGACCCCCTGGGAGCCAGGAGGGGCAGGTGTTGTGGTGCAGCGGTTTAACCCCCTGGCCTGAAGCACCAGCATCCCATATGGGTGCTGGTTCGAATCCTGGATGCTCCTCTTCCGATCCAGCTCTCAGCTGTGGCCTGGGAAAGCAGTACAAGATGGCCCAAGTCCTTGGGCCCCTGCACCCATGTGGGAGACCCAGAGGAAGCTCCTGTCTCCTGGCTTTGGATCGGCACAGCTCCAGCCATTTCGGCCAATTGGGAAGTGAACCATCAGATGGAAGACCTCTCTCTCTCTCTCTTTCTGCCTCTCCTTCTCTCTGACTTTCAAATAAATAAATCTTAAAAATAAAAATCCACCAGGGGACATTGAATGCAGCTCTCAGTCCGAGACTCCGAGTTTGCTTTGAACGTTTTGCCAGCGACTCCTGCGTGGACGCATGTGTTTGGTTCAGGGTAAGCCGGTCTCAGAGCCGGGGGTTCCTGGGCTGTCCCTGCGGGCTGTGCCCTCTTACGTGTCAGATCTGCAAGGCTCATGCGTTCTAGGGTCCACGACACCAAGAGCTTGTGGGCCAGGCTGGGGAAGACACTTCCTAGAGAATTGCTGAGGGCGCGAGGTTCTTGTCATCTGTGGGATTAGCTACGGAAGCAGGCACAGGTCTGCAATATTTGTCCTGTGGCTTTGTGATGCGGCTGGCGAAATGGAACAGCCTGTTGGGGGCTGCTCGACAGGAAGTCCCCCCATCTTAGTTACAGTGCTGGGAGGAACATACCACGTGGAGGTAGAAACTAATAGACTCCCGTCGCGTGAGAAGCTGCAGAGGGAGGGTGTGCCCAGACGCTCTGCCCGCAGCACAGTCACTCCGTGGATGGAGTTAAGCGAGTCCAGCTGCCTGTGCGAAACCGCCCGCTCCAGCAGCACCGGGCACACCAGCACCCCAAGCCAGCGGGAGAGACCAGGAACCCAGGGGTCTCGAGCTCGCCCGCCTGCATTTCGGACGTGGCGGGATTATCTGTGGATGTTGGAGGCTGACGTGCACAGCTACCTTGAGCTCACAGGGATGCTGAGACCTTTCCAAGTTCCCCACGTTAATTTCTGCCTGAAGACGGTCGCAGCCACTCTCTCGGCTTGATTGGGATGCCGGGGAGTGAATCCATCTATGGCACTGAGCAGAGGCACCTGGGACCCAGCAGACTGCCACCTGCCCAGCCACATCCACGGGAACACCAGGAGCCCACGGCCTCCAGCGGCGATGGCGGGCTGCACATGGAATTTCAATCAGCCCCGTGCCTAAGGTGGGGGTGAGGGGACAAGGCAGCAGGTGACTCACTGGCAGTGCACATTGTGAATCCCTGGAGTGGACGTCTGGGCCCAGGCCGTGGGCACTGCAGCGGTGACCCACAGAGCACTCAGCTCTCCCCACCGCCCCCACAGCCTCCACTCACCCCAACCTGGGCCAGAATCCTCACTTCCTCCAAAGAACCATAGGGGCTGCCGGGGCATTTTCTATCCCTTGGCCTGTGTGGCCAGTGCGGGTGCTAAGCATAGAGAAGTGGGATGGACAGCTCTTTCCCGGGTGGCAGACCCGATAGCTCCGTGGCTGTCAGCCATGGGAAGAAAGGCACAAAGCCCAGAAGCCCCACTGTAGGAAGGCTGTCTCCTCATAGCTTCCTGTCACCGCCTGCCTCCTGCCAGGACCTGGGGGAGTCTGCACGCCGGGGGGCTGGCAGGGGGCGGGGGGCATCGCCAGCTCCCTGAGCTCAGGAGCCTGGTGCAGAGGAGGTGGTGGTCACAGGTCCGGTGCAGGCCGACGCTGGGCCCGACTTGCTGACACTGCTCCTCTAACTGCGTGAAGCCGTGCCAGCTGCTACAGGGAAGTTGTTTGCGCTCCGGAAGATGTCGGAAGGTCGTGTGACCCCCAAACAAGTAAAGGTGGCAGCTGCCTCCCGTCCACAGTCTAGCCAAGCAGGTGGGGCCTCTGTCTCGGTTCTATAGAGTTTCCTTCAGAGACTGATAATTGTATTATTTAGCTGAAGTCTTCCCTTTATCACATTTACTGATGAACATCGAGGAAGAAAAAAACGTAGAACTGGGTGAAAATGAAAGCCCTTGTTTTTCTAAATGGGAGACATCTGCTTACCCCTCAAAAATTTACTTAACAAGAAAATTGCTTTTTCACTTTGTTTTTCGTTTGTTTTAAAATGTCAATCAGGCTGCGTGGCGTGGGGACATTTCACAGAGGCGTGGCTGTCTTCTCTGTCCCTAAAGTCGCATCTAACAGAACCGCGCTGTTACCGGGGGGTGGGGGGATTGAGGCAGAGGAGGTTTGGAAGAAAGCCAAGAAGCTCAGGGCTTGGAGAGCTGCGTCCCTGTGATGGGCAGGACCGGGGCCCCCCAGCTGGGCACCTCCTGAGCCCTGGGACCCGGGAGTGAAGCTGGGGCTCTGGCCGAGGGCAGTGAGACGGCTTGGCCCCAGTGTCCAGGTGAGACGTGGTGAGAGGGGGCAGCGGGGCAGCCTCAGCGGAGGGGACGTGAGGATGGAAGCAGAGGGGCAGGGACAAAGGGATGGAGTCTCTGGAAGCTGGAGCCGGTGAGGAGGTGGGAGCAGCCGGCTGCCCCAGGTCAGCAGGACCTGCGGAGCTCAGAGAACGCGCCTGGGAGAGCCATCCAGCACAGTCGCTAAGCTTGGGCTCCCCGAATGCTGGGGAGCAGGTGCAAGATGAAGACGTGTCCTTCGCAGAGACACCAGGGAGACACCATGGACAGAATGTTCATGAAAACGGGGGCAGGGGCCGGCGCTGTGGCCCAGTGGGCTAAGCCTCCACCTGCAGTGCCGGCACCCCGATGGGCGCTGGTTCAAGCCCCGGCTGCTCCTCTTCCAACCCAGCTCTCTGCCATGGCCAGGGAAAGCAGTGGAAGACGACCCAAGTGCTTAGATCCCTGCACCCACACAGGGGACCCAGAAGAAGCTGCAGGTCCCTGGCTTCGGATCGGCCCAGCTCCAGCCATTGCCAATGTGGCCATTTGCGGAGTGAACCAGCGGCTGGAAAGACCTTCCTCTCTGTCTCTCCTTCTCTCTGTAACTCTACCTCTCGAATACATTTTTAAAAAGACAACAGGGCAACAACGTTAAGCTATTCTCCCCGTGACGCTGGGCACCGCTGCTGTGCCTCACTAGTGCACGTGTGTCAGAGGCATCATGTCATCCGCTATACACAGGAGAAACTGAGCCCAGAGGCACAGAGCCAGGCTCCAGGTCACAGAGCTGGGGGGGGGGGGCAGGTGTTAGTAAAATGGTGCCGTCTCCCTGAGCCCAGCCTGGCTTACCAGAAGTCAGGTGACCCAATGTCCCCATCACAAGTGTCAGCCCCACCCCTACCCTACCTACCGGGTGTGCCGCTACAAAGCTGTCTAGGCCCTGTTCTCCAGTGCAGCTGCTGCTCTCTGTGCACAGGGAGGCAGTCTGTCTGTTCCCCCACCCGACAGTGAGCGTCTCCCTTACTCCGGTGCCTGGTGTGCCTTGGGCGGGCCTCTCCCTTCAGCAGGTCCTGACTCCGCGTGTCTGGCTCCGGATCCCAGAATTGAGCCTCTTCCCTGAACTGCCTCTCCCAGGAGATCGAGTTTTGAAGACAGAGTTTGAACTAATACAATAAGAAGGGCAATTTGAATGAATAAAATCTGAATTATGGAAATTGTGCACAGGAATGCACAAGTCCTGGAAACTTCCCGATGCCAGCTCTGCACTTACATCATGATTCGAGAAATGGTGACCGAGGAGCGGACCTCATGGTGTTTTGGGGGAGAAAGAGCAGCAGACCCCTTGGCTCTTTCTATTTTATTATCGTGCATGTGGAAATAATTACGCCGTTGACAAAACGCTTTCATCTCAGTTTGTTTCCTTTATCTGCTCAATTCCCTGGCTCAGACGTGACAAAGGAACCATGGATTCCAAACTAGGTCAATTGTTCCCAGCGTCTGCATAAATAATAGATGCCAAATTAGCATCACCTTCTCTAGCCTGCAGCGTGATCAAGGAAGAGACCCGACTTGAAGCCAGCCAGCGACAAGCAGCTGATTTTGACCATCTGCGAAGGACTTTGTAAATAGTGGAAATAAATTTCCCTACAGCTGAGTACAAACGGCCCATTACTATTATTATTATTACATCTGTCTACATTAATTTCACTTGCAACATTTACCTACGTGCTAAACGATTTAAGGTAAAAATAAACTCCGGATATGTGACCGAGTCTCTGTAATGTTCCAATCCTAACCTTCTTCCCTCGGCCCTGTCAGCACCTTACACAGCCCCGACGTGGTTCAAGGTGAGTCTCCCCTAAGTCTCACGGGCGTCTGCTCCTCTACGTGCCGCTCTGTGCAGTGTGGGCGGGGCCAGTGTAACACACACGGACCCTCTCCATCCCTGCACCCTCCCAGGCTAAGCCGACTTCTCGGCGGTGGCTGCTGAGCCCCCACGTCAACCCCCTGTGCCAGCGCCGTCATTCCCGGGAGGCCGGTGTCTCAGCCTGTGTGCTCCTCCCTCTTCCCCTCCTGGATCTTGGGGTGCAGGAGAAGGGGTGAGCAAAGGAAGGACTAGGGGGTCCCTGTAGGCAGAGCCCTTCCTGTCCACCCAGCTGCAGTCTCCTCTGTTACCCGTGTATTTTAAAAGCAAAGTGACAAAGAGAGAGAAGGAAACACACACACACACACACACACACACACACACACAGACCTTCAGTCCACTGGTTCACCCCTCAAGTGGCCACAGTGGCCAAGGTTGGGCCAGGCTGAGGCCAGGAGTCAGGAACTCCACCTGGGTCTGCCCCGTGGGTGGCACGGGTCCAGGTTAGTGAGCCGCCATCTGCTGCCTTCCAGGGGGCGTTAGCGGGGGCTGGATCAGAAGTGGCGCAGCCAGGACTCTAACCGATGCTCCAGCCTGGGATGCTGGTGCTGCAGGTGGCGGCTTAACCATGGCACCACGGCGCCAACCCCCAGTCTCCTCCGGAGGTGCCTGCGGCTGTGTCGAGGTGCTGTGCAGACTTGGGTTAGATCTTCAAGCCTGGATGCAATTCCTCTCGCAGTCATAACGGCTGCAGGCTGGCTCGTGGGGTTCGTGGCCTTTCGTAGGATTTCTCCAGGTAACTCCAGGGGGGCCACACAGCCACCTCCACATCTGACTGCAGAGCAAGCTGGTTTGATTTCTGGGAACAGAGGGGACCCCCCGAGTTTTGGGTGGGTCTCCCCGCTTCCCTTCCCTCTCTGCAGGTGGGAAGGATGACGATGCATCTTCAGGCTGCGTAATGAGCGAATCGTGACGTCAGCCTTGGAGGAGGAGACTTAGCAGGGAGCAGCCTCCCGCCGGGCCTCCTCTGTTCTGTGCTCAGGGTCTCCAAGGAGAGCCACTTCCGCTCTTGCTCCCTGAACCCCGGGGCGGGTGGGAACTCCGTGGAAAGGGGGTCCTGTGGGCCGTCTGTTGTCGGGGACCAGCAGGCACCTGTCCATTGCTCCTCATCAGGGCCTCGAACCCCAGGAAGCTCATTTCCACTTGGGGCACCCACTTTTCCTCCTTGCCTTTCATCAGAGCCCATTGTTTCCACTCAATCAAAAGATTAAACAGGTCAACAGCACCTACCTTGCGCCTGGCCGTGTGATCCCAGGAGCAGCTCCGGGCGCTCAGCACCCAGGGGCAGGGACGTCCTGGAGCCCCTCAGACCTGTGGCTCCATTCGCCGCGCTGGCCCCTGGCTCTGCACCGTCCTGAACTTCCTGGGAGTCGTTCTAGATTCACCGTCCTTTGTCTTTGGAGGATCAGTGGAGTAAGACGGTGCCTAATGAATGAGCAGCCTGTGCGTGACCAGATCCTCGTGCCATGGTGGACAGACAACCACAGGGCCGCCGCCAGCTGCTCCTTGACCTTTTGCCACTGCAGAGACTGACTCCAGCGCTTCCAGCAGGGGCCTCGTATCTAGAATATACTAACACCTAATACCGATGTTCTAATGCCTAGAAGCTTCCATGCTTCAAACAAGCAGTGCAAAGCACTCACTCACGGGCTGCTTGTCCAAAAGTCGTTCCCATGGCCTCCCATCTGGGCATCAGACCTTTTACACTCACGCACCTGCTTCCCCTCCTGCTGGGGTACCCGGTGCCACCCCTGGTGTGGGGTGGGGACGACTTGTGGAGCGGCTGGCAGCAGGCTGTGCCATGCTCCACGCATACTGGGTTGGGAAGCAGCTCCTACCCCTCGCTGTCACCCCCCCACACTCTACTCCCGCCTTCTCTGCGATGCCTTGAAAATCAATCTTCTCGCCAGCGCTTTAGTGGCCTTGAGGAGA
Organism: Sylvilagus floridanus; assembly: GCA_949820135.1. Classification (NCBI taxonomy): domain Eukaryota; kingdom Metazoa; phylum Chordata; class Mammalia; order Lagomorpha; family Leporidae; genus Sylvilagus; species Sylvilagus floridanus. Next base: position 179,411,039 of record OX463233.1, read on the forward strand.
GGAGAAATAGCTTACTGTGTTCACACTGCCCTCCTGATCAAACATGGCTTGACCAAGATCAAGAGAAAACAGCAAGAATCACCCAAGTGTGTAAGGGATTTGCAATCGAGGGCTGTTCAGAACTTGGATGGAGGTCAGCTCACTTCCTGTCCCTGGTTGGAGTCCTCCTGATTCACTCTGATCTGGACTCCCGCGCTGCTGGCGCCTTCTACTCAGCGACCTGAAGACGGAGCAAGGCGACACCGTCTGTCCGTAGTTCCCGGTTGAGCCAAGTTTGAGTGAAAGACAATTTTTTGTGGAAAAAAATTAAGAAGTCAGCGAGAAGATACAGACCCGCCACGGCGTCTTCCCACCCCGGGTTTCTGCAGGAATGGTCCGGTCTCGTTACCCTTCAATCTGCAGATAAACCTCCCAGCACAGCCGGGCCCCGGGCAGCTGTGCTCCCACGGTCCAGAGTTGCACACGCTCCCTGCTGCATTTGCGAGGTCACGTGGGATTCTGGTCGAGCTAGCGAAAACCGATCCCTGAGTCCCGACAAGCCGACGTCCTGTAAAGATTAATGACCCGGTCGGGGAAACAGGTAAAACGTGCGACTTCCACACGCAATCCACTGCGCAGGGAGAAGAGACAGAGGCTGGATGCACTGAGTTCCCTGCCGCTTGTAATGGTGGTGGTGTTGTGTCGCTCCTGTGACTGGCTGGCTTGCCGGACCCTTTGCACTCCCTCTTATTGTCATCACCGCTGTGCCTGTCACTCACAACTCTGCTGTAATGTAAAGGCTTAGCGCCACCTGAATTCTGCAGAAGCACCAATAGTCTTTCTATTGACAAGATATCAAGAACAGCATCATGGGATATATTTCTTTCTAGTCCTGCATCGTATAAGGGCGGGGCCACGTTTCTGGAACACACTGTCTGGTGATTGCACGGTTGTGTGAATATCGTAGGCAGGGTAAGAGAGCTGCACTCACCAGCCGAGGTGGCCGTGGGGGACCCCGTCACGGCTGCTGTCCCTCGTTGTGCACCATCACGTGGTACGTGGCTGCAGTGGCCACAGTCCATGTGTTCTGTGCATCGGTCGGGAGAGACAGAGAGGAAGTTATCGAGCAATGGGCTTCTGATTCCGCATTCGGAGTCTGATTTTCCTCTTGCTGCGCTCCATGGACTTACCCTTGGCCTAAGGCTGTAACTTTACCTTCATTTTCCTACAAACTGGCTTTTCTACTTTGCTGGAAAGGCAAGGCTTTGTCTTAATTTTACAGTGATTGTCCTCTAGAGTTAAGACAAATACCAGACAACGAAGAGGAACTAATGCAGTCACGTGGGGAATAAAGACCCGTGGAGACCGACAAGGGCAGGGTGAGGGGCGCCGCGTGAGCGAGGACTCGGCAGGAGCAGGTTCTGCCCGTGGGTGCCCGCCCCACACTCGATCAGTAGGTGGGACCAGCCACCTGCCTGCCCCATTCACGTCAGCTTCTAAGAAAGTCGTAATGGGAATCTCCACTTACACTCACTTTCCTAGGTCCTAGAAGCAGCAAGACGTATAAAGAGATCCGATTGGAAAGATGAGATTGCCGATTGGAAAGATGAGATTGTGTTTTGAGATTTAGCAATGAGAGAGGGTGCATCTCTGCATGGTAGCTGAACGGCTTAGGATTTCCGTTTCGGCAGGTAACGCACTTCGGCTACAAGCTGTTGACTTTTCCTGAAGTTTCCACACAAGAAAACTAACGGCTCCATTCTGAGAACTACAGCTGGGGACACGAAGTCCGGCTTGGGGCGCTCCACTCTGCGGCTCTAGTACAGTTCCCACGGCTCCTCCGCTGGGACTCTGTCCCTGGACACGACCTGTCCCAGTGCCTGTGGAATGCTTCCCATTACACACGTGCTCCGAAAGGCCGGCTGATCCTAGGGACAGGACCCCGCCCGGCACATCTACCCCGGGTTCCAGAGGGCAGGGAAGCAGGACACTGAGGGCCGGGGCCGGGGGGGTCTCAGCCTGTCCCTGAGAAGGTGCAGCGCATGTGCAGGCCCTAGATTTGAGCGTCACTCTTGCCTCCCCCGCCCCACAGGAGCTGAGCAGTGTCCACGTGTTCGTAGCTTCAGGGGCTCTGGAGACTCCAGCAGGTGTGCTCCCGCCGGAGCCAGGAAGAGAGCCGCTGCTGGGTTAAAGCAAGGCTGAGAAAAACAGAGTGGAACAGGGCCGCCGTGGCTCAACAGGCTAATCCTCCGCCTGCGGAGCCAGCACCCCGGGTTCCAAGTCCCGGTCGGGGGCGCCGGATTCTGTCCCGGCTGCCCCTCTTCCAGGCCAGCCCTCTGCTGTGGCCCAGGAGTGCAGTGGAGGATGGCCCAGGTGCTTGGGGCCCTGCACCCCATGGGGAGACCAGGAGAAGCACCTGGCTCCTGGCTCCTGCCATCGGATGAGTGCGGTGCGCCGTCCGCAGCGTGCCATCCGTGGCAGCCATTGGAGGGTGAACCAACGGCAACGGAAGACCTTTCTCTCTGTCTCTCTCTCTGTCTCTGTCTCTGTCTCTCTCTCTCTGTCTAACTCTGCCTGTCAAAAAAAAAAAAAAAAAAAACACAGGACACAGCGCCATCTCTGCCTGCAGCTGCTCCAGTGAAGGAGCCGCCAGGGCACAACATGTGCCAGAAAATAAACCGAAAGAGAAGTTGATTTTTCTTCCACACCCACACGTGCAAGGGCTCTCCAAGATGTTCATGAAGATGCATTGATAGAGAAACACATGCTGGACTTTGAAATATTTTTGAAATGCGTGTCTGTTAACTTCATTTTTCCATGAACTCTTTGAATTCCACACATATGCCTTCCTCACTGTTGAAAACGAGCAATTCTTTCATAAAACACCACGATGCTATTCCACTCATCGTGCCTAGAATCCTTCCAAATGGACACGTGTGTGTGTATGTGTGTGTATCTGTGTGTATGTATATGTGTGTATGTGCATATATGTGTATGTGTGTCATTATGTGTTCATGTATGTGTACGTGTGCATGTGTATATATGTGTGTATCTGTGTATATGGGTGTGCATGTACGTGTGTGTGTATATATGTATGTATGTGTATATATGTGTGTATGTATGTCTATATGTGTGCATGTGTATATGTGTGTATCCATGTGTATGTGTGCATTTATGTGTGCATGTATGTGTATGCATTTGTGTATGTGTGCATGTATGTGTATGTGTATATAGGTATGCATATCTGTGTGTATTTGTGTGTCTTTATGTGTGCCTGTGTGTGTCATATGTGTATATATGTGTGCATCTCTGTGTATATATGTATGCATATCTGTGTGCATTTGTGTGTCTTTATGTGTGCATGTGTGTTATATGTATATATGTGTGTATCTGTGTGCATATCTGTGTGTATTTGTGTGTCTTTATGCGTGCATGTGTGTTATATGTATATATGTGTGTATATGTGTGTGCATATGTGTGTATCTGTGTGCATGTGTGTATATATGTGTGTGCATCTGTGTGCATGTGTGGATGTGGGGGGGTTGTCAGGAGTGCTGTGCATCTTACTTATTTGATCTCTGACCCAGCGCTGTCCGTGCACCTGTTTCTCTGAACCTGCTGGCTTCCCTTCCGCACGACTTCCTAGCGCGAAGCTTTCAGAATCTTCTTACGTGCAGCGTTCCCGGCTTCTTTCTACTCTGTGCTAAGGCTTTGCCGGCCCGGCAGGCTGCAGGTGCGCCCCTTGCTGGGTGGCGCTTGCCCGAGAAGACCGCGCTCTCTCCCGGAAGGCAGGAGGGAAGCTTCCAGGCTACGACCCCCACTCCTCACCCGGAGCTGCGCTCTGCCGAGCTTCAGGGACAGCTGAGAGCGCCGGGGCCGCTGGGACCGGGAGGGGGTCAGCCTCGGCCTCCCCGGCCTGCGGCAGATGGACGCTGAGCTGCAGTCTCGCTGAGTGCCTGGTGCCCCCGGAGAGGATGCTGGGCACCGCAACTCACGCCTCTGCTGGGGACGCCACCTCCCCGTGCGGGCGCCCGCTTGAGTCCTGGCCCCACGTCTGGCCCGGCTCCCTGCCCCCCTTCCAATACTCTCTTCAATAAAGTTCTAAGGACTCGGTTCTGCTCTGTCATTTGGTTGCCTTGAGACATCTCCACGAGATACAAGAAAGTCATGGAAAGTTCTTTGCCTTTGGAAACGTACAATAACGCCTTAATGCCTTTTATTTGAGAAGGAGTTATATTAACATGCGTCTCTGGTATTAGTTCCTCAGTCGTAAGCCACTTTATTTACAGCCTGTAAGATGCTCACTTGAAGTTTTGAAAATCTAAAACCCTTCCTAGAAATGTCACATTTTTCAAGACACCTCCTTAACTATTCTCCTTTCCAAAACTGACATTTATTGAATATCTAAATATGACTTTACATCTCGGCTTGGATTATGCACAGCTTCATGTCTGATTTATTTTTCTGTGAGATTAAAGGTGAGAGACGACAGTTCTAAGGCGCTGTTGTTTAAATTATCTCCCCTTCGCAGACGCCGCTGTAGATTGACATCTCTAAGAACTAAGAGGCACACAGGGTAGAAAGGGATTAATTATGCACAAGTTGCACACGCACTCTGTGAGGAAGAGCAGGGAGGGGCACGAGCCCGGGGGCTTGCAGGGACATGGAAGCAGGAGCAGGAGACACGGGACTTGAAACTCCGGACTTCCTGTGTCCCAGACTTCCTGTGTCCTGGTCCTGTCCAGCTCCACAGCACTGGAACACGATCGGAACCTGGGGTGCGTCCCTGGAAATGGAGCCGACACTCTCAACCTCAGGTGGGGGTCAGATGAGTTATAGAAAACAGTGGTGAGAGTTATCTATCACAGTCACGCCCATAGTAACAACGATGGCTCAAAATAGTAAAGGTGTCAGATCAAGGACATGGTTTCATCTCCCTGAGTTTACACACCACTTTTCCAAAGTCCATCTGTCCTCCCCACAATGTCTACTGAATACTCAATAAACTCTTGTTAGATAAATAAAGTAGGAATATGTGTACGTACACAGCTAGAGCATCAGACATTCCCGCCTCTGGCATACAGAATTTTCCACGCTGTGTGTGTGTAATAGTCAGACCCCTGGTTTCCTTAGACCTTAAATGATTAGGGTTAACCTAGTGGTTTCCTTTTTAGTAGACAGAGTAACTTATTTTTGTCTTCTTACATAATACCTTCACAACCCATGCCCCTCTCCAGTTTCTAAATTTTCAAAATACTCACATGAAGCAGTTGATCGTGTTCTGATTTGTAACAATTTATATTTACTGTAAAAACATCTTTTAAAAATCGTACGCATATCGTCACCATGGGCAGCATTTTGGAATTTTTGTTCTTGAGGAATTCTGATGGGAACTTTTCCTAAGAATTCCCAGCCAAACTCCAGGGAACAAGCTCACGCCCGAGAGTTATTTTGTGGAGGCTGTGGCTGGCGAAGCTGGGCTGTGAGGTCAGCGTCCCAGCTGGGCGCCGGCTCACGTCCTCGCTGCTCCACTCCCAGCCCAACTCCCTGCTAATGGCCTGAGAAAGCAGCTGAAGGTGGCCCATTTCTGCCACGTATGTGAGAGACACGGATGGAGTCCCAGGCCCCTGGCTTTGGCCTGGCCCAGCCCAGCCATCACAGCATTTGGGGAGAGAACCAACAGATGGAAGAGTCTCTCTCTCTCTCTCTGTTTCTCTAACTTTCAAATAAATAAACAAATCTTTCTAAAAAAGAGTTATGTTTATTCAATTAAATCCACTGTTGGACTCATGGTGTTGGCTGGGGTTCTTAATGAGGGTGAGCATGGATTTGCAGAGTCAGAAGGATCATGGCTATGTTGGATGGGGCACACCCAGACCTCAGCACCCCAGAGGCCAAAAACTCGACAGAGGCACCATTTGAGGAAACGTTCAGGAAAGTAGCAGTCTTTGACAGGGAGTGGGATGGATGGAATGGGATGGAATAGAGTGGAATGGGGTGGGATGGAGTTGATGAAGGGAGTGGAATGGGGTGGGATGGAGTTGAAGGATGGAGTGGAATGGGGTGGGGTGGGATGGACAGAATGGAGTTGGTGGAGTGGATGGAGTAGCAGGACACGCATAGGCTGGGATGGAAAGGAGGAGAGTGGAGTGGAGTGGGATGGGACGAGAGGGTTTTTCTTGAACACCAACAGGCACCCTGGGCCCAGCTCCAGGCAGGGACGAGTATTAGCACTTTGAGAGTCTCACTGACGGCGTCTGTCATTAGTCCCAGTGTGAGAAATCAGAGAGAAGAGAAGCGAAAGAGAAGCGACCCTGGGACGTGAGAGGCTGGGCCCTCGTGGCGTAGGATTCCCCCTTGTTCTCAGCTCAAACACAGTCTCCCAGGCTGAGCAGTGTTGGCAAAACAAGACTCCTCCCAGCAACACCCCAGTCCTAGCCAAGGAGCCCGGCCTCCTTCTGACTGCTGTTGACATTGTCCTCACCCATCACTACTAAACAGAAATGGCAATACTGTAACGCCAACTCAGATGAAGCAAACAGTGTATCTGCCAATACTATTGGTTTGCCATCCCCTAATTCCTCATGAATTAAAGCAGAGGTCCATTAGATTACGGCAGTTACTAGGAAGAGCCAAACGTACTGGCTTCACGCATTCAAAAGATGATCATTTCAAATTTAATTAAAAACCCACGTCTGAGTTAGGCTTTGTGTTCCACTCTCTGAGAAATTACACATCAGTATAAACAGCTTCAGACCCTGGGGACAGCCGCGGAGCCCTGGGATTAAATCTACTGGTGTTTCCTTGCGATATTTACCAGCGAATATGAGCTGAAAAAAGAAAGCAAGCTTGGGCGCGTGCTCAGTGGGCAGGGACTGGAAATGTCCACCCCTGTGTGCACTGGGGCCCGATTAGCGCTATGTCAGCTCCCCCTGTAGTGAGAGAAACTGAACTCCCCAGGGCTCCCTTTGGCAGCCACACAGCTGACCAGGCTCTGAGGGGCCGGTTCCAGGACGCCCTCCTCAAACCCCAGTCAGTGGACGCCCGCTGCCCTTCCATAAAATGCTGCAGTATCTGTCACGCGCATCCCGACTGCCGGGACCTCGGATTAGCCCGGGTCCCATCTCCGAGCACCTCTCTCTTGAGCCCCCTCTCTCCAGGCAGGATGAGCGGGGTGAGCCCCGGACCCTGGCCGCGGCTCCTGAGCCCAGCTTCCCTCTGAAACCAGTGGATAAAGCCCCTGCTCCTCCACCACGGGCAGCGGCCATCAGAGTCCATGGGCTCAGCCTTCTGCAGAGCCGGTGGCACCCAGCAGGGCCAGGTTATGCCAGGGCTGCTTCACCCTGCGGCTGCGGGGGCAAGAACACCCGCCTCCAGACGCAGCTCCTGGAGCCACGACCCCGGTCTGCGCTGACTCTCGCCCAACTCCGCCCGTATTGTGAGCTCGCTGTCATCAAAGAGCAGCAGCCCCTGTGGCGCGGGGGACCCTCGTTTCCTGACTCGCTGCTCATCAGCAGCGTTTAGCACGGCCCGAGGAGACGGCGCGGCAATCAGCCATGAAGTGGCGATGTGCCTTTTATGTGTTGAAAGGGATATTCTTTGCCAGGTCTCGGTCATCTGGTCAAGTATCCGGCAGCTTCTGGTTATGAAAGAACCATTTAGAACCGGTGTTGCTCGACTCAGATGTTGTGATGATAAAGCATTTTCTGTCTCTCAACCACTGAAAAATAGTGTTTCTCCAAAGGAAATCGCCCAGCGGCCCACATTCTGCTTTCTGAAGAGGAATATTAGCTTTATTTTCAACTGTTTTCCAGGGGAAGTGCTTCTGACATTCCCTGAGGAGTGGATGAATGTTTTCCTGGGAGCTGATTTGACAGCCACATATTTCAGCTGCTTAACGAATAAATTCAAAGAAGTGCAGTGCCCCCTGGTGGACAATGTGCCAACCTCCTCCAGCCTGAAGACCACGGGGCAGGTGGCTTGAAGACGGTTCTCCAGCCTCAGGAAGGGCCAGCCGGCATCACAGCACCTCGGCCGGCCACAAGGACGCACCGGCAGCCCAGCCAAAACAGAGCAGAGCCCCCCACACACACAGGAAACCACAGACCCAGAGCAGCCAACTCACTCTCCTGGGCAGCAGCCGACGTCAAGTCATTGACCAAAACAGTTACTGCCTGAGACCCGTGCTGCCAGGAATCCCAGAACTAAAATTAATATCTATGTTTTTGCTAATTAAGCAATGTAAATTCCACTTGGAGATTTCTGTGATTCCAATGCACATATTAGTTATTTCTTTGAACTCTGCCCATTTCTCTGTAATATCTTCCTTCTTTGATCCTGTGAAAACTGTTGCTGGCAAGGCTCTGCCACAGGAGAACGGAGAATGAACTCAAGATCATCAAAACCCGCAATTAGAGGCAAATTCGTTTTATGTGTTTGGCAAACCTTGCCGTTTGGTGGAATTAAATACCTTGTCACATTTGAGATCGATGATAATGGGAAATGATGGATTATTCACAAGGAGGCAGGACAGAAGTAGCTACTGGGTCTGTTTCCAAACGGAGAATAAATGCAGCAACAATTTAATATGGGCCGATTGCATATGCACTACTGACGGAGAGGTTTAACAGGCTCTGAAACTCACAACGTAACAAGTGGAGTGGCTTTGTTGCTGAAGCGATGGTCCTCGCCGGGTCCGGAGACTCTGAGTCCGAGTACAGATTCCATCTACAGACGGGCGCAGTCGCTTCGAGCTGCAGTGCTGTGTGGAAGTCTCCTGCTGCACACCACCTAAACCCTCATTAGAAGACCGGCTGAGAGGGATGAGCCAGGTTTGCAAAAGTGGTACCTTTGAGAGGAAGGGGAGCCTCCGGGGAGGTTGGGATAAGCACATAGGCGGCTCCAACTGATTTAATGTGTTCTGCCCAAAACTGGCCTTGGGGTCTTAGTCTGCAACCTTGGAGAGCAGGAGCGAATGGGAGCAGACGAGCAGAGCTGGGTCGGGGAGATGGGAAAAGTCGTCAGACCACAGAGCAAATCCAGCTGGTGTGAGAGAAAGGGGGCTGACGTGTGTGTGCATGTGTGTGCATGTGTGTGCATGTGTGTACATGCGTGTCTGAAGTGGCCATGATGTTTGGCACGTTCAGGAGGGTCAGGGTGGCAGCCGCAAGCTCAATTCTCAACCCAAAAGGCCAGTACCGTCTCTGGGGGATGGAAATACTAACAGTGGCATTGTTCTGTGGACAGCGTCAGGGACCTCGTTCTCTGCGGGCAGTCCTGTGGGTCAAACCTCCCCTGCCCTTGCCCCCCAGGATGTCCCCCCTGTCCCGCTCATAGCCTCCAGGTATTTGCAGCCTCTGGTTTCAGGGGTGAAAGGTCATCTGCCTCTGTCCTCCGTAGGGCTACTGAGATTCTGGCCCTGAGCCCCAGGTATCTCTGTGGCCGGCTCTGCCTGCAAGAGACAGGCTGGGCGTGGGACGTGGCCAGCAATGCCGGGCACCTCTGCCCAGCACTTTTCCAGTCTGGGTCCTCTAGGAGCGTGACCCGGATTCTGCCGGCTAGTCTGGCTGCACTCAGGGGAGTCATCCTCATGAAGCCATCTCTTCGGCCTCCCGCCTCCATCACCCAGGGTTCCCCAGGTGTCTGCGCTCAGACGCGCCTTTGTCCCATCATCTGGAGCCTTCCGTAGGGTGTCAACCCCATGAGCGCCCCTAGGCAGGGCCCCCTGCTCCTCCAGGGTCTGCATCCAGGGCCCGTGGTCAAATGCACGCAGCCTGGTTCTGGCCGTGCTCCAGTGCCCAGCGTCCCTCCGCTCCTTTCTGTACAAACACGTTCCCAGCTGGTTTGTGCTCAGACTCGGCTCCGGATTGTTAGTCCGGCAAAGAGCGTGGTGGTGGGCAGGGCCTGGCAGGCAGGGGCCTGGGGATCCTTGTCCGTCACATTCACGGAAGTGCAGCTCCCTAGCGGGAGCGCGTGGATCACCCCTGCAGTGCAGTGTGCTGGGGGCCATCCAGCAGAGCCAACACCCCGGCGACACCCACGCTCTGGTGATCCAGGGCTTCCAGGTTTTGTCAGAGCTGACAGCATGGTCTTGGACAGTCAGCAACTCCGACAACTAGATCTGGCTGTTTTAAAGTCAGCTTTAGAGGGAGAGGCAGAGAATCCTGAACAGGTTAAACAACCCCTTCTGGGCACAGATCGCAAAGAACGGTGTCAGGATTCTGAAGAGGTGTGTGCAGTCCCGCCTTCGCTGCCCTGACTTGTACAAGAGCCAGGAGGTGACACGCTGGGGTCACTGATGGGTGCATGGATCCAGCCAGCGAGGCATGGTCCTACAACACGCAGCAGCACAGGGGAGCACGGAGGACCTGCACTGGATGAATTGGCCCCTCACTGAGACCACACATTGTCTGGGCCCACTGATGAGCAATGCGCAGAGGCAGATCTGTAGACAGGGTGGATGCTACTGGGATTGGGGGAGGCTACTGAGCTAGGCAGGGCCTTGTGGAGGGACAACGGGCGTGGCTCTGGGGCCGGTTCCCACCCGGGATGTTTGCAGAGCTGAGTACACAGCAGACACGCTGGCCTGGGCACTGTAAGCAGGTCGGGCTCACAGCACAATGTTGCTCTTTTACTTATTTATTTTTTTATTAATGCGCTCTCTCAGACAATGTTTTTCCTTTATTTTTAAAGATTTTATTTATTTAGTTGAGAGGTAAAGTTACGGACAATGAGAGGAAGAGACAGAGAGAAAGGTCTTCCATCCTCTGGTTCACTCCCCAAATGGCCACAACGGCTGGAACTGGGCCAATCTGAAGCCAGGAGTCAGGAGCTGCTTCCGGGTCTCCCACGTGGGTGCAGGGGCCCAAGGACTTGGGCCATCTTCCACTGCTTCCCCAGACCACAGCGGAGAGCTGGATGGGAAGAGGAGCAGCCAGGACTGGAGCCGGTGCCCATATGGGATGCCAGCATTGCAGGCGGAGGCTTAGCCCACCACACCACAGCGCTGGCCCAGTGGTGCTGTTTTCAAGAGAACAGGTGCGGTGATGAGTTTTGGGACGTGGCAGCTGGAGCCCATCGTCATGCTCCCCTTACAGTGCCTCTGTGACTGCCCTGTGCGTGGCCACGTCTTCCTTCCCCAATTTCCATGGCTTAGTTCCCGGGGGTGCTTGCTGGATTGCACACCAGCAATGGAGAAATAGCCCCAGGACCGACAGCGTGTTGTTGGGTTGTCACTCTGAGCCCTGGGAAGTCAGAGTAGACGAAAGCTTGGAAGTGGATGAGTCCCAGAAGTGGGCGTTGTGAGGGTCTCCAGGGGCTGTGGGCGGGCTGTGTGTGTCACCATGGGTGTGAGTGGGTTGTGTCACCACAGGCTATGAGTGGGCCGTGAGTGTCACCAGAGGCTGTGAGTGGACTGTGTCACCATGGGTATGAGTGGGCTGTGAGTGTCACCATGGCTGTGAGTGGAAATGAGATGGACCTTGAGACTGTTGCTTTGAGCCAAGTGAGAGCTGAGAGTCTAGAATTTCCCCCTGGGAATTGTGGGTTACTGAGCCTGGGACCAGAGGCACTGCGAGCAGGTGAGGTGCTGGGCCTGGGACCACCTGCGCCTGGGACCAGAGGCACTGCCAGCAGGTGAGGTGCTGGGTCCGGGACCACCTGCTCGGCATCAGAGCAGAGGGGGGACCAGGGCGGCCATGGCGGGTGGCAGGCTCCAGCACAGATGTGCTGCCCACGGCCAGGATGCCAGCCTGCAGGGTGAGCAGAGGCCACCAGGGCCGTGGGGCTGGGCGGGGAGGGCGGGGACCACCGTGGGGCACTCTGCCTCCGTGAGGGGCTTTCTCAGCACTGGCGCACAGCGACGTTCGCCGCCTGCCTGTTTGCAGCGGGGGATTTATCTCGCGTGGCTGCAGCCAGGCAAGCAGAATGCACAGGCGTGGCTGGCAGAGGGAATTTCATGCAGGGGACTTGTTCCGGAGCTGATGGGAGATTGGAGTTCAAGGAAAACCCTCTCGTCCCATCCCACTCCACTCCACTCTCCTCCTTTCCATCCCAGCCTATGCGTGTCCTGCTACTCCATCCACTCCACCAACTCCATTCTGTCCATCCCACCCCACCCCATTCCACTCCATCCTTCAACTCCATCCCACCCCATTCCACTCTATTCCATCCCATTCCATCCATTCCACTCCCTGTCAAAGACTGCTACTTTCCTGAACGTTTTTCTAGGAAAATGAACCTCATTTCTGAGAAGAAACGACTCTGACATTGGCACAAACAACTTTCTCTCTCCGCATCTATCAGCTTGTTTCATACGCGATTGTGTGAATGTGTTTGCACAGCTTTTAGGGCATACTTATTTATAATTAATTAATTTTTGAGAGAGAGAGGTCTTCCATCTGTTGGTCCCTTCCTCAAAGGCCATGAAAAGCCAGGAAGGACGAGGCTGGAGCTGCGATCTGGAACTCCGTGCGAGCTCTCACGCAGGGCGCAGGAACCTAATTACCGGAGCCATCGCCACTGCCTCCCGGGGGGCATTAGCAGGAGGCTGGAGCCGGGAGCTGCTTTAGCCGTGGCGCTCCTGGAGGGTGGGGCTGTAAGTGGCACCTCCCTGCCAGGCCACCGCCCACCTCAGTGTGCACTCATTCTGTTTCTTCTTTAAAAGCCACAGAGTGGGGTACAGGGACCTACACAAGTCACACACATGACACCTAAGGATGCTTCCACGTTACACCGTGGGTATGGCACGAGGTAGGGGTTCAGGTATAAGACGTTTTTTCTTCTAGAAACCCAATTTCCTTATCACATTGTTATTATTTCCTGATTGCATTCTGTTGCCAGCACTCTCGGATGTTAATCCCCAGGCCGACATGGGCATCCGGAGAGTTCCGTGGGTCAGCTTAGCTCCCTCATTCCCTATGCTAGAATCCAATCACCACGCAGAAACAGCCCATCCTGTAATTGGTGGAAAGCCACCTTTCTGCTTTCCCTTTAATAATTATCTCAGTGATTCTGAGCTTCGCAGATTCCGCCCCTTGGCCCAGCCCTGATTCCAAGATGGTGCTCTTCTGGGCTGATTGTCACTGAGCGCGAGCTCTCTGCCAAGCCATGGAGGTCTCCTGAGCCGAGGCCTTGCCACGGGGCTGGGCAGGAGCCGGGTTTGGACGGAGTCCCAGCCAGCCCCGCACGCAGCAGCAGGGAGATGCCAGTCTGCAGCAGGCGCCAGCAGTAGCATCTGGTGCATCTGCTGCCCGAGGATATGGCTCCCCTCGGCCACGGCAGAGCGCCAGGCTCAGGGTTCAGAGCACAGCAGGTGTGTGGTAAGTCCTAAGTGACGTTATCATCACGGGTGATCCTGGCGAGCTTCGTAATACCCCACAGATGCATGCATCGGGATTAGCAGCCAACGTAAGTAAAGGTCAGGCAGAGCAGTGGTTTCCCTCACTGACATCGGCGAGGACTCCGCTTCCATCTCCCCGCCGGCGGCCTTGCTTTGCCTCTTCCTCTCTCCCGCGTCCCCCTCCCATCTCTATGCTGCATAACTACAGGCCTGGGGGAGGAACGGTGGCGGATGGATTGAAACTTCTGCCGCAGCTGACATGGTCGGGGCGTTCTAGGAGAGCAGTGAACTTCCGGCACGTTCGTCCGTCCATTCCGGGGACGGACGTGACCGGAAGCCTTGACACGGAGCAGAGTGAATGCCGGGGGCACAGGACGTTTCATGCGGGAGTTCAGGACGCGTCCGTCACTCGTGGCTCTCTCAGCGAGTCGGAGAGCGCACGCGAGGATGAGTTCAGGAAGAACGGGGACCGAGAGGAAGGCTGCGGCTCCCCAGTGATGAGCTCAGCCGCTTCTTTCTAGTCAACTCGAACCTCTCTACGCGAATTAGCGGCTTCCAGTAAGTACGTACGGCGGCTAATTCAAATCAACTTGACAAAATGACAAGAAGAAAGCCTCAGATGAGGGATGTGCACGCACACATGCACACGCACACACGCACACACACACACACGCACACACATGCACACACGTGCACACACACAAACACACACAGGCACACACACGTGCACACGCACACAAATGCACACACGTGCACACACACATGAGCACACGTACATGCACATGCACACATGCACGCACACATGCACACACGTGCACACACACATGAGCACACATGCACACACACGTGCACACACAAACACACATAGGCACACACGCACGCGCACACATGCGCACACGCACACACACACATGCACACACGCACACACACGAGCACACATGCACACGCACACACGCACACAAATGCACACACATGCACACACACATGAGCACACGTACATGCACATGCACACATGCACGCACACATGCACACACGTGCACATGCACACACGCACACACACATGCACACACACGGGAGCTTCAAAAGCCCCCTCCAGCACTGAGTTAAGCTTTCAGAGGCAAGATGGTTCAGCTAGAAAAAACACACTCCCTTGTTCTGTAAGAAAGACTGAAGCTGTCTACGAACTGGCTACGTGGGGTTGCAAATCATAGAAATCTTCCCGGTGTCTCAGTCTCTATCAGAGCAGAAAACCCGACGCAAGACTGGCAACTGTGAAAGCAAGAGTGCTGTGGCAAGACCTGTGTCCAGACGACCTCGTCCGCTGCTGCAGGTGCCTGGGGAGAATGTGCGTATATGTTTAGAATATACTTAGAATCCTGTAGAAATCACCTTATGGAGAGAGTGCAGCGGTGTGAAGCCAACTTGGGAAACTGAGGTCTGGGCTGTGCTGTCTCCAGTGTTCACAGATTCACGTCCAGGTGCTGACCGGAAGGAAAGCTGACTGTGGGTGACTAGGAGAGGAGCCTGTCACACCCACTGTCCCCACCCCGAGTGATGGCCCTGCGCTACCGACAGTCAACGGATAGCACGCAATCCTGTGACTCCCAGAATCTGCTTAGACTTTGTGTCCTCAGTAGGGAAAAGATTCTATTTATTATTTGAGAGGCAGAGTGATAGACAGAGACAGGGAGAGACAGAGAGAGAGGTCTTCCATCTGCTGGTTCACTCCCCAGATGGCCTCAATGGCCGGAGCTGAGCCAATAGGAAGCCAGGAGCCAGGAGCCTCTTCCAGGTCTCCCACACAGGTGCAGGGGCCCAAGGACATGGGCCAACCTCCACTGCTTTCCTAGGCCATAGCAGTGGAGCAGCCAGGACTCAAATCGGTGCCCATACAGGATGCTGGTGCCGCAGGCAAAGGCTTAGCCCACTATGCTACAGCGCCAGCCATGGGAGTTTATTTAAAACAGATGTTGGATTAAAAAGAACTCTGTCATTGGGAAATATGAACTGGCGGGGGTGAGAGCCAGGGATCCGGAAGGTCTGAAGTCACCTTCCTGACTTTCACAAACTAACACGTGGGGAAAGGCATGGGAGACATCGGGCAGTTGAGGAGCAGCGACCACTGAGAACGGAGAAGCCTGAGGCCCTGCGGCTGCCTCAGCCCACTGTCTGGAGGAACCCCCGGAGCAGCTACGTCAATAGGAAACCGGGAGTCGCGATGTCTCCCAGTGGAGGAGGCGGAGCTGGGGTCCCAGAGGTCGGAAGTGCCTAGCCCGGGGTAGAGTGGGTGAGAAGACAGAGTTGTACCAACCCCAAACCCCTGTTCTAAGTAGACACGCTCCTTGCATACTCCTCATCACACATTAAAATCAACTAACTCAAAATGCACCTTGGACCTACAAAATCCACAGGGAAGAGTTTAGGGGGAGAGTCTGTGAGTTCAGAGGAGTCGAAGATGTACGTACTGCACCGTCTAAAGCATGACTCACGACAGATTTTCTTAAAAAAACATTTACTCATTTGGGCCAGGCTGTGGCGCAGTGGGTTAATGCTGGCCTGCAGTGCCGGCATCCCATATGGGCGCTGGTTCAAGACCCGGCTGCTCCACTTCTGATCTGGCTCTCTGCTATGGCCTGGGAAAGCTGCAGAAGACGGCCCAAGTCCTTGGGCCCCTGCACCCACGTGGGAGACCCGGAAGAAGCTCCTGGCGCCTGGCTTCAGATTGGCACAATTTTGGCTGTTGTGGCCAATTGGGAAGTGAACCATCAGATGGAAGACCTCTCTCTCTCTCTCTCTCTCTCTCTCTCTGTGTGTGTGTGTAACTCTTTCAAATAAATAAATAAATCTTTAAAAAATATTCACTCATTTCGCAGAAGGCAGAGTTATAGAGCTGGGGTGGGGGCAGAATGATATTTTCCATCCGCTGATTCACTCTCCAAATGGCCACGATGAGCACAGCGAGGCCAAGACGAAGCCAGGTCTCCCATAGGGGTGCAGGGGCCCAGGCCACAGCAGGGAGCTGGATCAGACATGGGATACCAGCAACAGAGGTGGCAGCTTAACCAGCTATGCCAGTCTGGTCCCCACAACAGTTTTTGTTTTTAAGACAAAATATTTGATTTAACAAAAATTAAGATCTGCTGATCAAAAGATAACAGTGAGTGTGCTTGTGAATTATGTATTTATCTGATAAAGGACGTGGAGACAAAGTGTATAATCCCCTCTCCTGAATAACGTGAAATCAAAAAACTTAATAGAAAAAAGAGGATTTACTATAAAGTCACAGGATGCTAGGCATTATTATCCATCAGGGATATGCAACATAAAACCACAACGAGATAGACCACGGCACAGATCTTCCCCACACCGATCACTAGGGGAGGCGCCCAAAGCAGTTGGAGCCCTCGTGTATCACCCGGGAATAGGAGAGACACACATTCCGTGTGATACTTTGGAAACAGTGTGGCTGTTCCTTATAAACTTGACTTACCCTATGACTGAACTACTAGATTCGAAAGGCATATACCCAAGAGGAATGAAGACATATGCCCATACAAGCTGTTTATAAACGCACATAGCACATTTGTTTGCAGATGCTAAGAAAACTAGAAGTAGCCTGAATGTCTATCGACAGGTGAACAGATAAACTTCATATCACATATGCACAGGGTGCCCCAGTACTCAAAAGCAATGGGCAGCCAGCATGCGTGACCACCCAGTACACACGCTGAGCGGAAGCAGTCAGACACGGAGAAGCTACACGCTGCCTAACTCCACTCGCACAGAACTGGGACAAACCCCACGAGCACGCGGGGACAGGAAGCCAATCGCGCTTTCCTGGAACAGAGGGGAGGAAGCGCAGAGGGGCCTGGCAGAAAGCTGCGGCGTGAGTGACGTGTTCGTTATCTCCACTGCGGTAATGTTTTCGTGAGTATAAACATGTCAAAACATATCAACTTGTTCACTTTAAACAAATGCAGTTTATTGCATGCCAATTACAAGGCAGTAATGTTATAAAAAGACGCAATCTTGAAAGATGATCAAGCGCCCTGTGGAGGGGAGAAAATAAATCGCTCTAACTAAAACACTGTGGCATGGGAGCTGTGTGGCTCATCCATCGTGAAAAAGGGACTAAAATGTAAACGTACATGTGTTGTTCTCTCCAGGCAATTTGCTTGGTAACCTATCGGATTCAGATTCTTGATAGTTTGTATGTTGCTTAAAGGAAAACAAAGTAGGGATTAATCATGTAATTTTTAGCTTAGGGATGAGCTGCTGAGTTTAATTTCCTAATTTGTTTTCTGGAAACATGATTTGCATAGATGAATACGTGTGCAGTTGCATTTTTGATATCGCCCTCAGGGCTACTTATCCGGAGATGACAGGCGAGCCATTATTCACTTCTCTGAACTCCCCTTCAGTTAGGGGGAGGTGGCGGCCCTGGCCTCTGGGTGGAGGAGCTGTGCAGTGTCACCGTTAGGCTCTGACACTGAGAAGTTTTCGATGGAAGAAGCCTCGCTGTTGGCTTTATATTGTTCCATTGGCAGAGCTTCACTGTCAAACAAATGTGCCCTGGGCTTTCTCCCATCTCCATCTGTAAAAATGCGTGTTCACTACTGTCTTACCATCAGTCACTGGGGGAGGTCGCAGGACACAGCCGGTTCACCTTGCTCACCTGTCCCGACCTGCAGGGGGCGCTGCTGTGGAGCCCTCTCACTTTCCCAGACAAGGCTCTGGCCTGTGGCTTCCTGTCCACCCTCCGCCCACAAACGCCCCCTGGGAGACAGCGTGCAGCCTGCGCTCACTCGCTCGCTCTCCCAGCTCCAGGGATTTCTGCAGAGATCTGCCGTTCTGTTTGTGTGCAGCTCGGCCTGAATCTGCCCCACCATTAGGAGGCTCATGAAGAGTAGCCATGGTAATGTCGTTCCTTCCACATACGTCAACTTGCTAGTACAATTGTAATATACGCTTGCGATAGAAATTTTGGAGGAAACCAACACTTATAGGAGGAAAAGTAACTATTGTACCTTATCCTACCACCAAGGTAAAAGCGCATGTTCCACTTAGCAGTGGTTTGTAAGATGTTTTGGACTTTAACAAAAACACAGTAGCAGGCATCAGCAGAGAAGAGATCAGGCAGACGGAGGGCCAATGAGCTCAGTGCCAGGCTTCCGGAAAACGCACAGCTGGAAGAGGGAACGGGGAGGCTCAAGACGAGGAACGCTTATGGGAAATGTGGGATAACATGAACATGGCAAGTATTCGAGTCGCTGCGGTTCAAGGCAGACTTGAGAAAACCAAAGGGGCAGAGACCAGACTCAGACGTCAGGCCAGGACACTTCCCCAACCTGCAGAAAGATATGACTGTCCAAGCCCGGGAGTCAGGGTCAAGCCACCCAAGTCCACCCGAGACATGCTGCAACCCAGCTCTCCAGGTGCAGGATAGCGAGGCTCCCAGCACTGCAAGAGAGAGGAACGGGGGAGGGTCCCAGCCGCCGGGCTGTAGACTTCTCGGCAGAAGCCTCGCACGCCAGGAGGGAGCGGCGCCGGACCTGTGAGGCACGGAGGGGAGCCCTTGCCAGCCGAGAACGCGCTCCCAGCGAAATTGTCGTCAGATACGGGAGACACAGACGTTCCCACACGAGCCCAAGCTGAGAGAGCGTCTCACCGCACCTGGTTGCAATAAACGTGACGGGCAGCTCTTCAAACCAAGAGGTTGCTCCTGAGTAAGAAGAGAATAGCAGCCGTCCGCGAGCTCGCGGGCAGGGGTAGCTACCCCAAACACTCAGACTGCTCTGGCATTGCAAACTCGGCATGCAAATCCTTCCCGTCTTCGCTGTGAGGACAACAGTTACAATTACCCACGAGACGGAAAGAGGACAGATCAACACCAAAACTTCAAAATGCGGGAGGAACGGAGCACGGAGGTAGAATTCATCAGGGTTTCTTGTCTCTTGGGCTTTCTGTCTCCTTTCCTATTTTTGTGATCAATGTGAAGCTGCTGTCTCCTCGAGATAGCTTGTTGGAGCCAAAAGTTTTTGGTAAACGTCAGGGTGACCACAAAGCAAAATCTACACATAGACGTACCAAAAATACTAAGCATGGAATTCTGCACACCACTAAAGAGAATCACTTAACCACACATGGACATTGCAATCTAGGTACAAAGAAAGAGAAGAACCACAATAAAATACAAAACAAGTGTCAACTGGCATCTTACCCATCACTAACAGTAGACCTACCCGAAGACACTGACTCCGACACAGTTGAAATAGGGGACTTTTACCTTCCACTTTCAGAAATGAGCAGCTCATCTAGAAGGAAAATCAACAAAGAAACATCGAGTTAAATTCCACCCTGGATCAATTGGACCCAACTGATGTCTACAGAACTTTCCGGAATACACATCCTCCTCAGCAGTGCATGGACGTTTTCCAGGGTAGATTATGTGTAAAAGAATGTACGTTTTGCAAGTGTAAAAGAATGGGAATTATGAGAACGAAAAATCACACAGAGAAATGAGTATCATTTCTAACCACAGTGCAAAACAACTAGAAATAAATAATAAGAAAAATACAAACTCCACAAATACATAAAATTAAACAATTCTGACTCCTAAACAAGAAAGAAATCGAGAAAATTTAAACATTTTTAAATGAGTAAAAGAGAGAGCACAATAAACCAGCAAACGTGTGCAATGCAGCAAGAGCAGTGCCAAGAGGGGGGCTGACAGCAATCAATGCCTGCAGCAAAACCAGAAAAAACAGAAAGATCTCAAATAAACAATTTATTGCTGCTCCTCAAGGCAGTAGGAAAAGAACAAATAAAATACAAAATTGGTAGAAGAAATAATCAATGAAATAAAGAACTGATTCTTTGATAAACCCTTAGCTACACTAGCCAAGAAACAAAGAGAAAACTTCCAAATACATAGAATTAGAGATGAATATGGAGACAACCCCACTGACACCACAGAAACACAAAAGGTCGTTAGATCACCATGACAACTGTACAGCAGCTTGTTGAATAACTTAGGAGAAATGGGCACATTCTTGGACACGTACATCTTATCCAGACTGAATCATAAGGAAACAGAACACTTCCACAGACCAATGATGAGTAGCAAGATTGAATTATTAATTTTTTTCTTTCTTTTTTGTAATTTATTTATTTGACAGACAGAGTTAGACAGTGAGAGAGAGACAGAGAGAAAGGTCTTCCTTCCATTGGTTCACCCCTCAAATGACCACTATGGCTGGAGCTACGCCAATCCGAAGCCAGGAGCCAGGTGCTTCCTCCTGGTCTCCCATGCAGGTGCAGGGCCCAAGCACTTGGACCATCCTCCACTGCCTTCCCAGGCCAGAGCAGAGAGCTGGACTGGAAGAGGAGCAGCAGGGACCAGAACCAGCACCCATATGGGATGCTGGCGCCACAGGTGGAGGATTAACCAAGCGAACCACAGCACCAGCCCCAAATTATAAACTTTTTAAAAATGCCATCAAAGAAAAACCTAGGGCCAAACAGCTTTGCTGCTGAATTCTACCAAACATTTAAAGAAGAATTAACACTGATCTTTCTTCAACTACTACAAAAAAAAAAAGTAGAAGGGAATTTGTCCCAATTTATCCTATGAAGCCAGCATCACCTTGTCATCAAAACCAGACAAGGACTCAACAAAAAAGAAAGCCACAGGCTGATGTCCTTGTTGAACATGGATGCAAAAATTCTCAACAAAATACTAGAAAGTAGGATCCACAGCACATTAAAAATGTCACTCCCCATGCTCCAGCGGGGTGCACCGCAAGGATTCATGGAGAGTTCAGCACGCATAGAGGGGTACATGGGCTGCACCGCATCAACAGGATGAAGAACAGAAATCTCAATACACGCAGAAAAAGTATCCGATAAATTTCAACATCACTTCAGCATAAAAAAAATCTTTTTTCTGACCAAATTATGTATGGAAGGAACATATCTCAGAACAAGGGAGGCCATGTGGAACAAAGCGACAGTGGGCACTGCACTGGATGGGGTGTAGGTGAGGGGTTCTCTCCAAGACAACTCCGCCCATGTCCAGCACTCTCATTTAACATGGCCTCGGAGACCCTAGGAGAGCTGTCACACAGGGAAAGACCTAAGGGCAAACCTGGGGAGGTTTGCACAGAGGGGCTGACGTCTGTGCGGGAAGTGATGGTGGTGGTGAGGGGGATTGTGGCGATGTCTGTGTGTTCCTGCTTCAGCCCTGGACGTAAAACCGTCACGTGCTAAACCAAGGGGTTATAATATGGAATACAGTATTGCATATAGTCCTAAGTAGACTGCTAATGTCCACAGAACTTCAGAGAAACCCGGGCATTGCAACCTGTGGATGGCGCCACAATGTTTACATCCCCTAGCTCATCGTCACTGTGCATCCCCTAAGATGAAAACGTGGGAGCAATAGAGGAATGCAAAGCTGGTTACTGAAAAATAGCGAACCCCTGGGCCATTGACAGCTCCTTAGTATTCACAACTCATAGAGTTTGGCAACAACATCTGTTGGAGTTGATTCGTTTCTGAGAGGATTCGTTCTGAGAGGAGGAGTGTGGTGGGGACAAGAGGCACGAGGTCACCACCCAGACCCCGGGAGTCGGGTGAAAGCAGGCCAGAGGCAAGCAGCCTGCAGACTCGTTTATTTCAGTTGGTACAGCAGCTTATATAGCCAAGGCAGCCAATCCAGTCAAGGGGCGGTCTATGCCCTAACCAATCACAGCCTGTTGTCAGTCAGGTTCTGTTGTCATGTGGTTTCTGAAGCCATCCAATCACGGCTTGTTGCCAGGCAGTTTCTGTTGTCAGCGGTCATCTTAGCATGAACTTTTCACCTCAGTGGCCATCTTGGCATGAACTTTTCACCTTCTCATTCCATCATAAACATCAGATACCAAGTCCCTACATTTTACTTTCGTTACAGCTCTACGTTTTCTCCCCTTTATTTCAGAGGAAGGGATTTTGATTGTAATGATAGAGTCGAGTAGAAGACAAGTACAGAGCCCATGTGCAAGGTTGTGTCTGTCCACACCCTGACTTTCTGTGAGCGCCTGTGTGAGCGTCTGTGGACATGTGTGTTGAGCACACGCACAGTTCTGCTCGTTAGATTTCCAGAGCAGAGCACGATGGGAGTGCTTTGCTCAGAAAAATGCTGCTAGCGCAGGACAGAGTGAGAAGGCAATCAGGACACGTGGCTGTAGCTCAGCACTCTTGAGAGGGCGTCATTAAAGCAGAAAACTGGAAGTTACAGAAACGAGGTCAAAATGTAATTGGCGAAGAATCGCGGCACCTGCTCCCCCGTCCGAGGAAGATGCCTGTCTGCTCTGTGCTGGGAGCGGATTTCTTTGAGGCAAAACGTTTCCCTCCGTGTTAGTTGTCAGGGTTTGCCCCAGCACGCCCCGGCATGGCGGCAGACCTGCGACGGTGCGAGCCGCGGCCGTGGTTCCCAAGCCACAGGAGTTTGTGGCAGACGGCAGCAGAGACGTCTGACATTAAATGACTCCCCACTCAGGTTTCGGGCAACCGGAGAGTGCACGGCACTGCTGGTCTCTTGACGTCAATGCAGGCGCCGTGGTTTGTGCTGTGAAAGGGTTCGACGTGGCTTAGAAAGCTGAGGCATGAAGCAGCGGCAGAGCCGTGAGCCGGTGCTGTGAACCTGCTTCTGCCCGGTGTGGTTTGGCTGTGGCGTGCAAGGCGTGAGCGGGCCGTCCGTCACACACAGCCGATCCGACAAAAACAGCCGGAGCCTTCGTTTTCTTCCGGCGAACGTGGGCTTGGAATCGTGCCCATGGATAGGTGATGTCATCTCGGGCTGTCATGGAAGTCAGGACCACGTGACAGCACACAGCATCCTTGCCGTCAGCGTGCAGGCCTGGGTGCCTGGGTGTTTATAGGTCAACAGCTGCCTGAGAACGGGACTCACGTATCCAGATGTTTGGATGGGTTACGTGACCCTCCCTTCATGCTTCCACGTTTGCTCTGAAAGCATTGCCCCGTGCAAAATTTAAAATATCGTTAACTGCATGTTTCAGAGCTCGGCTGGCAGGGACTGGCGCCTCAGGGTTCCCTTCCTGAAGCACCTGACTTCCAGCCCTGACTCCCGCCCCCTGCTAATGTGCACCCCTGGGGGCAGCGGGTGATGCCGAGAAGTTCCTGCCACCCATGTGGGAGACCCCGATGGAGTTTCTGGCCTTGGCCTGGCTCAGCCCCAGCTTCTGCAGGCATCTGGGGAGTGAACCAACAGAAGGCAGCTCTTTCCCTCTGCCCCCACCCCATCTCTAAAATAAATGAATAAGTATTTTTTTAAAAAAAAAAGCCAGAACGCTGACAAGCAGCACGTGGCACCAGCAGAGCCTGCTGTCCCCCTTTCTTCCTCCAGGAAGCTCCTGCTGGACCTGGCTGCACTTCCTGGGAGCTGCACCGCCCTCTGGGGCCTCTGCACCTGCAGCCTCTCCCCTGGCTGGGGTCAGCCCTGCCCTGGGGCCAGGCTTCCCTGTGCTGCTGCTCCACGGTGATCCGCTACAGACGCGCCCACGGTGAATGCCCCCTCCCCCGCTGTGCTCTGGCACCTGTTTCCCGGGGAAATTAACTGCCATTGAGGATGCACTGCACCGGCACGGGAAGCAGACACGGACGCCTCGGTGTCCACGATGGAGGAGTTCTCCCCTGAGTCTTCCTGCTTGCTGAAATCCAGTCTGAGAGGTGACAATGACGGCGCTCCTCCCTATGATCCATCCACGTCGGTGTGCACTCCCCTGGCCGGGACTCATAACTCGGCCTCGCAGCCCTCAGCAGTGTGGCGAGCAGCCATCACCGCTCGGCGGGTCTGGAGCTGGCAGGTACGTTCGCAGCAGGAGTGTCGGATGAGCGTGCAATGCACTTCCCACTGAGCCCCCATCACCTCCTCGGCTGTAGATCTCCACGACCCTCCTGGACACGCACAGCACACGGACGTGGCTCCTGCAAACCGTGTGCACTGCCGCGGCTGCCGTCCGTGCACGCGGTGTGAGGGCTCGGGTAACAGGCACAGGAGAGGTGCTCTCCGAGCTGGGAGCCGGCCCAGAGCCAGCGGGCGTCTCCGGTGCAGAGCACCGCCTTCTCTCCCAGGTCACGGGGTCCTTGCAGGTGGACGCAACCTCTCCCGCCTCTGGCGAGCGCTGGTTTTTGACTGTTGATGTTTTTGTTGCTATTGACAGTGTTGCCTCTCGATCTGTAAACTAGGCAAGAATGTCATCAGGAATCGCTCCGTGAGCGTCAGCCTGCATTACCTCCGCCCCGAGTTTCCCGTCGGGCACATCTCCAGAAACAGCAGCCGAAGGGGCCAGCCGCTGAGAAACGCCGATCTGGGGGAGACAGAACCAGCGCGGGCCGACCAGCCTCACCGCGGTGCCCCCGTGCGAGACCAGGCTGCAGGCACTAACAGAGGAGGCGGCCTCCGGGAAGCTACACATTCGGGTAAAATTCATGTATTTTCCATTGCAGAGGCGCTGGCTTGGGAGTATAAAATACCAGACTTGATTGGCTCCTGTGCTGTTACTTAGGAGTATTTTGTGGGAGAGAATGATACACATGATACGCTCCAGTCCTCACCTGTAATTTTTAATGATTATGTATAGCGCTGGTCGTTTGCGTGTTGGATTATATTAATACACGTTAGATGTCTCCAATAACAGATACCTTCCCCACACATCTCATTAATTTTACGACCTCCTTTTGTTACAGGTGTGTGTTGTACCGTAACACCTAATGATGTATCATCTAGAACAACATTTCTCTAACAGATGTGACACCATGGGGCCAGTATAAAATGCTTAATTTATGCATTTTAGAATTTATAGCGTGTTTTCAGAACACACAGAAAAGCTTATAGGATTCAGTGAGCAGATGCATTAAATAAGAATTAGTTTTGAGTCATAAATATTTAATATCTAATAAACCTCCACTAAAATCAGAAAATGTGTTGAAATCATAGAAAAAACTAGGTAAATAAGTGGATTGTCACACAATGAAAATGCACACCGAGTGGTTCTTGGGTTCTCAGGGACTCGTGAGCTGTCCAGACGCGGGACATCGCTTCTCAGCAGCCGGACGTACCGGCTGACTAAACGAACACATGGACATGGACACGTGCACACACCTGTATATGAACACAGGTGTGCGTGGGAACGTGCATATCCGTGTGTATGTGTTCATACACACATTTGAATATCTGCATAATTTCCCTTGTCCTTAAAATATTTCACGGATCAAAATTTCCCGTAACATATTTGGAAAAATTTGTCTAATTGTTCTGTTGTTCAGATGAGTCTCCTATGGCACCATCAACATTTTGTCGGTTTATAAACTTGTTTTTAGATATCTGTAATACAGTGGCAGAGCCTGGCCGAGTGTATCTAATCAAGGATAAGCAGTCGTACCTGTAATGGCATTGTTTAGGATGACATTGCAAATATTGATAGCCGTTATCAACTGAATCTAATCAATTAATCAGACACCATTACTCTGGGGGAAGCCAGACTACTAGGGAGCTCCTGGTGTGCAGTTGAGGAAAGAGATGTAAAGCAAACGTTCACAGGATTAAAAGGGAAATTGCAACTTCAACAAGGGCTGGTACAGAGAGGCACGTGGAAGCCCAGGACTTCTGGAACGATCTGAAGGGTGCGTGGCACAAGCTGAGCCCTGAAGAGCCGCCTGGCGGAGGGAGCCACCCAGGGAACACCCCACAGAGGGGGGTAGAGCCGGCACGGCGGGCTCACCGCAGGGTGCACCTGCGAGTGGATGGGAACTCGGGCATCTCACCAGGAGCTGGGTGGGCGCCGGGCAAGGCACAGGCTCTGTTGGCCTCCAGGGGTGGGCTTTGCTTCCGAATCCTGGGGCCTGAGGACTCAGGGAACAGGTTTCTTTCTTTTTTTTATTTTTGACAGGCAGAGTGGACGGTGAGAGAGAGAGAGAAAGGTCTTCCTCTGCCGCTGGTTCATCCTCCAATGGCCACCGCGGCTGGCGCACCACGCTGATCCGAAGGCAGGAGCCAGGTGCTTCTTCTGGTCTCCCGTGGGGTGCAAGGCCCAAGCACTTGGGCCATCCTCCACTGCACTCCCGGGCCACAGCAGAGAGCTGGACTGGAAGAGGGGCAACCGGGACAGAATCCGGCGCCCCGACTGGGACTAGAACCCGGTGTGCCGGCGACGCAAGGCAGAGGATTAGCCTGTTGAGCCACGGCGCCGGCCTAGGGAACAGTTTTCTGTTGTGCTCAGAATCGGTTTTGAAAAGATCTCTCTGGAATTTGTCGGAATGCATCTTGGTTATGATTAATCAGATATCGGCTAAGACCACTGACGGGGAGACGTGGGGAGAGGCTGAGGGTAATGGTACCCGGGCCCTTGTTCCTGAATCCATGCCTCTCCGGGGTACAAACTCACAGCAGCTAACACAGTGGCCTCTGCAGACAGCCGGCGAGCACCGGTGTCTGGAGTGTGACCTTAGCGACGGGGTCTCCTCGTTCCATCTGACGTCGGGGGTGGGTGTACTCTAGCAATTCAAGTGTCACTGGTACCCCTTTAATTTAAGTGCGAATCTTACTGACAAATAGGCTCATAACCAAGAGACCATGATAAGACTGTGACGCACACAGGTACAGGTGCTGGGGTGCATTCCCGGGAGAAGGAGGAGGTGGGCAGAGAAAGCACAACGTGGAGGTGATGTCTCAGCTGTGCACTCCCGGGTCGTAGTAGGAGTGGCGAGTGCTCAGGCAGGTGCCGTGGGGACGGCGAGGCCACCACCTGCAACACCACCTTCCTGGCTGCTCCACTTCCAATCCTGCCCCCTGCTACTGTGCCTGGGAAGCAGCAGAAGGTGGCCCACGTGCTTGGGTCCCTGCACCCCCATGGGAGACCCCGAGGAAGCTCCTGGCTCCTGGCTTCAGATCAGCTCAGCTCCAGCCATTGAGGCCATCTGGGGAGTGAGCCAGCTGATGGAAGACCTCTCTCTCTCTCTCTCCCTCTCTCTCTCTCTCTCTGCCTCTGCCTCTCTGTCACTCTGTCTTTTGAATAAATAAAATAAATCTTTTAAAAAATAAATTCCCAGCAAAAGTTTTGTACATATTGACAAACTGTAAGAATTATTAGGAAAGGCAAAATTACTTGGATCACAAGTGCAGTGTGGAAGAATAATAAAGATGGAAGACTCCCTCACTCCCGATATCAACACTCAGCTCCTTATAGGACGACGACAGCGAATACAGCAGGATCTTAGTGGAATAGGAGATAAACAGAACAGAGCAGAAAGGTCAAAACTGGACCCATTCGTATTGAATTAATCTTCATCTTTTACAAAAGTACGAAACGAATCAATGCAGATTTGACAGTCCTCTCATCGCAGACTGATACAAACCGGACATTCGTTGGAAACTGGACGCAATAGGACAGGATGGACCATGGGAAAATGGTCTGTCTTCTTTAAAGTTAAACATTTACTCTGAGAAAGACAATGTTAAGAGACTAAAAAAATAACCTGCAGACTGTGAGAAAGCACTTGCAAACCATACACCCCACAGAGACCCACTTCCAGAGCATCCACAGAACCCCAATTTTAAAAATAAATAAGTAAATAAAGCCATCTTCCACTGCTTTCCCGGGAGCATCGGCAGGAGCTGGATTGGAAGTGGAGTAGCCAGGACAGGAACTGTTGTGGATATGGGATATCTGTGCCACGGGCAGCGGCGGTACCCACCACATCACAGCGCTGGCCCCAGTAAACAGTCTAACTTAAAAGCAGGAAAAACACACAAACAGAAATTTCGCCAAGGAAAATGCACAGATGACAAACACATGAGCAGACGGTCAGCATCAGTAGCCATCAGACAAACGTGCGTCGAAACAATGAGACGCTATCGTCCCCACAGGCCCAAAGCTGGTGAGGACGCAACCACTGTTTGTTTTTGCAACAGCCCCAAACTGGAGCCGGTCTCCGTGTCCTTGCACGGGTGTGGCTGCACAAGCTGCGCTCCATCCATACCCTGGCCTGCCACTCAGCTAATGCAAGTGGCCGTGCGGGGAGCTGGAGGGCATCGTGCTAAGGAAAACCGCCAACCCCAGAAGGTTAGGTAGCGGGTGCCTGTGTTTAGCCAACACTTTCGTGATAACAAAATTGCAGAGATGGGGAGCAGATTGTGCTTGTCTGTGGCCACGGGCAGCTGACGCAGGGTGGGGGCGGGTGTCCTCACCTGGTGGAGATGCACCTGTTCCACGTCCAACTGCAATGGCAGATGCAGAGAGAGAGACAGGTGACAAGACTACACGGAACGTGGTACACACACACACACACACACACACACACACATACAGGAAACGGAAAATCACAACACAACAATGGTTGTCAGCATCTGTAAGGTGGCGTCCTGTTAGACTTTTGCTAAATGTTGTCAGGGACAGGCAGCCAGTAACTCCTGCACGTGCTCCCTCCGGGGCGTGGCTCTCACAGAAACCACAACTCCCACAGTAAAAATTCCTGCAGACAGGAAAGAACTTCACGAGGCGTTTTTCCAAGCCTTGAGAGACGAGGACTTCCTGGACGGGCCGCAGTGGGCGTCGTTCTGCACGAACACGGAACGCCCTCTCCGCCCCTGTGTGTTTTCGGGGTGTGTGTGGGCCCTGGGGTTTCTGTCTTTGGTGACGACTGTTGGCTCTCTAGCTCTGGCTCCCAGGCAGTGCAGGGGGAGACCACGCAGGCCCAAGCCTCATTTCTCGGCTTTGGTGTCTGGAGCCCACGTGTCACTCGGGACAGTATCCAGTGGGATAGAGGAGTCCCTGGGTCCGCGAGCTCCCGCCTCCTGTCGTCTCACTCCGTCCTTAACTGACCGTAACAAGGAACTGAGCAAAAGTTGGAGCTGTTCATCTTTATATCCACGAGCAGGTTCTCGTCCTTAAACATGTGAACAGACCACGGGATAGTTTGTATTTCTCCACAAACACTAAATTGATTTGCTCTTTATTTTAGGTCCTTTATATTCCTCTTTCATGGGTAATGATGCCAAAGAAAGGGGGAAAAACCGAAGTTGTGTGTGGCATCATCACACATTCCGCCCAGGGACTCTTGCGAAGCTGCGGTAGCTGTTTACAATCGGGATGAACAAGTTCAACCAAACAGCTCTGGGCGGCTGACACCAGCTCCGCTGGCTGAGCGTCTCCAAATTGGATTTTATCAAATATTTACTTAATTTTCGATCGATAAATGCAATTTTGCCCATTGAACCACTTATTTGGGGAGAATGTCACAGCTCCAAGCCAAGCTTTGCTGGTGAAATTTGCAAGTAATTATTTGTAATGATATGCAAATTGTCATCAGGCAATTCACTGAAAAATTAAAGATAGAACAGCAAGATTAAAACCCCAGGAAATAGACGCTATGAAAAACAAAACACTGCCTTAAAAACAACTCGGGAATCTGGGAAGATGAGTAAGATTCCTTCTTTGTTCCTTGACTTAAAAAAAGTTACAACAGGAACTGAGACTTGAGACACTTAAGGGGCCGGCACTGTGGTGCAGCAGGTTAACGCCCTGGCCTGAAGCGCCGGCATCCCACATGGGCGCCGGTTCAAGACCCGGCTGCTCCACTTCCCATGCAGCTCTCTGCTGTGGCCTGGGAAAGCAGTGGAGGATGGCCCAAGTCCTTGAGCCCCTGCACCCATGTGGGAGACCAGGAAGAAGCTCCTGGCTCCTGGCTTCAGATCAGCACAGCTCCGGCCACTGTAGCCAATTGGGGAGTGACCCATCGGATGGAAGACCTCTCTCTCTGCCTCTCCTCTCTCTGTGTAAATCTGACTTTCAAGTAGATAAATAAAAAGACACTTGGGCTCCCATGAAAACCTCTCTCTTGAAAATGATCCTGGCAGAATCTCCACACCCCTGGAGGCTCTCAGAGAGCAGCAGGTGGGCAGGCAGCAGAGGCCCAGGGCTCGCCCAGGGCCCACGGTAACCGGCTGTGCATCTGGGAGATCACAGAGCTTCCCTCAGCCTCCATTTCCCTACCTGTAAAACGGGGCTGCTTGACTTGTACCTTCCTCCTGGAAATGTCATAAAAATCAAAGGAAACGCGGATATTGAGGGAGGGCGAGAGAGGGATGCATCGTTATCTTCTTAGAATTGTACCAATGAAATACGTGAAATCTGTTTAATTAACAACAAATGTTTAAAATGCAAAAATAAATAAACTAAATCTGGATTTCAGCAGAAAGAAATGTTGGATAATATAAAAGTTCCTATAGTCATTATTTATGCGAAGAGAAAATTAAGTCTTTACAGAAGAGAAAAAACATATGTTGTCCTTGGTGAAAACAAACCAAACAGCACAGAGCAGCACGCGGGCGGAAATGCGTCCAAGAAAGCCCAGAATCCTTGCCTTGCCACGCAGCCTCCTGGTGCTCGTCTCCACCAGTGGTCACTGTCAACACACGCGTGCACCTGCCAAAGTGTGTGCGTCCTTTCACTAATACACACGGAAGCCGACCCTGTCCTTAGCTCTGACCCTGATGTCTTGTGGCTTGATCAAGTATAAACCTTAGTGATTCCCCACATCAACATGGTCTCTGTTTGCCTGGCTTTTTGTCTGAATCCTCTTACCTCGTTTTCCTAGGATGTGCAGGCCGTTGCCTCCTCTTCCTGCTACACACGGGACGAGCTCAGGCCCCTGGCAGGTGGGGCACCCTCGACATTCAGATGATCGCCTTCACGCTGAGTCCGGGGACCCGTAGAGCCCGGATGAGGAAGGCAGGCGGCCCGGACCTCCCTGCGAGGTCTGGTGGCTGCTTCTGGCCCGGCGGCCCTAAGTGTTTGCTTAACACACTCACTACGGGAAGGTCGTTACCTCTCTGCGGTTTCACACTCGGACCTGTGGCTGGGGCTGCTTCCGGAGAGGAGGCTGGGCGTCACGGCGTGGTCTAGAGTGAATTTTCCGAGTAGGAAACCTACTGTTCGGAAGACTTGGCTTCCTGTGAATGTTCTACAGCTGGTGGACAGTACGTCTGAGGGACACGCGCTCACAGGCACAGGAATGAGAACCTGGAAGGCAGCGTGGGGAGAGGCTCTCAGCTCCCTTTCCCCAGCCAGCAGGTGGACACGGACGCGAGTCGTGGCTCTGGGCGGCGGGCTCTCGAGTCTGGACCAAGCCTCGGGTGACTGCCAGCTCTGCACGCGTCCCACCACACCTGGCGTGACCCTGAGACGGAAGCCCCTCCTAGGGACTTCAGAGTGCATCCTCTCCCTCTGCTGTAGCCTAGGTGAACAGCATGCTGGGGTGCAGGGGAGAGGCATCTTGCTCACCTCTCACTCCTGCCCCCTGTTGGTGAGGTATGCATATGGCAGGACGCTGGGCCTGACCCCGCAGGGATGAGATCAACATAGGTGTGCACTGACTCACACAGCCCAGAGGAGGGGATGCCATGTCGCGCCCCCAGACCAGGGGCACAGGAGGAGTGGACAGGCAGGGACTGTGGGAAGAAGACCTCCCAGAAGCAGGAGGTGAAGGGCCTCTGGTTCCCACAGGACTTGTTTCAGTAGTTACTCTTTAATTTTTATTTTCTTTATATGAGAGGTAGAGAAACAGACAGAGCTTTTCCACCTGCTGGCTCATTCCCAAAACTCCTGTAGTGGCCGGGGCTGGATCAGGGCAGAGCAATCCAGGTCTCCCACGTGAGCAGCAGGGACCCAGCCCTTGAACCATCATTGCTCCTCCCTGGGTGCTGGGTGGGCGTGAGCACGAAGCCGAGTGGGCAGTGGAGTCAGGACCTGATCCCAGGGACTCTTGATAAGGACGTGGGCTTCCCAAGGGGGTCTTAAGCACGGGGCCAAATGTCAACCCCATTCCAAAAGTTCAGCGGGCTGGCAGGGGACTCAGAGTGTACCCCAGCACCCGGGGTTAAACAGGAAGGTCTCTCCGTGTGTGTGTGTGTGTGTGTGTGTGTGTGTGGTCTCCCCGTGCTGCAAAGCGTCGGGCATCTGGGGAGGTCCCGTGTTGTAGGCAGGCGCACAGAACAAAATCGATTAGGTTTGTGACTTGGAAGACCACGCCTCCCTGTGTGACCTCATGCCCCCACCTGGCCACACCTGGGGGCCCATCTGCCCACCAGACCGGGTGATCACTCCGCTTTGAAAAGCATACACAGGCAAGGAGCGGCCCACACCGCGCTCTGCCCTGCACGGCCCCCGTGATACGCTCGCTGCGCGTGGCTTTCTGCCTGCTTCCCGCTTGGGCGGGACCCCGCGTGATTCCCAGGCCTCCGCTCTCCCTGAGACTCGCGCCCTCACTCTCCCATGCATTTCTCTCACCGACTAAAACACTTAAAACTCATCATGCTGCCTCGTTATCTGTGCCGGTAATCAGAATTCTGTGTTGAATAGTAGGCAAGATCCCACAATGCTTATTAACACTGCGAATCCATTACTAAGCACCCGGAAACATACATGGTGCCCCAGTACTCCAATATTCCCCGGGGAAGCAGAGTGACGGCTTCTGGTCTCCCAGATGTCAGGGCAGCCCGTCTCACGGGCCATAATTTCATTCCTTCCACCGCAGCAGCGGCCACACTGGACAGTAGCTTGTTGTTTGGCTGTTTCCTCTTCACCAGGGGACCCTCGGGGTGCAGCCCACCGATGGACACGGGCGCACTGATGGCGACTTCTGCACCCGGAAGCTCTAGGAGATGAGAGGCCCTGGCGCTCACACCCGGCTTTGTGGATGGGGCCTCCCCAAACGGCCCCTCGGCGCCTCCAGCTGTCCCCACGCGGCTGTAAACTTGGAGCTGACTGACGCCTGTGCACAGGCCACTGCTCGCAGGGAGACGGCTTCCACACCTAGTCCTGCTCCTGTGTGAATACAAAGCCGGTCCGTGTTGCGTCCTGCAGCGGGCTCAGCCCACAGCTCTGGTGACTGTCCGCAGATGCTGTCTCTCGCCCGGGACGTGCATCCTGGTGGATGGACACCCCAGGGCGTCTCGGGCTGGGGAGGCGTCCGAGGGGAGTCGCCTGTCCTGAGATGCCCCTCAGGTGTGATCTCGGGGGGCACACGGGCAGCTCCGTGTTCTTCCACATTGGAGAGAGCTGTGTGAAGTCATTCCCACGCGATCCCTGCTGACCCCTGCCAGGGCAAGCTTCAGTGAGGCTGGAGGAGGGCAGAGCCCCCCGGCCCCAGGAGTGGGAACCAGAGACAGTGCCCTGACACCTTGCACAGGGCTCTCGCTGCAGGCGCCTGGCCCTGTGGTTTGCCTGACAACAGTGTCACCTGTCTTAGCTACCAACTCCATTATCATTCACCCAGTCCTGCTTTCTTTAAATTGAGCCACCGTCTAGTGATGTGTTTATTTTGGGCCAATGCTGTGGCAGAGCAGGTAAAGCCACTGCCTGCAGCGCTGGCATCCCACACGGGCATCGGTTCATGTCCTGGCTGCTCCACTTCTGATCCAGCTCCCTGCTAGGTGGCCTGGGAAAGCAGTGGAAGATGGCCCGAGTGCTTGGCCCTCTACCACCCACCTGGGAGACCCAGATGAAGCTCCTGGTTCCTGGCTTCCACCTGGCCCAGCTCTGGTCATTGTGGCCACTTGGGGAGTGAACCAGAGGGTGAAAGATCTCTCTCTGTCTCTCTCTCTCTCTCTCTCTCTCTCTCTCTCTCTCCATCTCTGTAACACAAATAAATAAATTCTTTAAAAAGATATGTGCATTTGGGCAGGCGCCGTGGCTCACTTGGTTAATCCTCCACCTGCGGCGCCGGCATCCCATATGGGCACTGGGTTCTAGTCCAGGTTGCTCCTCTTCCAGGCCAGCTCTCTGCTGTGGCCTGGGAGGGCAGTGGAGGATGGCCCAAGTGCTTGGGCCCCTGCACCTGTGTGGGAGACCAGGAGGAAGCACCTGGCTCCTGGCTTCAGATCAGTGCAGTGCGCCAGCTGTAGTGGCCATTTGGAGGGTGAACCAATGGAAGGAAGACCTTTCTCTCTGTCTCTCTCTCTCTCACTATCTAACTCTGTGAAATAAATAAATAAATAAATAAATAAATAAATAAATGTAAAGAGAACGTATATTAGTACTGGATCAAAACTAATATCAAATATCATAATCAAAGGTATCAAAAGTGCAAACATAAAGTAAGTAAGATTATGTAGCTGACGTGTAGTCAGATTATTATTCTGGTTATCAGACTAACAAGTGTTAGAAGGGAGGCATAAGCTAATACCAATAGAGATGTCTTTTTAGGAGGTTGACGTATGTTTTCCACATTGAAGTGAGTCATTATAATGTTCAGACTTTAGTTGATAAGAACATAGGCAAAGAGAATCTAAACATCACACAAACTGAGGTGTCCAAGTTTAAGTTGTGAGTGAGTAAAGCTGTGAGCGCTTGGGAGCAGGGGAGCCCATGGCAAACTGGAGCTGACGTGGAGCCACAGGGTGCCCCTGCCCACCACTGCAAAGAAGGTCCACAGAACCAAGGAATCCGCTCCTCCTGTGTGTTATCCTGAGGCTACACAGCCTGCCAGCTGGTGATCTCATTCATGAAGGATCAATTGCTAACACAGGAGGCGTGGAATGTACCAAGTGGGTCGATCCCTTTGTTGTGCAAATCCAAGAGCTTAGCAGCAAGTGTAGACAGGGACTAGCAGCTCTGCAGGGACCCCTCTACTGACAAAGGGATGGCAGCCCTGTAAGATCTGAGCGAATCATTTGTTCATCCCCAGTCAAATTGTACTACTGGGCTTTTTATGCAAAACATCCTGGAAACTAATTAATGACTGTGTCAGAAAGAGAGCAGAGGCTACCTCTGGACACAAATATCAGCCCAGGTTCTAGAGAAAGACCACCTGGCCAAGCAGCCCTGCAGGGAGATGCGTCCATGTATCTTTATCTCTGCCTGTACCTCCCCAAAGACAGACAGAAAGAGAGAGAGAGAAAGAGAGAGAGAAGGAGAGAGAGAAAAGGAGAGAGAGAGAGGGCAAGGGGAAAGAGAGAGGGAGGAGGGAGAGAGAGAAGGAGGGGGGAGAGAGAGAGAGAAGGAGGGGCAGAGAGAGAAAGAGAGAGAGAAGGAGAGAGAGAGAGAGGGCAAGGGGAAAGAGAGAGGGAGGAGGGAGAGAGAGAAGGAGGGGGGAGAGAGAGAAGGAGGGGGGGAGAGAGAGAAGGAGGGGGGGGAGAGAGAGGAGGGGCAGAGAGAGGAGGGAGAGAGAGAAGGGGGGGGGAGAGACTTTGAGAAAAAAAGTGCACATGGTACATGGCTCCGGACATCCATTAGCTACTCTGATGAACGGGGACCGATGGAGAAATTCGGCCCCGACCTCTGTCTCCTGTCCACGAGCGCCCTAAGCACCCACGCGTCTCACGAGCTGCTTGGAGACTCACGACTTCGCGTCATCTGTCTCTTAAAAGTCAGCCAGCAGCCTCGCCTGACTTCCATGAGAGCCTGTGAGAGAAAGGCCCTGGCCAGGCCTCCTACGCGGAGTGACCGCTGGTCACTAAGTGGGGAAGAGAGCAGGCAAATGCGAACAAGCAGCGCCCATAGCAGCCAGGAAGGTGCAGCCGGTGAGTGTGGGGCTGTGCGGCTGCAACGCCGTGGGACCAGCAAGCAGCCGACCGCACCAGCCCAAAGCTGCACTTCTAGGAGCAAGGATGCTCCCCAAATGCGGCACGGCTGCAGTGCCTCACAGTTTAAACAGACGGCGCAGGTGCTTGGCCTAGCGTAGAGACCCACACAGGAGGGCCTGGATCCACACCCGGCTTCCTTCCGGTGCAACCGGGGAGACAGCGGTCACGGTCAAGGCATCCGGTGCCGGCAGCCTGCATCGAGACGGGGATCCAATCTGACTTGGCCTTGCCCCCCCAGCAGTGCCGGGAACTTGGGGAGTGAAGCAGCAGAGGGGAAATCTCGTCCTGTCTACCCTCTCCCCTTCACCCCTGCCTCCCCAATAAAGACTTATAAAGCAGCTCAAATATAGGAAGGGAGGAAGATCACCATAAAATCGGCCAAATGGACGTGGCCCGATCTCCCACCGCAAGTTTCCAGCAACCAGCTCTCTGTATTTTCTGGAAGTTTCTCGTGATTCTTCCTCAGCCCATTCTGCCCCAAACCTACAGCTGACAGACAGCTGCAGCACCTGCCTTAACCAGCTGCAAGGGGGACGCGAGAGGAAGCCGTGGATGCTCAGCTCGGGGCCTGGCGTGCGCATCTCCCGGTAGTTACTGTGGGTCCTGCCTCTAAGGCGGGGCATTTTCACTGAAGCCAGGAACAAGACACCCTTTAGGTGCTCGTTACATCACCATGAACTTCTGGGATGGGACCTCGCCTAGCAGAGATGCCTCGGCCCACGACAGCTGCTCTCTGAGACCGAGGTTCTCACGGCTATGGCAGAGCCAGGACTGTAAGATGGGACAGGGCCTCGTGACGGCGACACAGCTGTCCTTCCGGCCCATGATCTGTGTTCTAAGAAGGGTCTGGGGGCGGGACCATAGTGGGAGCTGGGCAGGGTCAAGAGGCAGGTAAAATTCTCCAGCGCGAGGACAGGGGGCCGGGAGTGCCGGGGATCCAGCTATGGTTGAGGGCCCTGCGCTCGAGGGCGGTGAGAGATCTGGGCTACGTTTGGTCCACGGGACAACATGGCAAAGTCACTGAGGGCTCAGGCACAGCGCATCCAGGGAAGGCACTCACCCGGCCCACGAAGACACCTGGGTGCCACGCTTCGGAGTAAGGCATGTGTCTCTAGGTTACACGGCGAGAGGGAAAATCCGGAGTCAGACTGGGCCGGGGAGCTGAGGGGGCAGAAGTGCCCTGACAGACGGAGCCTCTCCAGGCCTCCGCGCAGCTTCCCAGCAGAATCACGGCTACCGTGTCCGGGCCCAGAGCGGCGCCTGCCCTGGACTCTGCGTCATCATTGTTTGGAAGCCAAAGTGTTAGGTAGGAAGTCAGAAGTGAGCTTATGTGTGTGTGACAAAGGCCTAAGGAGACATCTACAGTGGTACCTCAAAGTCATCCGGATAACCTTCCGGGTGCCGCCCAGCATCTGCACTTCAAAGTCCCGCCCAGATCCTGAGGACCTCCCGGGGGTCCCGCCCCTTCTACCTGGCCTGACAACCATCCTCCCTCTAAGGCGGGGGGACACCAGCCAGCTTCCCCTGTCTGATAACTCAGGGGGAAAAACTCAGACAGGAATTTTTCACATTTATATCCAACAAGTCCTTTGTTCCGGGAGGAGAAAGAAGGAGAGGGGGAGGGAAGGCAAGACCCAGCCCCTTAGAAGTCCCAGCCTAAATGTGCACTGTGCACTCTCTCAGGTTCTGTCTGGAGAGGTGCCCGTCCGTTCTTACGGATGTCCCCACCCTAATACACCTTGCTGTGTTGCTTTCGCCTGCTCTCTGTCTCACGCCTGAAGTCTTTCTTGCAGGAAGACAAGGACCCTTTACTTCTCCAGTAACAAAAGTAGTCACCGTGTGCCCCCATGGTCTTTCTCCTTCGCCGTTACCGCCCAGCCCTGCAGCACAGCACGGCAAACTCTCCACCTAACCTAGGGGCAGAGAAACCCGGGCTGCCGGATGCTGCCTTATTCAATGACAGCATGTTCTCCGTGAACTACACAACAGAGGGAGGCATCAATGACCCGTAGGTTTAGAAACAAAATTATCTGCCAGCAGAGTGTATCCGTGGCGGTCCTACATCTCCATTGAACATCCTAAAAGGTGATGTTTGTACCTCACAGATGGACTGTGCTCTTTCCAGAGTTCATGTCCGTCAAGCACATTATCACCCTGAGAAATGCACACTATTTATTCAGAATCCAGTGGGAAATTTCACTCGGGTTTGCCATAAAATTGGGTTTAGATAAGTGCTAAAACACTTCGCTAAATGCTGTTCGGAATAAATCAAATATCATCCCTACAGTTAGCAATGCTTCGTGTACCTTGAGCAGGTGTTGACAGGACAGATCTCATGTTGCATGCTCTTACTTATTTAATTTATTTGAAAGGGAGCGAGAAGGAGGGATGGTTCCTTCACTGACTGCTCACAGGAGCCAAGGCCGGGCCAGGCTGAAGCCAGGAACTCAGAACTCCATCCAGGTCTCCCGCACGTGTGGCAGGGACCCGATGGCTTGAGCCATCACTGCTGCTTCCCAAGGCGCAGGACAGTCAGGACCCAAACCCAGACACCTCAACATGGCCAGATGCAATGGGAGCAACATTTGAACAATGGGTTCGCTGAGGGCCCGCTGGGCACCAGGCACCAGGGTGCATTGCAAGTCCCATCCAATGAGACTGCCGTAGCTCTCACTCACGATTCACCCTTGGTCTGCAGGAGCCAGTGCGCCGGTGGGGTTGCCTGACCCACAGCTTCCTCCACTCGCAGGACCCAGCGCATCCGGAGTTCTCGGGGAGCCACCTGTCCCACAGTCCAGGCTGCCTCTGCTCCATGGCTCCGGCTCAGCCGGATCGCCGGCCTCATCTGAGTTCTGAGTGACCACTGCACTCTCCTCTCTGCTGTTTCCCAAGGCATCCTGTGAGGCTCAGAAGAAAGAGCCCTGCACCACCCGTGCAGGATGTCGGTCATCTGCTGGGGCAAATCCTGCAGCCAGAACCCGTCGTCAAGGGAGGAAGGCGCTGTCCTAGTGTTCTGGTGCTGTCACCTGAGGAAAAGGCCATGGAAGCCAAGCCGTGGGGTTCTTGTCTTCATGCAAGAAAGAATCCAGGCGTGAGACAGAGAGTAGAGGGATAAGGCTTTCCTGGGGACAGGGCATCCATCAGGATGGAAAGGACAGAGAGAGAGCACCCAGTCGCTCGGACTGGGGGAGAGTGAGGTGACATGGTTGAGGGGAGGCCAGGCGGACGGCTCAGCAGAGAGGCGAGGGCTGAGCGTGCAGTCTGTTTGGACTCCCTAGGTTTTTTTTTTTTATTTATTTATTTGAAAGGCAGAGTTATAGAGAGAAGGAGAAGTAGAGAGGGAGAGAGAGATGTCTTCTATCTGCTGGTTCACTCCCCAAGAGGCAGCAACGACCAGAGCTGAGCCGATCCAGAGCCAGGAGCTTCCTCCAGGTCTCCCACGCAGGTGCAGGGGCCCAAGGACTTGGACCATCTTCCACTGCTTTCCCAGGCCACAGCAGAGAGCTGGATCAGAAGTAGAGCAGCTGGGACTTGAACCAGCGCCCATATAGGATGCCGTCACTGCAGGGGTGGCTTTACCCACTATGCCACAGTGCTGGCCCCTGGACGCCCTAGGTTTTTAAGGGAGTCTGTTTACCCACCTCCCCCCTCCTCCAGGACAAATAATGAAGAGTCCTTGTGGAAGGGTTTGTTGAGTGAAAATTAGCAAATTCCTCCCCAGAGAGTAGGGGGCTTCCCTTAGGGGGTCTGGGAAGGTTTATTGCCCCATGTCATCAGGTCAGATAACCCCTTTGGTCGGAGAGAGAATTCTCCTGGGAGCTGTCCTTGGGGGAAGGGCTGGGACCACCTGGGAGGGTCTCAGGGTTAGGCAGGACTTTGCAGTGCCAGATGCTGGCTTCTGGAGCTCGCGCGGTGGGCGCTGGTCCTCCGGCCCCTCTCACACACAGGCTCGATTTCTGACTTGCTACCTCAGAGTGTGGCCGCTCGGTGCTTACTTGCTCTTATGGTCCTGTGGGCTCCAGTGCAGATCAAAGCAAGATCAGTTTCCCTCGATCCTTAGCAGAGGGAAGGCGACCTCTCCCGGAGCTCCGGGCCCTCGAATCGGCTGCTCCAGGTTTTCTGCTCGGTTTTCTCCGCCGATCAGGACCTTGAGGACCAGGAAGGAAGCTGGCCTTGCTCCAGTGCAGTGCTAGGAAGGCAGGAGCAGGATGGGCAGCCCAGGGTCAGGCGCAGCAGCTCCCAGAGACCTCTGACAGCCCGGCTCCCCTCCCCCACGCCACCCACAGGTGGCTGCTGGGGGGGGTGAGGGGACAATGAAGCTCTCCACTTGGATTGTGCGCTAATCCCCCCAGAAGAACAGAATATTTTAGTTAAAAGTGATTGCACAAAAGCTCTCAGATAGGCTACATCTGGGTTTATCATGAACATTGTCATTTCCTCCTCCCTCCCCGCCCCCTCGCCGCCCCCTCCTCTAGTCCATGTGCATTGATTGCCTCAACTCATTTCCACCCCATCTGCCAGCAGCTGGGAGCAGAAGCAGGAGATGAAGCATCCCAGGGTGCTGTCGCTCAATAATGTGCCCTCATTTCTGATATTAGTTTTATTTGATTTTCTCTTCGTACATAAGCAATTCAGTCTTATTTAGGAAAAATGAGATAATCCGGATTTCATAGATTCAGCCACACCTCCTGCTGCTCCCTGCCTTGCCCTTCTGCACCGGGTGATCCTGTGACGGAACTTCAGAACATTCTTGGAAAATGGAATTAAAAGATAGGTGTACATTGATGCAAAAAAAAAAAAAAAAAAAAAAAGCTTGGAAATCTGCACATACAACGGCTATTCCAAATGTTCGTGGAAAATGCATTTTGTGAGAGGCTGTGTGTGTGCCGCCGGCCATCGCCTGCCCTGACTCCTGCGCCTCTGGCCGCCTCTCCCTGCCTTTGAGGGACAACCAGCATCCAGCCATTATCATCCTGACCCCGAGTCCTTTCAAAATGCTTTTGCTGTTTTGCTTTCTGTGCCTCTTGGCTGCGGTACTGGTGGTGGAGTCTGCTATGAAACAGATCATCTCTGGGGCCAGCGTTGTGGTGCAGGGGTTTCAGCCGCCACCTGCAACATCAGCATTCAATGGGGGCGCTGGTTCAAGTCCTGGCCACTCCATTTCAATCCAGCTCCCTGCTAATGCACCTGGGAAAACAGTGGGAGATGGCTCAAGTCCTTCGGCCCCTGCCACCTGCCACCCCTGGGTGGGCTTGGAAGAAGCTCCTGGCTCCTGACAGCGACCTGGCACAACCCCCACTGTTGTGGCCATTTGGGGAGAGAACCATTGGTTGGAAGACTTCTCTCTCTCTCTCTCTCTCTCCCTCTCTCTCTGCAACTCTGCCTTTCAAATAAAGAAAAACAAATCTTTATGCAATGGATCATCCCTGCTTATGCACTTATTTGCTTATTGCTGGACTTCAACCCTGGTCTCCCCACCCCACCCCACCCCCCACCACCTGTAGGACCTACTGTGTGCAGTCATGCACTTTGTATTACTGTATCAGAAATCCACTAATTTTCTTTGTATTTTTCTACTGTTAGACACTTTTATAATTAAAACTGTTCCTAAGGTCTGGAATAAACTTAGTCTCACTGTTACCGGAGAAATGCAGGGTTCTTGTCTTCGCGCAAGAAAGAATTCAGGTGTGAGACAGAGTAGTGGGAGGTAAAATAGCAAGGTTTATTAGGGAAGGGACACCCGTAAGAACGGACAGGCACCTCTCCAGACAGAGCCTGACAGAGAGTGCAGTCGCTCGGACTGGGGGTGGGGGGTGGGGGAACAAGGTTCCATGTTGAGTGGAGAGAATACACCTGGCCAGACCAGGCGGGCGGCTCAGCAGAGAGGCAGAGGGCTGAGCACGCAGTCTGGTTGAGGCCGGGGGTTTTAAGGAGATGGGTCTCTGTCTTCACACATCTCCTCCTGAAACAAAGGATTTTATGGCTGTAGATATTAAGACGCTCCTATCTGAGTTTTCCCCTGAAGGTATCAGACAGGAGGAAGCCTAGCTGGGCCATCCTGGGTTCAGAGGAAGGGTGAGCAGGACCCCCTGGAGAATGGGGATCCGGAGCAGGGTGTTTGAAATGCAGATACTGGGCTGCATCTGGGAGACTGTGGAGGATTTGTCAGAGAGAAGGAGCAGGGACCTCCACCTGGCAGGATATCAGGTAGAAGGGTATGGGAAGGCCAGGCTGCCCCTGCAACACTGTCAGGAGGACTGAGATGCAGGTGCACATAATGGACATAGAAGGCTTCTCTTTGAACCTGTCACACACACATAAGCTCATGTCTGACTTCCTACCTAACATCACTAGAAGACAAACAGAAAAAGCTATGCATGGATTGCAAAGACCCTTCACACCAACATTCGCTCATATTTTAGTTCCATTTGCCACACACTTTGTGGGAAGGCCTTCCTTCCCTCTCACCTTCCTGAGTCAGCACACGCGTGTGCTTGTGTGTGCACCGTGGGCCCCAGGACTCTCTGTCACTCCATGAAGAAACTCACGAAGGGAAAGCGTGTTTCCCACGGCGACTTTTCCATCAGTCAAGTTGCTAAGGCATGGCCCAGGTATCCAGGGACCGGCCGCTCTGCCAGCCCGGCTCCCAGAAGGAAGGTGATGTGGGATGCAAAGACCCTGCCTCCTCACCTCCCACCTGCCGGCTCTCAGTTCTTACGGGACAAACCTGTGAACACCGGGTTCCTTGGAGGGAAGCTTTCCGTGAGCTCGGCAATGAGGGCTTGCTCCAGGGGAGGGGAAGGGGCAGGGCCCATCGCCTTTCTTCCTGGCCAGAGGTCTTCTTAGGGAGGAAGTCAGATATGAGCTTCTGTGTGTGTGACAAAGGCCTAAGGAGACACTTAGGTCCAGCATGTGCATCTCAAGTCATCCCAGTAACGTTTCAGGGGCAGCCTAGTGTTCGCATCCTGCCCTGCCCCCCTCTACCCCATAACCTGCCAGGTGGGGTCCCCGCCCCTTCTCTCTGCTATCTGCATTTCAGATATCTTGCTCCGGGATCCTGATCCTCCAGGGGGTCCTGCCCATCCTTCCTCTAACCGGGCAGTGCCAGCCAGGCTTCCCCCTGTCTGATACCTTCAGGGGAAAAACTCAGATAGGAGTTTTCAGTATTTACTCCCATAAAGTCTTTTATCTCAGGAGGAGATGCGAGAAGGCAAGACCCATCCCCCTAAAACCCCCGGCCTCAACTGACTGCGTGCTCAGCCCTCTGCCTCTCTGCTGAGCCGCCTGCCTGGCTTGGCCAGGTGTGCCCCACCCAACCATGTAACCTCGCTCTCCCCCAGGCTGAGCGACTGGGCACTCTCTCTCAGGCTCTGTCTGGAGAGGTGCCGTCCGTTCTTACAAGAACCCTGCCATTCGCCAGTAACAATCTGATGACCCTGGGAACTTCTCTGTGTTTGATGAAAATTTATAAAGCCTGCTACTTCGATTAAAATGCAAAAGTCCTGAGCTAAATTAATAGGACGGAGAAGCACACCACATACATGTATGCACACACACGCACACACATGTGCACACAATGTGAGGTTGACAATGCAGAGGGTGTCTTTGCTCAGAGCCATGGAAAACGCTTCATCCGTTGAAGATTTAGGGAAGTGACGTTCCTCGCGTCTCTAGACCAGCAGGCTTTGAAGACACCCGGCTTGGTGGCCTGAGTCGTGAAGAGGTGAGACGGCGTGGGGGAGCACCCCCAGCAGACTTTGTGAGACAGGCTGGTGTCTCCCAGGTGCCAAAGGAGCATCCGTGGGCGCCACCCCTGCTTTCCCTCAAATGCCCTGCATTCCACAGGGTGCAGAAGGAGCTTCATCGCCTGATCCCCACGGCGTATCTCAGCGTTTCTCATCTCTGCCTGGAACACAGCACTGACCTACAGCGTCCGTCTCTGAGCCCCTGCTGTGGCTGGGAAGCAGATGTGAGCGTGCGAGAAGCTGGACAACCAGCCTACTCTGGAGCAGGGCTGGTGTCCCCTACGATTGTTGGACATTGCTGGCTGTCCTCTACGGTTGTTGGACATTGCTGGCTGTCCTCTACGGTTGTTGGACTGTTAATGGTTGTCCTCTATGATTGTTGGACTGTTAATGGTTGTCCTCTACGGTTGTTGGACTGTTGCTGGTTGTCCCCTACGATTGTTGGATTGTTGCTGGCTGTCCTCTGATTGTTGGACTGTTGCTGGTTGTCCTCTACGATTGTTGGACTGTTGTGTTGATTTCCTCGGTTAAAAGCTGAGTCATGAAAAACGAGTATCGCGGAAGGAAGTGGAGTCGAACGTTGGGACACAGGGAGGTGGAGCTAAAACATTTGAAATGTGTTTTGCATAAAGTGAAGTCTGCGCTGGCCTGGGGCAAGTTGGGAGTTGTGAGAACAAGTGCACACAGCACACGATGAGCCGGGGTCTTGCTCAAACCCGCACTGCTGTCCTCTCAGGGGAGTCTCAACCCAAGACTGCGTAAGGGAAGTGCAGAGTTCCAGGCCACGTCTCAGGTGGAGAAATCAGCTCCCGGCACCTCCTGCAGTTCTAAGAAGGAAATGCAGTCGGTCTGC
The DNA here is from genome assembly GCA_949820135.1 of Sylvilagus floridanus. Taxonomy (NCBI): domain Eukaryota; kingdom Metazoa; phylum Chordata; class Mammalia; order Lagomorpha; family Leporidae; genus Sylvilagus; species Sylvilagus floridanus. Next base: position 179,455,597 of record OX463233.1, read on the forward strand.
TGAGGAGACCCGGCACTCCCATGCTCGGGGAAGCGCTACTTGCAACAGCAAGACAGAATCAGCCCAAGTGCCCCTCAACAGGTGAGTGGATCAAGAAACTGTGGTGCTTGTACACAGCGCAACGCTCCATCCATCCAAAGGCTGAAACCCCGAAATCCTGTTATTTGCAACAGTGTGGAAGAGCCTGGAGGACATCATGTGACGTGACCTAAACCAGGCAAGGAAACAACAGACTGCATGGCCTGGCTCCGATGTGGAACCCAGAAGTGTTCATCTCCCAGAGGTGGAGGGGGAATGAGGGTCCTGGAGGCTGGAGGAGTGGGGTGGGAAGTGTTCATCTCCCAGAGGTGGAGGGAGAATGACGGTCCTGGAGGCTGGAGGAGTGGGGTGGGAAGTGTTCATCTCCCAGAGGTGGAGGGAGAATGAGGGTCCTGGAGGCTGGAGGAGTGGGGTGGGAAGTGTTCATCTCCCAGAGGTGGAGGGAGAATGACGGTCCTGGAGGCTGGAGGAGTGGGGTGGGAAGTGTTCATCTCCCAGAGGTGGAGGGGGAATGAGGGTCCTGGAGGCTGGAGGAGTGGGGTGGGAAGTGTTCATCTCCCAGAGGTGGAGGGAGAATGACGGTCCTGGAGGCTGGAGGAGTGGGGTGGGAAGTGTTCATCTCCCAGAGGTGGAGGGGGAATGAGGGTCCTGGAGGCTGGAGGAGTGGGGTGGGAAGTGTTCATCTCCCAGAGGTGGAGGGAGAATGAGGGTCCTGGAGGCTGGAGGAGTGGGGTGGGAAGTGTTCATCTCCCAGAGGTGGAGGGAGAATGAGGGTCCTGGAGGCTGGAGGAGTGGGGTGGGAAGTGTTCATCTCCCAGAGGTGGAGGGAGAATGACGGTCCTGGAGGCTGGAGGAGTGGGGTGGGAAGTGTTCATCTCCCAGAGGTGGAGGGGGAATGAGGGTCCTGGAGGCTGGAGGAGTGGGGTGGGAAGTGTTCATCTCCCAGAGGTGGAGGGAGAATGAGGGTCCTGGAGGATGGAGGAGTGGGGTGGGAAGTGTTCATCTCCCAGAGGTGGAGGGGGAATGAGGGTCCTGGAGGCTGGAGGAGTGGGGGTGGGGAGAGGCTGGTCGGCAGGTGCAGTGTTGGAGATCCGGCGCTGCTGCTCTGTTGCAGTCTGATGACTACAGCTAACAACAATGTCTGGTGCATCTCAAGTAGCTGGAAGAGAGGACTTTGAATATTGTCACAACGAAGGTATGATATATGCTTAGATGATTTATCCTGATTATATCATCTCGCAAGGTATGCATGCATCAAACGGTCACATTAAACTCCTCAAATGTGTGCAATTATTTGTGCCAATAAAATAAAAATAAAATCAGTCCCCAGAGCACACCCCAGACCTCACCTTTGGAGGACCATTGCTGTAAGAAGGGGCAAAATCACAACTTGAAAGATGAAGAACGAGTGGAAACTAGTCCACGTCCTCAGCTGACTCATGGACCTGAGTACAGAGACCTGCATGTCCCCAGGTCGGTCGTGCTACGATCGCAGCACGACTGCCGCAGCGCCGGACTGGCACACCCGCACTCCGTTCCCCTGTGCCCTGTCAGTGCGTGCCTCTGAGAGATGCTCAGGCGTCTCCCGCCATGGCTAATGCCCCAGAAAGCTCAAAGATCTGCACTGGGATTCGTTTGTCTTTCAAGAAGCACCGGACACTCTCCCAAGTCGTATTTCAGGTTTTCAGTTCAACGAGCCAGTGAGAAATGCCATCCCCAGCTGAACGGGTCCAGACAATACTGAAAGAGCCATGTCCGTGCAGATGGATCAGAAAGTGCCCAGAGAGCTCAGCCTCATTACCTACGGTAATGCAACCTCTGCTGAGCTCGGCCGCGTGGACTCCGACGAAGCTTCATGCGGGGAGACAGAAGCCCCGCTCCGTATTTTCCCTTTCCCCTGCTGGAGAACCATGGCTTGGAAATGATTCCCATGTTCTCCTTATTTGTGGCAAATAAATCTACTGGGTTTGCTTTATCGACTGATGGATAAATTGCCCAAACATGTTCTCATGACTCATTAGCTACAAAGACCCCAACTTAGTATTAAATAAGAAAAAGCGAGCCACGTGCTACAGACGAGACCAAGATTTGAGCCTGGGGCTTTAGCTACACAGGTAGGTGTGACTCGGGGACTCCGGTTTCAGACGGCAAATACGGAGACCTCCGTAGAAGCCTCGCGGGGCTGTTTCTGTTTCGGGAATGGCCGTCGCCTCTGTGGTGATGGCGAAGTAATGCCAGTGGCTTTCAGAGCAGGTGAGGGTGGACGTGAGTGACAGGTCTGTTATGAAACCTTCAAAATGAGAACGGAACAGCACGCACAGGGGCATCACCTGGTTCTATTTGGTGCAACTATTTTCGCTTTGCCAAAGGAAATACAAACGTATGTTTCACAGTCAAATGAAGGAAGTGGGTTCCACAGCACGGACACTCTGAGTGTCGCTGGGCCATCTCAGCTACTGACGGCCCGTGGGCATCTGTGGGTACATACGTGACCACGCAGGTCTCTGCTCCCAGGGCTACCCAGTGCTTGGAAGAGTTCTGAACAGCCCAGCTAAGTCTTATTTACTCGAGGCCCGCTTGATTAATTCTCCCTCCCTCCCCAAAGCAGCACAAAGCGTGTGTGTCCTGTGCTTGGGGCCTGCGTGGACAAACCGTGTATGTTCTGTGCTTGGGGCCTGCGTGGACAAACCGTGTGTGTCCTGTGCTTGGGGCCTGCGTGGCCCCCGACAAGAGGGCGGCACCTGCCACACGCAGGGTCCAGGCCCCTTCGCGGATCACAGGGCGAGACCCTCAAGGTGACCTTAGGGGGCCCTAGGGTGCAGGTGGTGCAGGCAGGATCAGGCAGACAGACTCCTGCTGCAGCAGCACCTCATTCCCCACAGCCTCATCACAGTCCAGGATCCAAAGGCCTCACGCTTTGCATGTCAATTATTTATTGTTACTGAGTTGCAGCTTCCTATTCATAGAAGATTCCCCCTTTTGTGGCAACCTTTGAGAGTAATTACAAGGCACAAAACCCAGTGAGTGAATCCTCACAATATGTTTAATTAAATATTACCAGGTCTGGACACAGGAGAGGATTTCCATTATTCAGGGACACAAGTGGGCAGAGATTTCAATTACGTCCAGTATCTCTCACTTCCAACATTACAAAAGCACAATGGAAATAAAAATGGAATTCATCTTATTGATGCAATTTTGAGAGCAACTCATCTGCTTTATCATAACTAATAGAATTTTAGAGTTAGCAATTAAAAGTATTAAAAAACTTAAACTTGTAGGTAACTAAACCTAACCATGGTGGGGAAATGTGCTTATGTTGGTCATGAAAAGAGGCAAAGGTGCTTTAAAGCTGTGAAGGAGGCCGGCACCGCGGCTCACTAGGCTAATCCTCCACCTGCGGCACCAGCACACCGGGTTCTAGTCCCGGTTGACCCTCTTCCAGGCCAGCTCTCTGCTGTGGCCCAGGAGTGCAGTGGAGGATGGCCCAAGTGCTTGGGCCCTGCACCTGCATGGGAGACCAGGAGAAGCACCTGGCTCCTGCCTTTGGATCAGCAAGGGGCTGGCCGTAGCAGCTATTTGGGGGGTGAACCAATGGAAGGAAGACCTTTCTCTCTGTCTCTCTCTCTCTCTAATTCTTCCTGTCAAAAATAATAATAATAAAAAAACTGTGAAGGAGACAAAAACATGTAGCCACTGAATCCTGTTCGCAGGTTCGGCAGCTGTGTCATTGCTAGGAACGGGAGGGACAGCGACCCAGGGTCCACCGGCTGGAGAACGCACGTCCGGCAAGGTGTACTCAGCCCTGGGGAGGGAGTCACTGGTGACGCTGGGGGAAGCCTCCACACACCCTGCCAAGAGAGCAAAGCCAGCGCCAAGGCCACCCGCTGTGCGGGCCCCCCATGAGAAACAGAAGTACACAAACCCGCAGAGAGGCTTGGTCTGAGGAGGGGTCAGGATTTGAGACAAACGCTAACGAGGCTGGGGGTTCTTCCCCAGGTGTGCTCTTGGTTGTAGGACTCCCTAAATCTACTAAAACCCATCGAATTCTGTACATTCACTGGGGGATTGTATGGGGCCCTAGTTCACCCCAGTGAACTCATTTAGCCCTGAATGGACAAGGGCCACTCAAAAGGCCAGACAGCTTCAGAAGAAGCTCATTTACTTAGTTTTAGCAAAAACTAAACCCAATTGTATCTCTGTGCTTATTGAAAATTAAATAAAGCTTTTTATTCAAAAAAAAGTCAGACATATAAACATCGCTCATATTCCCGGGGTCCAGGGTGATGCTTGATCCGTGCCTCCTGTGTGTCACATCCAATCAGGGGAAACGCATCTGTCTCGGCAGACAGTCAGCATGGCCTCCGGTGAAAATCTCCCCGAATCCCGAATCCTACCTCCACAACTGTGCGCTTCTCCTGGAGAGAGATCTCGCGCTTACTGGCGTGATTGGCATTGTCGGTGCGCCTTCCCCGATGCTTCCTTTTTATTCTTCCTGTTGCCGAGGATTGCCTTTCTGCCCGTTCTCTTTCTGCGGCTTTGCCGTGGGCACTGGGGCGCGCTGGCTTCCACAGGTGCAGAGCCGAGGGCCCACGCCCGCGCGCAGAGGCCCCTGGTTCCCGCGGACTCCTGAAAGCATCCGGCCATTTTGGAACACATCAGCGGTTGAGAAAAACTTGATTCTGAGCTGTACCCAAAAAATATCGTTGATGAGTAATAATTGTAGTCGCCTAGCACTTCATACAAACCACTATTAGCTGGATTCTATTATTATGCCCACTTAAGTGGAATAATGTAGTTTAAATTAATTTTTGAAAATTAAAACATTAATTGTAATTCCCTCTTAGCTTATTAAAAATATTTTAAAATAAAATTCATTTTTAACACTCTGCTTGTTAATGCAATTAAATTGGAAATCATCTTAGTGGTTTTTCTTAATCAGTAAAATTGCTTTTAGCAATGACGATCTGATGGCACTAGAAGCCGATTGTTTATCACTGAAAGCCAAATGGTCCATCCACTTAGTCAGCCTCCTGGCGGGTTGTGCTTGGACTTCCGTGTTGTGTGTTCATCGCCTTTCTAACCGGCCTGATGAAAGCCCAGCCCAGGTTCTCCCACCCCGTCCCGGCCTCACTTCCTGCCACCCTCACCTGCTCCAACCTTCACTTCTCCTGTGTTCACTGCTGCATTCCTAGCACTTCCATCCGACCTGTTTGTTTACTTCTTTGTTTCTCGGAGGGGCAGAGAGATAGAGACCACCAGACGCAGCTGGACCTCCCATGCACTGGTTCACTCCCCAAGTGCCCACAGCAGCCGGAGCTGGGCCAGGCCGGAGTCGTGAGCCCAGACCTGGAGTCAGGCCTCCCCCGTGGGTGGCAGCGACCCAAGTCCCCTGCTGCCTCCCAGTGAGCTGGAAGTGGGAGAGGAGCTGGGGCTCGAACCCCGGCGCTTTGTCCTGGGATCAGGTGTCCACGCAGCCTCTCGGCCCTGACGTCAGACCCCCCCCCCCCCCCGTGCTGTTGACCAGCTTTCCTCTGTCCTAGGTGCTGGATGGGACTTCCCAGGACCCGGCAGTGGGAGACCCCAGGGATCTGGTGTCAGACAGGTTCCAGGCCCAAGCAACCCCCAGCTGGTTGTGCAAAGCGGCTGGAGGAGGCGGCCAACACCCCATGCCCTCTGGGAAGCAAAGCAGAGGCCACACGCGGTGGGGGCAGGGTGTGATAAACGCTAGGGCACTGGGGAGGGAAAGTGATAAGACTCGCTGATATTTCTTTACTATATTGAAAGATTCCCAGGGAATGATAGGTTCATAGAAAACTAATAAAATGAAAGAGAATAATTCCAAGATAAAAGTATACAAAGCTATCACTGTGAAGTAATAAGTCCACATTAGAATTTTTATTCAATCTGTGTGAGAATTCAGAAAAGAATAAGGGAAAGAGAAATCTGTGGGGAGGAAGAATAATGCAAATTTCTAATTTTTAAAATAAAAATTCAATAGATCTGTGTATGGTGGGAAAGGAGAATGGGATTCGAGAATATAGGAAGACACAGCTAAGAGAGGCGCCCTTACCCCTGGGGGTTGGGCTCAGAGCAGGAAAAGGACTCTTGAGCTTCACCTTTGTGGAACTAATTGACTGATGCATTACGATGTAAAAAAACCTTTCATTAAAATGAGACAGAAGGAGTTAATCTTTGCAAAGTCCTGGGCTGTGGTGAGGACTCGAGCGATGTCAGCTCCCTTCTCATCTCCGTTTAATGAAAATCTTAGAGCTCACAGCTGGCTTCAGAATCAGAGTCCATTTTGAAGAGTTGGAGCCAGAACTATATTTTTTTATCTGTGTCGAAACCACCGGCAGAGGGTCACGACCCAATAAACCTGGGCTGAGGGTTCACCTGGCGGCGCAGGCAGAGCCAGCCTCGGTCAGCGTCCCGAGCATTGGATAGCAGTAAACACGAGACCACAGTCTGGCCCTCATGGAACTTAGATTTCAGACTGGAGAGACAGGAAATGAGGAACGCACACCCTGCGTGAGTGGGAGGCTTGGTGTTCGTGGGGAGACAAGGGGACAGCAACGCGGACTGAGAGTGGAGTGGAGGATGGCGGAGCAGACAAAAGTCTGAACTGCATGGACAAGCAGAGCGTGGCAATCTAGAAACCAATTTCTGGAAATTCACTTCCCTCTACTCTGTCCACGAACACTTTCCCCTCCAAACTGCAGCCCAGGACAGCAGCCGCTGGCTCAGGTCAGGGCCTGATGGGAGGGGTAGTGCCTGGAGGAGCACCTGTTCTCCCTGGCCCTGGGGAGATGCAGCCACGCCTCCGAGGAGTGGCTTAGAGACGCCCACCTCACCACCAGCACCACCAGGCCTTGGATGAGCCCCAGCGCACGCTAAGCTGTTGGGCTGCACACTGACCCAGGTGCACCTCTCCCGCCTCCCTGAGAGTCCTCCAAAGCCGAGGACCGGCCTGCGTGCCCCCGGGTGCTCCTCCTGTCTACTTCCAGTCTGGACAAGGGAGCGGCCCCTGCCCCAGGCTCTGGATGAGATGTGGGCAGGTGCACGGCGGCAGATGGCAGTCTCTGCTGTGGGCTGGGCTTCTGCAAGACACCCAGGAGGCCTCCTCGGGACAGCAGAGCAGCTGGGCACGGGGCAGCTGTGAGAAAGGACGGCTCATACCTGCACCCCCAACGGAAACCCCGAGGCCCATTTGCTGGGCACAGGGAGCATCCATAGGGGCACAGAACCCCTGTTCTCAAGCAGAGAGTATCTGAGGGCAGGTGAGAGCCCAGGCTCTGGGCAGGTGCATGAGTGAGGGTTTTAGCTCCATAGTTACCCACTGGCTAGACTGGAAAGGTTTATCTTTTCTGATGCCTCAGTTCACTTCCCTATGAAGTGGGGATGACGAGGATGGCATTTGCCTCATGGGCTCCAAGAAGATGCCATGAACGGTTCAGCTGAAGCCCCTCAGCCGGGTGCTTCCCAGGGAGAGGATGACGGCGTGCACGCGCCTCGGGGCACACGCTCGGTCGCCCCCGCAGCAGGTGCGCTTGAAGGCATCTCGTGTCCTGTAGGACAGGGCCCGGAAGTAGGTGGCTCACAGGAGTGGCTCAGCGAGGAGGAGGCTTCCTGCTGCAGAGCCCGGGCTGGGTCATTCACCCAGGCTTGTTGGACTCCAGAGAGCCTGTGGGTGGGAGGGAACCTGGACACTCCCACAGCTCCACCTGGCTAAGCGGGTTTAACATGGGTGCTGGAGACAGCACCGAGCATGGTGTCCCATTACCGTCACATCACAGCACACGTCCTTGACCTCGGGGCTTCAAACAACAAACATCAGCCACGTTTCAGATCTGTGGGTCTGACACCTGCGCTGGCTCGGCGGGCCTTAGCAGGTTGGAGTCACTGTGGCCTCGGGGTTGTGTGTGCTCCTTCCCGGCGCTCTGGGGGACTCTCCCGGCAGGTTTCGGGGTTGTGCTCCTTCCCGGCGCTCTGGGGGACTCTCCCGGCAGGTTTCGGGGTTGTGCTCCTTCCCGGCGCTTTGGGGGACTCTCCCGGCAGGTTTCGGGGTTGTGCTCCTTCCCGGCGCTCTGGGGGACTCTCCTGGCAGGTTCACCCAGGCGCAGGGCAGGTGCCATTCCTTGTGAGTGTGGGACAGACATGCCGGATACCTGCTGGCGGCGAGAGGGGAGCCACCCTCTGCTCCCAGAGGCATCTTCCAGTCCTTGCAGCTGAGCCAGAAACCCACCAGACCTCCGCGAGCCTGTGGTCTCTCCCGAGAGCGTTCGGGCTGCTTCTCTGGGACTCTGGCTGCGAGAAGCATCTCTACTCCCCAAGGCTCCAGTGGATTTCTTGGACGCTCGTAGATAAGCCAGGGCAGCCTCCCCAGCTCAGGTTCCAGGAGCTCAGGCATGTCGGCAAGACTCCGTTTGCTGAGGAGGACGGCGTGCTCTCTGGGGACACCCTGGGGACCATTGCTCCTGCCCCCTCGCGTTGTTGGGGCTCAGCTCACGTTAGATGTCATCATCAGCACTCTTCTTAACGCCCAGGTCCTCCCTGGGACGTCACCGCCAAGGAACCCGCGGCTGCAGCTCCATGTCCTTGTCCGAGGGGACACGGCCCTGGGCATGCTGCAGGTTCAGGACCAGGGCCGTTCTGGAAAGTCCCCACCACACCTGTGTGTGCGCGCCTCTGGACGTGGACGGGGTTTCATTGCAAAGGGAACCTCTGGCTGCTTCTTCAGCAGTGGCCCAGTGTGGGCCCTCCCCTCCCTGCCCTCTCTGCTGACCCCAAGGTCACCTCACAGACAGCAGGTGGCCGCTTCGTGATGCAGGGAGCAGGAAGCCCGGTGCACGGCGGTCATCGTTGCTTGACGATCACCATTCCGGAACCCACAGGAGCCTGGGATCTTGCGCACTGTGCAGAGAGCGGAGTTCTGGGATCCGTCGGCTGCTGAGGACCGGAGAGCAGCTCTTCCCAGAAGGGTCCAGCCTGGCCCACAGTGACCATCGCCACTCCCTCAGCCAGTGGCGTCCGGAACGCCACCCAGGCCCCAAGAAGGTGACCGAAACCTCTGTACCGGAGCCATTGGAGCACATGCCAGGAGCAGAAAAGAGCCGGTGTCGCCCGGGCTACAGACGCCAGACAGCACTGCTCGGGGCCGGGTGTCAGGTGCCCACGGCACCTACTCCCAGACACACGCGTGAGGAGACACATGCATGAGGAGACACTCGTGAGCAGACACGTGTGGGGAGACGCAGGTGAGCAGCGGCCTCCAGACCCATGGGTCGGACTGCAGAGCTGCAGGGCACAGGGAAGGCTGGGCTCGGAGCGGGGGTCCCCCAGCTGTGGACCGTGGGGAGGCTTCCCCAGGGGGCTCTCTCGTGGCTTCGTGAGGTTTCCCAGCTGTGAGTGTGGGTGATCTCAGGGGAAGTGCGGGGACCGTGGAGAGGGCGGCGTGAGGCAGCAGGGGTGGGCTGCAACAGAACAGACATCACAGTGCCACTTCAGAAGGCGTATTGCGACGGTGCCTGCCCACAGCCACACACGTGTGCACACGTGTGCACATGCATGCACACACACAGACAGGAGAGAAAGTTGTTAACTGAAAAGTGTGAAGTGTGAAAGCCAGTCCCCGGCGGGATACACAGCGGGAGGAAGGCTAGTGAGGACAGAGCCACAAGCACCCAGAGGGTGCTCGGTGCGCGGGGTCAGAGCCGCCCGCGGGAAGGCAGAGCGGCACCTTTGTGCTTCGTGTGGGGATTTACCGACACACGAAATAGACACACCTTGGAGACACTGACTTTAATTTCCCATTTTCTACTTATGGTTACTTGAAATTTTTCACAAAAAAAACAGTTTATATAATAAACATAAATAAACCTTAAGGAACTTGTATGAGGTGTAACCGCAATCACCCCAGAGCACTACACATACATATGCACACAACTCACACACATGCACACGTGATGTGCTCACGTATACACACACTGCACACACAAGCGTATAACATTCAAATATGCACACACACACTCATATGTACACAAGCATACATGCATACACTGCACTCACATGGTCACACATGTGTACACAAAGCATGCACACATTCAAACATGCACACGCTCACATGTACACAAATGCACATCCACACATGTGCACTCACACACTCACACATATGTGCACACAAACATGCACACATTGACATGTAGATACACATGCACACAGTGCACTCACATGCTCACACATGCATGCACACATGCACATGCGCACACTCATACACAATGCACACGCACTGCTCTGACACGTGCCTGCTGGTCTGGAGGTGCATTGTCACCCCATTGTGCAGGCTGCAGCAGCGCCAGCATCCTGTTCTTAGTCCTGTGGCTCCACGCACTTACGATGGTGACACTGAGGGTGTGTGTTCCTTTTCCTACGCGTCCTGTGGAGCAGCCCGCCTTCTCCATTTCTTGATATTTTTCCACTCAGAAGAGCTGAGCGTCCCCTGCAGACTTAATGATTTCCCGGAAGAAGGCTCCCTCGTCCCCGAGGGTAAGACAGGAGGGCGCTGCTGCAGAGGTCGTCTGTCTGCTGTCTGCTCTCCAGAGACGCTGCCTCACGCTGCCTGCGGAAACGGACAGAACGGCGACCCGGCCTCCGATGCTTGAAGCACTCAGCACTTTGGCTGCCACTCCCGCGAGAGGCTTCTGGATCAAAGCTGAGCTCGTGGGCGGCGCTCGCTGTCTTCCACATGCCCTTCTTCCTGGAAGAAACGAACACGTAGCTTGTGATCTTTAATCAAAGCGGACAACACTCTGTGAACACCATGCCCTGAGTGGTGCCACGCGTCTGCGACTGACAGAACAAGCTGCAGGCCACAGGCGTTCACAGATGTGTGCACATGCGCACGTGTCTGTTTCAGTGTGCGTGAAGTGTGTCTATGTGTATCTGTGTATGAGTGGGTGTGTGTGTCTGTGTATCTGTGTGTGTCTCTGTGTGTGTCCATGTGAATCTGCATGTGAGTGTGTCTGTGTCTATGTGTATCTCTGTGTGTAAGTGTGTGTGTTGGTGTGTATCTATGTGCATGTTCATGTATGTGAGTGTATGTGACTATATGAGTGTGTGAGTGTATGTTGGTATGATTCTATGTGTGTATCTGTGTGTGTAAGTGTGTTGGTGTGTGTCTATGTGTCTGTATGTGTTGGTGTGCATCTATGAGTGTGTCTGTGTAACTGTGTGGCTATGTGTATCTGTGTGTGTGTTGGTGTGTTTCTATGTGTGTGTGCATGTGTCTGTGTGTTTTTCTCTGTATGTGTCTATGTGTGACCGTGTGTGTCTGTGTATCTATGTGTGTGTCTCTGTATCTGTGTGTCTGAGTGTGCATGTGAGTGTATGTTTGTCTCTGTGTGTGCCTGTATGTGTGACTGTGTGTTTGTGTATGTGTGTGTGTGCACAGGTGCCCAGCTGTGCCAAATTCCTAAAGCGTGCCTGGCACACACAAGGCATGACATGAACATTCGCTGAGTGGTCAGGTGAAAATGCACAGAGCATCCAAGGACAGCAGCAACAGAATCCCACCCAGTATCAAGGAAGCCCACGGCACTGGATGTTGAACACCGTGGAAAGAACAGGGCCCTTCCGGCCCTGGCAGCGTGTCTCGGGGAAAGCTCTGCTTGGGAGAGAACCCCGAGAGCAGGCAGCGGCTGCTCGGTGAGGCAGGGAGTGTGCCCCTAAGTGTGTGTGTGCCTGTGACCTGTGCGGGGCCTGGGTTCAACCTTCCTGACACTCCTGTCTGTTTCCTGGTCTAACTCTTTTGTACCAAAACCTCAGGTAAGACACAACTCGTAGAAAATGAGACTCAAGTATTTCCTCACATCAGCTCCATATTTTTGTAGTTGTGCAAGTGAGTTGTGGTTTGGGACTCGTCCAGAGCAAACTGGCTGCTATGTTTAACCCCTATTGTAAAAATATTATTTTATGCACAATTCATGTCCAACTTCAACAAAGTATGTAAATCCCAACAAGTGGAGCTGTTAGGTAGGAAGTCAGTTATGAGCGTGTGTGTGTGTGACGTAAAGGCCTGAAGAGAAGACGTCTGTGTCCAGCATGTGCACCTGCATCTCAGAGTCATCCTGACAGTGTTTCAGGGGCAGCCCGGCCTTTGCATCCTGCCCTGCCCCCTTCCACCTGATAACCTGCCTGGTGGGGGTCCCCGCCCCTTCTCCCAGATGCAGCCCAGTATCTGCATTTCAAACACCCTGCTCAGGATCCCCATTCTCCAGGGGGTCCTGCTCACCCTTCCTCTGAACCCAGGACGGCGCCAGCTAGGCTTCCTCCTGTCTGATACCTTCAGGGGAAAACTCAGATAGGAGCTTCTTAGTATTTACATCCATAAAGTCTTTTGTTTCAGGAGGAGATGTGTGAAGACAGAGACCCATCTCCTTAAAACCCCCAGCCTCAACCGGACTGCGCGCTCAGTCCCCTGCCTCTGGACTGAGCCACCCGCCTGCCTGGCCAGGTGTACTCTCTCCACTCAACCACGTAACCCCGATCTCACCCAGTCCAAGCCACTCGGCACTCTCTCAGGGGGGTCAGTGGGGAAGGAGTGTGGGGAGAAACAGGGGCCGTAATGGGATGGGAGGTGTGGAAGAGCCGGCAAGGGGGGCTGAGGTCCGTGGCCGGGGAGTTGGAGTGAGAACCAGGGGGACCGATGTCCTGGGAACAAGGGAGGGACGTGAGGAAGGTGTTTCACCGGGGCTGGGGTGGGGGACGTCGCCTGGGTTTGGGGTGTGAGACCAAGGGCAGCCCATAATGACATCTTCCCAGCGTGAGGCCAGCCAGCAGGCCCTGCAGCAGAACCTGGGTAGAAAAGGAGGGGTGGGTGTAGGTGTGGAAGCTGGGGTGCCACTCAGGACCCCCAGGTCCTCATCATGGAGCTGGTGCCTGAGTCCTGGCTGCACTTCCACTCCAGCTTCCTGCTAACGTGCACCCGGGGAACAGCGGTGAGGGCTTAAGGACTTGGGCCTCTGCCGCCCACCTGCGAGGCCTGGATTGACTTCCAGGCTCTTGGCTTTGGCCTGGCCTGGACCAGCTTTGGGGGACATTTGGGGAGTGAAACAGCAGACCCTCATCTGCCTCTCTGTCTCCCACAGTGAACATCAGTGGCAAAGCGGAATCGGGGCGGAGCTGGGACTTGAACACAGGCATCCCAGGTGGCATCTTAATAGCTGCTCCAATGCCTGTGCCAGTGAGCTGGAAACGCGATGCCCTGCCTGGGACCCCAGGTCACAGTAGCCACCCTGGATGAGCCACGGCCGACGGAGCCACGCCCCTCACCCGGGCGATGAGACACAGGTGTGTGCAGGCTCTGAGGAGGGGGTGGCGTCTCACACAGCGGGAGGGGGACCTGTGTTCTTGGGAGCCCCTCTACGGGCCCTGAGGACCCTGGCTGGTGGAGAGGGAGACGGGAGGCAGCGCACAGATGCCAAGGCCTGAGGGAGCTGAGCGGCTGCCAGAGAGGACGAGAAAACGCAGCGAGAGTAGCGGGGTGCCGGAGCTCAGCCTGCACACGCAGCCTGCACTCCAGCGTCGGCTCCCACGCTGCTCTCAGGAGCCCTCTGGGTTACGGAGTGCCATCCCGTCCTGTGCACGTGTGTGTATCTGGGAGAGACAGCCCATGCTGTGCCCCGACCCAGTTCCTCTCTCAGAACCGCGCTCCTGGCCGTGGAGCGTCCCCAGGAGCCGCTTCTGCTGGGACTGACCTTGGCCCCTCAGCGAGTTCAGGATGGAATCGTCTGAAGGAGAGAGTGGCCCCGCTGCCCGCCCAATGCCCCTGAGCACAGGCAGGACATGTGAGCACAGGCAGGACATGTGAGCACAGGCAGACATGTGAGCACAGGCAGACACGCGAGTACAGGTGGACACGCAAGTACAGGCAGACACGCGAGTACAGGCAGACACGTGAGTACAGGCGGACACACAAGTACAGGCGGACACGTGAGCACAGGTGGACACGTGAGCACAGGCGGACATGCAAGTACAGGCGGACACGCGAGTACAGGTGGACACACGAGCACAGGAGGACATGCAAGTACAGGCAGACACGTGAGTACAGGCGGACACACGAGCACAGGTGGACATGTGAGCACAGGCAGACACGCAAGCACAGGTGGACATGTGAGCACAGGCAGACATGCGAGCACAGGTGGACATGTGAGCACAGGCAGACACGTGAGTACAGGTGGACACGCGAGTACAGGTGGACACGCAAGTACAGGCGGACACACGAGTACAGGTGGACACGCAAGTACAGGCAGACACACAAGTACAGGCGGACACATGAGCACAGGTGGACACGCACGTACAGGCGGGACATGCGAGCACTGGCAGGACATGGGAGCACAGGTGGACATGTGAGTATAGGCAGACACGCGAGTACAGGTGGACACGCAAGTACAGGCAGACACGCGAGTACAGGCGGACACACAAGTACAGGCGGACACATGAGCACAGGTGGACACGCACGTACAGGCGGGACATGCGAGCACTGGCAGGACATGGGAGCACAGGTGGACACACGAGCACAGGTGGACACACGAGCACAGATGGACACGCAAGCACGGGCAGGACACGCGAGCACACGCGAGTATGCTTTGTCTGCACACAGCAGTTCTGGCTGCTGCTGCAGAAGGAATACCAGGCTCAGAAATTGCTGCTCTGTGGAACTCACGAAGACAAAGCAGAGACCAGGGGCACACACTTGTAAAGGCCATTTAGGGGAGGATGGATGAGGCTGCCCTGGGCACCCTGGGTGGTGTTTTTACATTTTTTAGCGTATCCATTGTATTTGAAAGGCAGAGACAGAGATTTTCAGGCTGCTGGTTCACTCCCCAAATCCCCACCTCAGCTGGGGCTGGAGCTAGAGCTGGGAGCTGGGAAGTCAACCGAGGCCCCCGCGTGGGCGGCAGGGACCTGGTGCCTCTCGGGTCCGCGTTGCCAGGAAGCTGAGTCAGAAGCGGGGGAGCCAGTTCTCAAACCGCACACTGTGGTATGGGATGCAGTGACTCAACCCCTGTGCCCAGTACATGTCCCTGGGCGATCTTGAGCACTTGTGCAAACGTGTTAAACAAAAGTGTGAGGACACAATCGGCCGGACACTTCGAGGATGAGCGTGAACGCGAGGGCTTTTCATCAAATACACAGCAGGTGCACAAGATGGAAGGAAGTTTCTCCCAGGTCACAGGTCACAGGTCACAGGTCACAGGAAGAGATTTGGCAACAAAACGCAGTGTAGCCAATGCACCCCCTCCCTGTCTCTAGCATCCAGATTCAAATAAAAATGCAAAACAAATACATGTGAGACAATCAGCAAATTCAAGACTTCAGATAATATCAAATAATTAGCATTCATGTTTTGGAGGCCATGATTACACTGCGGCTTTGTCCCCAAAGCCGTTATTTGCTAGATTTTTCTCTACTTAGACGTTTGCTATTCCAAACAGAGTGTTATCTGCAACTTGTTTTAAAACACACCGGGAACATAGCGCTGAAGCTGTAGATAACACACCATTCCTCGCAAGCTGGTGACGGGGTGGGGGGTTCACTCGACTTTTATCTGAGATTTAAAGTTTATAAAAGGAAAAATGTAAAATACTCCGCTCCTCTGTGTGTTGCTCGCTTTGCTTACCTGGCTTCGTTTCCCTGCCCACCACTCTGCGTGTCCTGGTTCGTATGGGTGCCTCTCTCCTCCTCTCCACGATGCTCGCTCATGGAGAATGAAGCCTTGCTCGGAGTTCTCACTGTTGGGTCAGACGCCAGGCCTGGTGAGCAGCGCCTGGCGCCCAGCAGGGGCTCCGACATGGCTGTGTGCCCTCGGTGTGCTCTGTGGCAGGGCACCCACCCTCGACTCACCCGGAGAGGCCCACAGAGCAGATCAGCGCGGGGCATCCTTGGGAGCCGATGTCCAGTATCAGCACAGGTGGAGAGCTGGGGGAGGGGAGCGGCCGCGTTCCAGCCTGCTTCCTTCTCACACCCCCGTCCAGGAGCCGTGGGACCTGAGCGCAGGGCAGCGGAGCCCCTCGGCAGAGGCGATCCCTGCGGGGACAGGAAGCTGATGGCCTTGAGACCTGACAGGGGTCCGGAGGAGAGGGCGGAGCTATCGCAGCCTGCCACAGCCCGTAGGGTCCCTTCCTAGGGGATAAGCCCAGGGATGCGTTTCCACTGTGCTGCTCTGCACCTGCAGGAACCGCGCGGCTAAATTAAAATTGTTTCACGTTGCACATGGGTCGCATTTGCATTAAAATTATTGGGTGCGGCACCCAGGCTGCGGGCTTCTGTCTCCTGGAGGCAGGCGGATGTCCGGTCCCGAGTGCCTTGGGGGGAGCGCTCCCCCAGTGACAGCCTGCAGAACTGGTAACGCCGCGTCGCCCAGCGAGTGCGGGCCTGTGTGATTGGGTCTCTGCATGCATCCCTCTTTTCCGTTTGGAGATAATTATCTGAGAACAGCGATCTGGCCAGGCCCTCCTCCCAGAGCGTAGGAGCTGAGGCGGACTGTTCTCAGCGTCGCCCCGTGCAGCGCGTTCGAGGGGCCCCTGCCTGACAGACAAAGCCGCTGAGGCCCAGCCAGGCGTGGTGACGCCCCGTCCACGAGCGTGGAACCGGAGGCCCAGCTGGGCTCTCAGCTGTTGTGCGTTAGGGCCCCTGGGATTGAAGACGCCTGTGTGAGGGCCCTGCATGTGAGTGGCTTCTACTCTGCAGTGCTGAGGGTAGGGCATATAGGAAAGGCATGGAGTCCCTGAGACCCTCAGTCGTCCCCATCTGTGCAATGGGAGAGCGCTGGTTCCCACCTGGTGAGGTTGGGTTGCAGGCGTCCTAGGTAGGGTGACTCCCTGCCCCAGTTTACTCAAACCGAACGGGTTCCTGGGGCTCCGGGCTCTGAGTGTTTAAGCTGCAACAGCTGGGGACAGATGAGGACTGGCTGGTCCCTGGCCTGAGCTGATGACATCGTTCCTGGGCGAGCTCTACCGAGCACACGTAAGTGTGCGGCTGACAAGAATGGCTCAGCCAATGTTTCACACCCGGTTTCCTTACGGCGTCTGCGGGTTTTTAAGGCAGCAACCAGCAGCCTGTTGGGAAGTCAGAGGGAGGTCAGGGAGGCTACGGCACACGAAACGAGAGGTCAGCATGACCCCAGGCCCCTCCGTCCCCTCTGCACACTCACATTCAAGATGGCAGCTTGCAGCCCAGGGCCAGGCACCGCACTCAACTCTGGTGCCAGCGGCCCCCAGCTAAGGCCACCAGAACCCCCGAGGCTAAGCGAGTTGCCCACCTGTGTCTTGGGCAGCTCGGTGGGAGGGGTCAGCCTGGAGACCGTGTGACGGGATGTGGGCGGGACTCAGGAGGCCTCCGAGTGGCGGGGACCTGCTCTGGACAGACGCTGTCAGGAGGGGCGTGCCTCTGTGACTGGGCGTCCAGGAGGCGGGGACGCGACAAGCCGCAGCCTGCCGGACGGGAGCTGCAGCCACTCCAGTGACAGTCTCAGGACGTGTGTCGGCGTCCAGCCAAGCCCACCTTGGTCTCACGCCCTCCGGTCACAGAGGGGCTTGTGTGAGGTCAGAGGCCTGTGAAAAGATTCATGCTTAACAGGAGAAAGCCTTTCTGGGCAGCCGAAGGCCCCTTTCCCACCTCTCGCTGGTCCCACTACAGTGAGTCTGCAATCAGCACTCGATAACAAAACGTCGTACCAGTGAGTAGCTCCTGGGTCTCCCTGGAAGGTCGGGGAAGAGGAACTTGGACAAAAGTCTGTGTGGAAGGACATCCCCCGATCCCGGGGAGAGGAGGGGGGCACCAGCCACCACAGCACCGGATTTCAGAGGCTGAGGGGTACCCGGGGCCGCGCACGCTCGGTTCTTCCTGCAGACAGAGGCAGACAGGGCGTCCACACGGGCTGTGGGCTAGTGCTCACCATAGCACATGCAGAGGTGTGACGAGCGACCTTGACAAAGTGACCCGCGTCCACCTTGCAATCCCCACGTGGCTTTGAGCTGAGGACGAGTGACCCGTTAGTCACCCCCTCCAGCCCCCAACCCTGTGGCAACTCCTGGGCACCCCAAGGACCTCACTCGGTCTCAGCTGGGCTCATGGTGGCCAAGCAGATGCCAACTCAGCACCTCTTGGTGGAGGCAGAACACTGAAGGGTGAGGCAGAGCTGAACGAGCCCGGGACTTCTCCATCTGGGCCCAGAAATGAAGGCAGGAGACGTCCGTCCGGGGTTGAGCGGCAGACCCGTCGTGGGGGCCGCGTGCTGTGCCCGGATCGCGAAGCCTCTGTCCCTGTCAAGGGTGCACCTTCCCGTTGGCCGCCGTGGCTGCCGGCTCCAGAGTGACCCTGGACTCAGTCAACAGCGGATTACTGACGTGAGCAGCCGCTGCCAAGGGCTTCCCAGCTGTTGCTTCAACGAAGACGTCTTGATGCTTTCAAACTGTGTCCTCGGTTTGGCAGGGGCCGGATCCATCATCAGGACGAACGGCGTTTTCTTTCCCTTCTCCAGATGCAAAGCCCTGCTGGGTCCCCTCCGCCCCCCACTCACTCCTGGGCAGGCACGGCGGCCACACGGACGGCATCATCTTAGCTGCAGCCCTGCTGGGGGCTGGCTCTGCCGCTGCGCTGGCTCAGACGTGGTGCCAGCTCCCCAAAGCCACGTGCGGGCACTTCGAGAGGACCAGGCCGGCCAGGCGGCTGCCCCCTAGCCCATCATACAGCACAACCCAGAAGCCCGACGCACGTCTCAGTAACCGGACAAAGCCAAAGAACCTCGCCCTCTACGGAAGTGCATTGAGACCCTCAGGGGCTTGCTACGGTCTCCACGTCGGGGCAGGTCCAGGGGACGGGGTTTATTTCCCCAGAAGGGAACCTGCGAATGGAAGATTCTCTCTGTGTCTCTATGTGTCTCTGTACCTCTGCCATACATAAATCTTTGACAATGGCACATCATGGGTCAACAAGGGGATTAACACATCTAAAGGCAGGAGCCCTCGGTGTTCAGATGGAGAGATGGGCATTGAAACACTGCTTCCCCCAGAACACACGAACGTCTTTCCTTCTGACAGCACCGGGGGGCGCTCTTGCACCCGCCCCCCTACACAGTGCTGTCACCGTGGCTGCATCACGGAAGCACCCAGGACCCGGGCAGGCAGCCTGGCTGCGCGTCCTCCGATGCTGTATCTTCTGTCCCCGGGTCGAGCAGTTTCTCCCCTGGCCGGGAGTACCCGGCCGTCTGCCCTCCCCAGCCTGGCATGCTGGGGCCACGCAGCGCCTGTGTGACGTGGGTGCGTGTCTTCCTCACCCCTTCCCTCTGCTTCACGAGGAGGGTGTCAAGCTCGACCCCTGGGCTGAGGTCCACACCTCGTGGTTTGTCTGGCGCCCTTAGGAGGAGTGGGCGTGCACCTTCCGCTCCTGGGATCACACGCGCGTCTCCCCAAGGCCAGCCACTTCACTTCCTACAAAGTGGAATATTCACACCTGCCCGTGGACCGTCTGTTAGCAGGGAGACACGGGGTCCGCTGGCACATCACCCTCCCCCGCCCACATCCGGACACGGACTGTCAAGATGGCCCGCGGTCTCTCGCAGGGTGGACACGGCCACGTCAATTTACACCTCCCAGAGCCGTCCTGGGAGCGGGGAGGGGTGCTTGCTCCTGGGGTCTCCTTAATCAGCGCCTGTCTCTCAGCAGCTGACGATTTCCAAAGCCCCCGACGCTCGTCCCTGGAGGACAGAGACGCGTTTTCAATTTCCTCCTGCAAATGAGGCCGGGGACCGCGTTTCAGAAAGCATCAGACAGGGACGAACGGGCCGCTCCGGGCTGGTTCCTCCCCTGCTGCACCGGCGATGGGCGGCGCAGGTTGAAAAGAGGAAAGCTGGGTACGTTCTGTGAACCCCAAGAAGCAGAGCAAGAGGGAACGGGCCCAGACGGGAGAGCCCCCGGGCGTGGGGTCCAACGGCAAAAACTCTTGTGAGACAGCTTGCAGTGGAGTCGTGTTTACTCCCAACTGGACCAGCGGGTCAGCCTTGCACGCCCACGGCCTGCCAGTGGTCAGCCTTGCACACCCACGGCCTGCCAGTGGTCAGCCTTGCACACCCACGGCCTGCCAGTGGTCAGCCTTGCACAACCACGGCCTGCCAGTGGTCAGCCTTGCACACCCACGGCCTGCCAGTGGTCAGCCTTGCACACCCACAGCCTGCCAGTGTGTGCGAGACGCCGTGGGGACCGTGAGAGACACAGTGTGGTCAGGGAAGGGGCGCTCTGCTGTGAGTCCCACAGAGCCTGCAAACAGGAAAAGGAACGAGGGAGAACGCAGTGCCAGGCTTCCGCACTCGGCCGATGACCCTGCGTGGCCAGCAGAAGCTCACACCCCTCCCAGCCTCCTGCTTGGCCAGCCTCAGCCTGCAGCTCTCCCAACAGTTGATGTCCTCATAGTCACGGAAGGGTTGCTTCACCACCAGTATCACACGCACATCCCAGAAAGAAGGGGCTGGGGAAAGGAGAAACAGGCAACTTGGACAGTCAGGCTAAAGAGGCTTCCAGAGACTCCCGCCAAAGACGGAACTTGCACGCTCCCAAAGGTGCGGGGTCCTCGGGGAAGCAGAGGGCCCCTTCAGCGTGGAGACAAAACCAGCGCTCTCAGACAAGGGCAGAGGTGCAGCTGTGCAAGGGCATTCGCTACAGGTAAAGCAAGCGTGCGAAGAACTCAGCCACCGCGGGCACACGGCAGAAAGGTGCGTGTGGGGTGTGCAGAGAGGTGAGCTGTGCCTCCGGAACCCGGCTCTTCAGGCTTGTTAGCCGGACGTCAGTGTCGGCAAACACAGCCTCTGATGACTAGAAGGTGGGCCGTGAGTGCCGTGGGCGTGAGTGCCGTGGCCATGAGTGCCGTGGCCATGAGGGCCTTCCCTGAGCAGGGGGCACAGGTGCGAGCCGGAGGCCCTTGGGCTCAGGCGGCTCAGCCACCAGGAGCGGTTCGTGGGAGGAGTGCGCTGGCTGGGTGGTCATCAAGCTCTGCGCCCACGCAGCATGAAGGTCCTGCCGCCTCCGCCTCGGGTCCCTCCTGCACCTGCCGCCTCCGCCTCTGCTCCCCCTTTGTTCTAGGGGGGTCACGTCACACCACAGCGTCCTGTGAGGAACTCGGGGACCGAGTGCACCGGCTCCTCCCCACAGCAGTTAAATCGGGGGCTCTGGAGGTGGGGGGGATCACTTTTCAAGTTACTGGGTCTAATGTTAGAGCAAGTTTAGGTTTACAGAAGCATTGAGCAGAAGTGCAAGGCGCTCCCATACGCCTCTCGCCCAGCACCACGCATTGTCCCTGCGACCAACGTCTTGGGGGACCGTTGGTTTGGCTGCTGAGCAGTATCAGTACTGATCCTTCGTTTCGTTTTCGGCAGGGTTCACTGCTGGCTGTGACAGAGGCATGAGGTGTAGCTACTCCAACGTTTATTTCAGAAAGAGAGAGGTCCTCCATCCAGAGGTTCCCTCCCCACAACGGTCAGGGCTGGGCCAGTTGGTGACGGAGAGAGAGAGAGGAAGGGTGGGGGTGGGGAGAGAGAGAGAGAATGAGGATCTTCCATCTACTGGTTCACTCTCCAAATGGCCACAATGACCAGGGCTGCACAAGGCTGAAGCTGGGAGCCTGGAACTGCACCCCGGCTCCCACATGGATGGTGGAGGCCCAAGCGACTGGGCGAGCTCTGCCCCCTTCCCAGGTGCACGAGCGGGGAGCTGACCACAGACAGCCGGACGCTCCTGGGCCGGCCTGACAGGCCCACGCCGAGTTCACAGCTCTTGCACAGAATCCATGTTTCTCTGCGTCATCGTCAGGCACAGCTGCCCACACTGCGTCTCCGGCGTCTGTGGGACGCGCGTGGCTTTTCCTTCCTTCCTTCCACTGTTTCCTTCCCAAGAGCTCTCATATCCCATCAAACAGGGAGCGACAGAGAACGTGACCGCTGGTTCCCCACCTCGAGGGCTGCGTTTCGCCCTTCGCCGTTAGGGGTGATGCTAACTGGACGCATCTTGGGTGCTGATCCGGATTTCTGTTTATTCTTCTTTCTACTGCGGTTTTTATCGTGAATGCATAATGAGCTCCCTCGCATGCGTCTTCTGCATCTTTGTAGGAACCACGTGGTTTCTCTTTGTTAGTCTGTGTGGTGCATTATGCTGCTGGATTTGCACACGCTGAGCCCGTCCTGCAGTCCTGAGACAATTAATTGGAAGTCATTATGCGATAGCATCTGGTGTGTTGTAACTTCGACGTTGCAATAATTTGTGGAGAGTTACTGCGTTTCCACTCTTGAAGGGCACTGGTCTACAGTCTGCTCTCTGTGGAATATCCCTCAGGGTGACGCGAGTCTGATCCTACGGGTTCAGAAGTCGTTTTCCTCGTCTGCTTCCCGAGGATGCCGTGTGGAGCTCCTTGTATTCGCTCTGAGGATTTCGCTAACACGGCGCCTGTCGCTCAGTCTGAGTTTTTGCTGAGACGTTTCATAGCCCCGCCCCTTTGAGTGACGCGGGACTGGTCGCGCATCCACTTCCGTGTGGACGCCCTTTTGTAGTGTATCTTTCTCATCCGGGTCTGTTTCATGGCTACAGGAACAGAGTTGTCGCAATATGGCGTTACTAAAGTGGTTCACTTTTCTCCAGGTGGTCCACCAGAGACGGGCAGAGGAGGAGAGGAGGCAGCGGCTCGGTGCTCAGCGGAGTGCTGGTCCCTGTGGTGCCCGGATGAGGCCTGCTGTGGACTGACCCGGTTTGTCTGCCGTGGGAGACCTCCAGGAAGCACCTGGCATGGAGCCACTGGCAGATCAGGGGCCACTGTTCGTGTCACTCCATTCTGCTCTGCCTCTCCACGGAAAGGACAGCCCATCGGCTGTGGACGGAGAGCCCAGCGAGACAGCGGGCAGGCCAGGCTGAGGAAGGGTGCCCAGCAGGAGCACAAAACTCCCCAGGAAGGCAGAGGCACAGCGCGCAGAAGAGAGCAGGCTGCGTTCGAGAGAGCAGAAAAAATCCCCAAAACAAAACAGCAGAAAACAAGAAAAACCTGCTTCCCACATTCCCCAGTCTTTCTGCCTTCAGCCTCTTACCCATGCGGCCGCGGCTGTTGTCCCGTGCGGCCTCGGCTGTTGTCCCGTGTGGCCGTGGCTGTTGTCCCGTGTGGCCGCGGCTGTTGTCCCGTGTGGCCGCGGCTGTTGTCCCGTGCGGCCTCGGCTGTTGTCCCGTGTGGCCGCGGCTGTTGTCCCGTGTGGCCGCGGCTGTTGTCCCGTGTGGCCGCGGCTGTTGTCCCGTGTGGCCGCGGCTGTTGTCCCGTGCGGCCGCGGCTGTTGTCCCGTGTGGCCGTGGCTGTTGTCCCGTGTGGCCGTGGCTATATGGTTTTCCTTGACCTGAGAGCTCTCCACTCTCTTGGGAAGAGCTTGGCCGTCACTTTGAGCTATTGTGTGGTCTGAAAGTTATTAATGGCTGGTCCTCGGCTTCCTTATGGGAGAGGAAACCCGTTGTCCACAGGCAGATAGCCTCTGGCTCCGAGGAGGATGTCGCTGTTTCTCATTGTTCCCCGCTGAACTAATCAGACTGGCCCTTGGGGGAGTCTCCAGCCGTGTGTGGGTTCACTCCAATTTTCAGGTGTGGATTGGAAGCTCCGGGCTGTCTGACACGTAGCCTTTTTTTCCGGTCTGTGAGCGCATGGGCAAGCATTTAATTACCAAGCCAGGGTCTGGCCAAGGAGAGACTGTTCCCTCCCCGGGGAGGGCGGTGCAGCCCCTCGGAACCCACAGGGCGGCTGCGCTGACGGGGCGGGGCCCTGGATCCCTCTCTTGCTCCAAGTGTGGGATTTGATCAGTGGCTCAGCATCCTCCCAGCAGGCAGTTGGCCTCCAAACAGTGCACCCGAAATCCCACTTCCGCATAGCATTGCTCGGGGAACGGGGCTCCGCTGGGCTTAGGAAGGAGGGTCTACTCGGATGGATGGTACTTATCATGGAGACATGCACACGACTGCAGCCCAAGGAAACCCGACGTTTCCGTTTGCCTTTTACGTTGGCGCGTGGTAAATACAGACAACATGCGCTTGGCCGGGCTGGCTGTGCCGGAGGGTGCTGTCGAGCGGCTTCCAGCATGGTGTCCTGCCCTGCCTGGCCACTCTTCTGAATTTCTCAAGGTCAACTGCCTGCCATCTCCTCCCGGCGGAGGGCACTGGGAGCCCAGCCAACACCCCCACAGAGAACGGGCTGAGTGCGCGCTCCAGGCGCTGGGAGGTAACCTCGGGTGAGGCGTGGGCAGCACGTGCACTCTCCGGGGACAGGGAGACGGCCGCTTCCTGAGCCGGATCAAATCCCACATGTGCCGCCCACATGGGATGGTCCAGCGTCCCTCTGCTGCCCCCATGGAGGGAGACTGTCACCAGCTGTGTCACATCAGGGCTCTGTCCCCAGGAGTCAGCCTCCCAGCCCCGTGCCTGCTACCTTTATTGGCATGGAGGCCCCTGCAGGCCGTTTTCAAA
This sequence comes from Sylvilagus floridanus, assembly GCA_949820135.1. Lineage (NCBI taxonomy): Eukaryota > Metazoa > Chordata > Mammalia > Lagomorpha > Leporidae > Sylvilagus > Sylvilagus floridanus. The sequence goes on from OX463233.1 coordinate 179,480,169, forward strand.
AAGCACCTTGACTTTCCCGGGAAAGACCAGGCAGCCCCTGCCGGCGCGCCAGGGCCAAGGGCATTCTGCCAGCCCAGAGCCGGACACGGGGCCCGTCTGCCCGTCCTCTGGGTCCTTCTCTCCTCTGCAGTAAAGCAAGTGTGGTCCACAGCCACAGGCGGCTCGAGTTTCCCATCAGATTCGTGTATTGTTGATAGCCTGTGTCCCGTGTCCTGTGTCCTGATGGGACACGGGACACAGGACCCAGGACACAGGGTATCGACGATACACAGATCCCCTGACAGGAGGACATGGGCCACAGGACACAGGCTATCAACAATACACAGATCTGCTGACAGGAGGACACAGGACACGGGACACGGGACACGGGCCATCGACAATACACGGATCTCCCGACAGGAGGATGGGGCGGTACTTTCTACTTTCGTCTCTGGCCTGTTATCAGATGCGGCAACAGGCAGATGACACGTCCCGTCAGTCGAAGATGAGACACTCCAGCCCGCACTGGGGTCTCGCACAGTCCTGATGTTGTGCGTGGACCTTGCAGAATCTCCATCCCTTCCCCGTCTCTGCTTCCTGTGGCTTCTCCCTCCCCTCGCTGTGCACCTGTTCCCCTGGAGACAAAGACGCGTTTGCTCTGGGAGAACTGAGGCATGTGTGGGCAGAGAGAACACGCTTTTCCAGGGAGGTGGCTTTGCCCGCCCACCCCATCGACGCCCAGAAAGTGCGTGTGCTGACGGGCACATGGATGCGCCCTGGGGCTGTGACACCGCAGGCTTTCCAAGCACGGAGAGTTGGGGGCGACAGCCCGAGCCCAGCACTAACGGCTCCCAGGACTGGCCGCGTCGGCGGTGGCGGGTCCTGCACCCCGTGTGCCTCAGCTGGGGGCTGCTGCTGCCTCCTGCCCGGGCTGTGAGGACAGCTCTGGAGCGGGCTGTGCAGCTACCTTGTGTTGCCATGGTGATGCGGGTGCCCAGTGTTTAATAACCTCATCAAAGGCAGGCGACGAGAAACGCGGCTGCACCTCTACATACTCCAACCCCACCCCCGTCACAACAGCTGTGGCGCGGCCAGGACCACTGCGCAGGGACACGGAAAGCAAACGGGAGTCAGAGCCCCAGAGCCGCAGCCTCCGAACATTCGAGAACCTCCGAGAAAGATCTTTGATCATGGGAATGGATCATTTTAACAGAATCAGGATAATTATCTGTCAATGAACAACTTGGAGGCATCTTCCTCCCCTTGAAAAGAAAAACAGGAATTGCCTGCTCTTTAAAAATGGTTAACACACGTAACATAAAGCGATTTTCGGAGAACATTTACAGTCCTTGATCACCAGACCCTGAGTGGGCTGTGACGTGGGTGGGGAGGTGACAGGTGCGGTCATGCAGGCTGACCGTGTGTCCCAGTTACTCAGAGGGGGTTACACGGAAAGAGTGACCGTCCTCGACGTATGACCGGATCACGTGTGTTCTCACTCATGCAGCACACAGGCACACGCACGCTTAATTCAGATGCACATGCTTGTGTCACTGGACCAAGTGTCTCTCCCTCTCTCTGTTGCAGGTTGTAGTCCTGTGACTGGACACGTGGGGCGAGAAGTGTGTCTTCCTCCCCTTTTGACAAAGCTGACTGCTGGCCTCGGGGCTGCTCAGAACGAGTGTCGTGGCAGATGTGGGCCTGCAGCCTCCCAGAGGCCACGGCAGACCCCGGCTAGGGACCCCCAGCAGCCAAGGGTCGTAGCCCAGAGGCCTCCACGGGCCCTGGACACCTGCTGCACCCCCCATCCGCTCTCTTCTCTGTCAAGGCCTCCTGCCTGTCGTGACACACATGGAGGGGCTCCCATTGTGACACGCGTGGGGGGGCTCCTGTTGTGACACGCGTGGGGGGGCTCCTGTTGTGACATGCGTGGGGGGCTCTGTTGTGACACACATGGGGGGCTCCCGTTGTGACACATGTGGGGGGGCTTCCGTTGTGACACACGTGGGGGGCTCCCGTTGTGACACGCATGGGGGGCTCCTGTCGTGACACATGTGGGGGGGCTCCCGTTGTGACACACGTGGGGGGGCTCCTGTTGTTGCACATGTGGGGGGGCTCCCGTTGTTGCACACGTGGGTGGCTCCGTTGTGACACACGTGCAGGGGCTCCCGTTGTTGCACACATGGGGGGGCTCCTGTTGTGACACACGTGGAGGGGCTCCCATTGTGACACGTGTGGGGGGGCTCCTGTTGTGACACGCGTGGGGGGCTCCGTTGTGACACGCGTGGGGGGCTCCTGTTGTGACACACGTGGGGGGGCTCCTATTGTTGCACATGTGGGGGGGCTCCCGTTGTTGCACACATGGGGGGGCTCCTGTTGTGACACACGTGGGGGGCTCCTGTCGTGACACATGTGGGGGGGCTCCTGTTGTGACACATGTGGGGGGGCTCCTGTTGTGACACACATGGGGGGGCTCCTGTTGTGACACACGTGGAGGGGGGGGCTCCTGTTGTGACACGCGTGGGGGGGCTCCCGGCGGCCAGGCCGGGCGCTGACACTGCTCTCAGATGGGCCAAGGGCCCGGAGAGGGAGCCGCAGGCAGGCAGCCAGAGCTGTGTCCGGACCACGTCCGGAAGACACCTGGGTGAGGTTGGCGCCTGCCCACCCCTGACCGTCCTCTCCATTTCCCTGTCTAAACTATTAACAACTTAAACGTGTTCTTAGAGTAGCAGACATGCCCATACACTGTGTTTTAATTCTCTTCCTCCTTTTTTGCCGTTGAAGATGCAGCGAATGGGTGTGGCCTCATGACCGGGTGGGTTCCCCGTGTCTAACAGACACAGACACTCTGTCAACGGCGTGGTCCTGGTGGGCCAACGGGAGTCCCCCAGGAGGGGCCCCGCTGCCGCAGCGCCACCCCCACCGTGCCCAGACGCTGAGGGCACCGCAGGTGTGGCCTAGAGACGTCTGTCCACTATTTCACGTCTCCCACGTTTGCCTGGGAGAGATTTGTCCACTATTTCCCACTGAAACCAACGCCTAACACTCCTGCATCAGAGTTTTGTCCTCAGGAAGATGGACCATCCCCTCGTCCCGCCAGGTGCGAGGCGAAGCCGTTAACGTCGTCTGCAAAGTGGTAACGGGAGGACAGGAGAGCGCCTGGGAGCCTCAGGACCCCCACCGTTCCCTCTAGGGTTCTCTGGGTTTGCTTTTAGTCCCCAGACCCCAGAGTTGAAGCTGAGGAAGGCAGACATCCAGAAACACACATGAAAAATGCAGACGACCCCCGAAAAAGGGGCAGCTGGGAAGCCAAGAAAACAAGTTCCGGTAATAATCACTCCACGCCCCCCCCCCCCCCAGTGCATCAAGGACACCCATGCCACAGGGTCCCACGCGGGCCTCTGCCCCAGCCCTGGAGGTGGGCCAACGATCCAGACCAGGTGATACCAGAGAACACTGGCCAGGGGGATGTCGCAGGGCCCCTGCAGACAGAGTAGAGAAACGCAGAACACACTGGTGCACGTCCAACTTCTCCTCCCTGCAGCATTTCCCTGCTGCCACCACATGGATGTAAAGACCGGAGCACTGGCAGCCATATCGGGTCACGGGTCAGGTAGTCCTGACTATGAGCTATGTCCCTGGAGGCATCCCATCAGCCGGGCTGCCTGGCCTCAAGCTACTGTTATGGACAGAAGCAGATAACTTTCATTTGATGCAGGGCACTAGCTCTGACAGGTGACCCCGTGCTGTGCACCCCTGGGGTCTCCCCCTCTCCTCCATGGCTGTCACTCCTATGTCCCAGCCTCAGGCACTCCTCGACCTTGTCCTGCCATGCTGCCCCTCCCACGTCTCTGCTCTCCACTGCCCCCATCAGTCCAGTGTTTTACTTTGCTCTCCACCTTCCAGTCCATGGAAACATTTTTCTAGCTGACAGCTGTCAGGCAAAAAACTGTTTTTTCACACTCCCGGGTTTACCATTCTAGAGGGGAAAAGCCCAGCTAAGAGATACAAGGAAAAGAAACAAGAAAGCCGCAGAAACGGAGTTAGTTTGCATAGAAAGAACATAAAGCTTTTGGAATTAGGGGTAACGGAAAGAGCAGAAATATTTTTTAAGTTGGAGGGAGAGAGAGAGAAGGAGAGAGAAGGGGAGAGGGGGGAGAGAGGGGGAGAGGAGGAGAGAGGGGGAGAGAGAGGGGGAGAGAGGGAGGGGGGGGGAGAGAGAAAATGCAAGCAAAGAAAGTGGTGGAAATGGCGGCTTTGAATCAATCTGCAATGGGGCTGAGCAGGATTTTCTGGGTGACATCCCACATAAGCACAGATGTGCACGTGTGTGCAAAGATGCACATGCATGCACACACACACATGTTCACACACATGCTCAGGCAGGTGTGCACACGCATGCTAACATACACTTGCATATGTGCACATGTATGTACATGTACAAATACATGCACACATTTCTGTATGCGCAAGTGATGCACAAACACACACATGGATGTTCACATATGCGTGCACATGTATTCCATGTACAGATATACGTGCATACAATGCTCATATACATGTGTGTATGCACCTATATGTGTGTGAGTATATACACGTGTCTGTATCGCATGTGAATGTGCACATGCATGTGTGTGTGCAAATCTACATGTGTACATTTGACAGCAGATGTTTGAACAAAGGGATTAAACCTCATTTTTTTCTTTAAATGATGTTGTTGGTGTCTGCAGGTCCTTGATTCTTAGCAATGGAAAGAGACGTCCATGGCCCCTGACCAGTGATTCTGGAATCCGTCCCACTAAAGCCCTGACATGTTGACTTGGGGCTCCACCCAGGGCCATGTTTTGGACCTGTCCATGGCTGCCAGCAATGATGCCATGAGCATGTTACGTGTGCTGTCTGTGAGACCGGCCCGTGAATGCCTCCTCCATCCCCTGAGACACCTGCTGGTCCAAGGGTCTGTGCACCAGGCCTGCCCCTGCTCCCCACGAACACGCCCCCTGAGCTGGGACAGTGCTGTGGCTGGCGGCACCTGGAGATGCGGGTTTGCTTCTTAGGCTGCATTATTACAGCCATGGCTGCCCCCTACCGCATGCCCCACGTCAACCAAACACTGAAAGGATCGTTGTCAAAGCTATGGATTTCTACGTGCGTTCCTACTCCAGAGCAGCGAGCCGTCGCTACGAACCTGGAGTGCTCACCACAGCCCTGCCGTGGCACCTGCTCGAACCTGTAGCTATTGTGAAAAATCGCACTTGTGTTTATGGCGCTAACTCTTACTGCTGAACAATTAACTGCCTCAGGAGTTCAATGCTCCGAACAGCTGGTAGAGCCTCCCGCGTGATACCATTGTTGAGCGCTCTGAGTGATTTCCTTGGGGCGAAATCAGCAAGCAGGAGTGCACGTGGAACGCGGTGACTGTGGGTTAAGGAGATGCCTTATGTTTCGAGACCCGCATGGAACTGGGGCCACCCAGCCTTTTCTCGTAGATGGATGGGGAGGCGAGAACTCACCGTGCCTCCGCGCGGGAACGCGTCCAAAAAGCCGCAACTGGAGAATTATAAATTATCAAGTCCTTTTCCACACAAACCCACACGGGCAGCGTTCCAACTCCCCCTTCGGCTAATGGAAAGTTCTGAACCAAGCTGCTTGGCTGAAGGAAATAAATGAGCTCTTGGTGTCTCTTGTGAGAAGCACGGAGCCCAGCCCTGTGCATTCTGCTGGGTCAGCCCCTCCCGCGGCCTGCAGCATGGCCAGGGCCGCACAGGGAAAGCCCCGGGCAGGAGACACGATTTGCAGCTCTGACGACCCTCTGGAAGCCTCTGTGTTGTTAGATGAGGCAGGGAATGCGGCTTTCAGAGCATCGCATTTCAGGGGCGATGGGTCCTTTTTCCCAGTGAAATCCCATAAGCTTTGGACAGAGGAGAGGCTGCTGGCTGAGTGGGGGAGGGGGAAGGGGAGGGGGAGGGTCCCGCCTGGGGAGGGGAGGGGCCAGAGGGTCCCGAGGAAAGGGTCCCGCCCCGCCCCGCCCCGCCCCGCCCCGCCCCCGCTCCCAGCAGGGACAGAGCAGCCTCACTCTCCCACCCATTTCCCGTCTGTGGGTCTCTGGGTTCCGAATCCCCGACCTCACCTGTTCAGTAGCGGTGACTGCGAGCGAGTCCTTGATGTGGATGGAGGCCCCGTGGGTGGCAAGAGATCTGAAAGGGAAGGACTGCAGCTGGGAACCTGCCACACCCACAACTTTACCATAAAATCCACCTGCTGCTCGATCCCCCCCCCCCCCCAGCACAACACCGGGGTGAGGGTCTTCGTTCTAGGTGGTGAGGCTGGCCAGGAGCCAGCACAGGGGAGAGCCATAGAACTGCAGGAGACAAGTTTAAATCAACAAACCGAGGCAAGAGGACGGGGAATATCTGCGACAGGGGTGCTATGGGAAGACCCCCAAGGAAGCATCCCTCCGGGAGGGGGTCTCTGGACGGAGAATGGAGTGAGGAGAGAACCAGGCAGAGAGAGACGGGGTGGGGGAGAACGGTGCTCCAGCCACGGACACCACGCGCTCTGGGGCTGGGGTGGGAAAGAGCGTGGCTCTCGGGAAGCCGCAGCAGCAGGGCTCACCGCATATGAGGCAGAACGGACTCCCAGGGCCGGAAGACAGGACCTTGACGCCAGGCCAGCGGGTACGTGTTCTGCTCCTTGTGTGGTGGGACGCCCCGGGTAGAGGAGAAAGCTCACGAGGGTGACAGGGCCCCTGTCACACGGTGGGTGTAATCGGCTCCACCACACGCAGCTTGAAAAAAACCAGCTGGATCCCTGCAGAACTCTGCCTTCACTGTTTTTTACAAAACCTTTATATAGTTTTAATAAAATGCTCCTAACAAATTTTGTGACTATCAGTTTAGCTGACCTGCCTGGAACTGCCTATATCGCAAGATGGTTTTAGGTTGTGAGAGCCTGTTAACCCCCCACGCCCCAACCATGAAACAGAACGTTTCCTTTCTGCCGCTCTACAGGTTATGGAGGAACTGAGCGGTGCCCCCTGGGCTCCACTCTCATTGCTCCTCCCCTTCCTCTTCCCACAAAATCTCCCTGCAGAAGGATCTGGAAGGGTGGAAAGACACACTGACGGCTACACCTGCCAGTCTTAGTCTCAGGAAGTGAAGTCCCTGAAGGAGTGAGGAAATATGTAGAACAGGAAGCTGACGAGCTGTCCCCGTCAGGAGCAAGTCTGCCCATGGCACCACCATGATCATATCCATCATCTCCATCAACATCACTGTCGCCTCATCACCTCCACCATCATCACCATCATCCCCATCACCACCATGATCATATCCATCATCACCATCAACATCACCGTCACCTCCATCCCCTCCACCATTATCTTCATCACCCCCACCATCATCACCACCATGATCATATCCATCCCCACCATCATCGCCACCACCATCACCATCAACATCACTGTCACCTCCATCATCTCCACCATCATCACCATCATCCGCACCATCATCACCACCACCATGATCATAACCATCATCACCATCAACATCACCGTCACCTCCATCATCTCCACCATCATCACCATCACCATCATCACCACCACCATCGCCATCAACATCACTGTCACCTTCATCATCTCCTCCATCATCACCATCATCCGCATCACCATCACCACCATGATCATATCCACCATCAACATCACTGTCACCTCCATCATCTCCACCATCATCACCATCATCTCCACCATCATCACCATCATCCGCATCACCATCATCACCACCATGATCATATCCACCATCACCATCAACATCACTGTCACCATCATCATCTGCATCATCACCACCATCATCTTCATCCTCCCCATCCCCATCATCATCATCTCCATCACCACCACCACCATCATCATTATCATCATCACCATTTTCCTTAAGGCTCAGAGAACATAGGCTTTCACTAATTCTGTCCTCAAAACAGAGTTGTTAAGCAAAATTCCAGCCTTGGAGTAACCACCAGCTCATCTGGCGTAGCTTGATTCCATGTGTAGAAATGCCACTAGCCTGTCCAATCAGCAGGCACGGGTCTGTCCAATCAGCAGGCACGGGCCTGTCCAGTCAGCAGGCACGGGTCTGTCCAGTCAGCAGACACGGGTCTGTCCAGTCAGCATGCTCTCATTGTTCCCACTTTTTCTGAAACCGGGAGCTCCTCACCTCACAGGAAGCTCCTGGCTTCACTGCATCTTCATGTATTTGCTTGGAAAGAAACACTGGAGTGCAACCGGGGGTCAAGTGAGATGTTCAGTTACTTGCAAAGTCGTTTGCTGTAACGAGAAGAGAAGTGCCCATTTCTTTTTGTTTAAAGTTTTTCTTTTAAAGATTTATTTTATTTATTTGAAAGAATTACAGAGAGAGGTAGAGCCAGAGACAGAGAGAGAGAGGTCTTTCATTCTGCTGGTTCATGCCCCAAATGACTGCAACAGCCGGGCTGAGCCGATCTGAAGCCGGGAGCCAGGAGCTTCTTCCGGGTCTCCCACGCAGGTGCAGGGGCCCAAGCACTTGGGCCATCCTCCACTGCTTTCCCAGGCCACAGCAGAGAGCTGGATCAGAAGAGGAGCAGCCGGGACAAACCACTGCCCATATGCGCTGCCGTGCCGCAGGCTGGGGCTTTAACCACTGTGCCACAGCGCTGACCCTGAGAAGTACCCATTTCTACACACAACCAGCAAAGCACATTGTTAAAAAATCGTGGCAAAATTTTGCCAGAGCAGAGAGTAGGGCATAGCATCTGGAAGTTTGGTTTATTATTCTTTTTATTAACAGTGAGGTTGAGTATTTTCTCAGAGCTATGAGGGAGCTTCAGAAATTCCAGGAACATGCACATTGCAAAGAAACCATGCAAGGATTTCCAATCAATTGTGGTAAAATAAATTTGCCTTTTAATTCAATTTTCCACAAACGTTTGAAGCCCTTTCATATTATTTTTAAATTCTACCTTGCTGTTCACAATGTTAGCCTGTTCATGGCTAAGATGTTTGCATTTATATTGGTTGATTAAAAACGGCCTTTATATATCGAGGGTGCACATGTCTTGTTTTTTGTATTTGGACATTTCCGCAGTTTCCACTGTCAGATAAGAGTCTACCCTCTATTTTGTATTTACTAAGAAGAGACTGCACGGTGATGGAGTACCTTGTAGATTTCTGTCTGTTCTGATTCTTTTCTCTTCCAGGCCATCATGGGTTTCTTCCCTCATTCAAGCCACACCAGGGGGTGCGTGTTGCCTCCCAGAGGGTTCTGGGTGGTGAAATTGGAAGAATGATTGAATAACAGAAGCTGTGGTAAGTGGCCAGAGAGAAAAGCAGAGAGCTCCGTGCTGCCTCCCGGGGAGCTGGTGTGTCCGCCCCGCCAGGAGCTGCAGGGCAGAGGTGTCTACGGGTCCCTGCAGATCTGACCTGTGGTCCCGGCACCCTCACAGCGCTCTCAGCCGCCTGATGTGGGCGCCTGTGCACATCTGCCTATTCCCACGAAGCTCTCGTAGATGAGACAGACAGACGTGGTGCCGAGAGCACAGCACTGTGAGGAGAGACAGCAACCAGGGCGGCTCGGAGGCTCTGTGAGCCCGCAGTCCTGGCAGCCCTCCCTGGACCCTGAGCTGACCCCGAACACCCTCACAGCTGTAAGACCACACCCTGGCCCTCCGTGGGACCAAGGCTACACGTAAACATGAAATACCGTAGGGGCTGGTGCTGTGGCGTATCGGGTAAAGCCACTGCCTGCAGCGCCAGCATCCCATGTGGGCGCCAGTTTGAGTCCCGGCTGCTCCACTTCTGACCCAGCTCTGCAGTGGCCTGGGGAAGTAATTGAAGATGCCCCCCCACCTGTGTGGGAGACCCAGAACAAGCCTCTGGATCGCCTCAGCTCTGGCCATGACGGCCATCTGGGGAGTGACCCAGCAGATGGAAGACCTCTCTCTCTCTCTCTCTCTCTCTCTCTCTCTCTCTCTCTCTAACACTGTCTTTCACATAAATAAAATAGATCTTTTTTAAAAAAAATGAAACAATGTATAGGGGAATAAAGTGGCATTTCTTTACATCTGAGGGTAAATTAAACCCACTTGGTTTAATTTAAAAAGAAGAAAGGGGCAGGGGACACACACACACACACACACACAGAGAGAGAGAGAGAGAACCTCCACCCACAGGCTGGTTCACCCTCCAGATGCCCATGAACCAGGAGCTGGAAACGCAGGTTCAGGCCCCGACACGGGTGTTGATTATGAGATTCTTTATTGGATTCCAGAGACACGACCTCCAAGGGAAGCTACTTTCACCTTTGCAAACGTATGTGGCTAATTTGTTAGGATCAATGGAAAGTCACCAAGGGAAGCTGAGGTTAACGATTAAAATCCGTAGTAGGAAACAACCTTGCAGAAGGGCTTCCTAGAACTGAGCCTGCAGCCAGCGTCACCAAGAGCTGCAGCAGGCGTCTGCCTTGGACGTCTTGCCACTCGGTCTTGTTTCTCAGTTTGCAAATTGCCTGGCATTGTGTCTGCCCTGATAACGCTCTGTCTCGGGGACAGAGCGGCTGGTGGCTCAGCACCTCCCGCGGCCTGGAGTGTTTCTGCCCGCTGACGCCTTACGTGTTGCGTGTGTGCAGCGTGCGTGCGTCCTGCTCTGTGATTTGGGGAAGCTCGTCACGTGTTGCAGCGTCAGAACCAAGGTTCCGTGTGTGTCTGCTCGCGTCACGGCCCCCGCGTGTTTTTCTCTGCCGTAACACAAGTGAACACAAGTGAACGCCCTGGGACCTGGAACGCACTGCCTTGGCAGGAATCGTGCTTCATCCGGGAGAAATGTGAGCTCACCCTGTTTTGATAAAATATTTTAGATGTTAAGATCAAGTCCTGTGGGAAAAAGTCAGATTAAAACTTGCCTTCTCTGGGCTGTGGCACAGCCGGCGAGTCGCCACCTGTAGCACGGGCATCCATACGGGTGCTGGTTCACTTTCCACCTGCTCCTCTTCCAATCCAGCTCCCTGCTAATGGGCTGGGAAACGCGGCAGAAGAGGCCCACGTCCTTGGGCTCTGGGAACCCACGCGGGAGACCAGGAAGAAGCTCCTGGCTCCTGGCTTCAGGCCATCTAGGGAGTGAACCGATGAGTTGAAGAGCCCTCTCTTTCCCTGTGTGTGTCTCTTTGTAATGACTTTCAAAATAAATAAATAAATCTTCAAGAAGAAAGCTAATGCCGTGTCTTGGCGCAGTCCTGTGTTTATCCCACTGACGACAAGATGATGAATCATCGCAGCACGGCTAGCTGCAGCTAGCGCTCCTCCCCCAGCCTGTCACCATCCTCGCCTGACGCTAACACTGCCCAAATTTATCCCCGTTGTCTCTTCCGTTCTAATCTGTGGCACGAAAGCTGAGTTATGTGAGTGGCACTCCATCACACGCACACACTGCGCTCTGTTTAACCACTCATCGGCAGGTTCCCGCCGTCGGCGAGAGTGAGTGGTGCCGCGGTGAACACCTGCGGTCGGGTTCTTGGTCACTCAGGTGGTGTGATGTGGACGCACCCGGCGGACTTTGTGCAGGTGGAAAAGCCAGTCACGAACGGCCCCGTACTGAATCATCCCCTCCACACGGAACATCCGGAATCGGTAAACGACCCGAGACAGTGCCTGGAGGCGTGGGGGGGCGCGGCGCGGCGGGGCTTCCTCTGGCGATGATGGAAACACTTCGCATCTCTAGGAAGGTGACAGGTGCCCGGCGCCGTGGATACTCCAAAAGCCACTCCGTCGCTCACTGGAAGGTGGTCGGTGGTTAATCTTGAACCACAGATTCCATGTCAAGGACACACACTTCTGTGAATACACACAGAGTGGGTACTGTCTCCTTTGTCCCCAAGTCCCTGTGGTCCACCCCAGTCTCTGAACCAGAAGCCGCTCGATAAATGTGTGAATTAAATCCCAGGAATTAGAATGAGACAATTTATCAAGCCCATTTTGGGTCTGATATTTCATTTTCCCTATTGTGCGGATGGTCAAAGAAGAACCCATTATTCTCCATTTAAGGTGTGTGAAATGTCAGGCCGCCGACTCCGCTTTAACTCACAGCACCGTCACCTTTGCCGAAAGCCCTGATGATTGATTAAACCTGCTTTTCCTGGGTGAGCGCAATTCTTCACATGCAGCCGAGGTGGTGCCACGCCTCTCAGGGCTGGCGGAAGGCACGGTGTGTGGCTGCTTTGGAGTTTGGAGACAGGACAACAGGAGTTTTCCGTGGGGATGGCGGCCGCGCCCACTGGCTGCTTGGGCTGGCATCAGGGCTGGGGGCAGAGGCGCGGCCAATCCGTAAGGGCCATGCACCTGCCTCCTGGACAGACAAGCTCAGTGCGATATCGTGAGACTGGAGGTTTTTTTCATCAATCAGCCATGATGGAGCTGGGGACAGCTCCCGTCCATCTTGTCGCTTCTGGCTCCCAGGCTGGTTTTCCCAGGTTCATCCCAGTTTGAGCAACAAAAGCCCCCTCCCAGGACCTAGAAGTGTTAGGTGGTGAGTAAGGAAGGTTGGAGGGAGGGGACAAAGCCACCTTGCTTACAGCTCCCGCCGGTGGGGACACAGGCATCCACTCCCCGTGAGCCCCGAGCCCTGACGCCGGCCGCCCCTCCCCCCCGGGGTTCCAGCGCAGGTGCACGCGCTATGGCGTCACCAGCATCTGAGTCGGAGGTGTGGAGACTGCTGCTGTCCCGGGTGCCGCCAGCCGTCTGTGGCTCCGTCGTGTCCGCGTGCTGGGGGTTTTGGTCCTTAACACTAAGTGTTTTGAGCAAGTTTTCTAAGAGCTGAGAACGCCCCCCGGGCAGGTCATGTTTTCAGCAGAGGACAGAGGCCGGGTTAGGCCGGGGAGGACCAGCAGAGAGCACGGCACACGGCACGCAGGGAGGACCGGGGACCAGGTGTGCGGGGCACACGTGGGGAATAAACACGGCCCAGAGCGCCGCAGTCAGTGAGCACGCCTCTGCCTCTGAGGAGGACCAGCGCTCCGCTGAGAAAAGGACCACCGAGTTAGCGTGGAACACACACACACACGCGTGTGCATGTATTGTCATGTATGGTGACCACTGAGTTAGTGTGGAACACACACGTGTGTGCATGTATTATGCATGATGACCACTGAGTTAGCGTGGAACACACACGTGTGCGTGTGCATGTATTGTCATGCATGACGACCACTGAGTCAGCGTGGAACATACACACACGTGTGCGTGTGCATGTATTATCATGCATGATGACCACTGAGTTAGCGTGGAACACACACGTGTGCGTGTGCATGTATTGTCATGCATGACAACCACTGAGTTAGCATGGAACACACACGTGTGTGCATGTATTGTCATGTATGGTGACCACTGAGTTAGTGTGGAACACACACGTGTGCATGTATTGTCATGCATGGCGACCACTGAATCAACATGCAGGACACACACACATACATGTGTACATGTATTATACAATGTAGTGATCACTGAGTTAGCATGAGGGACACACACATGTGCATGTATTATCATGCCATGGTGATCACTGAGTTAACATGGCATGCCACGCACACACACGCATGCACGTATTATCATGCAATCGTGCTATGACCCCTGAGTTATCGTGGCATGCCACATACACATGTGTGTGCCTGTGTTGTCACACCTCAGCCTCAACAGTGCTAGGAGACTGAGCAAAGCTTAGACACAGCAGCTGCCACGTCGCCGAGCAAACACAAGCACGACGCTGTGGGCAGGTGCCTGGGCCGCTCGGCTGTGGAACCGGTCCTACCCACTCCTCCCAGTCAGTGCAGCACAGAGGAAACGGTCCCCCAAGGCGGTGGCGACTGGGCTTTGAAAACAGCTTCAGATGGCTTTTGATTTCCATGGCGATTTCATCAAACCACAGAAGCCACAGAGCAGCAACGTTTTTGCAACTTGGCAAAATCCAAACCAGGCTTTGCTCCTGCTCCGCACACGGACAGACCCCACTCAGAGCGCAGCCTTCCCGAGGACGGCGGTCGCTGACGGTACAGCGTTTGCAGCACCAGCCCGTTCCGCACACACAGCTCAGCGGGCGGTGGTCTGTGTGCCTGCCACAAAGCGGCCTCACCGTGAAAGTCGGTGGCCCAGATTTCGTTCCTTAACGAGTGCGCTACAAATTTTGAGCTTTGTTAAAAATGTATTTGCGAGGCAAAGGGAGAGACAGAGAGATCTTCCATCTGCTGGTGCACACCCCAGAAGCCTCAGTCGCTGACAGAACCAGGGTCAAGGCTGAGGCCTGAACCCAGATCCCCCATGAGGACAGGACCCCAGTGTCTGGAGCGGTCACCTCCGAGGGTTTGCCCCCGCGGGAAGCTGGGGTCTGGCCCTGGTGGTGGTTTGATGAAGGAGGCTGGCATCTCAGGAGCTGGGCTAAATGTGTAATGAAATGAAGGAGACAGCCCTGGTGGGCACGTGGGGGACGCCGTCAGGGGTTAAAGGACAAGAGAAGGACAAGAACGTGTCCTTCTCCCAGCCAGAAACAGGATGGGGACGAGGACGACAAACTGGACGGGGACGAGGACAACAAAGAGGACGGAGATGAGGACGACGTCACACAGCACCCTGAGGCCGCTCTTCCCAAGCCGCTCGGTCACCTTGAAGAGGTCGCTAGGAACCTAGGAAAAAAGGAATGGCTGCCTCTGGCTGTTTGGCATCCTGTGTAAGTTATTATTTTAAAAAAAATTAAACATTTATTGCATGTATTTGAAAGGCAGGATTATGGGGTGTGGTGGGGAGAGAGGGAGGGAGAGAGATCTTCCACCTGCTGGTTCACTCCCCAAACAGCCACCAAGGCGAGAGCTGGACCAGACCGAAGCCAGGAGCCAGGAGCTTCTTCCAGGTCCCCACACTGGTCCAGGGCCCAAGCCCGTGGGCGGTCTTCTGCTGCTTTCCCAGGCCATTAGCAGGGAGCTTGGGACTTGAAACAGCACCCATAGGAGATGCTGGTATTGCAGCCGGTGGCTTAGCCTGCTACGCCACAACGCCAGCTCCTTGTAAGTTGTCTACAGGAAAAGAAAAACATGTTTTTTTTAAAAAGACTAATCCAGAATATTTAAGGAAAAACCACTCAGAAGGGGCCACAGAACTTTCCCGTGTCTTCACAGAACCGGACTTACTGGAGGTCCCTCTCTGAGTTCACGAATTCATCCATGGTTGGGGCCGGCGCTGTGGCGTAGCCGGTAAAGCCGCCACCTGCAGTGCCGGCATTCCACATGGGCACCGGTTCATGTCCCAGCTGCTCCACTTCTGATCCAGCTCTCTGCTATGGCCTGGGAAAGCAGTGGAAGATGGCCCAAGTCCTTAGGTCCCTGCACCCATGTGGCAGACCTGGAAGAAACTCCTGGCCCCTGGCTTCAGATCAGTGCAGCTCCAGCCACTGTGGCCAATTGGGGAATGAACCAGCAGATGGAAGACCTCTCTCCCTCTTCTTCTCTCTCTCTCTCTCTCTCTCTCTCTCTCTCTCTCTCTCTCTGCCTCTCCTTCTCTCTGTGTAACTCTGCCTTTCAAATAAATAAATAAATCTTAAAAAAAAAAAGAGTGTCCCATGGGAAGGGTCTGTGTGGATGCAAACATCATGGTGGATGCACAGGGGCACGGCACAGGCGCCTGTGAGCATGGGGAGCACCGAGGGGAAGAAAGCCCTCAAGGCACACACCTGCTGGACTGGCAAGCCACAGCCCGTGCCGGCCACAGCCGATGCTTCTCCACGTGGAATTACCGCACGGCGTCCACCCTCGCTCGAGGGACCATCGTGCGGACTCGGTGAGGCCGGAGTGGACGGTGCAGGTGAAGCTTACCTTTGGCTGTGTTTCATTTCCAAATTGCACAGAAGGAAAGAAGGGGGTCCCGAGGGTCACGGGTGCATCCCTGGGTCCCCAGCACGGCGATCACAGCCCCACACTCATCCGTCTGTCTGTCTGCTGTCCTATTCACAGCAGGAACTCAGAAGGGTTCATGGCCACGGCTGCCAATTGCGCCCATCACTCAGAGTGGGCAGAGACAGAAAAGCCTCCTGGGGGATCCAAGACCCTGGTCACGCGACTGGCAGAAGCCATGATGTGACCCAGCAGAAACTCTGAGGTTTGTTCCTTGTCAAAGCATCGCACGTGGTTGACTGCAAGACCTCCGGAGTGTGGCGTCCATTTCCCGTTCCTGCTTCACAACTACAGGGGGATGCCCCCAAAACAAGGTCTTCTGCAGGAGGGCCTGGGCCCCTTCCTCGGACACAAGCTCCCCTACTCCCTGCTCAGCCTTTGCGGGGGCGTTGGGTGCCCCTGTCTGACACGAGGTGGGTGCGACCACATGTACAGGGGGACAAGACCCTGTCAATGAAGTGGGAGCGTTTGAGCCCCACTTTCAGAGGAACATTGGGCACGGCGTCCTGGAGTGCATTCACCCACAGGAAGTTCAGCGAGGACAGAGGCCTGCAGAGACAGCCCGGCAGTGCCGTGTGCACGGCCACGTGTGTGAGGGTCACTGTCTCGGGACACACCCAGTCTCACCCTGACTACCCCTGGGCATGGGGCACGCCAGCCCTCCCAAGCTCCCTTGAAATCAGGAGCAGCCATGTGACTCACAGGGAACAGCAGTTCGCTCTCCTCTGTGTTCTCCTTCCCTGTGTCATGGTCCTCACTGCTCCAGGCAGAGCTGCCCATAGCCTGGGTCCTAGGGTGGGGCCAGAGCAGAACACTGATGCCCAGAGGATCCAGGGCTAAGGGAGGAACCGGCCTTCGCTGTGTGGCTCCACATCCCAAGAGTCTGCAGGCACAGTTATGAGGACGTAAGCCAGCCCCCGTGTCATGGGGGAGAGGCACGACATCCCAAGAAGCCAATGCTGAATCTTTGAGACAGCTTCTCGCGTCAGAAGTCCCAAAGCCGTGGTTTCTGCTGAACAAGGAGGTCCAGCCCCCTCCGCGTCACTCAGAGACGACAGCAGTGAGCCGAGGGCAGAATCATCGGGCAAGCCCGAGCCAGCGTCAGCACCTTGCAGCCGCCTTCCGCCAAGCCCTCTCAGCCGTCACTGGTGCTGGAAGGTGTAGACCCCTTTATTCAAGACAAGCAGAAACCAGGAGAGACAGAAGATGAGACCACAGGTTCTGTGGGTTTTGTTGGTCGATTCCTTTGCTTTTCAGTTGGATGTATTCTTGCATAGCATGCACACCCACAAGGACACTTGAAAAAGTTTATGGAAAAAGGAATCAAAAGATAAGTTTATTGGGGCAAAATCATTTCCAAGCCGATGCATAGTTTCCCTCATACATATTTTCCACAAAGTTTTTGAAGCCCTGGTGCCTGGTCCTCTCCCTGAACATCTCGTTGCTGTCCATGTTTGATACGCGTCTTCTCCTTCCAAACGGACCACACGAGATGCACGTTTCTGCTCTCCCTCGCGGCCTCGAGCCGCTTGCTATGATGATGCCGAATGATATATCTGAATCTGAGCTCCCTACAAAGAAAGATGCCAGCTTGTCCAGCCTGGTCTGAGGTCAGGACAGCTTGGAGACCCCGCTCCCTCGTGCGCAGGATAACAACGTGGAGACCCCGCTCCCTCGTGCGCAGGATAACAACGTGGAGACCCCGCTCCCTTATGTGCAGGATAACAACGTGATGATCCTCAGGCTCCGTGACCAAGTTTCTAACAAGGTCAAGCAGGTGAAACTATCTACTGTCTGCCATAAAAATACCCACACACCCCTTCCTTCGTATTTAAATTCAAAGTAAGGGAACCCAGAGGCAGGGGGAGAGTGTCACGAGGGCAGTGCCTCTGTGAACAGGCACCAATCTGCTCTCGATTGCCTAGACCAATTGCGTGTTAACAGAGTTAAATGTAATATCTTGCTCCAAATACGTTTTTATGCTTTTTAACTCATAAGAGGTTTTATGCAGCTCTGCAGAATCTGCCTTTGCAATTTTTCTAACAGCAGAGGAATCTCTAAAGGAATTTCACAATTCAAAGATGAACTCTCTTATTTGCAGTTTCATAAGGTCTCTGCCCTAAACTGCCTTAGAATTTCCGACAGCTCCTAACTGACCCTTGGTGGTTCCAGCTCCCTGGACAGGGTCCCGGAGCAGCTGCTTCCGACCCACAAGTTGCCTCGGCGCACTGCAACCATACTCAGAGGGGAGAGTTTGAAGGCGGGCAGAGGAGACCGGCTCTGTTCACAGGCGTCCTGCTGTTTCCTCGGGAGCTGGGTGCTGTGAGCACGGGGCCGTCCACACACGTCCACAAGGAAAGGATCAATCCGTAGGCCAGGCAAAGCCCCGTCAATCATGGGTGACAAGTCAACCTCTCCCACGTCAGCAAGGCTCCGAGCCCCTCCGAGCAGGCACCCAGCACTGCAGGAAGCAGAGAGCAGGCGCCACGTGGACCTCCTAGGCTCGCCTCCCCACTTCTTAGGTAACAACCCCCACATGTCCCCTGGGCTCCGTGGGTGTGCACTTCAGTCCCTGAGCAGACAGAGTCAGATTCCTGCCCCGGCCCTGGCTGTGGGCTGGTGTGTGCCCGCGCCCACTCTCTCCATGTTGTACGCACTGAATGTGTATGGCTTTTGTGAATCAGTGGGCCAGAGAGACATGCCCAGGGCAGATCTCAGCCATCTCCCCAAGGGGGGTGGGTCCAGGAATAGGACTGGGATGCGTGTGTCTCCCAGGATGGATGACAGCAGCCAAAGACAAAACTGGGAACTCTCCAGTAGGAACCAGAAAACATCCGAGGAAGATCCATCCACTCTCGACGGGGACTTCAGATGAGTGTGCAGGCAAGGAGCAGAGCCCGCAGCCGGGCTCACTGGATGGGGAGGGGGCAGTCCATCAGTGGGGAGTAAATCAGCAGCTGACACAGTGGCCCTGAGGGGTGCCCAGGCAGGTGCGGCTGTGACACCCACAGGGGCAGGCTGCCCACTCTTCTCTCTGACGGGGCACAAGGGGTACTTTCGGAGGCCTCATCCGAGGAGAGGGCCCGGGGCTGCCGCTGTGGGCCCACGCACAGAGCACTCACGCCCACGGGGGCCTTCCGCAGCCCAGGCCGCCCCTCTGCTGGCTGCTGGGGCAGAGTCGGACATGTTGCCCAGCCCCTCTGGGTAGACGCATCGGACAAGACAGCAGGCAAGACAGCAGACGGGCAGGTGGTCTTCTTGCCTGCAGGTGGATCAGGGGTCAGCAAAGCTGTGGGGCTTCAGGACTCAGAGACAGAAGAAATGGGAGGAAGCCAGCTTTGAGGTGCGTGAGAAAGAGGTTGCTTTTCACAAGGTTTTGCAGGAAGAACAAGTCACGGGTTTGAGACGGCACCTGCTGTGGGCTCACAGACGAGGGAGCAGAAATGGGAGTTTGCCAGCTTTCCTGTAAACGCTGCCCGTGGTTGGCGGGACAGGCAAACGAATGGCTCAGGTGGGGTAACCTGGGAGGAAACGGGAGAGCGGGCCCTGAAGCCTCGTGACCCCGCCCCCTTCATGTCTCTGTTGCTCACATGGGTTAACTCACCCAAACCTTGGCTAAGGCTCTATCCCCGGACGACAGCTTCCTGCAAGGTCGCAGATCTGGAAGCTGACTCAGCGCAGCCCGTGGTTCTGCAGGTTTGGGAGTTTAGGTTTCCGGCATAAGTACATCCATGAAGCGCCTGGGACAACCTCGTTCTAAAAGCTCATTCCTTTTCCCCTTCAGTTCCAATCCATCTGTGTATCCTGCATTTCACCAGGGAATCTTGCAGACTGGTGCATGTCGTGGGCTGGAACAGGGGAATCAATGGATCACAAGGAGACTGCCCACAGATGGAGAAACCCAAGAAATCCCAATTACATTGGAGACACCTGGGAAGACTGCGGGAGTGGTTGTTTAGAAACTTAATCAGGAGAATTTCCTTGGGCAGAAAGTCTGGAGTCAAGAAAGCAATTATTTTTCTTTCCTCAGATTGCACTTCTTATTCCAGGGAGACAACAGAAAATGCTTGTTTTTGTGTGGGTGGTTAAGGCCAACATCAGTAGCAAGGAAGGAATTATTTAGCAATCTTTTCATAAATATTTAGGACTCTGCTTTTGAGGGCAGTGAGGACCCCTGAACAAAAGCCCATGACTTCCAAGCCAGTTCTTTGGGTTTCCCCCAGAGAGCTGTTTTATTTTCTCACCGTTGGGGAAATCAAGCAAACATTTGAAATGAAATGCAAAATTGGACCAAGAAATAAATAATTCACAAGGAGTTTAATGGACTCTGAAGCCGGAGTGTTTATCAGAGCGACGCACCCTCCACGCCACAGCTACCCCTCATTTCCTCTCGCGCTGTCCCATAAAAAGACCATTCTTCTCCTGTTGCAAACCTTAACACACACCTTGCTCTCGCTGCTCTGACACCCCCCAAAGGAGGAAGGAGCGAGAAGCTCAGGGCTCTAGGATCCTGATTCCTGGCTGTGCACCACGAGGGGTTAGGATGGGCTTGGGTGTCGCGGCCCCAGAGAGAAGTGACTGGGACTTCCGCGTCTGGGCCGCTGCACTTGAAACACTGCAGGAGCTCCCTCTGTCGTAGCCTGGTCTGCTGGGCTTCCTGGGGATCAGCATCGTGTTAGAATCGCAAGCCAGTTCTCTGTTCCTAAGAAAGACACTTAGAGGCTAGAATGTGAGGGCGACCTCCCGGTGGACAGACGGAAGATGCAAAAGTCGGCTGCGTGGGAGGAGGTGGAAGAGAAATGAAGACACACATCCCAGAAGACGTCCTCAAGGAGAGATGAGAGCAAGAGAGAGAGGCAAACTCTCCCCGCCCCTTGTTCCTGTTTCCCAGAGCACCCTGAATTCCCGGGGTCTAGCTGAGATGAAAGGGGCAGATGTGCAGGGCTCCGAGAGGATCAGGACTCCCCAGCCTGATGCCTTTCCCAGTAATTACTGTCTTCTAGCTCTGCGCCAAGGAGACGGAGACCAGCACACGGGAACAAACAAGACACAGTTCTCACCCTCAGGGTAGAGTGTTCGAGGGTAGCCAGTGAACAGATCTGTTACAGTTGGGTTGGCGCTATGATCTGTGCAGGGTGAGGGAAATGGTCTCTCAGAGCCGCACACAACAGGCATCGGAAAAGCACATCCGTTCAGCCTGAGATCAGAGAAGGCCCCCTGAAGGAAGCAGGTGCACCTGGAGATGGGGAAATTAACTGGGACAAAGTCAAGCCAAGGGCTTGGGTAAATGTGAGGAGGGAGAATGAGACAAGGACAGGGATGGACTGGCGTGGGGGTAGAGTGTGACAAGGACAGGGATTGGATTGTCTTGTGGGAGGGAGAGTTTGACAAGAACAGGGATTGCACAGGCCTGAGGGTAGAGTGTGACAAGGACAGGGATTGGATGGGCATGGGGAGGGAGAGAGTGACAAGGACAGGGATTGGATGGTCTTGGGGGAGGGAGAGTGTGACAAGGACAGGGATTGGACGGTTGTGGGGGTGGAGAGTGTGACAAGGACAGGGATTGGATGGGTGTGGCCTGGGAAAGCAGTGGACGATGGCCCAAGTCCTTGGGCCCCTGCACCTGCGTGAGAGACCCAGAAGAAACTCCTGGTTCCTGACTTCAGATCAGCTCATCTCTGGCTGTTACGGCCAAGTGGGGAGTGAACCAGTGGATGGAAGACCTCTCCCCCCCCCTCCCCCCGCCTCTCTTCTCTCTGTGTAACTCTGATCTTCAAATAAATGAATAAATAAATCTTTAAAAAATGCTGAAAAAAACCTAGTAGGCAATACAGTTTCTGAACTGAATAATCACTATGACTTTAAGTGATTAAAAAATGAAATCAGAAAGTGATTGATAGAGCCACTTTGAAAATGTTTCAATGCTGTCTACTAAAGCTGATACCTACCAAACCTAGTCGTAGGCAGATCCTATCACCCACAAATCCTGCCTTTAAATACATGCCCGGCAGGATTTTGTGCATCTCTTTTGCCAAAATGATTTTGTACATCTCTGTTGCCAAAACTAATACACTAGAGCATTCAAAACAGCAGTATTTATAACAGCCAGAGACTGGAAACTGCTCAAATATTCAAATTGCTGAGTAAATGATCAAATATATATATATATATATATGTTGGTATATAATTTATAACATAAAATAGAGTGATGGACTACTCAACCACAAGTAAAGGCATCTGAAATTGCAAGAAAAGATACAAAGAGAATTAACACATATAAGGTTGAAGGAAAATAGTCAGCCACAGGAATACATACGGACTGTGTGAACCTGCTTACGTAGGGCACAAAGTCAGAGAGCTAAGTCCTTTGTTGGAGGCCTCGGGCAGATGCCATCAGTGGGAGGGGGCGCAGGAAGGGGCTGGGTGTGCAGGTGAGCCCCGTTGAGAAACCCACCGTGGTGCGTGGGGAGGAGCACGCTTCCGCCCCCCCCCCCCCGGTTTAATTAAAACGCGTTGGAGAGGTAAAGACTCGCCCTTGCTGTGAGGCCGCCCGCCCGCCTCTGCCTACAGTGCTGCTTCTGTCCTGGGGGCGATCTGTGATGTGTACAAACGTCTGTTTTCTTTCCCGTGTTCTTCTGTGGGAGGAAGAGGCCTTCCTATGATAGATCATCGCACGGCGTTACTGTGTCCCCCGCGTTAAATTGAACTGAGAGCGGCTGGAGGAAAGAGCTGTCAGCCTGCAAGGACGCAGTGGGATTCGCTCTGCTCTCGGCCTCGCCGGGACAGCCAGTTTCCTGGACGCGTCTTGCAGCGCCAAGGTTGCTCCTTCTCTGAAAGTTGGGATCTCATCAAAAGGCGCTGGGAGGAAAGTCCCTGGGCTGGTGAACTGCTGGTCAGCAGTTTGGGCAGCGGAGACAAGAGTGAATGCATCAGTTCTGAAACCCTGACCCACACTGTCAAAGGGAAATGGAAAACCCTCAACTCCGTGACTGTGCATTGCCGCGTGAGTTATAGGCCCGGAGTTAATGGCTTTTTGCTTCACTATTATATAAGGCGAGTGGACTGCAACATGACCAGCTCAGCCAACCTCAGCCACTCAGCTCCTACTCAGTGTTTTAGAAACAGCTCTCATTACGAGACAGGTGGCGGCAGCACGTCAGCTGCCCCCAGCACACGGGTCTGGGGAGAGGAACATGCTTGGCCCCGGGGCCCCGGGAAGCACTGGGGTTCCCCGAGAGCAGAGAGTGGGGGCATGCGTGGGCAGGTGCCTTCCTGTGGTTACCAGGCGAGGTGGGGAAAGCAGGATCAGGCTACTTAGAAAGATATAGGGGCTTTGGTGTAGGGGCTGCCTCCGGATTCTAGTCCCCAGGCCAGAGGCTAAGGCGGGAAGAGACCTAGAGAGGAGGCTGTGGGATGCGGATCTCACACAGGAAACTTGTGGAGACCTCCATTAGCTGTGGGCATGCACTAACCCCAGGAGAGGCCGCCCACCCTGCTCAGCAAGACCCCTGAGTCAAAGCATCAGAAACCAGGACTTGTGAAAACGCAAAATTCACCCACGGGGTCACCTCGGCCCCGGATGACCTGGGCGCGAGCCGGGGTCTGGCCCTTCTGAGCTCACGATGGGCTGCGACCCTGAAAGATGAGCCCACACTGGAAATTCAGGGCTGGGAGGGCATGCAATGGGAAGCTGTGGCCCCAGTACAGACCTCTGCACCTCCCGGCCCCTGCACTGTGCCCTGTCACCTGGCGAGGGGTGGGGGTTTACGTGCTCTGTGCTAAATGCTTAGTCTTTATCTGGCCTAAAGCACCCAGTGTGTTGTTTTTCTCAGTCCGAGGTTTGTTGGTTGAGTCAAGAAAAAAGTCCTTCAGACAATTAGGGACGTACATTCTTCCCGCGGCCTCTCCCGGGCAGGGACTCAGAGGGCTGTTCTCAGACGTGGGCGCAGGCGGCGCGGAAGGCTCACGGTGCTCCTTTGTTCCCGGCCGGAGTGGCGCAGCTCCCAGTGCACGGTCCTGGGACGAGGTCTGCATGGAACCTGGGCACCTGCCGCGGCATCCCTCTCCAGAACCTCACTCTCCATCTGTGAGATGGGACAATAGCTGGAGCTCCCCACATGGCCACTGGTCACATGGCGGACGGTGTACACAGTGAGCGACGGTGAGCCCCGACCACCACGGGCACCCTATGTGTGGAGGACTGTGTTCCCCAAACACGGGGACAATATGTTCTTCACACAGTTTGTGCAGCTTCTGTTTATTTCATTCTGGTATTTTTTTTTCTCCGATTGGCATGCAGCAGGCCTTTGCGACTTGAGGACTAGAATCTGCCAGAAGTTAGGCTGTGGGACTACCAATTTCAGCCGCACAATCTGATCTCTGCATGGGCACTTCGGGACTTCTGTGGCTTGAACCCAGGCCCCAGACTCCAAGGGAAGCCGGCGCCGGCCACGTGCTCCTGGGCCAGCCCCCGCTGGGCTCACGCTGAGGAGTGAGGGTGAGCAGGCCCCTCCTCGCCCAGCCCAAACGGACCAACCCCAGTGAGCGTGTGCTGTTTTGTTCACAGCAATAAGTGAATCTGAAATTGTAAAAGCTCCGTAATGTTTAAGAATCTGTTAACATCTGTGTCATTACTTTTTGTCAGCAAATAGCCTCAAACATCCACCCTCACCAGCTTTAAGATCACGACAGTCCCAAGTGGACTGCAATCTTCATTCTGGAAGTACGCGACCGTAGGTGTAACCCCTGCACCCTTGTGAAGGACGTTCTTTCGCAGATGCTCTGGAAGGTAGAATTGTCTGCCTGTGCTGATTCCTGTGAAGCTGTGTGCACCTGCATTTTGTAATCTACATCCCTATGTAACTATCACCGAGAGATCTACAGATTAGCAATGAATGGAACAGGCGAGGTATAGGTTCATGTAATAGCTATATAGATACACCATTATAGATTAGTCATATAATATATTAGATGTAGATAAACAATAGATCTAAATAGACCAGATGTAGATATACTTTGTAGAGTACTTTTCTTTTTGGACTTCAGGTTTTTTATTATTAGGACAACACAGCGGAAACTTTTATATGAAGTGGTGTTGAAGTGCATCCCTGTATCCGTGGAGAGTGAACAGGTTACATTGTGTAGATGTTTTCTCTTAGAACCAAAGGAAAAGGGAACCTGGCTTCTTCCCAGTCAATGAGCTCGTTTCCTTCTCTACTAAAAGGTTGCAGAGTGGATACAAAAATAACCGATGGGCACTTGTCACGGCCTCTCTGAAAAAGGTTGTTTAAAGAGTCTAAAGTTGCTCACAAGCCCGGGACACTTAATTCACTCTGAAAGGATCGCTCAGCTTGGTTCGACTTTGCCATCAACAGAATGTCCTTGAAGATGAACCAGACGACAGTAAAGCGACCGGCTCCCTCACCAGCTCAGCACAGACGTATCCGCCCTCTGAGTGGTTTAACACCGCCGTCTCCTACACCAGCTTTGTTCCACAGAGCCCCACTGCCCTCTCCTCTGTGCCTGAGATAATCCCGGGCGATCTCCCCACCTCAGTCAATGCACCGGCCCCTGCTAGCCGATGTCCGTTATGGAAAACCACGTGTTAAACGAGTGCTTTGATTGGGCTGCGTCTGAAACACGACTCTGCCTGGCCAACAGCTGCCTCTGTCAATAGGCAGGTAGAGGAGAAATCCCCCAACCCTGAAACGCTGCAGTCCGTCAGCCGAGCTCGTGCCCTCCAAACCACAGGAGCAAGTCCAGCGCGGAGGGCTTCTGCCCCCTGAGCCAAAGCGCAGGCTGCTCCTTCAGAGCAGATGGTTGTAAATCCTCTCTGAACAGTCGTCAGGGTGTTCAGATCTCCCAAGGGCCCCTGGAGCCAGCAGCAGGGCTGGAGGCACCTGGAGGGTGGTCATGCTTGTGAGAACTTCCTGCTTGCACACGCGCTAACCACAGCCCCACGGCTTCACTTCCAACCACTGCCGGTAAGAACTGAACGCCCGGTGCCCTTACTGACCTCCCACCGAGCTGTCTGAACTGTTCATGGGGCCCTTTCCAGCCCGTCCCAGCGATTGGGTACCAAAGCCCCTGTCAGCAGAGGCACAGAGCCCCAGGGAGCTATTTCTACAAGTGCGGACAACTCTGCAGTGAGAGCGGAAGCCCTTCAGTGAGTGACCGTCAGGCGCGTGTGTGAACACGCTGACTGTTCTTCCACAACAGCACAGCCACCTGACTCGGCCATGGTGGGTTTGTAACTCCTTAGGTGGCTCCTTCTTCATTTGTTACAACTGATGGAGTTCGTCGTTGTTCACAATCATCAGCAACCTGAATACACGCATTGGTATTCGTGCACACGCTGGTGACCCTCCAGGGACATGTGAAGGGATTTGTCCTCTTACTAGAATTTTCTGGGTTCTAGAGAAGTCAGCTGTCTTGCTGGATGCCCATACAGAGGGGGCCATGGTCGCTCGTTCCTGCGTTCCTTCCTGATCCTGCCTTGCGGTGTCAGCCGGGGCTGCAGGCTGCTCGGTGCAAGACTGCTGAGTCGTCACTTCCTAACCTCTCCATGAGAGGGGGGAACTCACTCTCCAGCCAACCGTAGCCACTGAGTCTCCACATCTCGCGCTTGGAGAGACAGCGCTACGCGTGTGCACATTTCCCCAATGAGAAGAGAAAAAGGAAAGAACCCGAACGTGCAAACTTTGACGTAAGCAGCTGAAAAAGTTTCCAAATTCATTTATATTTTTAGCTCAATTAGTTAGACCTATTTTATAATTACAGATTATATAAAATGATAAAAAATGTTATTTTTATCATTCTCAAATTTCTAAAGTGATTAATTTACTTTTAAGGTTTTTGGTGATTTTGCGTTTATTTGAGAGAGAGAAGTTCTGTCTGCTGACTCATGCCCCCAAATGCTCACAGCAGCCAGGGCTGGTTGGGGCTGGAGACAGGAGCAAGAACTAGATCCAGGTCTTCCCCATGGGTGGAAGGAACCCGCACACCTGAGCCATCACTCCTGCCTCCCAGGGCCTTCGCTGGCAGGAAACTGGAGTCAGAAGCCAGAGCTGAACATCCGACCTGGGCCTCTGATGTGGGTCCCAGGCATCTTAACCTCCCCGCTGGACACTCGCCCCCTAACGCAATCCATTTAAATGTACCGGATGTGTAGCCTGCACGTATGTGACATCAGCACGCTCTCAGCGTAGACGCGCCTGTCTAATGTGCTTGTCCAGAGCACCTCTGCTGATAGTGCACATTTGAAACCTGGGCTTCCTGCTCGGATGCAAATGCTGCTCGAGCCACCAGCACCATTGCCTCTGCTTAGGGCACTTCTGGCTTCCCTCCCACTGCTGAAAACCAGCCACAGCAGCCACTCAGGTGACGTTCACGCAGAGATTCTAGGCAGTGGGCGAAATCTGACGCTCACTGCTTCAAAGTCACAGACCGTGGAATCTCTGCTGAGTTTTTTACTGTTATTAATGTTACTGATATTGCTTCTCTCCTCTTCCTTCCCCTCCCCCTCCTCCTCATCTTCACATTTTCATTTTCTTCTCAATCATCATTTTTTCTCTTCTACCCTCTTCTTCTCTCTCTTCTTTAATCAGTGATGTGTCAGCTATCTTACACTGTCAATGATTGGAGGAAATTCACAAGAATATGTTTTATTTGGTTTTGAACAAAGGGTGGATGGGTAGATAGATGGACAGACAGATACACAGATGGATAGAGGGATAGATAGACCTGTTTCACAGAGAGACTGGAAGTTTTCTTCTCTTGGTATTTGTGAACTTGTACCTTTCCAAAATCCTTCCTATTAATATTCAAGCCACTCCATATTCATTGTACCAGAAATAAAGCATAGAGCAATTGCTGTAAGCAGGCATCTCACTGTGTTAATTATTTATTGTCGTGTAACAGAATATCCCAAAATAGTCTCAGCAGCTGAAAGCCACAGACAATGAGCATCTCACAGCCGTGGGAGGCAAGGATCTGGAAGTGACTCCGGCATCAGGATCGGGGTTGCCATGGCGGCGTCAGCCAGGCTGCAGTCACTGTAAACTCGGCTCAGCAGTGGGCTCATTCCTCAGGCCTCAGCTCACCGCGTGCGAAGCCCTCCACGGGCTACCCTCTCTGGAGAAGACAAGGAGCTGCCCCCCAGTGAACGCCAGGTCTTTCTGTAACCTAGTCTCAGAGCAGCCATCCACTACCTTGGCTGTATTCTGTGCATTGGAGCCACCCTAAAGGTGCTGGGGGTGGGGGCTGCATGAGGCTGCCACAGCGTGTGGTGGGGAATCTGCCGGCTCCCACACCCACCGCGTGCAAAGTGATAGAATCCCAGGGTGGGAGCCAGCTCAAATACCAGAGCACAGCCATCGACAAACCGGAAGCCACTTCCTCAGAGCCATTTCCGGGAGTTGAAGCTAGAAACAGAGAAAGACACCTGCAACCGTCACTTCCCGCACAAACCTCTGTCCACCAAAATGGCGGCGGCAAAGTGTACTGGAATCTATTTATAGTCATAGACAACTACCTATCATCACATACCTATTTATAGTCCCATTATAACCACAGGTACCTATTTATAGTCACAGGTATCTATTTATAGTCCCATTATGACCACAGGCATCTATTTATAGTCACAGGCATCTACTTGTAGTCACAGGTATTCAACATATCTGAGTATCTCCTGTTACAGAAGTTACAGAAATGAAATTCAGTCCCTTAAAGACATAGTCCCCCTTTAGCTTTCCTGGGAAATTTCACTTGTGATTGCTCATGTTGTCAGCTACAGTTTGACGCATCCCATTGTGTGCCGAGGTGCTGTCAATGTGTGCTCATTGGGTTTGGCATTATGTTTCCGCACTCGGTATAATACTGTGCTGAGTCAAATGTAATGGTTTTGAGTGAGTCTCTGTCTCGGTTATGTGGGTTATCTTTGTCTCCCAAGCCAGAATAAGAGCACTCTGGGAAGAAGACACAGGGCTTGCTCATTTTTATAACCTCTGTCTTTTGCTCTGCTGTTCCACATGACATACCCCAGGCAATTTAGGGTTATTTTGAAATGAAGTTAAATTGATGAATGTTGCTGAAACATAGGCACTAGGAAACAACAGTGGTGGAGAGATGCCTCCCTGGTCATTTATCTAAAAAAGAAGCCAACTCTTACCTTAGAATTGGAGAATCGTTAGAGAATAAACAAGGTCCACTATATTTCCACTCCCAACCATGCTGGGCCAACAGGGATTGACCCAACTCTCTCACAGAGAGCAACTAAGTCCCTGTTTAATAGACACAGACAGCTGCCACCAGCTTGAGATACCGAAGGGCTGCCCCGAGTCCAGATCGGCACGGACAAGACCCTCTGAGGTTGCACGGTGGTCTGTGCCGCCTCCCCGTCTCGCCCATCCTCAGTGGCTGCGCACAATCCCTAATCACCTAAATGACAACCAGCATTTGCTTTGCTCATGAACTTTGCTTGGGGCGAAGGTTGGCCAAGAGGGTCCGCTGAGCTCTCCTGCTGCTGGCTGTGCTGAGAGACGGCAGGCGGGGCACGCACTTCTGGAGGACACAGTCCCCTGGATGCAAGGTCCCGGGAACTGTCCCCGATGCACAGTCCTCTCTCCAGAGCCCATTGAGGCTTCCTCACAGACGCTCGGCATTACAGGCAGGTCCGAAGCCCACAGATCCCCACGTAACCAAGGATGTGGGGAGCGTCTGCAGGTCCCATGTGCTCATTTTACTTGTGATAAGCTTTTGCCTTGGTCGAGGTGAAAATGGGACCAGATTCCTTTGATGGTGCAGGAAACCGGTTCACATCACAGAAGCAGATCAACTGCGTCTCTAGCTGTAATTCTGCCAACACCACTTTTCTTAGTCTGCCTTTGAACCATCGAGGTCATCACAGGTTGGCGTGCGCCGGTTACGAGCGCGTTGCAAGGTTTAGGCTGTGATCACCCGCGTAGTAGGAAGACGCGAACCAAGCCCGCTGTGCCTTGGAAATGCTGCGAGACGACAGGAAGCCCCGCCCCACCCCGGCCCGGCTGTGCTCCTGTTCCAGCTCCTCCAGCTAGAAGCTGAGCGTTCACGCCCACTCGTTCACATGCACACGTTCACGCGCACACGTTCGCGCACACGTTCACGCGCACACGTTCACACGCACACGTTCACGCACACACGTTCACATGCACACGTTCACACGCACACGTTCACACGCACACGTTCGCGCACACGTTCACGCGCACATGTTCACGCGCACATGTTCACACGCACACGTTCACGCACACACGTTCACATGCACACGTTCACACGCACACGTTCACGCGCACACGTTTGCGCACACGTTCACGCGCACACATTCACGCACACACGTTCTTTTAAAGGCCGAATTTGTTTCTTCCAATTCAGTGATGGAATTTCCACCAGGATGGTAATGCAATTCGATTTTTCGGGAGTGCTAAGCCTGGTTCGGTCTCGATGATCGGGTTGTTAGTTTGACTTCTATGGAAACCAATTGCTGTTACGATGGAATGAGCAGCAAAGATGAATGCAATTATGGGATCTAAGTTTGGTGGAAAGAAAATGGATGTAAAAGCTACCATGGCTATGCATGGAAAGGAAAAAACGTAACATCTACAAATGGAACGTTAGAGGTTTACAAAAAGTCACAGACATTAAGGGAACTTGAACATTGACCAGGTATTTGAGAATTTTAAAATATATTTTCAAATTAAAATGGTATCAGTCATATTTTAAAAGATTCCTTATTTTTTTAATTACGTAAGGGGATATTTATGTATTAGGTGTCACAAAAACTCAGAAGGGGTTTTTCAGCCTTTGAAAAATGTCTGATCATGTTTTGCTTCCAAATTTTGTTCTGCTTTTCTGGGTGGGAATGAGCTGCCCCAACCATGGTGATGTTTGGAATCCAAAGCAGCGGTCTGCCTGGGGAGAGAGAGCTCACAGCTACTGCGCTCTGTTTGCAAACCCTTGAACCTTCTCATTCAAGAACTGGCCAGTCGTGGCCTAGTTTTCTTCTGAATCGGTCTGGCCAGTTCTCCCCTCACTAGGTTCAAATCTCACCTGCAGCGGAAGCGTCCAACACTCCGGCCACAACGACGAAGCTTCCCCGGCACATCCTCCGGGGCTCTGGGTGAATAGACAGACTCCCAGCCTCTGTGCCGTGGAAATTTCCATCTAGCACTGCAGAAGGCACAGCTCGTCTGAATCTCTGGCGGCCGCTCGCTTTGTGTTACCGATGGGCCTTTCCCAGACAAGGGGAGGCCGGGACGAGGGCCGAGCTCTGGGACGGGCCGATGGCAGGTCCCCGGGGCACAGGCAGTCTGCGGCCTGGCCCCACACCCTCGTGCGTGCGCGTAGGCATTCGTTTTGTCTCAGCTACTTTCCTGAGGACCTAGGTCGTCTCTCCTCTGCGCTGAGTGTCCACCGCCGCCTGCATGCTTCTCATCTTCCCCAGCAACAGGCCGCACGTGTCCCGACGTCCAGGAGAGCTCCCAAGGTCACTAGGAATTCACCTCCCGGAGAACCGTGCACGGAAGGGCGTGAGATTGGAGGGAATCGAGAGAACAGTTGACTCTGTGTTTAAATCGCCTTTGTAACGAATCCACAGGAAGCGTTGCCAGGGCCCCCGGGCTCCTACCTGCTGGGCACCCACGCGGTGGATGTTCCGGGGGGAGTTTGCTACCTGCACCGCCTGCCCCGCTGTCTCTGGCAGAGACCATGGAAGAGGGGCCTCCTGGCTTGAAATCGCACACTCCAGGGTGATTTCCAATTAATAGCAAGCGTGGTGTGTGTGTGACTGGGGAGCGTTTGTCCGGGGCACTGTCCAAACTCACCGCCGTTTATTTTCCAGACTCAGTGGAGTGGATATTTAGCTTATTTTCCCTGTGACTGAGCTTATGGATTCTGACACCTGTTCAAGTCGCTGGAGAATGGAGCAGCCCTAGCCAAATATAGTTACCTTAGTCTGAAAAGGAAACACAGTCATTGTGCGCTTCTGCACAAATAAAGACCAAAAAAAGTATCCCGGGGGCAGGGGGGGTCAAGCAGGCGGTGCTCCCCTGTCTGTAATAGTGACCACCCCACAGGGCTTTTGTGGAGAACCTGTGAGTTAACTAAAGGACTGATGTGGAAACGAGACGGCACGAGATGGCGTGACAGGTCTGCAGGTGCTTGTGGGTGGAGGGTGGGCCGGGACGGTTTCCCTGCCCCCCCCAGGGGTAGTCAGGGAGCCCAGGGGGCTGAGCAGGCCCCAGCTGGACCCCTGGCCTTGCTGGGCATCCCCACTGTGGCCCTGGAGGGGAGAGGAACGCTTCTGTGGCAGGGGCTGCCGGCACCGCATTGCCCCATGATGCAACGGTGCACATGAACACCGCCTGTGGGAACCCTGAGTGGAAGCTCTGTCCTTGGCCCTGGAGTCCTCAGTCTGCTTCCCTTTGGGTCTTTTAGAAACGGAGAAAAAGGTGATCAAATGACTGCACCGTGATCACATTGGTTTACTTCTCTCTTTTTAAACACTTATTTATTTATTTGAAAGACGGAGTTACGGAGAGAAAGGGAGACAGAGACAGAGAGGGGTCTTCCATCCGCTGGTTCACCTCCCAGATGACTGCAATGGCTGGAGCTGGGCCAGGCTGACGCCAGGAGCCAGGAGCTTCCTCCAGGTCTCCCACGTGGGTGCAGGGCCCAAGCACTTGGGTCATCCTCCACTGCTCCTCCCAGATCGTTAGCAGGGAGCTGGATCCGAAGTGCAGCAGCCAGGACTCGAACCGGCGCTGGATGGGGTGCCTGCACCACAGCCGTCAGCTTGGCCGGCTCCACCGCAGCACCAACCCCGGTTTGCTTCTCTTGACTCAGCTCCCACCCCCCCACCCCTGCAGCTCCCCTGACCCCACGAGGGGCCCCGAGCCAGTGGCTGCCTTGTGCCCTGCTTTCCTATAGCTAGGGAGACCGCGTCGGGCCCCAAGGTGGCCACATCAGCCTTAGCCGCCTGCCGAGCCTGGCCCCACTGTCTCAGGTCCGAGTGCGGTTGTACTGGTTACCAGCCACCCTCTCCTCCCCAGTCCCAGCTCCACAGACCTCTCCCTCTCTGAGTCTCCGTGTGCCTCTCTCTCTGTCTCTCGGCTTTTCCAGTTCCTCTCTGTAAGTCTCCGTCTCTGTGTCTCACCTCTCTCTTCCTTCTCTTTTCTCCTCCTCACCTCTGCCTCCCCCGACACTGACCCACAGAGTGCCCGCCCTGCACAGTGCATGGTACATGGCCATCCTGGTTTACACAACCCTGACTGCCCGGGGGGCCGCCTCCCCCTCCCCTCACAGTGCCCAGCTCTGCCGGCTGCACCAGACACAGGGATATTGCATTTGTCTGCCCGGCAGGCACCTCCCCAAACACAAGAATGGATGAGCGGACTCATAAAGCTTATGGAAAATGAAACTAAAAGAAACTTATTTTGGTGCAAAAAAATGTTTCAAAATCCATGTGTGGATTTTTTCATAATAGGCACTTCCCATGAGCTTCTGGAAGATCCCTCCTACCAGCTTCCTAGGTGGAGCTGTCACTTAAAATGCCCACTGCTGTGCTGGCTCCCCGTGGGTCGGCGAGCAGCCTGGGCTTGTTCTCGCTCCCCCCAGAGGGTAAATCTCGGCCACAGAGTGGAACACGTTGGGGCGCCCTTGTCCATCTGTTGCTGTGGCAACAGACACATCCCATTCACCACTGTTTGCTTCCTGCATCTTCCAAAGCCCCTTTCCCTCTTGGCCCTTGGCTCTGTGCTTGATCTTACGCCCTCCCAAAGCTCCCTTCTGGGCTGCGTTAACCAAGCCCCGTTTCAGAGGGAAATCGAGCTCGACCTGCCCCTCCTCCTCTGGCCTGTGCTGTCAGAGCCATCTTCGTCAGGGCACTTACCCGTCCCTGGGTTCTCTCAGACATCTGCTCTCCCAGCAAACCCCAGCATCTTCCAGCCTTGGACGCTGATAACCTCGGAGAGCCGGTGCTGACGCCGGCACCCGATGGTGGGCAGGGCTCGGGGGTGGTCCGGATCCATTACATGGAAGGGAACTAATGACTTGAGAAGACAGTGAACAAGGAGGTAGGCGAGGCAGAGTCATGTCCGATGGTCTCCTCCGAAGAACACAGTCATCGAGAGCTCAAGTCCAGTGAGTTCAGAGAATTAGCATACGGCTAGTTACCACCAGTTAAGTTTCACCTGTGTGTGTGCTGCCTGTTTGTGTGCACAGACAGGTGTCCAGAAAGCAATTCTTGAGAAGGAAAAGCAGCTGACCTTCTGCCACAGGGCCGGCAGAGTGGCGTGCAGACGCTCGTCCCGCACCCACACGGAGCTCTGGAAGTGCCAGCGCGTGGCCTGTGTTTATCTCCTGAACGCTGCAGGTGACTTGGCCACGTGTTTGGTTCCTGGAGGGTTGTCCCAGCATTCCCTTGCAAGGCAACAGTGTGTCTGTGGCTACTTTCACCTTTTAACATGGAAACTTTGAAACAGGCATGAAGGTGGAGCGGAGAGTGAGGCTCTCCCTGTGCGCCTCAGAGAAAGACGGCGGAGACCGATGGATGGCACCCTTCATTGCTGTACCTCTTCAGACTGCGCTCTCTCACCATGGAATCAGAGGGTGCTCTCAATTTCCAGACCTCCATCCAGTTTGTCTCTAAGTGTCCCAGGGGTTCTAGGA
The DNA here is from genome assembly GCA_949820135.1 of Sylvilagus floridanus. Classification (NCBI taxonomy): domain Eukaryota; kingdom Metazoa; phylum Chordata; class Mammalia; order Lagomorpha; family Leporidae; genus Sylvilagus; species Sylvilagus floridanus. Next base: position 179,514,791 of record OX463233.1, read on the forward strand.
ATTTGAGACATTTCACAATCAGCCAGGGGACATTTCTCTGGATGACGGAATCATCGATAATCATCCAGTCTCACCCAGGAGCCGGCTGGACGCGGGGCCCCACTACCTCCAGGGTGTCTGCCTGAGTTGGGGAGCTGGAATCAAGGTTCAGATGAGACTGACGTTTTTCCGTCGGTGTTTTCCTAAATCCCTACTAACCTGCCACACGTTCGCCTACTTCAACTTTTCATCCATGTCATGAATTTGTTTCTAAAACGTTACTTTTGGGGCCAGAATTGTGGCACAGGAAGTTAACCTCTTTTGTGACACCAGCATCCCATATTGGAGTCCTGGGTTAAGTCCCAGCTGCTCTGATCCAGTCCCCTGGGGAAGCAGCAGAAGATGGCCCACGTGCTTGGGCCCCTGACATCCGTGGGAGACCCAAATGGAGTTCTGAACTCCTGGCTTTAGCCTGGCCCATTAGGGGCGTGAACCAGCAGAAGGGAGATCTCTTTCTCTCTCTGTCTCTCCCTCTGTCGTTCCGCCTTTCTAATAAATAAAATAAATCTTTATTTCACAAAGCGACTTTCTACAGAATTTTCCAGATTGCATGCTTGGCTGTGTGCAGAGAGAGGCTGACACAGCCAGCCTGAGTCTGCTGTCCTTAGCTCTTGGCTGGTGTCTGGGGACTTGGACTTGGGGACATCGCGTGCGAGAGAGGCCCCTGTGTCCGGAAGCTTTGCACAAACAAACCGGCTCACCTGGAAGGCCTGCTTTCTTCTCGAAGCCTGGCGTCTGGCACCTGCTCCCCAGAGGTGCCTGTGTCAGCAGCACCCATAAGCGGGTGTTCAGCGTCCTGTGGGCTTCCCTGGGCGGCACTGTGGTCCAGGGCTCGCTGCACTTGCACAGCTGTGGGGACGTCCCAGGCTGCACGACCCACGTGGCAGGAGACAGCACAGGGTGTGCTCGTGGCACCGTGGCTCCCATGACCCGGCCTCGTGTCCTTATCACAACATGGCCACGAGTCTGAGCCCCGAGCCCCCAGACCCTAGAGAAACCCGAACGTGGTATCAGGGCCCCTGACAATCTGATGACATGGGTGTGGCTTCTTCAACCCATTCTCCCGCCCAGCGTGTGTCTTCCACTAATGTTTCAACCTGAGTCTCGGTTCCTTTCGAGCTCAGTTTGAAGGCAGGAATATATCTGCAGACTCGTGGGTTTTTTTTTTAAACTGTTTTATATAAAGAGAACAAATTTCCTATATTTCATATGTACAGTTTTAAGAGCATAACGATGCTTCCCTCCATAACCTTCCTCCCTCCGCCTCCTCCTTTTCTTATTTTTCCTTTAACATTCACAATGACATGCTTTCACTTTTCTTTATAACCACAACAAGCTCAACCCCCCACTAAATAAAGTCTTCAGCGAGTAGTAAGTAGAAAACCACTGTCCCCCAATAGTATAGAGGAGGGCTGTATCTTAAGGCGTGGCTTGGGAGGCAGATGGCAGGAAGTCCTGCCCCTACAGCTGTGTCCAGGTGGGTTGGAAGGTGCAGATACAGGCTGGTTTTCCATGGTTTTAAACACGTGCAGATGGGTGTGCGAGAAGCTCGCTGGCAGAAGAAGGGGCGTGAACCGGCGACCAGGGTCCTGATTTGCGGTCCCAAAGCCCTGAGTGTTGCCTGCTTTGTGACTGTCTAGGTGGGACCTGCAAATGTCGCTCGTTCCTCACAGGAACAGCGCAGGAAGAGGAGCGTGCTCCGTCCCCTGCTTCGGGGGCAGCTCCGGGCTGTGGTCCAGGGACACCTGGCCCTAGACCATTCCAGCCAGTTCTGTTGGGATGCCTGTGGGGATTTTTTGCTTGCTAGTTCCAGCCTGTGGTGCCTCAGGGAACTTTTCCACCTCCTCCTCCATGACCCTGGGCCTCAGAATTGGGGTGGCCCTTCTCCAAGTCGGTGCTTTCTTGGCCACACGCTTGGCCGTCGAGGCAGGGGCTGCTGGCTCCCTCCCAGTACTGAGTTCCCTGTCGCCTAAGCCCTTTGTGCCAGTGACACAAGCCGATGCCTCTCCTGAAACAGAGAGCGCCTGTCTCAGGGTCTCCGTGGCCACCGCGGCCACAGCGTTACACCTCCGTTTAGTCATGGTCCCTCTGGCTGTTCTGTGACCTAAATCCGAACGGTGGAGTGTGCTTCTCACACGGAATACTAAGAAGAAGGAAAATAAGAAACTGACACAATTCACGCAGATGTAGAACAAGGGGAGACAAGGGGCGCAGAGGCACACGGGGCTCATCTCCTCCTGTGTGCTGGACACACGGCATTGATCTCCTGCAGTCTGTTCTACCGTGCACCTTTCTGGGCATCAACCAGGAGAGCAATCATGCCAGAGCCTTTACCTGTAGAGAAACCCACGTCTTCATTCCTAAGGGATCCGAATCTGCATTAAACCCGACCCTGAACCCTGCTTGGATCTTTCGATTAAACTTTATTTTTTATTATTTTTTTTATAGGCAGAGTGGAAAGTGAGAGAGAGAGAGAGACAGAGAGAAAGGTCTTCCTTTTCTGTTGGTTCACCCCCCAATGACCGCTGCAGCCGGCGCACCGTGCTGATCCGAAGGCAGGAGCCAGGTGCTTCTCCCGGTCTCCCATGGGGTGCAGGGCCCAAGCACTTGGGCCATCCTCCACTGCCTTCCCGGGTCACAGCAGAGAGCTGGACAAAGAGGAGCAACCGGGACAGAATCCGGTGCCCCCACTGGGACTAGAATCCCGGGTGCCGGAGCCTCAGGCGGAAGATTAGCCTAGTGAGCCACGGCGCCGGCTGGTTAACCTTTATTTTAGTCGAAGAAGCACCAAGAGGGACCAAGATGAGTGGCCGAGTTCCAGTTCCCTCGGGGCAATGCTGGGCACCACTGGAGGCAGCAGCCGTCAGGTTGATGGAGAATTGCCCCAGCGTCCAGGCAGCAGCCCCTCACCCCACAGAGCCATGGCTGCGCCCCTGGGGGGGCGGTCTCCACGTCTGCTTAGCCTGCCATGCCTAACCCAGTGAGCTCATGGTTTCTGGGCCAGCCAGAGACGTTGTTTTTGCCATTTTATTATTGTGATGGAGGTTGTTTCTGGGATTTCTTCAGAGTGAACTTCTCTGCTTTATTTTATTCTGTGCGTGGATTTATTTCATTTATCGAACTGGTCACTGCAGGCATGATTGTTCTCAAGAGGAGCCCATTTTGACAGCTTTAGAAGGCCGGGTCCCTGCTCCGGGGCCAGCAGCCCCTATCCTCAGCAAGGCACATGCCAATCAAATGTTCCCAGAGCCTTTCCCGGCCGCTCTGCAGATAAACAGCATATGACGTCTCCGCTGGATCAGCACCAACTGTTGGAGAAACAGAGCAGAGTAGCACGGAGCAGCCTCGCTCACAGTGGGCGGTGCCTGGGCACGCTGCAGGGCGGGGTCTGTGCACACGAGCGGGTGGTTCTGCTTCGGTTTCAAACGTGTGCGACCACGCACCGTGTCCTGATATAAAGTGTGCTTCTTACATGGGTTGTCGTTTTGGGGACTTCCACCTTGAAATGTCTAGTGTTTCCCTTAGCAGTAGAGAACAGGGGCTGGCGCCATGGTTCACTTGGTTAATCCTCCACCTGAAGCGCCAGCATTCCATATGGGCGCTGGTTCTAGTCCCAGCTGCCCCTCTTGCAGGCCAGCTCTCTGCTGTGGCCCGGGAAGGCAGTGGAGGACGGCCCAAGTGCTTGGGCCCTGCACCCCATGGGAGACCAGGAGAAGCACCTGGCTCCTGGCTTCGGATCGGCACAGCGCCGGCCGTAGTGGCCATTTGGGGGGTGAACCAATGGAAGGAAGACCTTTCTCTCTGTCTCTCTCTCTCACTGTCCACTCTGCCTGTCAAAAAAAAAAAAAAAACAAGTGACGAGCTTGTGCTTTCAAAACCGTCTCTCTGGTCCCCCTGGCAAAATTTCTTGGTTTGTCCAAGTTGTTTGAACAACCTTGTTGTCAGACGGCCCCTCTGTCTCTAAGGTGATGGCGCCAGGCTGTGCAGGGAGAACGACAGCACGGTTAGAGCTGAAGCCTTGGCAGCATCGAGAAAAGGAACCCAGATGTCACACGTGATCTTGATGGGAATGAGCTGGGAGCGACTAGCCATGCCTGCTGGGGGCGCAGGACGGCTCAGCAGACTCTCAGGTCACTGATATGTGTCTGTATTACTTCATGAAGTGCCGCTGAGGGCCTAGGATAGCAAGTGGAGAAAACGAAGAAAGGCAGACAACAGCCATGGGTAATGGAATGGAAAGCGAAATGCATGATAAAGTTGCAGGCAGAGACTCTGCAAGCCAGGCAGGAGAGAGCGAGCACAGAGCGAGGGTGGCCGGCCAGGCCCGCGGAAGGGCGGTGTCACCGGGATGCAGTCAAGCAAGAGTGTGCAGGGGCTGTGCACCGGATGAGCGCCCCACAGAAGGGCCAGCAGGGGACGTGTGCCTTCCCCCTGGCTTCTTCAAGGAAGGCTTGAGACTGTCCTATCCCCGAGCCACCTCTTTGCCGTCCACGCAGCCAGGAGTGAGAAGGCTGAGTCCACGAAGCCGGGCGTGAGAAGGCTGGGGACGTTTTCCTCGGGAGAACCGTGACGGAGCATGGTCTTCATTTTCTGCTCGTTGGCGGTCATTTGCAAAGCACCTGGTACCTCTGTAAAAGCAGAAACATCAAAGCCTCGATGCGTCGGGTCAACGCCGTCTCAGTCAAGCGTGTGCTTGGATCGCGGCTGCTCTGCTTCCTCATGCCGCGCCTCCTGAGACTCGCCAGTGTCCCCGCGGCCACGGAACAAAACCTCAGAGGATAAAGTTGTTTTTGACAAGTGACAGTGGACAGCGCTCATTCGTGTCGGCACAGCTGGAGAAGGCTGCTGGCACTCGTGCGTGGAGCCCAGATGCTGCTCCGTGTCGTTGGGTGCACAACAAAGCAGCGTGCCCCTTCACTGGTCCCTAGACCGGGGACCGAACAGCTCTGGTTTAGGTCAAAAGCATCAGACACAAGTGGACCCCAACAGCCTCTGTCTCTGCTCTGGGTTCCTGGGGCGTTGCCGTGGAGACCAGGAGACACAGGCATGCAAACCCAGGGGCTGTGCTCAAGTTTCAAGGTCAGCAGGAGGGAGAGAGACAGCCAAGGAAGCAGTGGGCCCCACTAGCCAGGGAGGCTGCAGCTGGGGACTTCCCATCCATCAAACGCAGGGGCGGGTCCTGCTCGAGGCTCCTCCCAGGGCCCGGGTTCCTGAGCCATGGGCAGCAGCACTTGTGTTGGCTTCTCCCCCACCATGGTGAGGGAGCTGGCTGCAAATCCCCTTCCCAGAGGGCACGGCCACCCCCGCCAGAGCTGTTTCTTACAGGCAGTGCAGGCCGAGCGGCGAGGTGGCTCGGCAGCTCCCAAAGCTGGACGACTTGCTACTCTGATCAGCTCCTCTTGTGCCGTTTCTACTGGTCGCGGATTTGACCCGGAAGCAGTCACCTTGGATTTTTTTTTGCTGTTGCTCCTTTCTGCTTTTATTTGCCTTCAGTGTTCCCTGGGAGAAGGCATTATTTAAAAACCTAATATTGATCTTCTCACCAGGGAGAACGGAGGAGCGCGGCCATCTTCCCGGACAGTTATTCGCGCCATTACCGAGTGGAATGGGACAGTTGAGGTGTCGTCGGCCCGGGAGACGGCTCCATGTTCCCCAGGGATGATCCATCTCTGCTTACCTCTCGCTCTTTCTCTTTCTTTCTTTATCTCCCCGTGTCTGAAAGCTAATACCACGGCCGCAGGCTGGCCGTAATTGAAACTCGGACTAATGGACGGTATCAGGCTAATACCTCTGGAGAAAGCCCTCGGTTATCACAAATCAACTCGGTCTGTGCGGAGCATTTTTAAAGTCTTCTATCACTTTAAAAAATCGCGCGAGAATGAGCACACACGTACATTGGCAGCCCACGGGAGATACCAGCAATGGCACCAGAAGCCTTAAAAATGGCTGCGCTCTGTGAATTCTTATCTCACGGCTAAGCTTGCGTCCTTAGGAAGTAATCTCCGTGCGCTCTGTCTCACTGGGAGCACTGTGCCTTCCACCGCTGGCATCCCAGACCTCACAGAGAATCTCCTCCCACCGCCCATCTGTGTGCTTAGCTGGGGCCAACGCCTTCCTAAGGTGTAGGAAATTATGGCGTTTTATGATGTTGCCACCCGGATCCATTCAGAGCTCAGAGCAGGACCCAGCACAGCTCTTGTCCAGGCTTGTCCTGCAACACCCGTGAGGCTGGCGAAACAAGCAGCCCTCGTCTTAATCAAACTTGTTGCTGGGAGAATGCGGAATTCGGCCGTGGAGAGAACCTGCTTCAGAGAAGAGCGCAGCCGAGAGTGTGAACCCCGGGGGACCCTCACACCTCCACTGGACTCCAGGCTGTCCGTGTGTACCTCGGAGTGCCCGACACCAGGACTGTCGCCTGTGAGATGCTCACGGATGGCTGTGGCGTGCAGGCGTGGAGCGGTGGGGTCTTGATGAGAGCGCCTGAGTGGCTGGAGGAAGCAGCTTCCAAAGCCAGCCCCCTCCCGGGTTTTCCTCCATGATGCTGAGCGCGTTGTGGGGGTCGCTGAAGTTCCTCGAGAGCCCAGGTCCAGGGGAGCCTGGAGCACAGCCCTGGGGTCGCGTCTCACAACGTCCACACCCTGGGAGCCCATTAGGAAGAGTGAGGGGGCTTGAGAGAGCGCAGGGAAATTGGAATTTAAAAATACGTTTATTTAGGTGCAAGAAAGTTTTAAATCCAGGCTTGGCTTTGTCATAATACACATTTCCTGTGAACTTTGAAGATCCGTTGTGCGTTGCTGATCTGTAACAGAAAAAGTTGAGAACCTGGTTATGTTTCTCATAGGAAATTCCATCAGTATAAATAGCCAACAGCAGCTTTAATAAGAATGTGTATGTGTTAGCTTATCATAGAGTTATTAAAACTAATTTCAATTAATGTGTCAACTTATTGAACAAATACTTGTTGTGCCCAGTGTTCGGATTCCTGAGCACACCCTGGGGATGAGGGGAAACCCACGTGCTCCGTGAACGCCTGGCTTCCCAGTGGGAGAAGGGAGTGAAAAGCGAGGCCATGAGCTATGGACCCACGGGCAGCAGTGCCTGCTCTGTAGAGGCGGAGCCCGGGCATCGAGGCAGAGTTCAGGACCAGAGAGCCCCTGGCCTGCGTGGCGACCAGGAGGGCTCCCTGGGGCAGGAAGGCAGAGGAGGAACACGGCGGGACATGGCCCAGGGCAGGTGCGGGAGAGCACGGGTGTGGCCAGCGTGTCTGGCACATCCTGCGTGAGCGAGAAGAGAATGAGAGGCCGAAGAGGAGGACGGGGCAGGGCCTCTCGCTGGTCCTGTCAGACCTTGCTAAGAAAACCTTAGGTCTACTCATTGCGGGCAGTTGCAAGGGAAAAACGCTACGCACCGTATCCCAGAAGCCAGTCCAGCATCTTCCCTGGCTAGGAAAGCGTCCAGTGTCGGTACCCAGTCACGAAGAGAACGCGTGCACAGGCAACTTTGTCATTCGTTCTTCTGCCTGCCCGTGAGGACAGAAAGACCCACGCTGGCTCACGAAGGATCCCTAAATTCACACACAGAGGGAAACATGGCATTGCAGAAAACCCGCCCAACGCCTGGGCCAGTGTGAGCGGCAGACACAAAGCACAGGGGGCTTCCGGTGAGCCAGGGGCTCGAGCTGCAGGGACGCTGTCCCAGAACCGTTGCTCTCCCACACAGGTCCCCCATGGCGCTTGGTGTGATGCGCTCAACACTACACACAGCGCGCAACGGCCCAGAACCAAAAGGTCCTCCCCAGAGTTCAGTAGTACTGGCGCCTGGAATGTCTTGCTGCGTCGGTCACTGTGGAGTGCCTCGTTCCCGCCTTCCGACAGCCCTGGGGTAAAGCTTATTATCTGCACCAATCAGGGGTGTCTTGCAGATAATAACAAAAGTCTATTGAGCAAAGGAATGCATTCCCTGCCTGCAACTCACAGCGAGTGCTGGAGGAAATTCTGTTGATCCAGGTGTTCTTCGCTTTAAGGCGCGGGTATTAACCTTCACCCGCCTTGTCTAGGATGCGTTGTGTGCACTCTGCCCGGGACTGAATGTTGAAAGGCTCAGAGGTTTGGGATTGTGTCTAAGTAAGCCAAAAATCGCAGAAGTACACGAAACCAAAAATATGCACATTAAAGACTATTTAACAGAAAACACGCAAGGTGAGTTTGTTTCTGGGTATAAATTCCAAGATGGTAGCCAACCAAATCCCCCAACGAGAGGGAGCAAAACACTTGCAAGACCAGGTTTAAACTGTAACATCTGAAGTCCGTGGAAGCCACTCGGAGAGAGCTGACCAGAAGGAGCAAGCCTTTGGGGGCAGGGACCTCATGGAGGGAGAGGAGCTGGCCTGGGCACGCGCTGTCCTCCGGGGTTTGCTGGGTGTGAGCTGGCCTGGGCACGCGCTGTCCTCCGGGGTTTGCTGGATGTGAGCTGGCCTGGGCATGCGCTGTCCTCCGGTGTTTGCTGGGTGTGAGCTGGCCTGGGCACGCGCTGTCCTCCGGGGTTTGCTGGGTGTGAGCTGGCCTGGGCGGGGCTGTGACTCCTTGTAGAAGTCCTAGCACGCGTCAGAAGCCCCAGGCTCGTGCTCCACAGCCTGGTAAGGGCGGGGAGCTCAAGGCTAAGATGCAGGAGAGAAGGAGAAGCGGCCACAGGGGCTCTGCTCAGCCCAGGGCGTCCGAGAGCGGCTTCGCTGCCGCGTGCAGGGAGGGACGAGCGTGCCGGGAAGCCTCACGTGCAGCCGGGGAAGCCGAGCCGAGAGCTCCGCGCTCCGCAGCGGTGCGAGAGACAACTTGCCGTCAATGGCCGTGTTGACTGACGCTCTCCAGCGCACACTACAGCAGACTGCTCTCGCGCCCATCGTTGGCTCCGCTCCCTAAAAATCGTCTCTGTACCCCCACTTTGCAGGGCTGCCTTGGTGAAATCCTCGTCTGGGACTCACGCTGCTCCTTCCCACCTCGCCTGTGACATTTCCTGAAAGACACTGATCACTCCAGCGTGGGTGGGTTTGCCTCTGCATTGTTACCGTCCCAGGACTCCAGCATTGGCCTGTGAACCCCGTGTGACGTCTGTGCTTCTGAAACTCCGTCTGGGACGGCCCGGGGCCCTTTGCCGCCGCAGTGCCCGCTGGCGCTGGCCTGAGCCGCGGAAGGAGGGCGAGCGGGCAGCACTGCTCTGCCGTGGCGGGCGCCGGTGGGGCGGGCTTGGTGCACGGCGAGGCAGGTGCTGCCTTGGTGTCCAGCCTTGCTCCCGGCATCCCCGTGTGCTGTGCAGGCGGCTGGCACGGCGAGCCGGGACCCCAGCAGCCCCCCCCCTACTGCTTTCCCGTTCCCCGCCGAGCCAACCCTTCGTTTCCCGCATGAGACAACTCCTATCAGAAGTTTCTAGCGGCTTGGACTGAACCAGTGTGTTGTCGTGGGTGGTGGTGGTAGGGTGGGCTTTGTTTTAAGTGGCTGAGTTTTAGGGTTTGGGGGCGGGGATTGTGGGAGAACACAGAGAGCAGGGGGTGAGCTGTCCTGACCCTGTGCAAGTGTGCAGCTCAGCAGTGTTCTGCGCATTCACGCTGTGGACCAAGCAGCCTCCAGAACGTTTCCATTGGCAAAACTGAACTCTGTGCCCCTTAAGCAGGTCCCACGCCCCCGCCCCAGCACAGTCCTTACAGAGATTCCCGTCTCCGCGAATCCAGAATCTCCTGGGCCCCATGTAAAGGGACCCACCCAGGCCTGGCTTCTCTGACTGGCTCCTCTCATGTAGCGAAGGTCTGAACCCATTGGCGCTTTTTGAGTTTTATCTATTTCTCAGGCTTGTTGGCTCGAGAAATAAAGCCAGGGTTTAGACTTGGTGGTGGGGAACAGATTCCTGTTCGAGAATTCCACGTTGTGTCGTTCAGGAAGGACAATCTCTTTCTCCCTAACTCTGCAGTTCCTCTTAGCCTGAGAGAAAGCACAGCCGAGGGGCTGGTGACGGGGAGGCTCCCGAGCCGGGAGCCCCTTCTGCCTGCGAGTGTCGCCCGTGCCCGGTGCTACTCAGACATAATTTCTCTGCAGATTCTGTCACTGGCCTTTGGCTGCAGACAAAGAAGTTAATTCTCATCCTGTCCATAACTCAGCTGTGCTACAAGGGGATGGCTGGATTTAAGTAGGTCTCCATGTATGCCGTCACTTGGCGGGCGGCGGGCTGACTCTGCTGTGGGGGTGAGGATGCAGCCCCAACGCCCGTGGGCAGCAGCGCGGGCAGGTGCCCAGCTGGAAACCTGTGGGAGCTGCTCTCAGATGTCAGCGCCAACGTCTCCAGCCGCGTGGGGGCTCGGGGCCGACGCACCAACCTTCTGCCTGAGCTGCCCAGGACCTCAGATGTCCGTGACGAGCACGGGAAACCTGCAGACCCCCGAGGATGCGGAAAACTGCGGTAGAAACCCCTGGCGCATTCACCGAGAAGAAAACTTGTTTTGCACATTCTTGGGTGCAAGAAGATCATGAAGAGCAAAGAGGAAACAGCAGTGAGCAGACGGAGCAGCATCACCAGAGAGGGGGCGGCGGACAAGCCGGCGGCTCCACAAACCACATCACGGGCCGTCGGGCCAGGAGCAAAGAGCCCTGCGGACTTTAGGGGCACCCGCGTTTGTCGCCACGTCCCCCTGGATGTCGAGAAGGGAGCCACATCCACGCCCAGACCCCTAGGCGTCAGTTACAGGCGCTGCAGCTACAGCAGCGTGGGTAGGGCTGCGTCTGCTCCCCTCCCTCACAGATCGGCAGACGCTCACGAAGCCTCAAGTGCACCGGGCATTGTGTAATCGGCACATGGCCCACGGCCGTGCCCGCTTTCAGATGAGGGAGCTGCAGCACAGGGAAGCCGGCTGACGTGTGTGTGTGTGTCTGTGAGTATGTGTAGTATGTGTGTGTCTGTGTGTGTGAGTGTGTGTGGGTGTGTGTCTCTGTGTGTGTGTGAGCGTGTCTGTGTGTCTGTGTGTGTGAGTGTGTGTGGGTGTGTGTCTCTGTGTGTGTGTGAGCGTGTCTGTGTGTCTGTGTGTGTGAGTGTGTGTGGGTGTGTGTCTGTGTGTGTGAGTGTGTGTGTGAATGTGTGTATGAATATGAGTGTGCCTGCGTCTCTGTGTGTGCGTCTCTCTGTGTGTGTGTAGGTGTCCGTGTGTGTCTGGGTGTGTGTGACTCGCAGAGTTCTTCATGAATGGAGCCCACAGCCCTGGCTCCCACTGACACTCCCCCTCAGGACACTCCCAGATGGCAGTGTTTCCGCTTTGGAAACCACTAGCCACTTAAAGGGAACTGAGCCAGTGTGACTCCTGGGAGCCGGGGGAGGTGGTGCTGACCTCATTAAACAATGGCAACAGTGAGTAGACTGTGAAGTTTGCTAAAGGAATAGGTGTGGAAGGTTAACTGGAAACCAAAGTACTCAGATGCTAAAAGTGGTAGAAACAGGAGCAAGTGTTTAGTGCAGTGGGGAGGCCCCTGGGTGCCCAGGTCCCAAACCAGGGGTCTGGCTGGAGTCCCACCCCTCCTCTTCCTTCCGGCCTTCTGCTGATGGAGCCTGGATGTGTCCTTGAGCCCTGCTGCCCTTGTGGGAGACCTGGAGGGAGTCCTGGGCTCCCAGCCTCAGCCCGGCCCTGGCCGCTGTCGGTCCCTGGGGAACCTGGAGGGAGTCCTGGGCTCCCGGCCTCAGCCCGGCCCTGGCCGCTGTCGGTCCCTGGGGAGTGGACGGGAGCTCTTTGTTCATCTGCCTTTCTGTCCCTGTCTGTCTTCCAGACAAGGACAGGAACAGAGGCCTTGAGGTTCTGCTGTCCCTGTGTTTCAGCAGCCTGTCGTCTTCCCAAGTGTACCGAATTCCTGCGGGCAAGTGGCTTCGTGGGCACGAGAAGTCTCTCTGGAAAGACTACGTGCGCGCAATTGAAGAGAAGCACCACACCCGGAAGACTGGGCTGCCGGCTGCAGCTGGCTGGCAGGATGTGTGGCCTTCGGGTGGAGGGACCTTGACCCCGGGTCAAGTGGAGAGGCTGGAGCCGGGCCTCCCGCTTGCAAGCTCTGCTCTTGGCCAGGTTACTTTCTGGCGGCCTTCGTTTCCTGCTCTGTAAAGCAGGGGAAATGCTGAGGCTTTCTTCAGACTGGACGCCGGCGAAGCTTCTTAACTTTACAGGTCACGTGGACAGATTTGCACCTGCTGAGTGCCACCTTTCTGGTGGGAAAACAATGGCAAACAACACATAGGTCGTTGAGCATGATGGTGTCCCAATAAAACTTTATTTACAAAGGCAAGAGAGCGGCCAGATTTGACCGGGGGGCCCAGCCCGTCACTGCTTCCCCAGGGAGACGTTGTCTGTCAGCAGCAGCTCACGGCGAGGAGTCAGCGACATCACGTGGACGTCACGGGACAGGCAGCTGCGATTGCCGTGAGGCCGACATCTTAGCGTGTAACAGATGAGCTCAATGTGGCTCTGCGACGGCGAGTGTGGCCGTGTGTCCTCACCTCTGAATTTCACTGAGAAAGGGTAACAGGGATGGTTAGCGTGGCAAAGAAGCCGGGACAGAGATGAGGAAATGAGGCGGCGGTGGTGTAACGCTGACACCTATGGCTCAAAACGGAGCCCAGAAAAGTCACCAATCGTACACAGCCCTCGACGGCCTGTGATATCTCCCCCCCGATTTGCGCTTCCTTTGCCCTCATATGACCTCAAAGGGCACCGGCTCTCCTGAGAGTAGTAACAGGTGTGTTCATTGGGAGGGGAGAGTGGCCAGGGGGCGACAGGCTGAATGACACGGGCTTCTGCCTGCCCCCAACAGGCAGCAAACCAGAAACACAGCCTCGTTTGTCGAGCATCAAGCAGCCGGTAGTTCTGCCCTGGGAACATTTGCCTCGAAGCATCGAGATAATTGAACGTTGTAACGTCCCAGCACCTCGCTTCCAGTTACAACACCAGGCTTCTGTTACTCTTAGCCGCAGGCATGTTCTGCACCCGCTTTAACAACCTGCTCTCCCCTGGCTCTCCTCCCACACGGGAGCTGCAGTGACTTGTCCGGCTCTTATGTAACCGTTCCTGAAGCACTTAAGCTCCCACAACAGGAGCGCTGAAGCCAGAAAACACGGAATCAGCCGGCGAAGACGAGCCTTTATTCAACAGAGCTTGAAATGACTTCAATCTAGAAAGCGCGGAGAGGGGCGGAAGTCCCACCTGCCTGCCCGGTCAGACCTGGCTCCCCACCCGATAAGGAGGGCTCCGAGCCTACGAGAGGCGAAGTCTCCCCACGGAGACCCCCGCGGAACTCGCCGGCCTCTGCCTGCACAGTACGACCACAGGGGCAATCATGCAATTATCTGTGTAATTACTTTTAATCAAGAGTCACACTCTCAGATTCCAAAAGCCACCAGCGAGGTGACAGCGAGGAATGAAGCCGGTCATTGTGGGCACTTTAATTAACAGGAAGGGGTGTCCCAGTGAAGGATCAGCCCGGACTCTCCGTCAGCCAACTGCACCACGCTGGACTGTTCCACCCGTATTGATTCTCTGCATTGCCAAGAGCATGGGAAATGCGATTTCAATACGCGTTTATTTTGGAGCAGCTCGGGGCTTACAGAGCTGCTGAGAAGCCGTGCAGGATTCCCAGCTGTCCCACGGGGCCATCCAGCACGCTGTCCTACTGACGCCTGTCGTTGACATGGTGCGTTTGCCACGTGCATTCCCCATCATTAACTAAAGTCTATGATGTAGTTAGGAGGAGAAAAGGCAAACGTATGGGTATTGAAATGTTGATCTCTGTCCTGGGCAGAAGAACCACGCCCCAAAGATGCCCACGTTGTCATTCCAGGACCCAGGAACGTGGTACCTCACGTGGCAAAGGGAGAGATGGAGGTGTTATCCTGGCTTGTCTGGTTGGACCCCTTGGGATCACAAAGGTCCCTGGGTCCCCAGGAGATGGCGACAGAGAGAGAAGACAACAGGATGAGAGCAGAGGCTAGGGCCGTGTGGCCAGCAGCCACGCGACACAGCCAGCCTCCAAAAGCCAAAAAGACCAAGAGCTGGCGCGGCCCCGAGTCTCAGAAGACGCAGACCTCTGACGACACCTGGAGGTTAGCCCAGGAAAGCCACTTTAGACTGGGCTTCCAGAGCAGTAGGTGATGCGTGTGCCTCGTGTCCAGCCTGAGCTCGGGCCACTGTGCAGCAGCAGAGGGAGCCCTCAGGGTCACCAGCTTGCATTAGAAGGAAACACGGCCAGACGCACGGTCGGCCAGCGGGGCTCCTCCGGATGACCTGGGGTGCGCACCCCACCTCTCCGAGCTCTGAGAAGAGCCTGGCAAATGGAAGAGACTCAATGCTATGTGAATGCTTGTTTTTAAAAAAGGATTGTATTTATCTATTGAGAGGCAGAGCTATAGAGAGAGGGAGAGACAGATAGAAAGGTTTTCCATCCGCTGGCTCACTCCCCAAATGGCTGCAATGGCCAGAGCTGCGCCGATCCAAAGCCCGGAGCCAGGAGCTTCTTCCGGGTCTCCCACATTGGGGCAGGGGCCCAAGGACTTGGGCCATCTTCTACTGCTTTCCCAGGCCACAGCAGAGAGCTGGATCGGAAGTGCAACAGCCAGGACATGATCAGAACAGGCACCCATATGGGATGCTGGTGCCACAGGTGGAGGCTTTACCTGCTATGCCTCAGCACTGGCCCCCAGAGTGCTTTTAAACCATTAAAAGCTCCTGTGTGCATGGCTGGTATATGATAGGCTAGGAATGAGGTGTTTTCTTTATTCCTGTTGGACAGTAGTAGGAGAAACGTCGACTCCTCTACCCCGGCCACCGAGGCTCCTGCCAGACCCATCCTGCAGCATCATCTGCTATAAGTACACCCTCGGCTCCTCACGGAACACCATGAGATGGCTGCTCCACAGTCTGCAGGTGAGGCCGCGCTGCAGCTCAAACAATGGTGCTTTTAAACCACACAGGAGGGAGGACCCGAGTTCACGGACCAGCTTTCCATTTCCAGGACCCGGGGGAGAAACAGCTCCTCGGTCAGATTTGTGCTCTCTACTAAGACCTGAGCTGGGAGGCATTTCTTCCGTGTGGCTCAGGCCCTGGGAAGAGTGCCCAGGAGCTGGGATCCCAGCAAAGGGTGTGCTGAGCTGACACAAGAAGCAGCAACATCGCCATGCTGTGCCCTCGCAGAGGCCAACAACTTGGCTCCTCCCAGAAGAGGCATCAACGGCAGAGCGGGGAGCTCCCAACTCGCACAGCACAGAAATGTAGAATCTCAGCCTGCTGCCGTTGTTGGCCTTTCCCCGAGAGAATCTGGTGGGGGAGGGCCCTCCTGGGGGCTCTTTCCCCTCCTCTCTTCCCTCCTTGCGCAAACACCTTGGTGGACCACCCATGCCACGGGACATCGCCATCTGTGGTTTCCTGTGTGTGGTGAGCAGCCTCTTGGACACCCCGAGTCCCTGGTGGGCAGATGTGGTAGGTGCCACCCTGGGTCTGGACTGGCCGTGAGCTACGGGGTCTCCTCCTACGTCCTGTGCTGGGTTGTACCGTCTTCCTCCTCGTGGCACGGCTGGGCAGCCAGCCGGTCCCTCTGGGGTCCAGCCTCTGTGCACCTTGCTCTTCCCAGTCATCCCTGCAGGGGCTCTGTGGGGTGGCCACGGGAGAGATCACAGAAACAACTTCTCCCTCCCGCCTCCCTTGGGGGAATCCAGGCTGTGGCACCTGGGGGTGAACGTGGCCTTGCCCACCCACAGCCTCTATGTCCTCGTCTACATGAGGGGAGCTGCCCGATCTGCCCACCCGGGCCGTGAGTGTGTGATAACTCACCCTGACCCCTGCAGGTCTGGAGGTGACTGGCCATGGCCCGGGCACCTGTCATGGACTGAGCAGGTCTCTTGATGCTCGACTGCTTGGGGTTCATGTTGCAGTTCTATGGCTGGGGTGGCTGGGTCAGCTTGCTCATCCCGTGAGCTCCGATTCCCTCTCCTACGAAATAGCTGGTGCAGAGGGGGGCCCAAGAGAGTCCTTGTGAGTGGCAGTCAGTGTCTGTAGGGACACAGCCTACGTCATGTGCATAATTGACCCTTATCAGGATTTAATTATGGGTATTAGTATTATTACCTGTATGGCCGAGTTGCAATCCCGAGTCTGTGTTAACCACGGTGCAGCGCTGCCTTCAGAATTACTGTCAGACACGAGGCAGTTGTTGGATTCCGTGGCACAGATGCCACACGGGACACCCACAGGCCGTATCGAAATGGGGACGCCTGATTTCAACTCCATTTCTGTTTCTGATCCAGCTTCCTGCCAAAGTGCACCTGCGAGGCAGCAGGTGATGGCTCCCGGATTTGGGTCCCTGCACCCTCGTGGGAGACCAGGGTTGAGTTCTGGACTCCTGTCTTCAGCCTGGTCTGAAGGCATTTAGAAAACGAACTAGCAGGTGGATAATCTCTCTCTCTCTCTCTCTCTCTCTCTCTCTCTCTCTCTCTCTCCCCCTCTCTCTGTGTGTTTATCTCTTTCAAATAAATAAAAACAAATACATTGTTAGCCATAATAAATTATCTTAAATGTATACTTATCCCCTACACGTATGCACATATGCAAAAATGTACCCATGTGAGTCTATACACACACGGATGCAGGTGCAGGCGTCGATGCTGAGGGAGATGGATGTAGGTATAGACATGTGGATATACACATAGGAATATATATAGAGAGAGACATGAGATGTATTTTCCCCTTAAAAGACAAGCGCTGAGGGGAAGACAGAATTAATAAACTGAAACATGGATCTTAGGAAACTTCCCAGAACACAACACAGAGACAAAGCACCGAAAATACTCAAGACGTGAAGAGACCCGGAGGCTGGAGCGAGCAAACGCTCTACAGGAGAGGGAGGAAGAGTGACTGCAGGTGGCGGCTGAAGGACCAAACCTTAGAATGGTTTAAAGCTGATGGAAAAACTCAGCTTCCATTTAGGAATTTGCGTCAGAACCCAAGTGGTGTGTTCTAAAGTCCATTTCTAAATAGCATACGGTAGGCAAAGTTCCGCAGGCTTTAAACATATAAAACAGTGAGAATTGGGATGAACTTAACCATGATGACAGTGGAGGACATTAAAAATCAGGTGAAGTCCGCATCTCAGGCAATGTAACAGTAGTGATACAGAACTCTGGTAATTTAGTTTTATATACACAATTTTACTTAGGGGCAGAGAGAGAAGGAGAGAGAGGACACAAGACAAAGGAGGGGAGAGAGAGAGAGAGCACGCTCAGCCTCCTGCTCACTTCCCAAATGGCCTTAGCAGTCAGGAGTGGGCGGGATTGGAACCCGGAGCGGAGAGTCCAAGCCAGGTCCCGCACGGACCCCTCGGGTCCTCACCGCTGCTCCCAGCGCTGTGTCGCCTGGAAGCCGGGCTCAGAGGTCGGAGCAGGGGAGCAATCCCAGGTGCTCCGTGTGGAACATGGCCATCTAACAGCTAGGCTAAATCCTACTCCTGGCGTTCTGTGCTTCGGTTATGTGGTTAGGAGCATGCAATTTGAAATTATAGGATAGCAGCCTGATGTCTACATCTATAAAAGCAAACCCAGGGATGGGTGTTTGGCCTTGCACTTAAGACTACAGTGTCCACCTTTGATCCCACCCCTGGACCCTGCCCTCACTTCCTGCTGATGCAGAGCCTGGCCTGCGGCTCATCCACCCACCTGCAGACCTGAACAGAGTCCCTGGCACCTGGCGCCAGCCTGGCCCGGTTCTGGCTGCTGTGGGCATTTGGACAGTGAAGAGTAGACGGAGCTTTGTCTTTGGTCTGTATGACTCTCTGTCTCTGTGTCTCCCTCTCTCCGCCTCTCTGTCTCTCTGCCTCTTGAGTAAAACTAAATGTAGCATAATACAACAGTCATTAAAAATACAATGGCATGGAAAATACAGGAAAAATCGTGCACAGTGAATACCAACCATGGGAAACCTGGTGGAGTTTTATCCAATTCTGGAGATAATGGTTTTCAAGGCAAAAATAAATAAATAAATAAATAAATAAAACAAAACAAATGCTGCAGCTGTGATGAGACTACAAGCAATGATTGAAGAACAATCGACAGAAATGTGCAAGGAGCTGAAATCACACGTGCTAACCACGCAATGTAAGTAATGCGAATATTGTCACGATTATTAAGTGCATTTGGCAAATCATTTATAAGATAGGAAGATTTAGAATATCTCATTTGCAAATGC
Source organism: Sylvilagus floridanus (assembly GCA_949820135.1). Classification (NCBI taxonomy): domain Eukaryota; kingdom Metazoa; phylum Chordata; class Mammalia; order Lagomorpha; family Leporidae; genus Sylvilagus; species Sylvilagus floridanus. The sequence continues at coordinate 179,533,071 of OX463233.1, forward strand.
ATGAGGCAAAAGAAGAAAATTAGTAAGGACGGACACTACCTAGCTGAGTCAGCTGTAATGAGAAGATTCACGTAGAGCCCTACACCTTAAAATGAGACTACGTTTTCCAAACACAGAACAGCATTGTTTTAATCATCTCCGGAAGGTTCACGTAATTAATGTAAATTGAAGCATTTTTTAATCAGAAAACACTGAAAATGAGAATGAAAACGTTCTCATATTTGTAGCTCGTAACTTTTAAAAGTAACCGCAATACACATTAGACTCATTTGGACTTAGTGGCCACGGAAGCCAGGAGGGAGAGGTAATGGCCTGGGATCGCCTGCTCAGGGAGGGCACTAACATGACATTGCAGGATTCCCTAGCTCTAAGCCCGTTCTAGAAAAGAGAACGTTTAGAAATCAGAGTGAATGAGAAACGGAAGTAAGGACGTTACAGGAGAGACGGAGAGTCTCAGGGAAGCCAAAGGGACAGAGAAATCACCAGGGGCTCTGAAAAAAACTAAGACTATAAGGCGAGTATCGGGAAGACTGATGGAGAGGACTGTGTGCGTGTGTGTGTGTGTGTGTGCGCACATGTGTGCACACAGCACAGGAGTGGCATGCGGCGCAGCTCTCAAAATGCAGGCTGGGACACTCGCGTCCCACGTCAGAGCTCTGGGTTCAAGACCCGGCTCCACTCCTGAGTCCAGCTTCCTGCCAGTGTGCGCCCCAAGAGACACAGACCTCCCTGGAAGTACCTGGCTCCTTTCCCCCTTGTGGGAGACTGGGTGGAGTGCGACGCTCCTGGCTTCCTCCTGGTCCAGCCCTGGCTGGTACAGACATTTGGCAAGTAAAGCAGTGAACAGCAGAGATATATTCGTTCTCTCTCTCTCTCTCTCTCTCTCTCTCTCTTTTGCTCTCTCTCTCTCTGCATTTCAAATAAGTATAGTTTTATAATAATGAAAACAAAGGCTCAATAAGATGTGATTGTCGATAAAGTAGCATCTTTGGGGGAAATTCGAGATAGCTTTCCCCCCGTTTGCTCAGCTTCTTGCTCAGTTTCAGAGGAATTAAGATGAGAAGTAAGAATGGGGACTGTCGTGTAGGACATGTGGGAGGAGTTCAGCTTTATTCACTCTCTAGGAAAAACAAGGAAGCAGTCCCCTATTTGAACGACAAAGCTAACAAAACAGATGGCACTCTGCAAGGGCTGGGGTCACGTGTGATGCTGGTGCAGGAATTAGTTTTTAATTGAAAAATGTGCAAGCTGTGAAGTTTGCAAACATCTGTGTGTGTAAGGACTTGTGAAGATGCTGTGAAACTACTGAGCCAGCAGGAAAGAGCTTCTGATGAGAACTGTGTGTGGGACCAAGTCAGAGCGTGAGAGGCCCCCCCTCGGGGAGCTCCGTGTGCACACCAGCCTGGATGCTCTGAGACCACGTTCTGTCTACGTGGAGTAGCAGCAGGAGAGCGTTTAGGGGGATGATAAAGATCAGAGTAAGGGATTGGCAAGAATTGAATGAAAAGAATGCAGTAGCAAAAAACAATCTTTAAAACATGAAATCTGATCATTCATTTTTCCATTGTTAAATCTGCGCTATTTGTTGCTCTGAGCAGAGGATGCAGAGAACAGAATGGATTTCTGAGATAATTCTATCATTATCGATGACGTTATTGGCAGTTATTGAGCGTCCCTCAGGCGAGATAGCTAATAGCAATGATTTCCACTCTGTAAGACAACAGCAGGAGCGCGTCTGTGGGCCTCACCCTGCTACATGAACCCTTGAGCTCGAGCAGATCGGAGGCCCTTGTCCTCCACTGTCCAGCCCGAAGTCGAGCTGTTTCGTCCTTCACTGTTACCTTTCTAATCAGAGGTAATTAATTACCTTTCTAATTTCTCATATACATTGGCACGTGACTTCTCAGCCAAAATACCTGGAAATACCTCCGCAAAAATACCTCTTACACAGATGGTGGGGCTGACACTGTGTACCTGCTGGTTAAGGCCCTGCCTGCGACACCCACATCCCACAGGAGCGCCTGTTCAAGTCCCAGCTGCTCCACTTCTGATCCAGCTCCCTGCTAATGTGCCTGGGGAAGCAGCGGAAAATGGCTCAAGTTCGTGGGCCCCTGCACCCACGTGGGAGGCCTGGATGGAGTTCCAGTCTCCTGACTTCAGCCTGGCCCAGCCCTGGCCATTAAAGTCATTTGGGGAGTGAACCAGAGGAAGGAATCAAACTCTCTCTCTCTCTCTCTCTGTCTCTCTCTCTCTCTTTCTCTCTCTCTTCCCCCACCCAGTCACTCAAGAAGTAAATTTTTTAAAAAAAAGGTGGTGAAATATGGACTCTCCAAACAAATAGAAGCTACCATTGCTATGAAAAAACCCACAAAGGAGGAAGGAACAGCGAGAGATCTTCAGGACGAATGAAATAATCTCAAGTCTCAGGGGAAAGCAAGAAGGAGAGAAATCAGCAGAAGGATTACAAGTGAAAATACACAAAATGAATGACAACCACACAGAAATAATAAAATAATCACCAAGACATTGAATAAATACGCACAGATGCATAAACACACATGCTCACACATGTACACAGACATACGTAATAAAATGCATAGTGCATGCTATGTAATTAGAGGAGCATCAATGAAGTCAAACAATTATGGTTTCACTTTCTCCTAGATGAGAATAGTAAGAATCAATATAAAATTTCAGTGTCAAATATCTGTATTGCGATATCCATGGTAATCATTTAAAAGAATCATAAAATTATAATTTCCAAATTTTAGAGAAAATATAAGTAAGCTTTTTTGTTTTAATTTTTTTGTTTATTTTTATTTTATTTGAAAGAGAGACAGACTCAGAGACAGGCTGAAAATCTTTCATGCTCTGGTTCACTCCACAAATACCCAGGGCAGCCTGAGACTCCAGGCTGAAGCCAGGAGCCCAGAACTCAGTTCCGGTCTCCCACTGAGTGGCAGGGGTCCAAGCACATGAGACATCCCTGCCGCCTCCCTGGATGAGCACCAGCAGGAAGTGGGGTTTAGACTTGGATCCAGGCACTGCAGTACAGGACATGGGAGCCCCAGGAGCCTCTGAACCACGGTGCAAATGCACACCCGGTAATCCTTTTCCAATTTGAAAAGAGACCAAAGAAAAGATTAAACAGACAAGAAAAACAAAAAATACAGTCTAAGTTTCTACCCCAAATGCATTAGGGATTGCATTACATGTAAAGAGATTGAATCTCCTAATTAAAAGATAAAAATAAATGTCTCTCTGGATCAAAATGAAATGATACTTACAGGAGAGTCTCTTAAAACATGATAGAGTGGAAAGTTATTCTATGCAAACAGTACCAAAGATACTTTCTAAAAAATGTCTTTCCAAGTAGTGTTTGAGATCAAACACACAACCTGAGATTGAAAGGAGACTGCATATGGTTATAGCCATTAAGAAAATACAATTCTTAACGTATTTGCACCTAAATGTCATGGCTGGAGGGGAGCTTACCTTGGGCGGTATACATTACATGTTTATATAGGTGGTTTTGGTTTCTTTTGTCAACCTATATTTCCATCAGCTTATAATAAATATATTTGTGACAGTTATAAATTTAGTCGAATAAGAAGCTACTCACAATGTTTCAGCATGGTGATTATCACCTGCAAAGAACTCAACAAAATTGAACTGGCATCATTACAACATGGCATCTCCACCAACACCATCATGATCATCAGCATCACTAAGGCCTCATCATCATCACAGCATCACCTTCACCACCACCATCACCATCACCATAATTACCCTCACCACCACCACCACCACCACCATCATCGTCACATCATCACCTTCACCACAACCACCACCACCATCACCATCATCATCACCATAATTACCTTCATCATCACCTCCACCACAACCACCACCACCACCATCATCACATCATCACCTTCACTACAAACACCACCACCACCATCACCATCATCATTAACATCATCACCTCCACCACAACCACCACCACCACCACCATCATCATCACCATAACTACCTTCATCATCACCACCACCACAACCACCACCACCACCACCATCACCATCATCATCATCACCATCATCACCTTCATTACCTTCTCCACCACCACCATCACCACCACCACCGTTGTCATTATCATCACCACCACCACCATCAACATCATCATTAACATCATCACCTTCACTACAAACACCTCTACCACAACCACCACCACTACCACCACCCCCATCATCGTCATCACCACCACCATCACAACCACTGCCACCATCATCACCATCATCATCATCACCATCATTACTTTCTCCACCACCACCATCACCACCACCACCGTCGTCATTATCATCACCACCACCACCATCAACATCATCGTCACCATCACCATCACCATCACCATCACCACTGTTGTCATTATCACTACCAGACAACCACCATCAACATCATCATCATCATGACATCATCGTTACCACCACTGGCTTCATCACCTACATCATTACATATTTCTCATCATTTTTAATTAAGCAAGAATAATGACAAAGACAGGAACATAGGAGTTGGCATGCGACAGAACAGACTATTTTTTGCCATAATATATTCACTAGAGCAGCATGTAGTATTTCCATTACAGCTGTGGGCCCTGTATTTCACCTTGCAGAATCAGCTGTGCCCCTGCCAGAACCGTAAGCCCTTTATCATGCCTTTGAGTCACCTGGGGAAGACTTGGCCTTGAGGATAGACGCCTCAAAGACAGGTTACGCATTAGAACTCTCCCAGGGAATTCAGTTCTGGTTGACTGAAGCCCTTTTGGAGAGTCCAAGACCAAATGTACCTGCACCTGCTGATATCTCCTCCTGGTCAGTTCGCTACACCTTGAGATCCTTTGGCTGGTAACTCAGGCCAGTTCTCTGTGTTAGGTGCAGGAATGTTCACAAGAGTCATATTATAATTCATCTTCTAGTCTTGTGGGTCCAGAAGCTTTTATGTAAGTCACAAGGAAAAATAAGGTGATGGAACATCAGGTAGAAATGTTTGTGGGTGACCGAGCTAAGTGTTTGAGCCTGGATCTTGGAGATTGTCACACAACTATATTCAGCTCTTGGTGGCATAACAATATTCTAAATAACCCCTCACACCTCTAATACCTTGTCTGCTAGAGCAGAATGAAAATAGAACCTACATGACAGTGTGGTTATGGGATGGAATGAGTTAAGTTGTATACAATGTTGGAATAGTTTCTTGCAGAGAATAATCCCTAAATATATGAGAGTGGTTATTAACTTTAAAAGTGTGAACACATAAAATCTAATAAGGCTATTTAATCAATCTGATTTACTGCACAAGATATCATTCACGTTTATAAAACAAAATTTCTAACAGGCAACAAGGGCTATTTCCATTTTTTCTGTCTTTCCCCCAGAGTCATAGCACTACAGGCAGCTTCAGATAATTTTATAAAAGAGAAAATGTGCTTTATATATCAGCTTCTTTTATCCTCCGTGTTGATTCTAAAGCATGGGGAGGCTTGGGTGTAAATATGCCTGCAAAGTCTTTTACTGTTCCTATTAACGTGAAAATGAGCTTGCAAAATGCACTCTGATTGTGTCTAAATCATGCCTGCTCCTGCCCAGCATCACATCATCCAGGACAAAGAACACTGGACTTCTGCAGTAATCGCACATTAAAGAGCATGCATTGCTTGTGGCACACAGGGCTCCTTTCATGGATTCATTGAAAATCTCACTGTGCAGGCTCAAGGATGTCAGCTAGCAACATTGAATGTGTGCACTCACAATTAATGATGACTAATAAAAACAATAGTGTAGTAAATCTCACTGCCAACATTTTGCTAAGGAAAGTTCCCAGCCTGACCCATTCTCCTTTCCAATCCTGGACCCTGCAGATGGGCTACATTACACAGAGATTGAAACACGCCTCCTTGAGTAGCACAATGGGGTTTAAATTCTGGCTCTGCTAGTTATTACCTGTATGACATTGGGGAAGGAGACTGTACACTCAATGCATTGATTTCTTTATCTACAAAATAAGTAAGGTGACAACGGCCTGTATCTCATGTGATTCCATTGAAGATTAGACTGGCTTCCTGTGTGAATGCACCCAGAACAGGACCTGCTGTATCAAGAGTGTGAGGTGTTAGCTGCTATCATTTAGTATTACTATGGGGAAATATTTTAGGAGCCCCATAGCAAAGACATGATACAGTCAGAGTAGGATGGAATCTAATAAAGGTAGTATTTTAATAGACTGGGCAAGTGAAAGAAAGAGAGAGAGAGAGAGAGAAAGGAGGAAGGAAGGAAGGAAGGAAGGAAGGAAGGAAGGAAGGAAGGAAGGAAGGAAGGAAATTGTATGGCACCAGGGAACCAGTGGCAATGGGAAGACATTGCACCAACACCATAGCCCCAACCCAAAGCCAAGGCTGCAGCTGCTGAAACACTAGGGATGGGGCAATGAGAAAAAACAATGTAAAGGCACTGAAGTCATGACTTCCATGGAAGGGATGCAGACAGTGCTGAGCAATGGAAAAGCAGAGTGAAGAGGCTCATAAATTCCTTTGCTTTCCTATCCACATACACCAACCTTCTGTTGCCCACGCTGGAGAATCATAACCAGCAGTCAGAGGTCAAAGGGGGCCCTGGAGACTCACGGTAAAGGGTTGAGCAAACAGCAGATTCAGCACCAAGGACAGCGTCTTTGGAGCTCTCTATAACGCTTACAATTGAGATGAATCAACTGAGCAAATGTTTGATGGGACCAATACAGCCTCATACCCCACTGCCAAGAAATGCTAACAAGACAAAGATAGCTATGGGAATGACTCAGTGCCTTTTGCATCTGGTTCTGGATTGCATACAGGAAGAGTGATAATCCCCATTGAAACAACGTGAGCCAAAATAGAAACACCCACTGGCATTTCTCTAAACTTCATAGTTTTTAAATTGCTTCCAAATACTGTGTGCACTCACATTTCAGCCTTGTCATAACTCTGCTGTGATGTGGCTATTTATCCCCATTCTGCAAGTAAGGAAATTAAAGTGTTTACTTGGTTAGAATCAAGGTCCATTGTGTGATCCTTGTCTTAATTTTTTTTAGAAAAAGCAGAGGGAAATGATGGCCAGGAGGCATAGGATTTCAGAGGACAAGAGAAATTTGCATATTCACTTATTTTCTTCGTCTAACCTTTCTTGAGGGCCTTTGGGGATTCATCCTCTGTTCTAGACAATCCAGTGGGGACCAAAACAAAGTGCTATAGTGTATCCTTGAACTGTTGTCACCTTGGAAGACCCTGGAAGACCCTCAGGAAGTTAATAGTTCTGCCTCATGACCTAGTCACCCCAACAGATATGAACACATGCATAGATCCACACAGAATCTTGGAAATGAAGGTTTAATGCCCATCAACTGAGAGATACACAAGATTTGTATATTCACACAGTGAAATACTATCTAGAAATAAAAATGAATGTAGTCATGATCCATACAACTGCAAAGAATGTTGAAAGTGTGACATTATGTGAAAGAGGAAAGTCACAAGTGACCATCTGTCGTATAATTCCATTGATAGGAAGAGCACAGAACAGACAAAGCTAAGAAAAAATAGATTACTGGCTATTTGCAATGAGGGTGGACTAGTGGGTGAGAAACCAAGGTGTAACAGCTAAGGGTGTGCAATTTCCTTTTAGAGTAATGCAATTGTTCTCTGTCATGGGGATAGATGCACCGCTCTTGGAATATGCCAAAACTGTTGCTCTGTAAATTTTAAGTGGATGAATTATTTGTTGTTGGAGTTGCATTTCAACAAGGCTGTTTCTGAAAACAATGCACTATGCCCTCTTAAATGACCAAGTTTTATCTACTGAGACACTGAACTTTGTAACCAAAATCCTTATTGTAAACTTCACATTTTTCATTTCATCAGTGGATAAGTATTTTCATGTAATTGACCATCTTGGCATCTTGGATGTCCTGCAAGATTTGGATTTTGATTGGATCTTTAGGGGGGATTTTATGGGGAAACATGGACACACACACATTTCTAGACTTGATTTTTCCTCCAATTCTACATTAGGTTAAAATGAACAGAACTATGACTTGCTTAGATTATTTATAAATCTTTACAGAAAACAACTTAATGGGCCATGCACATTCCTTCAGATGTCTTCTCCTGCTTTAGCTCCAAAGAAAAGGAATATTCCTTTTATGTACTCTCCATTTGCCTTACATTATTTTTTGATGCTCAAAATTAAAGTCCTTTTGATTTGGTGCCAATACCTTGGCAGATTAAGTCACCTGCCTTGCTCAGTGTTGAAATAGCCAAACATCTCTTGCCTCAAGAGAATCTCAAGTCCAGCCTGCTCCAAAGCCACCCAGTGGTCCTGCAAAGCCAGAATGAGGCAGCACTGCCCCTTATCATGTGAACCACATCCTAACCTCTGCACACAACTTACTGGATCCCCTGCCTTTGAGGTTGTGGGTCATGTGGAATAATAAGGCAGACACACTTTCTCTCCCTTTGCATGGAATAGAACTAAAACTCATTGCTTCCCCAAAGATAACCCACGCCAAGTTATCTTTCTTCCTCATCTCTCAGATATTTTTGAAGTCTGAGGCAAGCAAAGGAATTTAAGCATTGTGGGGAAAATGCAAGGTATTTCTTCTTAAAAATTCATATGTTACAGATTGAGCATGTCACTTCAGAATTTCCCATTTTTATTGTTACCTGCTCAGGAGCAGGACTTGATGTCACTGTGTGCACCTCTTTCTGTATGTCAGTCTGTGTGTCTGGGAGCAGTAGAGACAGGCACTGTCTTTATACAGTTGCATGTGCACAAGACTCCTAGACACTGGATGGACTTAAGAAAGGGGAAAACTGCCCCCTCCTAAATTCTCCACCAAGCAGTGATCTGTCAGCTCCAGGGGAAATAATAAAACCCATCAGGCTGGAGACGCCCCTCCAACAGTCATGGAAATGTGATGATTTGTCTGTCAGAGTCTTAGGACAATAAATCATATATGATCTTGCTGTCCTCGACTCACAAGCCCTATGTCTGTCACCACACAGGAAGACCCAAGGGGAGATGACGGAGTTCTAGCTCCCTCCTATTTCCCATTCTGTGGGACTGGCCCATGAATAAACACACAATGGATACAGAAAATGGAGTCACAATTTTGAATGAATATTGCAGAAAAGAGAAAGGTTACATCATAAATAAGATAAATATTCATCTCACTATGTGTTTTCCCAAGGGCAACAAATTACAGAAAATGAATTATCTTGAAAATAGAAGATATAGAATGAAGAAGCTTTAATAAAATCAGGGCAGAAATTTGTGAATTAGAAATAAAATATACAATCAACAAAATCATCAAATTCAAGGGTTACATCTTTGAGGGGACTGATCAAATTGATATGTCTAGAAAGATTGATGGACAAAAACATGAGAATGAATGAATTGCAAATTCTGAAAATAAAAAAGCATCGCTACAGACCACACAGACATTAAAAAGAGGAAATTCTCATATAAACATTATTTTCAAGATGTGTTTTCAGATGAATAGCCAAAACTCTATAAAAGCACTGCAAATGTATCGGAAATTTGACAAAAGAAATTGAAACTTGAACATTTCTGTATCTTCTTTAAATTTTATTTAAAGAATACAAGTTTCATGCATTTCATACATACAGATTTAGGATCATAGTGGTTCCTCCCACCACGCCTGCCCCCCAACCATGCTCCCACCCTCTCTCTCTCCTACTCCCACTCTCTTTACAAAGCTCCACTTGCAGCTTACTTTATGCTCGTAAGACTAACCCTACAGCAAGAAAAGGGCTCGATCAATAATATGAGGGAAAACACACTGTTCCTCAACAGAAGAGACAGGAGCTGTAAATATTCTGTATCTTGTTAAATAAAGGGAATCAGGTAGCATTTTGGGGAGCCGTATCTAATTTAGTCTTCATACCCTAAGTGCATACAATTATATTCTCCCATTGTATATTCTTCATAGCACTTACCACTGTCTAACATTCTGCCTTCTTCTACCTATCACCTTCTGCTTTCACAAAATCGTAACTCCACGGGGAAAGAGCTCTCTCCTGGTGATCTCCCCAGCCCCAGGATCTGGGGTAAGTGCTCAGAAACAATTTTTAAGCCAACAGAGACATAAGAAGGAATGCACTCTAATTGTATTGTAAGGACTTGTACCAATGCAGAAAGTTGTGGCAGTAAATTTGTTGCAAGAGTATAAGCGTGTAAGTACAAACACTAGAACATTCTAATAGCAGAGAATTTTCCCTTTCTCCCCTACCTCTCAAATATAGCTGGGAAAATCTCTGTGCAAAATAATGTCTTTTCAATTTGAAGTCCTTAGATGCCTTAACTTTCTCCTCCCCAAACTACTGCTGGTGTCCAGGCTATCGTCTCTGCCAGGTGTGTGGTGGCTCAGGGGGCTGTGTCACCACCATGTCCCACATGGCATGGGGACCCAGAGGATTAACAGCCAGGGAGAGAGGACATGGGGAAGTCTTATAACACACATGAAGTATGGATTTCTGATCACTTCCCTGTGCCTGTGTCTAGCAAAGGCAGGGGAAGGCTGACTTAACACTGAAAAATTTTAGCGTCCACTCTGAGCTGTGGCCATCAGAGCTCTAAGCACCAAATGAGCAACATGAAAAAACCATTCTGATGCTCAGTGAGGAAAGAAACATTGTCAAAAACGGACAGACAGCGAGGTTTTAGTGTTAACAATTGTAGTTCCTGTCCACCAAGGTTATCTGGATACACCCAGAGAGACAGCAGAGCGCATCAAGTTGAGGCACCACGGCTCCTATCATCAGTTTATGAGGATCACATCCCTACCCTTTTGTCTCTATTTTATGTTAGAAATATTTGCAATGCACAATTTATGAAGGAGAGGGGTAGGGGAGGAGAAGGCCAAGCCTTCACTGTCTTCCAGTTATTACTGGGTTCTTCCGGTTATTACCGGGTTCTGTGCAGAGATGGCCACGAGTAACTGGATGTAACAAGCCACTCGTCAACATCTGGACACACGATGCCTTTCAGGTTGAAGTTCCTAAACCGTCCTCAACCAAAGGACCTCCAACCACCTCACAGACACAGCCAACGTGGAGATCCTCAAGGAGGAAGGTGACGCAGCCTGGCCCGGGGTAGAAATTGCTCAGACAGATGGCGGTGTGGCCACCCCAGCAGCAGCACCTGCCCCAGGATCTGGGCACCCGTGTCCTAGAGCTGGGCGCCCCAGGGGGATACAGCCGCCACGAGTCCACACTGCCACATCTCCACGCTGCGTTGAGTGTCTGATCTTGCTTGCCTTTCATAATGAGGTTTTGAGACACAGTGGTGTTTCATTTTCTGTTTCAGGGATGAGGAAACAGGCTCTGCATAGCAACGGACCTTGTGCTCAGGAAGTGGAAGCAACTCCGTGCACCCACTTGGGCTCAGCCAGGATGCCCTGTGGCCCTCAGCCTGGACCTGGGGCCTGGTGTCCCTTCCCTTGGCACGTTTGCACGTGGAAGCTTGTCCCTGTGAGCTCTCCCCTGCACCCTGGAGGCATAAATCTCTAAGTGTCCCGTTCCAGCCTTAGAACTTACAGACCGTCTTTCTCACGGCCTCGCGTTTCTCCTGCAGAAATGCAGCCACTGAGAAAAGTGGGAGCTGGGACCCCAGCTGCAGCAGAAGCCTTAAACCCGCTCCTGTCAGACAGTACAAGAGCGGCCACCTCTTCTCTGTGGGAGAGCCGATTAGCGACTATGATTCCCTTATCACAGCTCTCAGAAACCTCCCCGTCTCCCTTCCAGCAGTGTTGAGTTCAGACTAAATTCCTGTCTCTCCGCCCTGTTGTGAAACCTTCGAATAATCTCTCCCTAAACTTCCTGACGGTCCCGTGCAGCTTGGCTTCCGCAGTTTGGAACAAGGAGTGCACGGTAGGTTGCAAGCTGGTCCTGGAGGCCCGGGGGATTGGGGTGGGCAAGGTAAGCCTGGCCGGACCTAAGACAACAGGGAATAAGGAGGAGTCCAGGGAGGCGGAGACCCCAGCCCCATAGCAGTCTTCCCTAGGGGTCCCCCAGGAAGGCGGAGCCAACTCTTGACATCTGGACCGTGTGGATTTTATAAATAGTTTCAGCAAGTGAATGGTCTTGGAATCAGACCACTCTTAGTTTAGGATGGGCCCTAAATCCAGCCACTGCTGTCCTTGTAAAAGAGCGATTTGGGACGCAGGGACCAGGGAGGAAGGGTTAGGAAGACAGAGAAGGACTTGAGTACTGTGGCCGCTGGCGCTGGCCGGGAGCCCGGAGCCACCGGGCGCTGCCCCAGAGGGAGGGAGCATGGTGCTGCCTGCAGCTTCGTGGGACTGTGGGGGAGGATTCCTGCTGTTACTGCTGCCACAGCTTGGGTGACGCGCTATGTCCTATGCAGAAGCCCACGCTGCCATGTAGGAGCCCCATGGATGCGTCACTCTAAGGACACATGAGCTGAGAACCCCCAGATCCACCAGAAACTATCAGAAACAGGCAGCCTGGCGACCTTGAATGTAGGGCTCAGCGATCTGTGTCTCGCGCCTTCCCCTGCCGAAGGTCGAAGCAAACCCTGGGCCCTCTGTGGGCTTCATTATCTCACCTGCCAGGAGGCTGCAAGGGGACCCAGTGCTGCTGGGGACAGGGGACACACGCTGCGGCTGGGCTGCACCGCATCTGACACCGAGTCACACCGGGAGGGGCAGGGGTGGCACAGGGGTCAACCCTCCGGAGTCCCTGCTAATGCACACCGGGAGGGGCAGGTGACGGCTTGAACACGTGGTCTCTGCCACCTTGCAGGGGGCCCGAACTGAGTTCACCGCTCCTGGCGCCAGCCTGGCCCAGCCTTGTCTGTTGTGGGCATTTGGGGAGTAAACCACTGGAGGGAGATCTCTCTCTCTCTCTCATTAAATTAATTAATTCATTAAAAAATAAATCACATGGTGAGGAATTATTGTCCATATGTCACCCACTGTATCCTTTGGGTACATGAGGCAATAGTCTTTTTGGTGACAGCAATTTTTTCAAGCGCTTGTATCTCCTATATATAAACAGAGGAGAGAGAGAGAGAGAGAGAGAGAGAGAACTGACCCATGCTCAGAATTTTGGCAGTGCAATTCCAGTGTGAGTGAGGCCCAAGTCAGGAGGGCGGGGCAGGGCTATAAGGATTGACAGCACCCAGGCCTTATGCACTGCCTTGCCCCCAATGCCCCCACCCCCGCCAATGCAGCAGGGCTGAAGGCTGACGCCCACTCCCCACGCAGCTGAGCCTCCCTCTCCGTCAAGCTCCGAAGACAAGACTGCTTCCTGGAGACCACCGCGTCACTGGAGCCCCACCCCAAACTCCAGCTCCATTAGGCTGTGCCGGAGCCCTGCCCCTGATGCCCCCTGCACTCTTGTCCCAGTGGGTACCACCCCTTGGTCTCCCAGGGAATCCCGCCCTTCTCGTCCCCTCTGTCTGTGTCTCCCAGCTGTGTTCTTACACAGAGGGAGACAAGAACCTGGACCAGCTGGGGCTCTCGGTCCCTACAGCACTATTTGGGGGCCCCCATCCTCGGAACAACTCTTTAGGTAGGACTGCACAGAACTGTTTCTCTGCAGTCACTTCTTTTCCTGGGAGAGGTGGTAATTTCCCCACTATGAGACGTCCTTGGAAAGTGCATCATTGTGTCAGCTGCAACGAGCACAAAGAAGCGGAGCAGGTGCACTGGGGGTGTGGGGTCGTCTGCAGGCAGTGCCTGAGCCGGGCCCCGATGCCTGCAGCTGAGCACAACACCTGACTCGCAACTCATCCGCACCCCACACCCCTGTCTGCAGTTCCTACTGTTTACCTGTGTACCACGTGTCCACTCCTCGGCCTCCCAGATCGCACTTTCCTAAATAAAACACAATCAGTTTTGTTTCTCCTTGTTCCAAATTCCAGTGGGCAGAACTCTCCACGGCAGTGTCCCTGATCATCTTCCTTTGTGAACCTGCTGCTTCCCCCGGGTGTGAGGTTTATGGGGGGGGGGCAGCTCCCCAGGGGCTCTGCCCTCCCCCGAGCCTGACCCAGCAGTCACCTGGAATGCGCTCCTGTCACTCAGAGATGCTCCACCCACTGCAGATCCCTGAGGAGCGGGCGTCCAGTGTCCTACATGAGTCCCTGGGCACCAATGGCCACAAAACAATTTCTTACTGAAAGAATGGCGATCGTGTTAACATCGAGCCACCCACGTCCTTGTCTAAAACGAAAGGATATTTTGAGCATGCTTTGTGAATCCAGGTCTCGGAGAAAACCCAGTTAGAATTCCGACTCCCACTAGGGGGCACGCAGAGCCCTCACCCCACACAGGCCCGGCGCCAGCGTCTTCCAGGTCGTGCAGGTCTGCAGGGTGACGGGACCTCCAGCGGCCTGGGAGGCGGCTCAGCGGCAGCAAACGGCTTTGAAATGGCCGCCGGTGCTCTCCTCACCGCTGTCAGAAACAAGTATGGGAAGGAGGGAGAGAACCCGGAGAGGACCCCTAGCAGCCCTCAGTGCTGTTAAATCCAGCCACAGAAAAGAGTCTTTGGGGACTGGCGCTGTGGGGTAGCAGGTTAAGCCTCCGCGTGCAACACGAGCACCCCTCATGGGCACTGGTTCAAGTCCCGGCTGCTCCACCTCAGATCCCACTCCCTGCTAAGGCACCTGGGAAAGCAGCGCAAGGGGCCCCAGTGCCTGGGCCCCTGCACCCACGCAGGAGACCTGGATGGAGCTCCTGGCCCCTGGCTTCAGTCTGGCCCAGCCCAGCCGTTGCAACCATTTGGGGAGTGAACCAGTGGATGGATGACTGCTCTCTCCCTCTCTCTCCGTAACTCTGACTTTCAAATAAGTAAAATAAATCTTAAAAAAAAGAAAGAAAGAAAAGCAGATCTTTGCAGCCTAATAGCATTTTCAGAAAACTAAAATGATTAAAATTATAACAGAGCAATTTTGATCTCATTCTGCTATGTCTTCCACTGTGAAATAATGCTCAGAGATAAGCATCATTTTAAAGAAAAGATAAATACAAATCATGCTGTCCCCCTAAAGCAAATATGTATCCCCAATTTCTCCTTCCCTTTTATTTTCACTTGGCGTGGTAACAATAGAGTCACAACACTGACTCATTTCTCCCTCAAAGACTGGATTTGCTATCACTGGAGCCGTGTTCTTTCTCATGTGTGTCCCTGCTCCTGGTGTGGGCACTACCTAGCTGGAGCTACGTTCTTTCTCACGTGTGTCCCTGCTCCTGGTGTGGGCACAGGTATTTCTCCTGGTCTCCCATGGGGTGCAGGGCCCAAGCACTTGGGCTATCCTCCACTGCACTCCCAGGCCACAGCAGAGAGCTAGACTGCAAGAGGAGCAACCGGGACAGAATCCGGCCCCCTGACCAGGACTAGAACCCTGGGTGCCGGTGCCGCAGGTGGAGGATTAGCCTAGTGAGCCATGGCACTGGCCCCAGGCTCCCAAACTTAACAAGACGAAGAGGTGGAGCCCATCCTTTGATCCCACTGCCTTCTTAGCAGTCAGCATTGGAGCTGGGCCGGGGGAAGGAGCAATGCTAAGCAAAGACGGGACGTGTGTGAGGTCACTGTTTAACTGGTGCCTGCTCCTGGCTTGGATCCTGGCTCGGCCACCGCAGACATTCAGGGAGTGAACCACAGACACTCGCCGTCTTGCTCAGTCTGTTTGTGCATGTGGGTCTGCCCGCATTTGTGTGTAAAAATGGGTCTCAACACTTCTGTACGTTCAGAGCTGAGACTCCTCATGGAGTTACTGGAAATTCCATCGGAGCAGATGCAAAACGCACTCTAGAGGGAGGACCAGCGAGGGGTCTGTCTCTCGGGTGTCCCCGTGGGGCTCGGGCTGCCTCGTGTACAGGGTTCTTGAAGTCTTGGTCCTTCCTGCTGAATGTGTGAAGTTTGCCATTGAGACCTCCTTTGCCTGCTGGACAGAAGCATCAGGCAGAGAGCCCGCAGGTGCGCCCAGGAGGCGCTGGGCATCCGTGTGTGCACAAGGAAAGGGGGGCTGCTCAGAAAACAAGCTGCTGGAGACCACAAGCCTCAACCAGCCGCCTCTCAGAATTAAAGGAAACGATCCTTGGGCTTTGTATCACCATTGACATTGCTTTTTTATCTCATTTTATTTTATTAAGGATTTATTTATTTATTTGAAAGTAAGAGCTACAAAGAGGAAGACACACACACACACACACACACAGAGAGAGAGAGAGAGAGAGAGAGAGAGAGAGAGAGAGAGAGAGAGAGAGGGACAGAGAGGGATCTTTCATCTGGCTGGCTCATTCCCCGGGTGACCTCAACAGCCAAGTTTGGGCCAGCATGAAGCCAGGAGCCAGCAGCTTCTTCCAGGTCTCCCACGTAGGTGGCAGAGGCCCAAGCTCTTGGGCCATCTTCTGCTGCTTTTCCCAGGCCATAGTGGGAGTTGGATCAGAAGTGGAGCACCCGGGACTGGAACCAACACCCATATGGGAAATTGGGGTTGCAGTCAGCAGATCTGCCCGCTACACAACTGCACCAGCCCCACATTGCATTTTTAAAGGCAGCATTTGTTTAACAAATAGCTCTACGCTTCCAGAGAGACATGCAGGATTACACCACACCCAGACGTGAGCTGTGTGGATTGAAATCTGCTCCCTTAGGCAGGATGGAGGCAGCTCAGAGCGGAGTCATCAGCCGGCTCAGAGCTTAGAAGATCAGCACACAGCTAAATCCTGCCCGCTCTGTATTTCTGTTAATACTGCATTTGCTGGAATAGGGACACCCTCACCCATTTTCACACCGTCCCTGGCTCCCTCTGTGCTCTGAGAGTGGCAGCCAGCAGGGGCCGCAGAGCCTGTGGCCAAGCCCCCCGTATCCCTCTTGCTCCTCTGCAAAGTGTTCTGGCATGTCCTCCCCTAAGTCCCTGTGAGTAAGGGACAGTGCCGGCTGCAGTGTCCTCCTGCAATCCTGCAGTGTGTGGTGTCCTCCCGCGGTCCTGCAGTGTGTGGTGTCCCCCCCGCGGTCCTGCAGTGTGCGGTGTCCTCCCGCGGTCCTGCAGTGTGCAGTGTCCTCCCGCGGTCTCGCAGCGTGCAGTGTCCTCCCGCGGTCCTGCAGTGTGCAGTGTCCTCCCGCGGTCTCGCAGCGTGCGGTGTCCCCCTGCGGTCCTGCAGTGTGCAGTGTCCTCCCGCGGTCCTGCAGCGTGAAGTGTTCTCCTGCGGTCTCGCAGCGTGCGGTGTCCTCCTGCGGTCCTGCAGCGTGCAGTGTCCTCCCGTGGTCCTGCAGCGTGCGGTGCCCTCGGAACGCTCCGTCCTTTCCTTCTGCCGTGGATGCTGGCATTGCTTCCGCATCTCGCCTGTGATGAGCAAGGCCACCCCGGCCACGGGCGCCACCGCGCTGCTCCCTCCTGGAGACCCCAGCCCAGTTCACCAGACGGCAAGGACGTGCCATACAGCCTCAGGCCCAGAGACCACACTGCATTCCTGGTGGAGGGGGGAGACTGGACGGGCGCAGGGGTCCCTGTGAGCCTAAGGCCGCGTGGTCAGACTCGGCCACCAAGTCAGCAGGAGGAACCGGCATGGTGCAAAAGTGGGAGGGGGTTTTCTGAGATCCGGCCAGAAATTCTGTTCGGTGATCCTGCACCGGGAAGGCCTTGCTCATTCCTTTTGATTCGGTGCTGGAGGGAAAGTGTAGCCGAAGCCTGCAGCCGGGAGGCGCGGGTAACAGCTGACCAAAGGACCTGCGGGAGCAAGAGCTTGGAGGAGCGAGACCCGGTCCCCTGGCCCCGAGGTCAGGCACGTGCAGCGAACACGCACACACCAGCTCCCGGGGCACACGAGTCTCCCCTCGTCCTCATAAAACCGAGAGGAACCCAGATTACAGAGGGGGAAGAGAGTCTCCCGGGGAATAAAGGTGGCTGCAGGCTCACCCACCCCCATCATGACGAAGACGGACACTCACGGTGGGTGCTCGGGGCAGTGCCTTGTGTAGAAAATATGCTTGGTGCTTACTGACTCAACACGGATCCCTAAGAAACCGGTTCATCGTCCTCCAGCGCCGTGACGGGGAACGGAGGACAGTCTGAGGTTCACGGAGTTTGCTCCCTGAATTTGCAGCCTCCCCCACCCAGCTCACCCACAGGTCCTTGCAAACCCAACATAGGCACAGAGTAAGCCGAGGGCGGTCCCCCCTCTTCTCTCCACGCAGAAGACGGACAGTCCTGCTTCTGGCTGATCCGCAGGGGCGGAGACGATGTGGAGGTCAGAACACCCCCGACCTCGCATGTGCGCGCACACACACACACATACGTGAATGGTGGAGACAGGCACTCCAGAACAAAAGCCCTGCTCACACCAAGTCAGAGCGACTCTGTAGATGAAGTTTAAGGCCAACGATGTTTTAACTGCAGGGAAATGGAGTCTCCTGGTTTTAGCTCCTCAGCCCGCTTCCTCCTGCCCGTGTTCGGTGGAGGAGGTGGTGCAGGCGAGGGCTCCATGCCCTGCCCCTGGCCAGGTGGGCGCAGTTACCCAGAAATCCCACTGACGTGGCTTCGGGCAGGTTTTCTTCACCCAGCCCATTTCTGGGATGCTGCGAGTTCATTCTTTTTTGCAAAACAAATCGGGAACTTTCAATAGCTGTGTACAAAAGTCAGCATACGCTTCCTGTGTCCAGCCTGTTTCTGTATGCAACGCACCCGACGTCCTGCCTGGTTCCGAGAAGCGGCGGTGTTCTGCAGACCCGGGGGAAACACCCGAGGAGCAAGTGGGCCCCGAGCAAACTCAGTGAGTGAGCGCTGTTTGAAAATCCTAACTGGGAAAAACACAATCAGCGTCGCGCCCCGTCACTGTCCACGCGGCGCCAAGCCAGAATTACATTTACAAACTAAATTTTCAGAAAACGCTTTGCGTGAACAAAAGGAATAAAAATTGCTAGGATTTAGATGGACAAAGACAGCTGAATTAAAAAAGCTCATCTTTTATTAACCAATGCATTTTGCATAAGAAGTTTATTTTACTGGCTTAGGCAAACATAATCAAGCATTTTGCATAATCACGGAAATGATTGGGCTATGACAATTTAATGTGATTTTGTAAAACCATAATTTTGCTGGGGCTCAGAGGAGACTTGTTGTCTTAACTTCTTAATCTCATCGACGGCTTCTGAGAGCAGTTTCCAGAGACCAAGGTCGCACAGGGACTACGAGCACCCGGGCTCCCGCCTGACATCTTCCAGAAGCCAGGGCCCTCCCGGGCGCTGCCGGATCAGGAAGCCGGGAGCCGGCCTGCAGGCTGCTCCCTGAGCAGGATCAGGTCGAAGCTGTGCTCACGAGCTGTCTGCAGACTGGAAGACCCCCATCACACGCTGTGGGGGCCAGGTCTCTCTGTTGTTCTTGATTTTCATGGTATGCATGACTCCACAAACACAAATCCAAAGGACTGGGGCTGGCATTTGGCACAGCAAATCAGAGCGCCTGGGTTCAAGTGCCCGAGTCCTGCTTCCAACCCCAGCTTCCTGCGACCGTGCACCTGGAAGGCAGCAGGTGACGGCTGGAGTACCGGTCCTTGCGGCATGAATGGGGACCAGGACCGAGTTCTGGGTGCTTGGCTTCGCCCTGATCCAGCCCCACCTCTGCAGAACAAATCAGTGGAGGCCGGCGCCGCGGCTCACGAGGCTAATCCTCCGCCTGCGGCGCCAGCACCCAGGGTTCTAGTCCCGGTCGGGGCACCGGATTCTGTCCTGGCTGCTCCTCTTCCAGGCCAGCTCTCTGCTGTGGCCCGGGAGTGCAGTGGAGGATGGCCCAAGTGCTTGGGCCCTGCACCCACATGGGAGACCAGGAGGAGCGCCTGGCTCCTGGATTCGGATCAGCGCAGTGCACCAGCTGTAGTGGCCATTGTGGGGCGAACCAACGGCAGAGGAAGACCTTTCTCTCTGTCTCTCTCACTGTCCACTCTGCCTGTCAAAATAAATAAATAAATAAATATTAAAAATTAAAAAAAAAAATCAGTGGATTACAGACTCACCCGTTGCTCTCTCTCTCTTTCTCTCTGCCTTTCAAAAAAATAGAAATAGGAAAATAAATATTTTTAAATGAAGAAAGAAATGAAATAACCTACAACATTCACAAATGCTTCCAGAAAACCACAGAGCAGAGACGCCGCTTTGACCCAAAGCAACAGATCCAGGGTCTGCCCACATGTGTGGTTTCCTGTTACTCCTGGCTGTCTCCAGTGTTACAGCTGGACGTGGATTCCTTCCATTAAAATGGGAACGTTTGTGGGGAAAACGCCTGTGACTTTTAGGAGCTGCTTTATCGAGAGTTAGACCAAAGAGGGTGCAACTTGTAAGCGC
Organism: Sylvilagus floridanus; assembly: GCA_949820135.1. Classification (NCBI taxonomy): domain Eukaryota; kingdom Metazoa; phylum Chordata; class Mammalia; order Lagomorpha; family Leporidae; genus Sylvilagus; species Sylvilagus floridanus. The sequence continues at coordinate 179,553,481 of OX463233.1, forward strand.
GGATGTCGTCCAGCATTGGGTTGAGCTGGAAAGGATCCTCATCTGGGGCAGGGGGCGGGGCTGTGTGGGTGAGCTTCAGGCGGGTGCACCATGTGCGGCTGCTCCTGGCCAGCGCTGCCGTCAGCCTGATCCCCTGAGCTGAGAAGACACAGGAGGCGGCCCAGGAAGAAAGAGGGCACCAGAGTTCAGGAAAAGGGGTACCCAGAGGGGAGGGCACCCCGAGATCTGGGAGGGGCTCCTGGAGTGCCGAGCAGGGGCGGGATCAGCACCCAGAGCGGGGAGGCTTCGTAGGGCGGAGAACGCGAGGTGCAGCTGCTGCGGCTCCCCCGTCCCAGCCCTGCCCTGCAGGACCGCAGAACCATGACCATGGACCGCCGGAGAGAGCGCTCACAGAGGCCTTGCTCCCCAGTGCAGAGGAATCGGTGTAGACCAGGTGCTGTCCTGGTCCCACCTACACACATCATAAAGGCAAGACCAGAAGGAGCAAATGAGTTCCAAGCACTTGACCGGCTTCCCCACAGGACCCTGAAGTTGTGCAAGAACGAAGAAATATCTAGCTTCCAGCAAGACAGCACGGGCAGCGGCGGCTATGGAGACTGACCAAACCGGGTGGGGAACACAGTGGGGAAGAGCGGGGTGACGGCTCAGAGCAGACCTGGGTCCAGCTGAACGGCTGCTCTGGGTCTACAGGCACAAGAAGATAGTAGAGCCGTGGAAGACGTTCCAGGAGATAAAAATCTAACTCCTTCTTAAGGTGCATCTACTTATTTTTATTTATTTGAGAGGCAGAGAGAAACAGAAAACAAGGAGGGGAGAGAGAGAGAGAGAGAGAGGGAGAGGGAGAGGGAGAGGGAGAGAGGTCTCCCATCCGCTGGTTCACGCCCCAGATGCCCACACCATCCAGGGACAGGCTGAAGCTGGGAGCCAGCAGCTCCATCCGGGTCCCCACGTGGGTGGCAGGGAACCAAATACTCTGTTAGCAGGAAGCTGGGTGGGGGCAGAGGTGGGACTTGAACCCAGGCATTCAGTTCTGGGGTGTGGGCATAGCAAGCGGGGCCTAACCCTCTTGATGCCAGAACGCCTGTCCCAACGGTTGAACTTGTAAAGATGGAACTCCAGGTGCCAGAGATGCAAACGCTGTTGAAGGAGATTCAGGAACGGCACACGGCTAAGGAGGGCGTTGACCTTCAGCGCGCGGCATTGAACAGGAATAAAATGCAGCACGGAGAGAGAAGGGGGAAGCTCCGGGAACTGTGGGGCGGCTGCCAGCAGCATGGAGTGAACAGGGTCGAGGGTGGGGGGCAGAGAGAGGAGAAAACACTGCGAGACAGCTTCCGAGGGGTGGCTGGGCGTTTGGAGGTTGACTTGCGGCCTGGGGCGCCGGCACTCACAGCCCCTGGGGTTCAGTCCAACTTTGCTTCTGATGCAGCTTCTCATGGGGGAGGCAGCAGGGGCAGGGCGAGCACTCGGATCCCTGCCACCCGTGTGGGAGACGGGGATGGAGGTCTGGGCTCCTGGCTTTGTCCTGGCCCAGCCCCAGCCCTTGAGGCCATTTGGGGTGTGGAACAGCACATGAAATGCTTCTCTCCCCCCCCCCCCTTCCTCTCTCCCTCGCTGCTTCTCTCTCTTTCTGTCTCTTGGTCTCTCTCCCCCTCTTCAAATAAAATCAATAAAAATTTTAAAATAATGTCCATTGAAAACAGTCAACTCATCAATCCGAGAAATGTGCGCAGAGTAGGTGCGGGCTTTACCTCCCCGCCGTCACAGTGGGACACATCTTGGCAGTTGCTCAGAATCGACCCACTCCTGCCGAGTGGAACTAAATGGTTTCTAATGGAATCCACACAGCGCTCCCGGCTTATGATGGCTCAGTGCAGATAAACTGTCTTTCATTGTTACTAAATTTGCTCTTATTTACAAAGTTGCTCCATATTTTAGCAACAACTATTGCAATGCACAAGCACTCAGGTGAGACCATTTTCCTGTTCATGTAAGAGACTCCCCACGAGGCATGTGCAAGCCCCTGCAAGGATGGTGGCTCTCCGGGGTGTGGACGTCCCAGAAGGTGTCACCCCTGGGCGGCTCGTCCCTCAGTTCTGACTCCATGCACATGTCACTAGCACATTGTTAACAGTGTCTTCACATAAAGCTAGACGTGGAGGGGGCTGGTGCTGTGGTGTAGCGGATAAAACCACCTCCTGCAGTGCCAGCATCCCATATGGGCACCGGTTCCAGACCCGGCTGCTCCACTTCCAATCCAGCTCTCTGCTATGGCCTGGGAAAGCAGCAGAAGATGGCCCAAGGCCTTTGATCCCTGACACCTACATGGGAGACCCAGAAGAAGCTCCTGGCTCCTGGCTTTGGATCAGTTGCAGCTATTTGGGGAGTGAACCAGAGGATGGAAGACCTCTCTCTGTCTCTGTCTCTGCCTCTCTGTAACTCTGCCTTCCAAATAAATAAATAAATCTTTTTTTAAAAAAAAAAAAGTCTGGTTATAAGAAGAGACCCTGTTTGAACTGTGTCAGCTGTCACATGCCCGTGACATGAAGTCAATCCCTTGTTGGTCACGTGGATCTCCCCCCTTCTCACAGAAGCTTCGCGGGCAGGACAGGGTTGTGTCTCCTCTCTCACTGAGACAGTTGCTGAGAAAGACAACTAACCCCAGCCCATCTGAAATGGGGCAACTCTACTCAGGCGCCACTTTGTCAGCGACGTGGTTCCCGCCCGATGGGCTCTGTTCCTGGGAGGTGTCCGCTCTTGGTCCTTCCAGAAGGGTGCCCGCCCCCTGTGTTGAGGTGTAATTCACACGCACCCCGTTCCCTGGGCATGCTCGAGGTGTGACAAACACACGTGGTCGTGCGATTGCACCACATTCGGAACACGGGAGCAGCCCACCGTCGCAGACAATGCAGGCTCTCTCTGTGCTGGACCAGAAGCAGCCAATGGGGTGTGGGTACCCCAACCAGGGAGTTAACCACTGTACCAAACATGCACCCTGTTTGCCAGATTTTTGATAAAGTCTCCCAGTTCTTCCAAGTTAAACAATTATTGGAAAGAAGATGCAGAAGCAGAGAGCGTTTGAAAGAGAAAAAAAAACTGTTCTAGCTGTGAAGTGGTATGAGGGGCGCCTGATCAGTTGTATTCAGCATCAACTTCTTAACTGCTCCATTGCTGTTATGAAATGCAATTTCTTCCAGGGGGATGAAAAACAGGCCGGGTCCTGCAATGGGCATCGTGATTCCCGTCTTTCTATCTGTGGATTTTCTGACGCTACAGAAAGGGTTGGGTGCAGCACCATGAGTGCTGAGGGTCTCATCAAGTCCCCTGCAAGGCCCGGCTGACCGAGCTCACCGCAAAGGAGCCAGGATCAGGCCATGAGGGAATGTTCCAGACCCCAGGCCTTTGCTGGATGGATGGGACGGTCCAAGAGGTGAGAAGATGGACCACGACATGACCAGAAACTCAGAACAAGAAAACCACCGAGACGTCTCGGGGACTTCAACTGCCTTTAGTTTTCTCTTAACTGACTAAGCATTCGAAATAAGCTTACTGTGAAATTTAGGATTACAAATACAATTCCAAGAACTCATCTTCTTGGATGGGTTGTCCACATATACAATGAATGCACCTAAATATATTTCATTTCAGTGCTTGTTAATCTAACCGTTAAAAGAACCACGCCCCCCTGGGTGAACGATGATCCGCACAGTGTGATTGACAGGCCCTGGAGGTAGCCTTCCAGAACACACACCTTGTCCAAGAGTTCGAGGAGGCTGACATCTTGCCCAGCACTCGATGTGTCTGAGACCAAACTGACGCCCAGAGGGCTCGTCAGGGTGTCTGAGCCCGGAGTGCGGGCCCTGCCCCTCTGAGGCGGTCCCAGACTCTGTCGCTCCGGGCCTGAGGCAGAGGGGGGCTGCAGGTGAACTGGGGGCGCAGAGGTCTGGCAGGGGCCGGGCCCAGTGGGCGTGGAGAGGAGGGAACTTGAGAAGCAGCGTCTGGAAGAGCAGTGAGAGGCGCACTGGGGAGACGCGTGGCTTTCCACTAGCAGGGCAAAGGGGTCGGCACACAGGTGGGGCCCCTGGTGAGTCGGCACACAGGTGGGGCCCCTGGTGAGTCGGCACACAGGTGGGGCCCCTGGTGAGGCCCAGCCTGCCGGGTCCCCCTGAGTGCAAATGTAGGCAGGTCAGACTAGGACCCAAGGGCATGGGGGAGGCAGGGCGGGCAGGGGTCTCCGGCCCCCAGGAGCAGGTGCACAGAGATCATCACAAAAGGGCCACAAGGCAGGAGACGGGGCAGAGGTGGGGCCAGCAGGTGCACCCGGGCCAAGTTATTCAGTCAGAGGCCCGTACACAGCTGGTAAAACAAACAGACCCAAAGACAGCACAGAGCAAAGCCTGCCCAGGCTGTGCGTGCTGAGGTCAGCTGCGATGACCCCACAGCCAGCAGCCCCGGGGGCGTGATGTGCACGGGACTGTGCCGAGGGCCATGTCGGGCTGCCACGTGGGGAAAGGGCGTGGCCCAGACGCTCAGATGTCACAGAGAAGAACGGTCATCCCCGACCCACCGCAGTGCCTCGCTGTCCTGAGAGGTCACTGCTGTTCTCTGTCGGCACTGACCTCACGCCCTGAAGTCAACCACGCCTGGCGCTCTTCAAATCCGCATGGCCTCGGTTTCTAAAGACAGAAATGGAAGGCACCCCTGGGCCGGGCGGTTTGTCCTCACGCCCCAGTGCCCACGACAAGGCCTGAACCCGCCTTCACCTCCTTGTCCCCAGATGGGGAGAGTGTTCCCGCAGAGGCCTGGAAAGATCCTGTTTGCAAATCAGCAAATGCCAGCCATCATTGCATGCGCTCCGTCTCCCTCTGCCTCTCGCCACTGACCCTGTGGTCTGGGAGGAAGCCTGGGTCTTTCAAGATGACAAATACACACATGCAGTACCTCTGGCACACACACGAACACACACACACACAGGCAACACACCGTGGGCACATAAACACACACACACGCAGTACCCCAGCACACACACATAACACCCTCAATGCACACACACAGACACACACACGCAACACCCTCGGCACAAACATGCAACACCCTCAGCACACAACATACTATGGGCATACACACGCACACAATTCTCTCAAGACACACACACACAATACCCCAGCGCACACACATAACACCCTCGGTGCACACACACAATATCCTTGTAGCACACACACAGACACACAATCCCCTTGAAAAACACACGCAACACCCTCAGCACACGCACACACATGATACCATGGGCACACACACACAAATACCCCAGCACACAAACACACATAACACCCTTGGTGCACACACACACAATCCCCTTGACACACACACACACGCAACACCCTCAGCACGCAGGCATGCAGGGCTGTCCTCTGCTGACCTCTGTGGTCCTGCCTCCTTGGGCACAGACATGCATGCTAATAAACGTAACTCATTTTGTCTCCTGTGGTGGAATGAGAAGGCCATGCCAAGATGGCTGCTGGCAAGCGAGTGTCAGTTACTTAGGAATGGCTTTGAATCTCACCTGGCAACGGAGCCTGCCTGGCAACAGGCTGTGATTGGTTAGGGCATAGACCGCCCCTTGACCGGATTGGCTGCCTTGGCTATATAAGCAGCTGTAGCAACTGAAATAAACGAGTCTGCAGCTGCTCACCTCTGCTGCTTTCACCCGACTCCCGGGGTCTGGGTGGTGACTCCACGCCTCTTGGCCCCACCACGCTCCTCCTCTCAGGAATGAATCCACTGCAACAGTCTCCCTTGGGCTTTTCCACCTTTCCCAACAAGACAAGTCCTGCACATGCAGGCCCCGTGAGTATTCATTCTCTGGGTCTGAGAAGTGGCACCTGCTGGGGCATCCACCTCACGTCCTCGGCTTGGTGAGGAGGTCACCACCATTCACAGAGGCCCGCTGCCCCCGGCCACAGGTCAGAGGCTTTCACCTAATTCCCAGCACAGCGCTCGTCTATGCACAGCAGGTGTAGCCGATTTTCTTAGCCAAGGCAGAGGCCACCGGGTGCGGGTGCGGCTGATTCCAGAGAGTGGCCCTGGGATGAGATAACGGAGCAGGCAGTGAATTACAGGCACACTTCCAAGGCAAAGGAAAGGCAGAATGAAGATGGGACAGGAAGAAGCCACACCAAGTCTTACAGAGGGTCCTCCGTCCTGGCTCAGAGCGGGAGTTGGACACAGAATATCCCCCAGAGATCCACAGGACCCCAACTTCCTCAGCCAGCACCATCCCTTGTTGGCGAAGGGCCCCTGCAGGGAGGGAGGTAGAGTCCCAGGCCCTGTGCCTGTCTGCACTTAGCTTCTCCTTAGGGGAAGAGGCAGGGCAGGTCCAGGGAGCTCTGGGTGCAGCCCTGTCTGTGGCTTCTGTTTGCAGCAGTGTCTTAGCTGAGAGGGGGATAGCCCCTGTGGCTGGTTTGACCACACAAAGCATGGTGTGTAATGGACTCAAGATGTCCCTGCATCCATGTCAGGGACCACGCACCACCAAGGCGTGCACTGGACATGTTCCTGACCCTGTGGGTTTGCTGACAGCACGTCATAGATGCTGACTGATTGAATGGCTGTTGGCATCCAATAGCCAGCTGATGGGCATCACACCTTGCTCCAGCACTCAGTGCTTCTTTTCAAACAAAGTCACACGCAAGTACACGCACAGAGGATGTAGACAGCAACGGAGGTACATGTGTGCACACGCACGTGTGCATGTAGACCAATGGTTGTGCATGTGTGTACATGTGTGTGAACACATGTAGACCCAATGTATGTAATACATGTACATGTGTGTGGACCAATGAGTGTGCACATACATGTGCAGATGTAGACCAATGGATGTACAGATATGCACGTACATGTGTGTAGACCAATGGATATACATGTGTGTAGATCAATGGATGTGCATGTGTGCACACACGTGTGTGTAGACCGATGGATGTATAGGTGTGTGCATACATGTGTGTAGACCAATGGTTGTACATGTGTGTGCACACAGGTATGTTGACCAATGGTTGTGCATGTGTTTACATGTGTGTGCATACATGTAGACCAAATGTGTATGCATACATGTGCATGTGTGTGGACCAATGAGTGTGCACATACATGTGCAGATATAGACCAATGGATGACAGATGTGCACATACATGTGTGTAGACCAATGGTTGTACATGTGTGTGCACACAGGTGTGTAGACCAATGGATTTGCATGTGTGTACCAATGAGTGTGCACATACATGTGCAGTTGTAGACCAGTGGATGTGCATGTGTGTACATGCAGGTGTGTATACCAGTGGATGTACATGTGTGCACACATGTGTGTGTAGACCAATGGATGTATAGGTGTGTGCATACATGTGTATATGTAGGCCAATGGGTGTACAGCTGTGCACATACATGTGAGTGTGGATGGCCCTACACAGCCATCTCAGGACAGATGAAGCAGGGGTGAGGGTCTCACGGAAGAGGGAAGCCCCTACCATTCTCTCCACCCTTCCTTGTCTCGGTCCACTCCACAAGTGATTCTTTCAGAAACACCGGAATGTCCCACCTGTCTGTGACTTCCTGCCGCCCTCACTCCCCAGAGGAAAAACCAATCTACGCTTTATTCTTAGCGTTGAAAACATCTTACGTGTAACTCTGCTGCTCAGGAAACACAAGTCCCAGCCATTGTCCGGTCTGCCCCAGGACGGGTGCTGTACAGCAATGACCAGATGTGACCCCCGTCCCATTTTCAGCCTCGCAGCCTTGAAACCGACGGGGACGGCGCGGGGCTTGTGAGCAGCTCTTGGTGTCGAATGGTTAATGACGCTGCGCCTTGACACACCCTCGCGCTATTTTGTTCTTTCCGTGAGAATGGTGCTCCTGAGCCCAGGCCCACACCGCGGAGCTTCCGGCGGATGGGCACAGTGAGATCTACTCCTGGCTCCTGGTGGCGGGGCCCCGGGAGCTGGGGTCTCCTCTGCCTCTGCCCTGCTGGACACCCGAGTGGCACCTGGGCAGGACCTCTGTGTCCCACACAGAAGGGGCTGGCTTAGAGAGCAGGCAAGAGACCCCGTGTCCCCGAAAGAGAAAGGACACAGTTATACGGCCTTGATGTTGTGGCAGCAGTTTGTCCAAGAACAAGTTATTGAACTAAAAGCTTGTTGAAATGATTTAGAAAAGCGAGACAGCGAAGTGCATGAGCATAAACAACCGTGAAAATGCAATTCAGTGCCTGTATTTCACACGCGACGCAGCGTGAGCTCTGCCTTCTTTATTTATTTCCTTATTTTTTTAAAAAAAGGACTTAGGTATTCATTTTGAGAGTCAGAGTTACAGAGAGAGAGGGAGAGACAGAGAGAGACAGAGAGAGACAGAGAGAGAGATCTTCACTCCCCCGCATGGCCACAATGGCTAGCGCTGGGCCAAGCCAAAGGCAAGGAGCCAGGAGCTTCTTCCAGGTCTCCCCATGGGTGGAGGGGCCCAAGCACTAGGGCCACCCTCTGCTGCCTTCCCAGGCGTGTTAGCAGGGAACCGGGTAGGAAGTGGAGCAGCCAGGACACAGACTGGTACCCAGGGAAGGCGGTGGCTTTGCCAGCCACACCACGGTGTAGGCCCCCTTATTTATTGAGTTGTCTCTGCTCTTGAAGTTTGTTTGTGGCCGAGAGTACCCCATGAGTTCATTCTACTAATTTTCTTTTTACTGGGATCTACAGGCTCCACCTTTTGACACTTGTGTTCTATTTATTCTTTCAACCAACAATGAAAGGCGTCTTAGTTCACAGGCACAGAGTCCTCCTTGCAGTGAGCGCTGCCTCTGGGCGGCGTGATTCCACACGCACGGTGTGCAGATGCAAGACAGGCCCTGGGAGACGCTCCCTGCTTGTCTCAACCCTCCGTACATCGTGTTCTCCGGGCCATCAGCCTTTGTGGGCAGACAGGGCTGCTTGGTGTGGGCAGAAACACCGTCGCACAGGGCTTGCAAGTGCGGGGCCCGTAAAAGAAGCCAAATGCTGAAAACCGGTCGTGAAATAGAGGAGGGCTGAGAAAATGAAGCTGAGCCCACGCCAGCTTCGCAAGCCACAAGAACCCCGTTCCTGGCCAGGAGCGTGGCCCCTGTGCTTGGTGCTCTCTGCTTCCACGGTCCGCTGGCTGGCTGGGGAGGAGGAGGGGGGCAGAGAGCAGCATTGCCGCTGTCTCACGGGCTCCCGGCCATTCCAGCGGACAGAAGTGTGTGCCAGGCTGGGACATGCTCCGATGTCTTTCCCCTGACCTTTGCTGAGACGGGACATGCGTGCCACACGTGCAGCAAGCCCGAGAATCACGTTTGTGTTTGAAAGGGGCTGTTAGCGCACTCTGCAGTTAGGTGCACGGGCCACGCTGAGTGGCGGATCCACCTCCACCGGGGCTTGGGCACCTGCCTGGCGGCTCTGCCCCTGGTCCCGGTTCTCTGTCTGTTCACGGAAGAACAACATCCTCTCCCTGCCGCGGCAGCGAAGGGTAACTGGTCACGGCTGCGTGGCTTGTCCCGAGCCCGTCACTGAGGAAGCGCAGGATGCGGGGTGCTGATCACGGCTGCGGTTTCAGAAACACGGAATCTGCTGAATGTGGGTCTGAGACGGGTTTGAGGATCTTGAGCTGTTTTGGCCATAAGAGGCACCTGTAAGTCTCCCAGTTTGCAGACTTAGGGACCTGGAGCAGAGCCACCCCCAGCTTTTCTGGCCTGAAGTCTCCACCTGTCCCCGCTGTGGAAGCCGACTTGTGTGGACAGACCGAGACCAGCCTGCGTGGCCCAGGGTACTCACAGGCACGCAGGATTTAAGGAGGAGAAATCAGTGGAGAGTCTTGCTGGGAGAGCCTGGTCAACACCCTTACACCCTCGGCTGAGCCCAGAGCCATCTTCCTCTCACCTTCTCTCTTCAAACTCTTATGCAGAGGCCTCTGTGAGAGCCACGGACGTGTGGCCCTGGGTTGGGTGCAAAGGATGCAGATGTTTTATTTGGTGCAAGTAGGACTTCTGAATGTTCTAGTACAGAACATTTTTTTTTTTGGACAGGCAAAGTGGACAGTGAGAGAGGGAGACAGAGAGAAAGGTCTTCCTTTGCCGTTGGTTCACCCTCCAATGGCCACCGCGGCCTGCGCACCATGCTGATCTGAAGCCAGGAACCAAGTGCTTCTCCTGGTCTCCCATGGGGTTCAGGGCCCAAGCACCTGGGCCATCCTCCACTGCACTCCCGGGCCACAGCAGAGAGCTGGCCTGGAAGAGGGGCAACTGGGACAGAATCTGGCGCCCCGACCGGGACTAGAACCCGGTGTGCCGGCGCCGCTAGGTGGAGGATTAGCCTGTTGAGCCATGGCGCCGGCCTAGTACAGAACATTATGCACATACTCGAAAGTGGAGACACAGTGGTAATGACCTCCAGGACACGCATCTGCCGTTCTCAGTAATTGTCAGCTGCTGACCAAACCCTCACAGCACGGTTTACGATGTGCCGTTGCCAATGTTTCGGTGAGAAGCAGCAGGGGGGCCCGTGCGGTAGTTTCATGCATTGGGATCGCCCTTAGGCGTCCATTCTACCTTCCAGGACCAACTGTGCCTCTCCTGGGTGGGCGGGGCTGCTCAGCACCTGCCTGAGCCCTGGGACACGGCCGCTGTGACGGATGGGTTCTCCCTGGCCGAGCCCGCGACGGGGGGGCCATTCCCCTGCCTTGAAATAAATGTCCCAGTACCGGAGGCGCAAGCCGGCGAGCCTCTCGTGCGTTTCTTTTATAAAAGTTTGTTTGCTTATTGGAAAAAAAATAAAAGATGGCGTTTATAGAAGAGACTACTCAGCATAAAAATGAATGTTTGCTAAGTCTTGCATTTCTTTGAGAAAAAGAGGCCTTTTTTCCCAGGCCTGAGAAGGCCACACGGATCAGCTAGCGTCAAGAACATCCTGCACAGATGTTCAGAATTCATCTCTGTGAAGGGCGCAGGGAGCAGAGAACGGCACGCGTGTTGGATGCAAATGCTCCCACGTTATAATGGAGACAGCGCGTTCCCTTCCCCGTTAACCACACAAAATCACAGCGCAAAGGCCAAGCAGCGGCCGGGAGAGAAACAGCAGGAGAGGGGACATTCACGCCCGTCTTCATTGAACTGTGCACCTGTTTGTTGTCTAAGTGACTGCGCTTATTCCCCTCAGAGTTCCCATTGGTTTCTCGACTGCAAACCGTTTCCCTGTGCTCAGATCGGCGTGGGCAAACCTGACGGACTCCGATCCTCTCAGCTTCCTTTTCCAGCACCCCCCACAGGGCAGAACTGGGTCAGAACCCAGCATTGCTCCAGCCGCCCCGGCCACCCGGAGCTTCTCCAGAAGGCGGCTCCTCCGGCTGCACCGCGAGCGAGCCCTCTGCTGCTGCGGGCCTGGGGCCTGTCACTCAGCCTCATTCCTGCCTGTGGGGCAGGGCAGGGTTCTCAGACCTAGAGAGCCCGGCTCCCTCCCGACTGTGCTCCAGGATCCGGAACGTGGAGACGGAGGGGGATCCCACAAAAGCCTGACTGCTCGAGGAGATGGGTGCAGTCACCCTGACTTGCACATCTTACAAAACGCGCAGGGATTGAAACACACGCGTTTCTCCATAATCAGGTACAACTGGTGTCAGTCAAGTTTTTTATTAATTTTCTAAAACTTAAGGGATATCTGGAACTATATATATGTTACGTGATTTTTTTACTGTAACAACTTTAAAAATTCAAAGATAACACACAGGAGAAAGTTCCCGTGACTAGAGAGAAGCCAGCACCTGGCTGCTCATCCTCTCATCGCACTGCACTGTGTGGAGAGCGGGATTTGCCGCGGGCTCTGGGCTTCCCAAGCAGCGGCTGAACCTTTGCGGCAATCGGGGGATGTTTACTCTTCTCTCTGTCTCTTCTCCTCCACGTCGTAGGAAGGCCGAGTGCTGACGGGTCGGGTGTTGCAGTGACGTGAGAAATGCAAGGACCCCGGGGAGGGAGGGAGGAGGTGTCTGGACCCGAGCCAGGGGCGGTGCTGAGGGACTCCTGGTCCGTAGACCGGGCGCCCAGGCTGAAAGCACGCTGGGGCATTCCTGGGAAGGGGCAGCAAACCCCGGGTGCCCCTCTTGGAGTGAGCGGCGCCCAGGGCCGGCCGTAGGCGCTGTCTTGAGAAAGACAGGCACAGAGGAACCTCTCTGCTCTCTCCTACAGGGTGACGAGGGCGTCACAGAGAGAGCCGGCCAAGCAGGGTGACGCAGTCCAGCGACACTGAGGGGAGCAACGGGACCGAGGGCCGCTGCAAACCAGAGAGCTTCAGACTGCCCTGCTGCAGGATGCCAGCCCAGGGCCACCGGGCCTCAGGAAATGCAGGCCTGGGTGCCAGGTCCGTGTGCCAGGCCCGTGTGCCAGGCCCGGGTGCCAGGTCCGTGTGCCAGGTCAGTGTGCCAGGCCCGTGTGCCAGGTCCATGTGCCAGGTCCATGTGCCAGGTCCGTGTGCCAGGCCCGTGTGCCAAGTCAGTGTGCCAGGCCCGTGTGCCAGGTCCATGTGCCAGGTCCGTGTGCCAGGCCCGTGTGCCAGGTCCGTGTGCCAAGTCAGTGTGCCAGGCCCGTGTGCCAGGTCCGTGTGCCAGGCCCATGTGCCAAGTCAGTGTGCCAGGCCCGTGTGCCAGGTCCATGTGCCAGGCCCGTGTGCCAGGCCAGTGTGCCAGGTCAGTGTGCCAGCCCCGAGTACCATCCCCATGTGCCCGGCCCGAGTACCAGGTCAGTGTTCCAGGCCCGTGTGCCAGGTCCGTGTGCCAGGCCCGTGTGCCAGGTCTGTGTGCCAGGTCCATGTGCCAAGTCCGTGTGCCAGGTCCGTGTGCCAGGTCCGTGTGCCAGGTCCGTGTGCCAGGTCAGTGTGCCAGGCCCATGTGCCAGGTCAGTGTGCCAAGTCAGTGTGCCAGGCCCGTGTGCCAGGTCCATGTGCCAGGTCCGTGTGCCAGGTCCGTGTGCCAAGTCAGTGTGCCAGGTCCATGTGCCAGGTCCATGTGCCAGGCCCGTGTGCCAGGCCAGTGTGCCAGGTCAGTGTGCCAGCCCCGAGTGCCATCCCCGTGTGCCCGGCCCGAGTACCAGGTCAGTGCTCCAGGCCTGTGTGCCAGGCCCGTGTGCCAGGATGGAGAAGATGCCAAGAGGTTATGGAATCTGCAGAGGCTGCAGTGCCGGCTAGGACCAACCCACGCAGCATGTGCGCGCAGCTGCCAATCACCCGCTGCCTCTCTCCTCCAGCCCCGCCCTGTAGCCTGTCAGGCACTCTGGTCCTTCAGCTGGCCCCGAGGCCCGGGGTGAGTTCAATAAGTCAAGTAAACTCACACATAGGCAGGTGTCCTTGGCCCAGGGCTCCCCAGAGGGAAAGAGAGAGAAGTCCCAGGCGCATCGGTACGCAGGTTCCTGTGTGGTAGGGAGACCCAGGGCTCACTCCCACTAGGCTCTCTCCTGTGGACGCTTTTGAGGTTAAACACACACACAGAGAGACACAGAAACACACACAGACACACAGAGAAACACACACCAGTGACGCACACAAACACACAAACACCACGTACAGACACACCCATGGATACATGTAAATAGATGCACACAGACTGCACACATAGGCAACACACAGAAACATGCACCTCACATACGCACACACAGACATGCATACCCTGAGTTTATTTTGTGAATTATATCATAATATTACCCTGTATTTTACTGGATTTAAAACACTTTTTTATTGACAGGCAGAGTTTAACAGAAAGAGAGACAGAAAGAAAGGTCTTCCTTCCATTGGTTCACTCCCCCGAAATGGCCGCCACACTCGGCAAGCTGCGCCGATCTGATCTGAAGCCGGGAGCCAGGTGCTTCCTCCTGGTCTCCCATGGGGTGCAGGGCCCAAGCACTTGGGCCATCCTCCACTGCACTCCCTGGCCACAGCAGAGAGCTGGACTAGAAGAGGAGCAACCGGGACAGAACCGGCGCCCCAACCAGGACTAGAACCCGGAGTGCCGGCGCCACAGGCAGAGGATTAGCCTAGTGAGCCTCGGTGCCGGCCTGGATTTAAAACACTTTTAAAGTATTTTTATTTATACAAGGTGAACAGATTTTAAGTATTTCATATACACAGGTTTAGGAGCATGGTGATATAAAAATTAGAAGAAAGAATGAGGAAGAGAGGAGGAGGGAGCATGGGCGGGAGGAGGGCAGGTGGGAGGGATCAGTGCTCCTGGAGCAGATTTTGGATTTGCATTCATTTGAGAGGCAGAGAGACATGGGGGAGGGGCCCGAGGAGAGAGGGTTTAGAAAGAGAAAGCGATCTTCCGTCTGCAGGTTCATTCCCCCACTGAGTCCATGTCTGGCTGAAGCTGAGGTCCAGGGACATGCGGCCGGTCTTCCCCGTGGGTCGCGGGGGCCGTCATCTGCTGCCTGCACGCTGAAACCAGGCACAGAGCCAGGACTCACTCCAGGCTTTCTGACCAGGGGTTCATGGGATTCGGCATCCCAAACGGCACCTCAACGGCGATGCCAAATGGCCACCCTTACAATACAGAAACCCGAAACACGCTGCAGCTACATTGCTTCTGCCATCTCCTTCGCATCCCTGCGTGTTAGACAAGAGGCTCATCCGTGGACGTGTCACAGGCTGTCCCGGGACGATGGACAGGCCTGGTGCTTTGTCGTGCTGTCGCTCAGGTGGGGACGGCGCAGCCACCCCCAGAGCTGTGGCAGGTGGTGGACACAGGCGTGTCACTGTCACGGAGAGAGAACTCATACTGCACACGTGAACAGTGTTGATAATGTGCTCTGATCCAAGATGGAAGCGGGAGCTCTCTCCTTCCAGCAGGGTGAGCGAATACACGAGACGTAACTGCCATCGTTCTACTCGGGTAAGGGAACCCTGCCCGAGAGAGGAGAGCGGTACTCAGTTCTTTATTCTTTAAGGAATTCCGTCAATTGCTTATAATTAGTTTAAAGGTTAATGTTTGCATAATGCATGATTTCTTTATTAAAAGGCCATGGAGGAAACACGCATTACCCTATTTGGAAAATGCCTCAGGAAAACTGTCTCCTGCCGCCTTGCTTGATTTAAAATTGATCTCCTGTAGCTCGTCCCACTTTTCTGTTCTTCGCGGCAGACGGCCCAGTTCCTCTCAACTCTGAGTCACACTGTGTCGAGGACAGAGGGTTGAGCTCCTTCGCTATTTTCAGAGTGGGCTCCAGGGTTGATTTCATCGTCCCTGGGCGGTCCCACTGCAGAGCGGGGAGCAGGCTCTGCGACACGGACTTCAGACCCGCGTGAGCGAGCTCCAAGCCGCGATTCTTCCAAGGCTCTGACCTGGACCCTAAGAGGATGGGTGTGCCGGGGCCTGCGTCTCGAGTGCTGGAGAATCCACAGCTGTGAGGAGGACCGGGCACACCTGGAAGGGAAGCCCGTGGAAGCTGCTCCTGGCCGCCTGCTGCTGAGCCTGTGAGGCCGAGGTTGGGGCAAGCCGAGTGCCAGCCACAGCCCCACGCTGGGCCCCAACACAGGGGAGAATGTGGGGCAGGGAGCAACAGCTGCTGCCCAAGGTGGGCACGGGCGTGATGGAGCCATGGCCAGGGTGCGGCCTCCACGGTCCCGCAGAGACACAGATCTGAGGATGTGGGGGCGGAGGATGCTCTTGTCCCAGAGGATGAGATTTCCCGAGAGGATGAAGACCACCCACCACCTGAATTTCAATTTCTTGTGGGGCGGGGCCGGGGCCACCTCTGCTGTGCCCTCAGGACCAGGGAAGCCTGAGCCCGGATGCACGTGACAGAAGCCCCGTCCGTGCCTGACGTGAGCTGCACCCAGGTCTCATCCACAGAGGGTCCGGAAGTGTCTACCATGGTGATGTTTTTAGATACTTGGAATTTTTCTAAAGATTTGTTTACTGGGGCTGGCTCCATATCATAGTAGGTTAATCGTCTGCGGCACCGGCATCCCATATGAGTACTGGTTCTAGTTCCAACTGCTCCACTTCCGATCCAGCTCTCTGGGGGAGACCCGGAAGAAGAACTTCTGGCTCCTGGCTTCAGATTGGTGCAGATCCAGCTGTTGTGGCCATTTGGGGAGTGAACCAATGGAAGGTTCACTTCCATTGGAAGTGAAATGGAAGCCCTTTCTCTCTGTCTCCCTCTCACTGTCTGTAACTCTACCTCTCAAATAAATAAACAAAAATATTTAAATAAAAAAGATTATTTATTTGAGAGGTAGAGTTACAGAGAGAGGGAGAGATAGAGAGAAGAGACAGACAGAGAGACACAGAGGGAGAGAATCTTCCAGCTGCTGGACCACTCCCCAAATGGCCACAATGGCTGGAGCTGGGACGATCTGAATCCAGGAGCCAGGAACTTCTTCTGGGTCTCCCATGTGGGTGCAGTGGCCCAAGCACTTGGGCCATCTCCCACTGCTTTCCCACTCCATAGCAGAGAGCTGGATCAGAAATGGAGCAGCCGGGACATGAACCGGCATCCATGTAGGGTGCCGGTCTCACAGGCAGAGGCTCAGCCTGCTAAGCCACAGCGCCAGCCCTGCCGGTCATCCACTTACAAAGAGAAGAAACGGGTGGAGTAAAGGCAGATGTATCCGTGTCCCTGGGCATGCTGAGTTTACAAGGGTCACATGATCCAGTCGCGACAGCCAGAGGGCAAAATTGCTCCACCCCACTGGGACTAACAGACAACATCCTGTGCACACCAGTGGTAGGTTTCCAATAGAGGACCACACACCCTGTGAGGCTCACTTGACGGCTAAGGTGGGAGCCCCTCCCCTGAGCAGGCTTCCGGTCTCTTCTCTGTATCTGCTCCCTGCGTGACGTCGCCCAGTCTGATGACTTTTAACCTGATGTGTACGCCGACAGCTGCTAACTAGATACCCCCGAAGCCCGTTACCCAGCTGCGTGCCGGCACCTCTCTAGGCTAACGCTGTCCCAAGTCCACCGCCCCCGGTTGCCAGCCCAGCTGTCCACTCCGGACTCACACAGCCCGGTCTTTAGGGCCGTGATTCTCGGACTTCACTGGACATCAGGATCAGCTGGCCGGCATTCCAGACAGGCTGCTGGGCGCGTCCCAGGATTCTGCCACTCAGTTCCGGGTTTAATGTGCATTGCTTGCGGTCCCCACGTCGATCACATTTTAGAGTTCTCCCTCACGCCGTCCTTCCCCTCACATTCTGCGCATGATCTGTCAAGCAATCCTTTAGTCCCCGTGCTCACAGAAGTCCCAGAACCCCGCCGTCTCTCACACCTGCATTGCTGAGCCACGCTCTGCCTTCTCCATGGCCTGGCAGGCACTTAAAGCAATTGTGCAGCCGCTGGAACCGGTCTCCAAGAGCCCTCCGAGTAGCCCCGGTCTGAACTCCATTGAAAACACATCCTAACATAGATCAGACCCAAATCGCCACAGCCAGCAGCTGCTGGGGGAGTTTGCAGAATGAGATGGACAGGCGATTCCAGAGCAGGGAGGAAGTGGTTTCGTCTGACTGCATCGCCCTCGCCTGAGAGCGGACCTGGTCTTCAGCGCCACCATCGTCACCCTCAGCCTCGTCCTCGTCACCAGCAGCGTCATCACCGTCATCGTCACCCCATCATCATCCTCTTCCCTGTGCGTGGCGCTCCCATGTGCCATCGAGACCCCCTGCAAGGAGAGGATTTGGTCAGCTTGGGGGGCTTCCTCCAGCGTGGTCTTCGCTGTGAGAACATCGAGGACGGGGGCAGCTGCCTCTGCCAGGGCCGTGCCCTCCCCTGAGAGCGAGGATCCAGTGGCTGACGCATGGGTAGAAACACGCGTGGACAGATTCACTGACAAGGCTGGACCGCAGCTTGCCCATGAGGCCCGCTGAGGCTCTCGTTGGCCTGGACAGAGGATCGACGGTGCCGCCTGCCCAGTCCTGCTTCCTTCCCTGCCCTCCCGCACGGGGGTCCTAACGGTCATTCGACGTGCATTCTGCATGCAGAACTTCATCTTGGAGACGTTTTCCCAGGTGGCCCCACCTGGAGCAGTCACGTCGCAGGCACCTCCAGCATTCAGCCCCGACAACAGCGAGGTCTAAGACACGCAATGTCTCGTTGCACACACAAGTCCACACGGTGCGCACTTCACAGACGGGAAAACTGAGCACGAAGGAGTCCCAGTGGCCACCTCGTGAGTACCAGATCTGGGACGCTGAGCCCCGCCCACTGGCACCAACACGAGTCATTTTTGCAGGGAGTGTTGATTTGCCATGGAGTGTGCGGACGCAGCCTGAGCACAGAGATGAAATGCTTTGGAGGACTGTCTGCTCGGAAGCAGACACAGCGCTCTAGGACCTGTGCTGGGTACGAGGAATCACTAGAATGGACAGGACAGGGCATGTGTGGCTCTCCCGGCTGCCATTTTCACTGTGAAAGGGTACGAAGCAATCAGCACGCGGGATAGTGTCCAGGGGAAGCCAGGGGCGTGCACGGGCTTCCCGCAGGGGAGTCACACAGGTGGACCAAACTCGTCCAGCAAGGGGCTGGAAGGCCACGGGAACTGAACTGTCGTCTGTCGTCAGTCAGGCGTGCTCGTGCGGACCCCAGGGCTGGGCGCACAGTGGCAGTGCTCACTGCCCGCTGCAGAAATCCCAGGTTCCCAGGAGGGAAGCCGGCATGCAGCGTGAGCCCGCCCATTGTTGGCACGAGCAGTGTGGGTCAGGGAGCCCATTGTTGGCACGAGCAGTGTGGGTCAGGGAGCCCATCTTGCCGGGCACGGCTGGGAACCCTCCTGAATCTCAGGTTACCTGGCAAGATCCTTTCTGGGGGTGGCGGTCTCAGGACTGCTCTGTTAACTCGGCTCCGCACAGGCCCAACGCGGCTAAGTGGGTGACTGTGTCCAAAAAGGCACCATGGGCCCCTGAGCAAGGTGACAGGTGACCCGGACTCCACCAGGCGTGGCAAGGAAACAGCATTGGCATGTTGGCTGTCTGCCGTGCTGTGGGGAGGGGCCGCTGGAAGGCTGAGTGGGTGCTCGGGACAGAGTGTGCGGTGATCAGCTAGTGATGTCCCACATGTGCTGTGGGTAGTTAGCGACACTTGCCGTGGTCCCACCATGGGGAGGGTGACGCGGCCCCCCGGTCCAGCACCATCACGAAGCTCTTCTGTCGGAATAATGTGCACTTCCTTTTCTTCAATGTTGACACATTGTGGTCGGCGGGCTCCTCACAGAGATGAAGCCCAGGCACCCCGGCCCCTTCTCGGGTCGCTGAGGTCGGCTGTGGGCACTGCGAACCCTGCAGTCCCCTGAGCCAACGATGGCCAAGGAACTGGTGCCTTTGGGCTCCATTGTCTTCCTGGATTGTGGCTTCACATAAAAACAGACTGCAGGCTTCGCTTGACAAATCAGAACCATGTGACTATTGCAACAAGGGATTGTTGTGTCACGGTGTGTGACTGTGGAAGGTGGGTGTGTAAGAGAACTTCTGAGGCAAGGTCCGCTTGTTAGAGTGTGGTCGATGTTTTTAAGGTGGAGCTTGGAATGTTCTAGACAAGGGGACATTTTGAATTGGTTCCCCAAAATCTGCAAGTTTCCACTTAAAAACCCACATTTTCTCATCCTCTTGAGACTGAGGGAATGGGCTCCACTGGGGTGACTCGCTTCACCGGGCTGTCATTTCTGGAACCTTCCATGTGGTTGGGATGTGTGCTCTCCACTTTGGCCCATCCCGCCAGCCTCTGCTCCTGTGGCTTGGAGTCTGGGACCCTGGGAAAGCCCACTGCTGATCTGAAGAGTCCCCGAAGCGCTCAGCACCCGCACGGTGGCTGACAATGCGCTGTGGCACCAGCCTTGGGCTCCGGCAGGGCTGTCAGTGCTGCACGCAGGGCTCAAGAGCGCTTCCTGGCCAGATGTGTCTCAGCATCACGTCCCTCAGGGTCCCCTCTGGCCAGCCGTCTCCCAGCGTCCTCCCCACTGGGTGCCCTCTGGCCAGCAGTGTCCCAGTGTCCTCTCCCCCTGGTCCCCTCTGGCCAGCAGTGTCCCAGCGTCCTCTCCCCCTGGTCCCTCTGGCCAGCAGTCTCCTCGTGTCCTCTCCCCCTGGTCCCCTCTGGCCAGCAGTGTCCCAGCGTCCTCCCCACTGGGTTCCCTCTGGTCAGCAGTCTCCTAGTGTCCTCTCCCCTGGGTCCCCTCTGGCCAGCAGTCTCCCAGCATCCTCTCCCCCTGGCCCCTCTGGCCAGCAGTCTCCTAGTGTCCTCTCCCCCTGGCCCCTCTGGCCAGCACTGTCCCAGCGTCCTCTCCCCCTGGTCCCTCTGGCCAGCAGTCTCCTCGTGTCCTCTCCCCCGGTCCCCTCTGGCCAGCAGTGTCCCAGCGTCCTCCCCACTGGGTTCCCTCTGGTCAGCAGTCTCCCAGCATCCTCTCCCCCGGGTCCCCTCTGGCTGGAACTGTTCCCTTTTCATCAGTAATCCCCTTCCCTTACCCTGCGTGGCTCAGGTTAACACAAAATCCCTGAACATCTGTCAGATTAATCTATTTACAATCGCCTCGCATTTTGAGCCAAACCAAAATTATGTAGTAATATTTGATTTACAGCAAAGCAGTGGAGCCTGACTTTCATTAAATCATGTGAGACTGGAGGCAGGTTTTATTTTAACCCAAAATGGATTCTGTACAGCATGCTGATATTTTTGTGTCTTCAATGAGTTCCATAAAAATTAGCCATGCTCTCTGCTGCCTGAGGTATTAAGCTGGATAGAGCCTTAAAATCCATCATTTGCTCCCAATTTTTACTTGAGAAAACTTTTTTATCTCAAAAAGAAATATCTGTCCCCTCACTACAGTGCTGTGTGTTCTGACAACGTGCAGATCTGCTCTGTTCTGCTGTTAAGCAATCGGATCCCGTTTGTTCCGTAACGACAGCAGAGTGACGGGAATTAGCGTCAATGCTACATACACACAGATTTTTAAATATTTGTTTTATTTCGTTGAAAGGCAGAGTTGCAGAGGGAGCAAGAGAGAGAGAGAGAGAGAGAGAATCTTCCATTTGTTGGTTCACTCCCCAAACGGCCGCAACTGCCAGGGCTGGGCCAGGCTGAAGCCAGGAGCCTGGAGTGTCTTCTGGGTCTCCCGTGTGGGTGCAGGGACCCAAGGACTTCATCCGTCTTCCACTGCCTTCCCAGGTGCATCAGCAGGGAGCTGGAAATATTTTTAATTACCTCTGTTCTGACCGTGAATAGACTATTTTCCTGCCATCACTTCCTACGCGATACACCGCATGAACGCTGTATTAGGCACTAGGAGGAATGTGACGATGATTTAAAGAACACAGGAGGATGTGGGTGGGCTCAGTGCAAGGAGCACCTCACTCTGCAGGAGGCCCTGCTGCACCCCCAGATCTTAGCAACCTGGACCCTTCGCTGAGACACCAAGCAGGATTACCCTACGTTGTATTATATTATATTATGTCACTTTGTAATAGATTGTGCTCCATTGTATATGGTTATATCACATTATTTTTATTATGTTACATTATGTTATACGACATTGCATTTTCTTAGATTACATTATATTGCTTTGTATTGTGTTGGATAAGATTAGACGCCCATCGGCCTGTGCCGCCACACCAGGTGTGAGTGTGGACTCGTAGAGATGCTTCGCTGCAAAACACCCAGGGCCTCCAAGCCAGAGAGGGCAGCGAGCACGGAACACAGGTGAACTCAGCTACCGCGTCCACTCGGGGGCCCGCCCCTGAGCAGACTGTGACAAGAGCGCTCCAGCCTGGCACAGCAGCAGCTGGAGCCGAGCACAGCCAGGCCCGGGCAGGTGCAGCCAGCCTGCCGCAGGGGTGACCCTGCCACTGTGCGATGACCAGGCTGAATGGCCTCTCCCAGTACCACGGGTGCTGCACACGGGAGCCCGTTGGGAGGCACTGTTTTAGCAACCACTTTTATCAAAGCCACATGGCTTCCTGGGTGGGGGCCAGGCAGGGGTGGGGGACACGGCTCCCTCGTGTACATTCCCTGGGACAAACAGGTGCGACGCCTCCCTAACGGCTGGGTCCAGGAGCCCACCCCCGGCTGGGGCTGCTCAGTGAAAGTCACAGCAACCAAACCGGCCAAGTAATTATCTTCGTGGCTTGCTTCTAAAATAGTAGTTCCCGATCAAGGTAATTCTCTCAGTGGAAAAGAAGAAGAAGAAAAAAAAACCAGCAAACACACGTAATGAAAAATCCAGTCCAAACTGATCTGCTTTGTGCAGCTGCCCTTTCGAAGGAAATCGACGTTGAGGGCTGAACTCCAGTAATTGAGGTTTAAATATTTTAATCAGGAACCGTTTGCTCCCGGGAAAGACATCTACATCTGTGAGTCTTCCCGGCTGGGGACAGCTGTCCCTGTCACCTAGCCGGAGAGACCAGCTTTCCACCGGGGCAGGCCGACCCCTCCACAGCCTTCTCTAAACGGCAGCAGCCGAGAGGCCGGCACTGTGGCCGAGCGGTAAAAGCTGCTGTCGCCTGCCGCTCCAGCATCCCATACGGGCACCAGTTTGAATCCTGGCTGCTCCATTTCCAATCCGGCCCCCTGCCAATGCCCTGGGAAGGCGGTGGAGGATGGCCCAAGTGCTCGGGCCCCTGCACCCACGTGGGAGACCCAATCGGAGCTTCTGGCTTTGGCCTGGCCCAGCTCCAGGTTTGGTAGCCGTCTGGGAAGAGAACCAGCCGATGGCAGACCTCTCTCACAAGCGCTGTAGCTCTGACTTCCCAACAAGTAAATCTTGGGGAGAAATGGAGGCTGCCAAGCAGGGCATGAAGGGCCAGGAGGAGGCAGGACGAATGTTCTGGGATCTGAGCTGAGCCCACAGGAGCTCCGGCTCCAGCAGACGGGGCTAAGCTGTAGCCACTCCTGCTTCCTGGGAGGTGTCAGTGCCACCTGTGCTGCGATGGCACACGGATGCTGGACGCTGAGTCATGCGGTGACAGCTGGGGAACGAGTGTGACTGTCCTACGCGCTGACACCGAGTCAAGACGCATGAACCACTCTGAGCAGAGATTCGTCTTTGCCATAGGAGCGGTGGTGCCTCGCCCCTTGCTGTGTGCGGGGCTAATAAGTGAGGGTCACAGTGCCCACCCCCACAGTGTGCAAAGGATGATGGGAGCGTGTGGGAGGACCAAGGGCTCTGGGCAGGCGGACTGGAGCCTGCATCCCAGCCCTCCACTCACCTGCTGCGTGTCCCTGGCCATTTGATCCTCTATGAAATGCGGATGACAGCATTCCCACTCTGCTGGGCTGACGTGGGGGTGAAATGTGCTTGGGCGAGGACCCTCCACAGAGGAGGGCCTGCTGGGAGCCTGGTGCCCCTTGCTAGCTGGTTATTCCACGCCCCTGTCTCCAGCTGTCCGTGCTGGGCCTGGTGTCGCGAGCTCATGCTGGTGGCTCTCCCTTGCGATCCTCCATCCTCCCATGTCACCCTTCTTGTAGCCCCCTCATCTGATTCTACACTCACCAGCTAACACAGCAACCACGCAGACAGAAACCCACACCTCTGCTGCAAAGAAGTGTCGAGAGCTCCATCCTCTTCAGGGGCCGTGGGTCAGGTGGGTGGACCCCAGCGGAAGGGGAGGGGTTTGTTGTACACAAAAGAAAGCACTGGCAGTGCCTTAAAACTCTAGCCGATGCATTGGGACCCGCGAGGCAGCCCAGTGCCTGCCTGGCTGTGGTCACGGCTCTGCACTCTCACTGGGCTGAAATGGCTTTGAGGGCGGGGCTTGCCATCATCAGACAGGAGAGGCTGAGTGCAAAACAGACAACCCCCAGGCTCGGTGGCTTACGGCAGCAAGGTCGCGTGTCTCCCCCACTGCAGCATCTGGCCTGTGCAGGCGTTCAGGGCCTCGCTCTCCGTGCAGGCACGGGCACCGCACGGGCAGCCTCTGGAGCACCAACGGCACCCGTCCGGCAGCACCTGGAGTGGGAGCCTCGGAGCAGGAGAGACAGCGGGAGCATCCGCCAGGGAGCGCGGGGCCCTGCTCCATCACCCCTCCCATCTCCCCCTGGCCAGAATTCAGTCACATGATCCAACCAACCTGCAAGGGATTCTGGGAAACCTGTGCCAGCCGTGAGACCCCGGAGAGCGGAAAAGGGCCCTGGAGAATCCGTGGCTTCTGCCGTAGCCCAGACTGACGGCCTTGTGTGGGTCTCTTCTCCCCCGTGGAGTCACAAGGCCCCCTCCCCCCCGGCCCCAGCCAGGCGCCTGCCCTCAGAGCTCCCGCTGCCTGGCATGGCGTCTCCCTGCAGGCCAGGGAAGCCTTCTCTCCTGATTGCCACGTAGATCGCCCTGGAGGAAAGTCAGAGCTGTCAAAATAGCCACAGGAAAGCTCTCCGGAGGCCTCTGCCTCGGCAAACCCCAACACCCCTTCATGCCGTCAACTGCCAGGGGAGCCGGGGACCAAGAAGTAATTGCTCAAGTTAATGAGGGGATGGCTGCTGTCTATCACTCCACATTAGACCTCAAGGCGATAACCACAAGGCGGAAACGTTCGCAGAATGGGAAAGTCAAACCGATCTGCAGAGCAGCGCCGGGAAATCCAGGCTCCGTCCTTCTTGGCCATTGTCACTGTCGCTCGGCGACTGTCAGGAGCTGACGGAAGCGCAGGCCTGAGACGGGAGTCACAGGTGGCTACGCGCCTGCCCAGAAGCTTAGTCAATCTCCTTTGAGTCGGAATAGACCAGAACTTCACCCCAAACGCTAGCCATTTGCTGTCAGACTCCCCCAGCCCGGCACACTCCCCTTGGCGATGCACTCTGCACACCCTCCGTGGCCGTCTGTGGACGGAGCACCGGGGATGGGTGCAGATGAGGGTGCTTCCGGGTGACCTGAACGTCGTGGACCCTAGGTCTTGTTTCACCTGCTTCCTAGAGCACCCAGGAGTGTGTTCTAGAAAGCTCCGCAGGCTGCCCGCAGCTCCTCTGTTGTCCCCGCTGGGCCCCTGTCTCACCACCCTGGCCCCCCACGGCAGTACAGAGGCCACCGCTCAGCCCCTCTGAGCTGGTCAGTGCCCTGAGCGCCGGATGCCTTCAGGGATCTTCCAGGCTCTGCACAGCGCCTCGTTTTCAT
Source organism: Sylvilagus floridanus (assembly GCA_949820135.1). Lineage (NCBI taxonomy): Eukaryota > Metazoa > Chordata > Mammalia > Lagomorpha > Leporidae > Sylvilagus > Sylvilagus floridanus. The sequence goes on from OX463233.1 coordinate 179,578,586, forward strand.
TGTTGAATATTCTACATATTAAACTAAACAGGCAAAAGCTGTGTTCTTACCGATGACTTCATGTTCAGATGAAAAATTTCAATACTCTAATCATAAATCCAGAATTTTAATACAATTTTAGGAAGTGGTTTTAATAAACTTGTGTGTTACATTCCTTTAAATATTTCAAAATAAACTCATAACTGAGCAGAGCCAGCGTCATTGCGAACGATGAATGTGCCTAATTAGCAGAGACGCTCTCTCAGACACTCGAGCGCACTAAGGAATCTCACAGGCATCGCGGACAGCGAGGTCTCGCGTTCTCCCCTGCAGCTGGGTAAATTCCCTTATGCTTCTTCAACTTAAAATCACAAATCGAGAGCTAATTTCTAAATGCCGTGTTTTAACCGGGACCACAACCTAGCGTGATGCATGGCCTTAGATATTGTAAATCGTTTACATAAAAGATCTCCCCAAGGACTCTGCTCGCTTTGTTACCAGTGATTCTTAACACTTCTGGATCCTAGACTCATTAAAGAAATAAACATCTTTATTTATTCATTTTCAACTTATTTGAAAGGCAGAGAAGCAGAGGCGCGGGGAGAAGGATAGAAAGATCTTCCGTCTTCTGGTTGATTCCCTCAAATGCCTGCAACCCAGGGCTGGGCCAGGCTGAGCCAGGAGCTCAGCACTCAATCCAGGTCTCCCCGGGGGGCAGGAGCCCCACGTATTCGCACCATCACTGCTGCCTCCCAGGTGTGCGTCAGCGAGAAGCTCTCTCCCAGGCACCTGCTCCACCGAGGAAGTGAGTTTGCTCACTGAGATGAAGTCTACAGCAGAGTGGGGGCCACGTCCTATGACCCCGGGGACTGTGCCTCAGTAGCCTGAGACTACTGCTGCTCAGAATAGCCCATCCGCACCCACAGACACCTGGGCGAGGCCTCTGCTGCCCAGCAGGGCTCCCCCAGAGGTCTCCCGCAAGTCACCTGCCCTGGATCCGAGCCTCACGTTAGCCGATGCGAGCTTGAGAGGGAGGCCTCCCTCAGGCTCGCCCCAGCCCTGCCTGAATTCACCCGGAGCCTGCTCTTCCACCCTGCCTGAACGCCTTCCGCCTTCCCCCCCGCCGGCTGCAGTGCCCTGGCAGACACTGGCGTGGAACAGGTGTCCCAGAGACATCTGCACCTGGCCTCTTCCAGCACACGAGCCGTCCCCAGGGCACACGAGCCGTCCCCAGGGCACACAAGCCATCCCCAGGGCACACGAGCCGTCCCCAGGGCACACAAGCCATCCCCAGGGCACACAAGCCATCCCCAGGGCACACAAGTCATCCCCAGGGCACACGAGCCATCCCCAGGGCACATGAACCGTCCCCAGGGCACACGAGCCATCCTCAGGGCACACAAGCCATCCCCAGGGCACACAAGCCATCCCCAGGGCACACAAGTCATCCCCAGGGCACACGAGCCATCCCCAGGGCACATGAACCGTCCCCAGGGCACACGAGCCATCCTCAGGGCACATGAACCATCCCCAGGGCACACAAGCCATCCCCAGGGCACACAAGTCATCCCCAGGGCACAGGAGCCATCCCCCAAGGCACACGAGCCATCCCCAGGGCACAGGAGCCGTCCTCAGGGCACAGGAGCCATCCCCCAAGGCACACGAGCCATCCCCAGGGCACAGGAGCCGTCCTCAGGGCACAGGAGCCATCCCCCAAGGCACACGAGCCATCCCCAGGGCACACAAGCCATCCCCAGGACACACACGCCGTCCCCAGGGCACGCCTCACTGATGACATGGGCACAGGAGCCGGTGTGGTTTTGCCTCAGCGGCTCTCGCCTTGCTGGCTCCTGGGCTCCATCCCCCCAGTAAGTGGCATCATTCTTCAGGATGATTTTATTTTAATTTTATTCATTTTCTTTAATATTCAAATGGGGATTTGAGTGCATAAGAAGATATATTTCCAATATTACCATGTGGAGTAATGTGTAAGTTCCGATGCCCTTAAATAACCATTCATGACATCTGTAAACGCACTGAAACGTGTAGCTCTCTGAGTCTTATAGACTTTTGATAACAGAATGCACAAAAACGCAGCCATTATAAAAGCTTCTGATTGTAACCCAAGGTGACCAGCTGGCTCAGTCTGCCAAGGGCTGGCGGAGGGGGGACTCCCAGAAAGGGAGTGTCCAGTGCCCAAATGAGGGGCGTTCCCAGCAGACAGGGATGCGTTACCCACCCCGGCACTATTTAGACCTCCTCTTACTCCCAAACTTCTTTGGCATGAATTCATTTCATCATTTTCAGTCTTGACTTTGAGAAAAAATTTTTATAAAATTGCCATATGATTCATAGGAGAAAGGATAATCTGTGAATTGACACCCACAGCTTATTAAAACAAGCAGAATTATGGAGAAATGAGAGAGAAGCAGGTGAACTTTCCTCCATCGAACATCCTGATCTCGTTATCTTTTATGAACTCAGTGTATTTGACGATGAGTTTGATGCTGTCACTCCAGATGCTCACAGCTGGATCAGCGGGAGCCGGGGAGGTCCGAAGCAGGTTCATGAACCGCTGGACACCCTCCGCTTCCAGGAGACACCTACCTCACTCCTCGTCCCACTGGAAGCTGGTGAACCTCGTGATTTGCTTGCAACAACCTGGCTTGTGAGGCCAGCTTTGAAATGGGCGCGGCTTCCCCGAGCTCACCGGAGCAACGGCACTGGAGCCCTGGGTCACCTGGCAGGAAAATCACTTTATCTGGGGTGGCCCTACTGTGGGGAAGAAGCCCCCTTTGCATTGTTGTCGCTCGCGAGGTGCCACCCATGGTGACCGGCAGCCACCTGACATGGAGTGCTTTGATGGGTTAGATTCTGGTCCCCGGCCATTGAGTCTTCCCACTGAAGTCCCCTCCCCCTGCAGGGCCAGCCTCGGCTTTGGGCTGTTTGTAAGAGAACACAGCCTGCAGCTGACACTGGTCTCCGTCATTCTGTGGGTTCGAGGCCCCCATCGGTGTCTCCCAGACTCATCCGCTTTCTTGTTCCTCCCCAAGGCACGAAGTCAGCTGTTCCCCAAATGACCTTGGGTCCCGCAGCTGAGACGTGCGGCAGGGACCGGATGGAGGCAGCGGGGGTCCTGGGCTCACTTCCCGCCTGGCAGGGGTCAGCGGCTGGGGCTCCACCATGCTGGGAGACAAATGGCAGAGGAGGACACAGTGGTGAGACCACATCTTTGCTTTGGGACATGAAATACCGCACAATGGACATCCCTCCCACCCCACACTGCTCTCCCGCCGGCCTGGCCTTGCTCCTGAGCCTGGCACAGCCTCGCTGGGCCTCCTCAGCTAATCCATGGGTCACCTGCTTCTCCCTGGGGACCTCCCCCCGCCAAGAGTCCAGCCAGGCTGACGCTACTACAGACCAGAGTTGTTTACGTAGATGAATACGTCTTGGACGGATCACAGATGCACAGAACGTGGCAACAGAAACACGGAGAAGGCGGCGTGGGCTCGCCAGCTGCTCCCGACGGTTTCATTGTGCCCGTGTGACGCCCAGCCTCAGCCGGGTAGCCGAGCCGGGTGCTCGTCCCTGCCGTCGGTGCCTGAGCCGCACTCTGTCCTGGGGCAGAGCCCAAGGTTCTGCTCACCCAGGGGCTCCTTGCTGCTGATTCTCCCCTGCCTAGCTCACCCCAGCTGCACCTGACTCGGCTCCTGGAGGCTCAGTTCAGCCACTGCCTCCGTCCGCTGGCTGGGGGTTCCGTGACACGGGAGCACGGTCTAGCATCGTGCCGTCTCGGTGCCTCCGTGTATCCACCTCCATGGGAGCAGCTTGCAGAGTAAGCACAGGGCTGGCCCCACCCTTCTCCTCCCCGGCACAGGACCAGGGACCCCACGCCCGCTTCTCCTTTGTCTGAAGACAGAAGAACAATGTCCGAGATGAACCTGTGCGAATCGCAGTGTCCTCCTCAGTAGACTTCTAGAGAGAGGCCCCATGGGCTGGACACGGCCATGGAGAAAACGCCGGGCTCCCAGATGTGATGGCCCATGAGGGTTAGACCTGAGCGAGCAGCGTGAGGAAGCCAGGGAGACGATCAGGAATCAGTGCAGCCAGGAACACAGGAGGAGAGCAGAGGGTCTCCGCCCGGCCCGGCTGCGGGAGGGATGGTCTCCTTCAGGCACAGTGGCGGGAGGGAGAGGGTCTGCATCAGGCATGGTGGCGGGAGGGAGGGTCTCCATCGGGCATGGTGGCGGGAGGGAGGGTCTCCATCGGGCATGGTGGCGGGAGGGAGAGGGTCTGCATCAGGCATGGTGGCGGGAGGGATGGTCTCCTTCAGGCACAGTGGCGGGAGGGAGAGGGTCTGCATCAGGCATGGTGGCGGGAGGGATGGTCTCCATCAGGCACAGTGGCGGGAGGGAGAGGGTCTGCATCAGGCATGGTGGCGGGAGGGAGGGTCTCCATCGGGCACGGTGGCGGGAGGGAGAGGGTCTGCATCAGGCATGGTGGCGGGAGGGATGGTCTCCATCAGGCACAGTGGCGGGAGGGAGGGTCTCCATCAGGCATGGTGGCGGGAGGGAGGGTCTCCATCAGGCATGGTGGCGGGAGGGAGAGGGTCTGCATCAGGCATGGTGGCGGGAGGGATGGTCTCCTTCAGGCACAGTGGCGGGAGGGAGAGGGTCTGCATCAGGCATGGTGGCGGGAGGGAGGGTCTCCATCGGGCATGGTGGCGGGAGGGAGAGGGTCTGCATCAGGCATGGTGGCGGGAGGGATGGTCTCCTTCAGGCACAGTGGCGGGAGGGAGAGGGTCTGCATCAGGCATGGTGGCGGGAGGGAGGGTCTCCATCAGGCACAGTGGCGGGAGGGAGGGGGTCTGCATCAGGCATGGTGGCGGGAGGGAGGGTCTCCATCGGGCACGGTGGCAGGAGGGATGGTCTCCATCGGGCACAGTGGCGGGAGGGAGGGTCTCCATTGGGCATGGTGGCGGGAGGGAGGATCTCCATCGGGCATGGTGGCGGGAGGGAGAGGGTCTGCATCAGGCATGGTGGCGGGAGGGATGGTCTCCATCAGGCACAGTGGCGGGAGGGAGAGGGTCTGCATCAGGCATGGTGGCGGGAGGGAGGGTCTCCGCCCAGCCTGGCTGCGGGCTCTCAGGATGCAGCACTCACGCGACAACCCGACGGGCCCTCTTCTCAGGGTGAACCACTGCTCACAACCAGGTGACTCTTGTTTTCTAGCTACAGAGATATTTAAAAAAAAAAAAAAGACTTTGACAACTAGAAAGAAAAAGATGCTCCACGCTCAGCTTCCAAGTAGGTGAAAGATCCACTTGAAAGAAACTGTTTGTACAACTCAAGGGCAAATAGGATGGAGGCAGGAATTCCATCGGCTCCGAGGGGCTACCCTAAACAGTGGAAGACCTGCTGTTAAGGAAGGGGCGGGGTCGCAGGAAGGACGTGGAGGAAGGGGAGGGTGGGGAGAGGGAGACGCCAGCAGCAGGCACCAGGGCAGCGTTTTAGCTCTTCTTGCAGAGAGCAGAGAGAAAAATCGAAGAGCGATTTTCTCCTGGGTATACTAATTATGTGAATCTCATTCTCTTTCGCGTCTGTGCCACTAGAGTTAGAAATAGACTCAAGAGGAGTTTAGATAAATACGTGGATAATTGCCAGGAAGTTTAAATTAAATTACTTCCAATGCATTGCATAAAAGCCTCTCTAACACTGTGGGTTCCGAGGGCGTTGTGCTGGGATCCTGCAGGAACCCAGCTCTGGCTCACACTCCGGTGTGTCTGCCTTGCAGACTGGTGCACCGGGAGGCATGGTACCTCCCCACATCCCTGCCCCCCAGACCCCCAGGACGTGGCCTCAGCCGGACACGGAGTCTGCACGGATGCACGTGGTGAAGACAATGTCACACGGGGTGAGGGCGCCCCCAAATCTAACATGCGGGGTGTCCTCACGAGAAGAGGGGGTGAGCTTAGGTGACGGGCGCAGAGAGCAGAGCGAGGCGGCGTGTTAGGAAAATGGCTCAGTTTTATCTATGGTGTGATCTACACCCTGACACCATCCTAGGCTCCAGCCCCCGCCGCCATTGCTGGAAGCCAGGTGGCCACATGGCCCAACCACCAGTGTCAAGCTCCGCCCCCACCCTAATGGGATTCGCTACTCCTGCTTCCCTGCCCGCCCCTGGCAAAGTTTTAAAAGGGCCTGTTCCTGAACATGTGGCTCTCTCTTGGCTCTCTCTAGCCTCCTCTTCTCTCTCACTCTCGCTCTCTCTCTCCTGCTCGGTCTCCTAAACTCTGTCTCCTTCTCCCTCTTTCTCCTTCCTGGCCCCTTCTCTCCAGCCTGCTGGGTTTTCCCCAATAAACCCTTTCCCTTACTCCAGTGTCTGGTGTCTGGTGACGACCTTACAGGGGGAGTCTGGAGGGGGCAGGAAAGGCTCTCCCCTGGGGCTCTCAGCGGGAGCCGCGTCTTGCTCACGTCTCGATCCTGAACCCCAGGGACGTGGAACCGGGAAGAACCAAAGCTGGGGGCTGAGTCCATCCCCTGAAAAGATGAGCCCCCAAGATGGCTGCACCGCGAGAGAGGGACTTCCCAGAGACTCAGTGAAATGCCGTCCTCAGGGCGGGTCCCCAGAATGAACCGGTGGTGGCCTCCCTGGAAGACGCCCAGCCGTGAGAGGAGGCAGTGGGAAGGCCCCGAGCCCACGCAGAGACGGGACTCCCTGCAGCACCTGGCTGTGCGGAGCTCTGATCTTGCACTTCCAACCAGGAGCAGCAGCAAACACGTTTTTATTTGCACTGCTGATCTTTGGAACGTGGCCGCCGCCCTGCTGGTGGCTGCTTGCTACTGCAGCCACAGGAAGTCACTGGAATCAGACCATAGAAGCTTCTGGATGCCTGAGTGCAGGCAGTCGGCTGATACCCAAGCCTCGTCCCCTGGCGCACGAGATAGGAGAGAACACTTCTCTAGGAAGTCAGAGGGACCTGTGACCTCCGTGTGGAAAACACAGGGGCCCAGGGCAGTCCCTGGTCTGCGGAGGTGGGCAGTTCCATTCTGTGTCCTCATGTGGGGGGGGGGGGGTCATCTCCCTTGCCTGCCTCATGCAGGGGCGCCAATCCCACTCATGGTTCTGCCCTCAGGACCCCATCGCCCTGCCGAGGCCACACCCTGCACTGCCCTCACGTCGAGAATTTAGGGTTTCAACGCGTGAATCTGGGGGACGCAGCCACGCCGTGCACAGCACCTGCAGTAAGGCCACGGCCGCAGGTGCTGCAGACCAAGAACTCGGCGACACACACTCTCCTCTGTTTTTGCAGACGTGTGTCTCTGCGTTGCCTTCACCGTATAGCACACTGCCGCTCGGTTCGGCTGCTTAGATGGAGAACTGCGTTCGCCCCAAGCCTGGGCGTTAGGAGGAACCCTGATTGGAACAGAGTGAGCGGGCGGGCTGGGGAGCTGGGTGCCTGCGAGTCTCGGCTCCCTGTGTGGCCTCAGACAGCTCAGCAACTCTCCCCAAGCCTTCCCTTCATGGCTTGAGAAATGGGACTGACAAGCCAGTGTCGGAGCCCTGAAGACGAAATTGAAATGGGCACAACCCACCCCGAAGACGGGCGGCATGGCGGCCCCCAGGGAGAAAGCCCAGCCGTCTCTGGTACTGCTGATGCTGTAGCCCGCTCGCTCTGACGCTCCTGGGGTACTGGGATGCCTCCAGATAAGAGGACAGGAGCTGTGGGGGACTTTGGGTGGTCTTGCAGCCTGATGAAGGTGTTGAACGCCACCTGGTGGCAGCGTGCGGTAACATCCATTCTGTTCTCTCCAAGGAAATCAGCCTTGGGGTTGCTTGGCTTCCTTATTATTTATTTATTTATTTTTACAGTTATGGAGAGAGGCAGAGACAGAGAGCGAGAGAGGTCTTCCATCCACTGGTTCACCCCCCAGATGGTCACAATGGCAGGAGCCAGGAACCTCCTCCAGGTCTCCCACGTGGGTGCAGGGGCCCAAGGACCTGGGCCATCTTCTACTGCTCTCCCAGGCCACAGCAGAGAGCTGGATCGGAAGAGGAGCAGCCGGGATGATAACCGGTGCCCGTATGGGATGCCGGCGCTGCAGGCCAGGGCGTTAACCCGCTGTGCCACAGCGCCGCCTTGGCTTCTTCTTACAAAGAGAGACACGAGGATCAGGTAATCGCGTGGAACTGCACAGACCCAACCACGCGAGGGCGCTCTGGACGCCGTGTGCCGAGGCCCGGGAGGAGATTTCCTACGTGCCCTGAAGCCTCGCTCCGCACCGCTGTGGGTGGCGACACAGGCAGCACCCAACCTCAGGCGGAACCAGCTGCTTTGCCCCCTTGTTTAAGGGACTGGACATCGCCTGGGTCGTCCACAGATGTTGGCAGCGTGAGGGGACGAGGGACGGACCTTCACCACTCGTAGGAATACCCGGGCACTCAGCACGGCCGGCGTCGGACTGGGTTACCCAGGTTACCCAGGTGTGTGGATCCCCTGTCACCCGGACGGGGATGTAACAGGGAAAGACCACGCTCACAGGGCTTAACAACGCCTCCGAAATTACCGTAAAGGGGGCTTCCCGGGTGCACCACCGACGTCACAAATGCTTGGGTATTGCATTAAAGTGGCGTCCCCACACACCGGGACATCTGGTAGAATGAGTAGCAATTCAGAAATGCACACGAGGAGCAAAGCGTGGGCCCGTGCAGCGGTCCACACCCTCGGTGCTCCCGAGATGCAAGCTACGATGCAGCCCAGGTACTCCCTGGAAACACGCAGGTCTCAGAGCCCAGCCATGACGTCCGTGCCGGAGCCTCCACCACGGGCATCCTGCTGCTGAAGTCCCGGGAGCTCACTGCGCTCTGTGTCTTTGGAGGATGCTAATGTCCAGAGCTACAGCAGCCGTCTTGTGACCACGAGGAAGGTAACCCAGAGGTGTGATGATCTGAGAACAACTGAGCAAACAGCCGGGTGCAAGTTCAGTCCACAGCGACCGTCTCCTCCCCGGCTTCTCATCACGCGCAGTCCCACAGTCCCGTTGTGTGGAGTCCTTTTCCTGGTCTCCCCATGGGGTGCAGGGCCCAAGCACCTGGGCCATCCTCCACTGCACTCCCAGGCCACAGCAGAGAGCTGGCCTGGAAGAGGGGCAACCGGGACAGAATCCGGCGCCCCGACCGGGACTAGAACCCGGTGTGCCGGCGCCGCAAGGCGGAGGATTAGCCTGTTGAGCCGCGGCGCCGGCCCCTTGTCTGCTTTTGAAACCCCTGCAATTGCAGCAAAGTGCGCCCTTGTCTTCAGGATTCTTGTCTCTCACAGAGAGGCCACGGCCCCACCAAGTCCTGAGGGCAGCGCTGGTCCCGTTGGCCATGTTCTGAGGACAGAGCTGGTCTGGTCGGCCATGTTCTGAGGGCAGCGCTGGCCCCATCGGCCATGTTCTGCGGAGCCGGGGACTCACGCCCACCGAATGCGTCAAACTTGACCAGGAGCTCAAGGCGACCCTGCGCCGCTGCCCCGGGGGTCGAGGACGCACACCGGAGAATCTGGGTCATCTCTGTGGGGAGCTGCTGAGGTAGGAGGGGCGTGCTGAGCTCCAGCCCCACAAAAGCTGGGGAGGGGCAGGCGCACCTGTCTCAGATCAGCCTGTGAGTGGACAAAACTCGGGCCCCAACGGGAAAGTGTAAAATTCGAAAATCTCCCGTCCATCCTGCTCCCGAAGACCTAGAAACACCCGACCCCCCCACCCCACTCAGCTTCTCCACAAGCCGTCCTGGCTTTGCCTCTGCTGGGAGACCCAGGGCACCCCCGAGCCGCTGTCGCGCTGGTCTCTGCTTTGCACAGCCGCCGGAGCTCCTACCCGAGACTTTGTATAAGAAAGGAGTCCGCTTTTCACACCCATCGTCCTCTGCTGAGTCCGGGGCCCTGCGGCACCGGGAGCAAGCGCCCTCCCACCCCAGCCAAAGCTCTGCTCCGGGAGAAAGCCGTGGGGAAGGCGCGTCGGGGGCAGAACACGGGCAGGGCAGGAGCCAGGGCAGAAGCAGGGAGGGGCTGCTATTTCGAGCCGTGGGCGCCTCTCTCCCCGGGACCCGCATGCGGAGCCGAGAGAGGCACATTCACGCCGGGAGCGGGTCCTTCCTGCCAGTGAAGTGCTGGAAATGGGAATCTATTTTTGACGAGCGCTAAGCACAAAGCAGGCTTTGGGGAGGAGAGCGCCGTGACTGGCACCGCTTTGTGTTTTCCGCGCCCTTGTCTCGCACAGAACCGGGAGCTTGTTTCTTGTTTATTTAATTAGAGTTCCCTCTCTCCCTCGCTTTGCCAGGGTCCAGAGCTACACGCGAGGCGGCGTCTGCTTCCCAGTGGGAGAAACGGAGCCATTCCTGAGCGCTCAGAGCTGCGTCCTGGGCCCAGCCGCGGGACTCATCTGTTGGACGCGGCCGTCCACCTGCGGGCTTAGCGCTTAAGCGCGGCCGCTGGAGCTCTTTAGGAGCACTGGGGACAGCGGAGCCCCCGCCAGAAACCTAGTCCCCCAGGAAAGGGTCCCCTCTGCCCAGGGCCCTCAGTGGGGCCCCGCGCACTCCGTGAGTGACAGATGCTGCGAGGGAAGCGTCGCCTAACGGGGGTGGGGGTAGGATAACGCCCGACACGGACCCCACCCCGCCCCGGCCCCGGTCCCCACGTTGGGTAATGAAGCTGGGGGTGGGGGTAGGATAACGCCCGACACGGACCCCACCCCGCCCCGGCCCTGGTCCCCACGTTGGGTAATGAAGCCGGGGGTGGGGGTAGGATAACGCCCGACACGGACCCCACCCGGCCCCGGCCCTGGTCCCCACGTTGGGTAATGAAGCCGGGGGTGGGGGTAGGATAACGCCCGACATGGACCCCACCCGGCCCCGGCCCTGGTCCCCACGTTGGGTAATGAAGCTGGGGGTGGGGGTAGGATAACGCCCGACACGGACCCCACCCCGCCCCGGCCCCGGTCCCCACGTTGGGTAATGAAGCTGGGGGTGGGGGTAGGATAACGCCCGACACGGACCCCACCCCGCCCCGGCCCTGGTCCCCACGTTGGGTAATGAAACTGGGGGTGGGGGTAGGATAACGCCCGACACGGACCCCACCCGGCCCCGGCCCTGGTCCCCACGTTGGGTAATGAAGCCGGGGTGGGGGTAGGATAACGCCCGACATGGACCCCACCCGGCCCCGGCCCTGGTCCCCACGTTGGGTAATGAAGCTGGGGGTGGGGGTAGGATAACGCCCGACACGGACCCCACCCCGCCCCGGCCCCGGTCCCCACGTTGGGTAATGAAGCTGGGGGTGGGGGTAGGATAACACCCGACACGGACCCCACCCCGCCCCGGCCCTGGTCCCCGTGACACCCCCCTGGTGACAGACGGGCAAAGACGTCGCCCAGGAGCCATCTCCGTCCTTGCTGGTTGTTCGGAGGACGGCTCCCCGGCCCACCCTGGCGCCCGTGTGCGTCCTCAGACGGCTGCAGAGTTGATCTCCTCCCCCGACACGCAGACCCACCTGCAAGGCCCTGGGCAAGGCCCTGGCCACTGGGCGCCTCCCGGCCCTCAGCCTAATGCGGGGATTGCAACGCCTCCCTCCTGCTGGGGGCTGGGAGGCCCTGAGAGAGGACATGGCCCCGCAGTGGCATCTGGGCTCGGGACCCCTGAGCACGGCTCCGAGGGCGCCGGCAGGGCTCTGCGCGCGGAATCGTTGAAAGGGGGTCAGAGGCAGCCAGCGCAGGGCAGCCCTCAGCAGCCTCCGTGATGACAGCCATCATGTGTACGTCACACTCCGGCTCCGGGCCCTCGCTGTGTTCAGGGCAAGGCAGGATCAGTGACCCCCATTAGCCGGAGCCAGACTATTGGACGGAGGAGGCCAGCGGGGTTTAGAAGGCTGACAGAGGTCCTTGTGCCTGACCTCCGAGAATAACCTCCGGGGGAGACGGGACATGCGGGAGCCTGGCTCCGTGTGGGGAGTCACAGAGCACTGCCCAAGCAGCCACAACGCCTCCCGCGACCCAGGGGCTCCTCCAGGGGCTCACCGGCTTCTGCGGGTCATTGCAGAGGGCTGTGGCACAGCCGCTGTGTCTGCTCAAACCTCGTCCCTTCCTCATTGCCCGGAGGAGGGGGCACATTGGGTGGTCCCCAGCTCCTGCTGTTACAAATACAGCCGCTACACTCTGGTTCTCCTCAGGGCGCACACATCTTCCGCCTTTTACAGATAAAGCGGCTCTGATTCACCCACAGGCTATGCTGTAGTCAGCATGTGTCTCATTAGTATTTGTCTGCAGGCAGATCTGAGACAGAGTGCGACCTAGCGTCTCTGTGCTGTGATGACTGGTGACAAGGACGGGGACGTGAAGGCTGGCTGTGGTGTGTGAGGTCACAGGTGACCAGGACGGGGACGTGACGGCTGTCTATGGAGTGTGAGGTCACAGGTGACAAGGACGGGGACGGGACGGTGGCTGTGGTGTTTGGTGTCACAGGTGACAAGGACGGGGACGGGACGGTGGCTGGGATGTGTGAGGTCACAGGTGACCAGGACGGGGACGTGACGGCTGTCTATGCAGTGTGGTGTCACAGGTGACCAGGACGGGGACGTGACGGCTGTCTATGGAGTGTGAGGTGAGGTCACAGGTGACAAGGACGGGGACGTGATGGCTGTCTATGCAGTGTGGGGTCACAGGTGACAGGGATGGGGACATAATGGCTGGCAGTGGTGTGTGGGGAGCCTGTTGGCAGCCCTGGCAGGTGTCCTGAACCCCCTGGTGGCTGGACAACCTAATCCAACCGGGTGTCCTTAAACAGCGACCAACTGGGTGCACGGGTGAAGTCCTACCAGCATAAAAAGGACTGGGTTTGGGGCACAATGCGGAGACTGTCCCTGCTAGGACGCTGTGTGACCGAAGCCAGTCCCCAAGGGTCTCATCCTGGCCAACACTCACACACTGTCGGGATGACAACGGGGCAGACACGGGGCCAGGTTAGGAGTGGTGGGAGCAGGAGGGGGCTGTGACCGCGAGCGAGTGACGTGGAAATCTTGGTGCTCTGGGTGGCTCTGACATGGAGGTGCACTTGTCTGGCGTTTGGGATAAAAATGACTGAACCGTGCACACCTTGCAGCCATGCCATCTTCCTGGCTCAGCTCCGTGCCCTGACTGGAGACGACGCAGCCCCGGGGGAAGTCGAGCGAAGGGTGCCCTGGGCCTTGCTGCTCCAGCTCTGCGCCTTCCAGTGGCTCGTAACTATGTTTTAAAAGATTTATTGATTTATTTGAAAGTCAGAGTTACACAGAGAGAAGGAGAGACAGAAAGAAAGAGAGAGAGAGTCTTCCATCCGATGGTTCACTCCCTAGTCGGCCTCAATGGCCGGGGCTGTGCTGATCTGAAGCCAGGAGCCAGGAGCTTCTCCCAGGTCTCCCATATGGGTGCAGGGGCCCAAGCACTTGGGCCATCCTCCACTGCTTTCCCAGACCACAGCAGAGAGCTGGATGGGAAGTGGAGCAGCCGGGACTAGAACCAGAGCCCATGTGGGATGCTGGCACTGCAGGTAGCGGCTTTACTCACTACACCACAGTGCTGGCCCCAGCTCTATAATTATTTTTTAAGATAAGCCTGCAAAAGAACATATCGAACTACACAAAATATATTCCATCATATTTCTTTGGGATCGAAGGACCAGACTCTTTTCAAAAAGTGTGTGTATTTTGGGGACAATTTAGCAAAGTGTCAGTTCCAACGTCCACAGAGGGCCCTCACGTAATGTCAATGAGCGACGTGGCGTGTTGATGAAGTAGTTTTCCGCCTTCATGAAATAGCTTTACCCCGTTCTCAGCAGCCTACGGTACAGGCCTGACGATCCCGACATCTCTGTTGTTCAAGTTCATATACAAATCCTACCTGAATAGAAAACATTCCATGATAAATCCTGTATGCGTGTCAATAACGCAGCTCGGCTTGGTCGGCGGCACCTGTCGGAGCAGGCAGTGTAAGGGCTGGGGTTCCCGTGGGCAAGAGGAGAGCTCGCTCCCTGCTGCAGGCGGGAGTCACTGGGCAAACCTTCAGAACGGTGCTGGCCAGGGAGCGTGTCTTCGCCGCAGGGGGCCAGCCCTGGCCTGCTGAGAACCCAAGAGACGGAGGCAAAGGAAGACCCCATCCCCCGGAAGCAGCAGCAGAGACCCCGGGACCCCCGTTCTGCAGTGGGGTTCGCTGGGTGAAGGCAGCTGTGTGCTCAGTGGGATTTCAAGTTTGCCCACCTTCAGGTGTTAGGTGTTGGCATTAGGAATGGTCCAGGGTAAGAATCTCTTCCTCCCATGCACACACATGCGTGCACATGTACACACATGCACACAGAGACACACATGTACACAGGTGCACACACATGTGCACACACGCACACTGTGAGCAGGATGGCTGTGTATGAACGTAGATTTGTCTGGGCCACAGCTCACCTGGACATGGTCTGTTCCTGAGCTGCTGGCTTTGTGTGGCAGGTTGAAGCCGTCGGGGTACGCGAGGAGCTCGCTGGACTGTGCACAGGGTCCCTGGAGGTCGGGTCAGGAGTACCTCACAGCTCTGTGGAACTGGCTCCGTGTGTGATGGACTCCGTGTCCCGCAATACCCACAGAGTCCTGGGCAGATCAGGCTCGACAGCAGGGGCACCCAGTCCCACCCAGCAAGTCCACCTGTTCCTCTTCTTCCTAGAACGCTGGGACACTCGGCCCCGTCCACCTCCCACCTGGCCACGGCTTCATTCGCCCGTGTAGGATTCAGTGGCGTCTCTCAATGCCTGCCTTCCACTGAGTAGATTCTTTCCTTAGATTAAAATATCAGAAACAACAAAACTAAATAAAACATTTTAAAAAAAAAAAAAAACGCTCTTTTTTCCTCTGAGGTGGGGAAGTGAAGTTTTGCTTAGAATTCACTTGTCCCAGCCAGCGCCGTGGCTCAACAGGCTAATCCTCCGTCTTGCGCGCCGGCACACCGGGTTCTAGTCCTGGTCGGGGCGCCGGATTCTGTCCCGGTTGCCCCTCTTCCAGGCCAGCTCTCTGCTGTGGCCCAGGAGTGCAGTGGAGGATGGCCCAAGTGTTTGGGCCCTGCACCCCATGGGAGACCAGGAGAAACTCCTGGCTCCTGCCATTGGATGAGCGCGGTGCGCCGGCCACAGTGCGCCGACCGCAGCAGCCATTGGAGGGTGAACCAACGGCAAAAGGAAGACCTTTCTCTCTATCTCTCTCTCTCACTGTCCACTCTGCCTGTCAAAAAAAAAAGGAAAAAAAAAGAAAAAAAAAGAATTCACTTGTCCCACTAGACCAGCGGGCTCCAGACTCCTGGTCCCACGTCAGCCGTCTGCAGCACTAAATTAATTAAAACCTTCAATGCCGGTTTCAGATGGGCTTCCAAAACCCTCCATTCTGAAAATGTTTTATATTAATCACAAAGCAACTGCATTTTAAAAAGTCACTTAACTGGCATCTAATTTGCAATAGCAATTTATTCCCTCGCAGGTTAATTTGCACATTTGCTGGCACCAGCTCCTTCAAAGCAGGAGGAGAACGGCTCGTCTGACCGCGTTTTATTTATGGATGTATTTCTAGACAAAACTGGGCGTGAACCCAAGTGCAGAGCTCACACCTGGAAGACTCCAGGAGCAGCTTTAATGCTGTGCTTTCTGGGTACGATACATTCCTAATAAAATCTAGGAAGAAGATGGTTAGCAGCCGGGCAGCGTCCTGTGTTAGTGACTTTGCGGATCGACCGGCACGGCCAATGCTTAATGTTCTGCTGTCACCCACAATGACCCCATTGGAATAAGTGACCGAGGGGGATACCTGTCTGAGGTAGCTCACGGCGTTCACAGGATCTGGGGGCGTGGCTCCACGTCTGCTAAGCGTGCGCGTGCCCAGATGAGATTCGGCAGGAGGGTTACATTCTTCTGGGTCATGGAGCAAACCCAAGGCTTCTGAGCTCGTAGGATGAGTGCATTCCTTGTGTAAGCAAAATGCCCTTCCCAGATCCGGCAGGGCGCCGGCCGTGGCCGCTACGAGGGGAGGAGCACGGTCCCCTTCCTGCTGGCTAACTGCAGGTCTTCCTGCTTCTTCCAGTCATCCCGGTGTGGTTAACTAAACGTGTTTCTATTTTGTGTTCCTGAAAAGTAATAGTAAAATGTCCATCACTTCTGTGCAAGCTTGTGATGCCGTGGCTTGGGGCAGAGCCAGGTTCACAGAATCCCACGGTACACGACTTCTCCCTGGGGACTCACCAGGGAGGGCAGACGAGCACCGGATCAAACCAAGCAGCCGCCACGACGTCGCTGTGAGACAGGGAAGTGAAACGACAAGGCTCGGCAGCCATGGCCGCCTGTGGCATCCAGGGCCTCGGGCAAACCCCGCGCCAAAGTCCCGATAGCGCAGCCAAGCCGGCTGCAGCTTGGGGAGAGGAGCCGGCGTCGACCCAGTCATCCGTAGCTGTCTGCTGATCGCTGATGAGGAAATAATCAGAACTAGATCTATGGACACTCCAGTAAGACCTGTCCAATGAGGAGAAGGAGGGCGCAGCTCACAACTTCATTGTTGAAGAGGCCGTGACGCGGATTCCAATGGGATCCCAGGCAAAGACAGGAGACCTCACCCTTTCCTACAGCCAGACAGACGCAAGCCGGCACCTCATGTCAACGCCTTGGTCCAAAGAACACATAAAACGTGTCATGTGTGTGATAGCCAGGGAGTTACACCTGGAACCACGCTCCTCCCACACACACCTGCAGAGACAGGGCATAGGTGAACAGAGATGGGGACACAGGTGAGCAGAGGTGGGGACACAGGTGAGCAGAGAGGGGGACACAGGTGAGCAGAGGTGGGGACACAGGTGAGCAGATACAGGACACAGGTGAGCAGAGAGGGGGACACAGGTGAGCAGAGGTGGGGACACAGGTGAGCAGATACAGGACACAGGTGAGCAGAGACGGGGACACAGGTGAGCAGAGGTGGGGACACAGGTGAGCAGATACAGGACACAGGTGAGCAGAGACGGGCACACAGGTGAGCAGAGACAGGACACAGGTGAGCAGAGACGGGGACACAGGTGAGCAGAGACGGGGACACAGGTGAGCAGAGACAGGACATAGGTGAGCAGAGACGGGCACACAGGTGAGCAGAGCCGGGCACACAGGTGAGCAGAGCCGGGCACACAGGTGAGCAGAGAGGGGGACACAGGTGAGCAGAGACAGGACACAGGTGAGCAGAGACAGGACACAGGTGAGCAGATACAGGACATAGGTGACTCCTGCTAATGTCTGCTTACATTCCAAAGAGACGGCTCAAGGCCCAAGGAAAGCCACGCCTGCGTGAAACCTGACGAAGACGTATCTCACCTTTCAAAAGATGGACCTTGCACCCAACGTGCAGGCCAAGGGTTTACAGCACCAGTTTCTAGAAGGAATCCTGAAAAGAGAGCGTGGTCTCCGGTCTAAAACGGAGTTTGTGCCACATCTGGACTCCCTCAGGTGGCGCCACCGAGGCGGGGGATCGCAGCACCGTTGCCCCAGGCGTCCAAGGCTGAGGGAAGGAAGCTCCATGGACAGAGGAGGGACAGAGGGAGGGGGCCCTGGGTGGGGGTGGGGGGCTCTGAGTGTGGGGAGGTGAAGGCGATGGCTCCTCTGGCTCACTGTCTCCACTGTAGTCACCCTCCCTCCCTAGAGCAGCCTGTCAACCACCCTCAGGCTGCCTCCCTTTGACAGGTGCACTGTCCCAGCTGCCCTATCACAGCCCTGAAGGCAGGAACCTCATTGTCTTCCTGGAGCCCTGGGGAGACCTCTGAGCAGGAGCCCCGCTGTCTTCCACAGGCCCCGGGGAGACCTCTGGGCAGGACCCCACTGTCTTCCACAGGCCCCGGGGAGACCTCTGGGCAGGACCCCACTGTCTTCCTGGAGCCCTGGGGAGACCTCTGGGCAGGACCCCACTGTCTTCCCCAGGCCCCCGAGAGACCTCTGGGCAGGACCCCACTGTCTTCCTGGAGCCCTGGGGAGACCTCTGAGCAGGAACCCCACTGTCTTCCTGGAGCCCTGGGGAGACCTCTGAGCAGGAACCCCACTGTCTTCCTGGAGCACTGGGGAGACCTCTGAGCAGGACCCCACTGTCTTCCACAGGCCCCGGGGAGACCTCTGGGCAGGACCCCACTGTCTTCCACAGGCCCCGGGGAGACCTCTGAGCAGGACCCCCACTGTCTTCCCAGGCCCCGGGGAGACCTCTGAGCAGGATCCCACTGTCTTCCCCAGGCCCCGGGGAGACCTCTGGGCAGGACCCCACTGTCTTCCCCAGGCCCCGGGGAGACCTCTGGGCAGGACCCCACTGTCTTCCCCAGGCCCCGGGGAGACCTCTGGGCAGGACCCCACTGTCTTCCCCAGGCCCCGGGGAGACCTCTGGGCAGGACCCCACTGTCTTCCCGGAGCCCTGGGGAGACCTCTGGGCAGGACCCCACTGTCTTCCCCAGGCCCCGGGGAGACCTCTGGGCAGGATCCCACTGTCTTCCCCAGGCCCCGGGGAGACCTCTGGGCAGGACCACACTGTCTTCCCCAGGCCCCGGGGAGACCTCTGGGCAGGACCCCACTGTCTTCCCCAGGCCCCGGGGAGACCTCTGGGCAGGACCCCACTGTCTTCCACAGGCCCCGGGGAGACCTCTGGGCAGGATCCCACTGTCTTCCCCAGGCCCCGGGGAGACCTCTGGGCAGGACCCCACTGTCTTCCCACAGGCCCCGGGGAGACCTCTGGGCAGGAGCCCACTGTCTTCCACAGGCCCCGGGGAGACCTCTGAGCAGGACCCCACTGTCTTCCCCAGGCCCCGGGGAGACCTCTGGGCAGGACCCCACTGTCTTCCACAGGCCCCGGGGAGACCTCTGGGCAGGACCCCACTGTCTTCCACAGGCCCCCGGGAGACCTCTGGGCAGGACCCCACTGTCTTCCACAGGCCCCCGGGAGACCTCTGGGCAGGACCCCACTGTCTTCCACAGGCCCCGGGGAGACCTCTGGGCAGGACCCCACTATCTTCCACAGGCCCCCGGGAGACCTCTGGGCAGGACCCCACTGTCTTCCACAGGCCCCGGGGAGACCTCTGGGCAGGACCCCACTGTCTTCCACAGGCCCCGGGGAGACCTCTGGGCAGGATCCCACTGTCTTCCCCAGGCCCCGGGGAGACCTCTGGGCAGGATCCCACTGTCTTCCCCAGGCCCCGGGGAGACCTCTGGGCAGGACCCCACTGTCTTCCTCAGGCCCCGGGGAGACCTCTGGGCAGGACCCCACTGTCTTCCACAGGCCCCGGGGAGACCTCTGGGCAGGACCCCCCTGTCTTCCACAGGCCCCCGGGGAGACCTCTGGGCAGGACCCCACTGTCTTCCCCAGGCCCCGGGGAGACCTCTGGGCCGCACGAGAACCACGGATCTCACCCCTCTTCCTGGGCCGGCTCAGCTGTTGGGGAGGGGTGCTCAGAGCCGGGGCCCCTCCCTGTAGCCACTCCGGGGATGAGAGCGGGGAGAGAGCAGCCGGGATGGGTAAGACACGCAGGGTTGCATTTTTCTTCTTTTTTAAGCAAATACTTCGTGATGACTGAGGAATCACCAGGAAACCCCCAAGCCCCCGGGGGGATTAAGTCACCATCGCACTCCTGTCTGCCTCTCTCCCGCTCCTGTGGCTCTGGCTCCTTTCTGCTCGGCCCAGCGCGGAAGCAGCGCGCACAGACGGCTTTCAGTGCCTGCCTGTCTCCCGGGTCCTCCTCTCCCACGCCGTCCACTCCGAGTGACCCCAGCCTTCACTCCTCAGCCCTGTGACCCCAGGCCTTCACTCCTCAGCCCTGTCCTCGGCTGGCCCCTGCATGGCTCTGTGTCCTGGGCTCACAGGGGAGACGTTCCGAGGACAAGGGCACAGCACACCCCAGTCGTGCTCTCTCGGGCCTGGACAGAGGCGGCTCACGGACGCTCCGCTACTGAGCTCTGCCCCTTCAGCCTGCAGCGCGGCCGCTTTGGAGGACGGAGGCCGAGGGGACAGTGTTCCCTGCCAAGGTAATCCACTCCCAGTGACCGGCAAAGCCCCAGCAGGCCTGCAGCCCCCGGGTGCCCGGAGCGGGCGCTGAGCAGTGTGGAGGCACAGTAGTGCCCATCCAGGGCCCCTCGCTGGCTGCACCCGGGGAGCAGCTCTGAGCTCAAAGGGGCCTGGCCTCAGGGCAGCTGACACCCAGAGCCCTGAGGGAGGTGCAGATGCTTCCTGATGGCAGTAGGGATGTTTGCTCGAAACAAACAAACAAATAAATGAAGGCAAGCAAAGAATATTCAGAATTTCCTCTAAAGCAACTTTGATGTCAACAAGCTTAAAACCACGCTGCTAAAAACGGATGCATGAGCCCCCATGGAAGGCTGGCAGCCTGCAGGGGCCTGCAGTTTTGTCCATGCATGTTTGTCGCTAATGCTCCTGCGTGTGCGTGGCTGCATTTTAGTATACGTGCAGCTGAAGCGAGCACATCGTGGCTGCGATTTGGGACATGCAAATCCAGGCTTAGGGGGACGGAGGCTGCGTAGGCAGCCAATGCCCAGGCAGGGCTCCAATGCAGCCGAGTGGAGAGACACAGACTTAGCCCAGACGCATTCACGACCTCAGCGAAATCACTCTGTCCCTAGACCAGGGACAAGCAAAGTGAATACGAACACCCTGGCGTCTCCAAGCCAAGCGGTCCTGGTACACTGCAGAGCTCCTCGCCACTCCTTAGCCGCTCAAGCCTTGCCAGCTCCCTAGCTGTGTCCATTTCCATTACGTGGCATCAGGTCCATGAGTCCGGTGGGCGTCCGTCAGGGCACACCAGGTCACCCAGAGACGGGCCGGTGCCGTCACTGAGAACTTGGGCTTGGTGACAGCGTCGCCTATGTTCACAGCTCAGCTCGGCAGCCGTGAGCCTCGGAGACTTGGCCAAGGCTCTTGCGCTGGTGAACATCACCGCCAGCCTCTGTGGCAGGAGGGTGAGAGGTGAGAGCCGCGTGGGAGCTCGGGCAGGGGTCAGAACCCACCCACGTGACGTTACAACCTCCTCCACCTCCTCTGCGTGACCAGCCCGGGAAACCGAGCGCCAACCCCTGCGACCGGTGGCCCAGAAGGTGAACTGAAGCTTATCTGTAAACAAATTGTAACATTGCCTAAACCGATGCCCTTGTAGCCAAGCAACTGAGTTTCAGCCAATCACAGAGGCCAAGGCTCAGCCAGTCCCAAGCCGCCGGCTGAGCAGACTGTGACTGTGGGAGACAGACGCCCACTGCAGCCAATCAGATCGTATCTGTGCATCACTCCCTCCCCCCGGCTATAAATGCAGCCTGCACACGTGGTGAGGATTTTGTCACTTCTTCCTACCCAGGACCAACCAGCGACGGGCAAGCACGCCCCGCCCCCGCCGTGCTGCTTCTGGGTCAGCCTGCTGCAGCCCCGCTTTGCCACCTCCCCAGCCGAGTCTGCCGGCAGCTGCCCCTTCTGCACTGTGAATCTGTCCCAGCCCCAGCCTGCTTTGGAGCCCTGCCAAACACCGGCGGTGACAGCTAACTCGGCTGTTCAGTGAAGTCTGCAGCAATGGCCTGAGTGGGGTCTCGTCTGGGAGACTCTTCATGCACTTCCCGTAATGCGAGGCCTTGAGGAGTTCTAAATGTGCAGGCTTAGAGCTGGCCTCCGTGCTCCGACAGTGCTGCAGAACCCACGTGGTCAGCCCCACGTAAGCCTCCTCTCAACTCCTCATGGCTTCCCCCAAAACAGCAAGGGTGTGAACAGGCCGGAGAACAGACAACCCAACACAGATCACTTAAGCCCCTCCCCTTCAGCATCAGTCCCACTTAAGCCCCTCCCCTTCAGCATCAGTCCCACTTAAGCCCCACCCCTGTAGCAACAGTCTCACTTAAGCCCCACCCCTTTTAGCATTGGTCTCACTTAAGTCCTGCCCACTTTAGCAATAGTCTTACTTAAGCCCCACCCCTTTAGCAACAGTCTCACTTAAGCCCCACCCCTTTAGCATTGGTCCCATTTAAGCTCCAACCCTTTGGCATCATCTCACTTAAGTCCCACCCCTTTAGCATCCATCTCACTTTAAGCCCCGCCCTTGCAGCATCAGTCTCGCTTAAGCCCCGCCTCTGTTAGCGTCAGCCTTCAGAACCGGAGCCATCTTGGTTTCCTCTCTGTCCCCGCTCTCCTGAGGCAATGAACAGAGGGCTGAGCTTCTACTTGCAAGAGCAAAAAGGAAACAGAAAACAAAGCACAGCCGGAAGTTAGCACCGGGGTACGGAGAGAGCAGCCTGAAGCCGAAGCCGGTCCTGCCCAGGGCACACGCATCAGAGCTGAGGATGAGACAGCTCCCCCGGGGCTCTCTCCTGTACGGACGAGGGAGACCCCTTCTGCAGGGGTGAACGGGGGAGCAGGAAGTGGCCCAGGAGGACTCCGGCTGCAGATCCTTGGTTTTCCTTGGGAAACGGCCAGCCTCAGGCTTCGGCCCTGTGTGTTCAAAACCAGAGCTCCCCAAACGGATGACTTGGCCCAGAGGTGAGAGAGCGTGTTGCTCCTCTCGGTGCAAATCGGAAATGGGAACAGACGAGCAAGTCCAGCGCAATGTCACTGCAGTGCCCAGGCCAGCTCTGGGCTCATGGGAGACGTGGAGGCTGGGGGCAGGCTGGGGGGGCCCTGGCTCTCAGCACGGAGACAGAGCCAGGCTGTGCATCCAGACACCAGACTCAGGGCGCCTCGTCCTGGTGGCATTGCGATCTGTGTCGGGTTGTCTGTTCTCCGGCCTGTTCACACCCTTGCTGTTTTAGGGGGAAGCCATGAGGAGTCGAGAGGAGGCGTCCTCCTTATCCAAGAATGAGGCCGGCCAGTGGGCTGGGGTCTGCGGCCGCTCATAGGTGGAACGTCCTGCGCAAGCAGGCTGTCAGCTGTACCTGGAAAGCTGGTCTCCAGGCCAACCGGCATCTCCCACAAACCGCTTCTTGTGCTGCATGTGTGACCTTGTGGCCTTAAATCACGCCTTCAGGGTGGGGGTGATCTTCCACCCAGAGCGGGCAGGGGAAGGGGCTGAGCCCCTGGGGAGACTCAGACTGGCTCTAGGAGATCAGGCTGTCTCGTGTGACCCTTGTGGCCTTAAATCACGCCTTCAGGGTGGGGGCAATCTTTCACCCAGAGCTAGTGGGGGGAGCTGAGCCCCTAAGGAGATAGGACGTCTCCAGGAGACCCCCGCTATCTCCATGAGCCCCAAGCCAATCAACATACGTATGTGAAACCCCCGTCCAGTGGGCACCCCACAGGATGACCCAGGGAACAGGCAGTCGTGCCTTAAAAACCCGGGACACTTCCTGAATCAGTGTCTCAGCGGTGCAGCCTGCCCGGGCTCCGCTCGGACCAGACGCTTCTCTGCCTCTTGCTAATCAAATAAAAGTCTCTTTTCTGTCTAATAAAAGTTTCTGCTTCTTTGCAAATTGTTTCAGCTTTTTATTTCTATACTGAGCTGAGGAAAAGAGCCCAGGAGACTCGCGCCGGCAACCGCCCTCCCCTCCGGGACCGGTAACGGACGACAACAAATCGAAGAAGTTTTGCAAAGCCTTGACTGTGAATCCCTGGGCGACGGAGCTGCCAGGTCCGTTTCTGATAGACAGGCTGCGAGGGAAAGGCTGACCCTGCCCCCGCCCCGTGCCGGGACCCAGCGTCCAGCTCTGGGGGAGAACTCAGCGCTCTCGTTCCTCCACCGCGCCTGTGTGTGGCGTCCGTGAAGTGTTCGCAGGGGGCACAGCACCCGGCAATCAGGTAGAGCTGCTCTGGCATCGATTGTTCTCCAGACAGTTAGGAGGAGGGGGTAAGAAGCAGCCGGGAGGGCTGAGTCAGAACTGAACTCAAAGATTCCGCCCCTGAGAAACCGACGGCTCATCCGGCTGTCTCTGCTTTTGGTCATCGTTACAGCGAAGACAAAGCCAGACGCTGTAACGGTCACCCCCAGGTGTATAATAGTTCAAACAGGGCAGAAGCAGCTTCTCGCTCATGTCAACTCTGGAGCCAATGCTACATAACCATGAGAGGCTCCCGTCCACGTCCACACCCACGGGGAGATGCATGGCCCTGGCTCCTGCCACCTTGTGGCTCTGCCACGGCTCACATGCGAGGCCCCAGGGCTGTTGCTCCCGGAGCTGGGGAAGAGGACAGAAGACACAGGGCAGCTTGGGGAGGTTTGTACAGGGGGACTGAAAGGCAGCGCTCTCGTGTCTGTGCACCTGCTACTGGCCAGGAGCCACACTCACCTGCAAGGGGGCGGGGCCTGAGCTGCAAACCAGGAAGGCGAGCAGACAGGTTGGGTGGACAATGAGCCACTCTCTGCCATAATCTGAGAATCCACACAGGGCAGCTTACAGCTTCACCCGGGGCGGCTTGTAGAGCCCCAAAGCGGCCAGGACATGGATAGCCACCACCCGGTTCCCCAGAAAGTAAGGTGGTTTGAACCTCTGGTCCAAGCCTCTCCTTTATCTGCGATTTGAGAGGCAAAACATTCCATGGAGCAGAAGACGTAAACCATGCAAAGTGCATGTGGACCACAGAGCGCAACAAAATCCACCATTTTCTGCCCAAAATGAAAGAAACATAGACAGCATTTGTGGGGGGAAAATTGGATGCTCTGATCCATAGGCAACTGTATTTCAGTTGGAAAATGTTCTGTGACGGGCCGAGGTGCTGGCTCCACGCTGAGGCAGGGAGGGCTCCGTGCACGGATTCTCGGCACCGTGCACGGAGTGTCGAGGGCTCAGGTGAGAGACACACCACGGAGCTGCCCACCGCGGTGTCTGTGAACTGGGGCCTCGGGGTAAGCTCCCTGCGTGGCTTCCCACGCCGTGACTCCTGCAAATGACAGCTAAGGAGGAGCACAGAGCCAGACGGGGAGGAGAGCCGGGAGGTTTGCTGTGTGTCTGCCACGGAAGGGTGGATGTTCCCACACCCTCGGAGGGTCAGAGACACGGCACCTGGCCGCTTTCCCAGAGCGCCTTGGAGTCTTGCTTCAGTCACAGCCGCTGCCCTCACACAACGCGCACACTCGGTGCAGCTTGCAAGCCCAGGATCAGCCACCGTCTGACAGCTGAGATGATCCGTGTTGGGGCGGTGCCCATCCTGGGTTGTGTGTCACGTGCACCTTCCTCTGTGCAGAATAGTTAGAGCCACAATGACGCTCTCTGCTCAATGTCCCCTCTGCCATTTGTCAGCCAGGAATGTTGGGTGAACTGCATTGGTTTCCACCTCTATTACACTGAGACAACCATAGATCTTTGTGAAAAAGGGTGTGTGTGTGTGTGTGTGTGTGTATGTGTGTGTGTGTGAGTTAAATACAATTATGAGAATGAAGCCCTAGCCCAGAGCGTGACAAGCTCACCCCCAGCAAGGCCCACCTCCCACCTGGCCACCAAAGAATCCCTTCTCTGACTGCACCGCAGGCTCCTTGTTAATCATGACCTTGGGGCAGGCGTTGTGTGGAAGCCCGGGATGCTCGCGTCCCACGTCAGAGGGCTGGGTTGGAGCCCTGCCTCCACCTCCCATCCAGCTTCCTGGGATGCAGCAAGTGAAGGCGCCGGCCCCGCCACCCCCGAGGGGACCTGGATGCAGCTCCTGGCTCCTGCCTTGGGAGACCACACGCAGCTGGTGCGGGTGTTTGGGGAGTGAACCAGGAGATGGAATGTCTCTGTCTCTGCCTCTGTCTGTGCCACTTTGCCTGTCAACTACATAGATGCAAAACATTTTTACAAGCTGCAGTTTTGAACAATCTGGCATTTCTGCCAGTAAACTCTAATTACTGTTGAATGATAACAGCCGTCCGTAACAAAACCTTCCCGTCTACACAACAGTGCTGTTCCTTCGTGTCCTAAGCGGGCAGCCTCAGGAACGTCTCGTGCAATCTCTCCTGCCATGCTATCCTACCCAATCCCCCCACACCACGGTGTTTATGATGTAAATTCTGCCCAGCACGGAGTGGGGGGGGGCAGCACACTTTGCAAGGCTCCAGGCACCCTGAAAGGTTCAGCCCTTCTATGACGATGGGAAGGAAAGGAAAGACAAAGAACCTAACACATAAACGTTCTTCCTTTAAAGATACGGTATTATGACAAAAATATGTTTGGTGCCACAATATTGTATAAAGCAATAAATAATAAAACCTTATTATATGTGATATCGTGATGGATCATAAGCTTTTCTGCAAACTCATCTGTAGATAATAAAAATTTATGTTTTTAGTAATATCAGCTCTTGGCGAATGCAAATGACTTTTGATAATTTTTAATTTTGAGAAGACTTTCTGCTGATGCGATGCTTACTGGAGCTACTTAGAATATACTAGAGGCTGCAACAAATTTGGGATGCATTTCTGGGAAATTCTATAGAATACGTGTTCCAATACCTCAGGAGCTAGGGGTACCTGCAGAACAATTTTTCTAAAAATATTTAACCTTTATACAAATCACTTTTGCCTTTCTCTTTGCCTCTAAAATAGATAAATAAATAAAATTCTCTAAGAAAGGAAATCTGCATCTAATTTGTTTCTATCTGTACCTATTTATTCAGGAAGCCGAGAGACAGAGTCAGAGAGAGCCTCATCTGCTGGTCCACTCCCCAAATGCCCACAACAGCAGGGCTGGGTGCCGGCATGCACCAGGTCTCCCCTGTAGGAACCAGCGGAGGTCAGCAGGAGGAGCGGAGACTCGACCCCCGGCTCTCCGCCGGCGTGCAGGCCCCTCACCCGTGCTCCGCGACTTCACCTCGGCCAGACGCCGGCCCTGAATTTCATTTTAGATGCAGGGTCCGCAGAGCCATTTTACCATTCATACGACAGCCTCTGTGCCTCACGAGGGCCTACGAGACATGGAGAGTGACTTCGTGAGGTGTTGGCTGCTCAAACCGTATCATCCTAGCCCCTGTCCAGTTAAAAGCCCAGTTTTGCTCGTTAATACCTGGTTCATCCGAAGTCCTGTGAGAACAGCGCTGCTTCCCCGGGAGGCACGACCCTGAAGACAAAGTCTATTCATCTATACCCTGGCTGGGCCCTGTGCAGAGTTCTTCTTCTTCTTCTTCTTCAAGATTTATTTGAAAAGCAGAATTACACAGGGAGGGAGGGAGGGAGAGAGAGAGAGAGAGAGATCTCCCATCCACTGGTTACCTCCCCAAATGGCTACAAAGGCCAGTGCTAGCCAAAGCCAGGAGCCAGGAGCTTCATCCGGGTCTCCCCCGTAAGTGCAGGGGTCCAAGCACCTGCGCCAACTTCTGCTGCTTTCCCAGGTGCATCTGCAGGGAGCTGGATGGGAAGTGGAGCAGCCGGGACTTGAACCAGAGCCCACATGGGTGCCGGCGTCACAGGCGGTGGAGTTACCAGCTACACCACAGCACCGACCCCTGTGCAATAGCTTTTAAAACAAGGATTCTGGACTCAGAAAAACCCTCTGCCTCCTTGCTACACTTCATTGCCCTGTCCACGTGCACATTTTTATTCGGCAATAAGTTACTGACGAGTTTCGATGACCACACAGGCATCACGGAAGCAGGCTCTGGGGCCAGCGGGCAAGCTGGGCCCCTGTGTTTGTCCTGTGCTCAAAGTCTCCTCCTTCTCCTGGCGCCCCAAGGCGCTGGGGTTCCAGCGAGGCCACGGCAGCCTGGGCCCCCACTCAGCACCCACGCCGCTCACGGGGAAACACACGCCTCACCTGGGCCCCCACTCAGCACCCACGCCGCTCACGGGGGAATGCACGCCTCACCTGGGCCCCCACTCAGCACCCACGCCGCTCACGGGGGAACGCACGCCTCACCTGGGCCCCCACTCAGCACCCACGCCCCTCACAGGGGAACGCACGCCTCACCTGGGCCCCCACTCAGCACCCACGCCGCTCACGGGGGAACGCACGCCTCACCTGCGCCCCCACTCAGCACCCACGCCGCTCACGGGGGAACACACGCCTCACCTGGGCCCCCAGTCAGCACCCACGCCGCTCACGGGGGGAACGCACGCCTCACCTGCGCCCCCACTCAGCACCCACGCCGCTCACGGGGGAACGCACGCCTCACCTGGGCCCCCACTCAGCACCCACGCCGCTCACGGGGGGAACGCACGCCTCACCTGCGCCCCCACTCAGCACCCACGCCGCTCACGGGGGAACGCACGCCTCACCTGGGCCCCCACTCAGCACCCACGCTGCTCACGGGGGAACACACGCCTCACCTGGGCCCCCACTCAGCACCCACGCCGCTCACGGGGGAATGCACGCCTCACCTGCGCCCCCACTCAGCACCCATGCCGCTCACGGGGGAACGCACACTTTACCTGGGCCCCCACTCAGCACCCACGCCGCTCACGGGGGAACACACGCCTCACCTGGGCCCCCACTCAGCACCCACGCCGCTCACGGGGGAACGCACGCCTCACAGCTTTCCCCACAGCTCACTTGAGTTCCCGCACCCCTCAGCTCCGCCCCACGGTCCTTCTCCCCTCAGCCCAGAGATGCCATGGGTGGCCTCTGTGCACTCCACATCCAGAAACCGTGCAGCACAAAGTGCCGCTCAGGACCTCAGCAGGGCACGGGCACGGGCAGGGGGCTCTGGAGGCCGGCTCCTCCCCCGGCAGAGCACCTGTGAGCGGCTGGCCTCAGTGGGTGAAGCACCTGGTCTCCAGGTGGCGTCGTGACAGCCAGCGGAAGGTTCTCCATGGCATCTCACCAGCCCGAGCTGAATGGGACTCTGCGTTCTGTGGTGGGGAGACGGCGTTCACAACACGGGGAACACGACCCTGGCTCAGTAACAGCACTGTTCATTGAAGCCAGCACCTGCTGTGACCCAGCCACAAGGAGCCCTGCGTGTCCACGTGAGGACGAAGCACTGCGCCCTCTGCCGCCGGGGACAAGTTACAAAGGGACCACGCGTTACCTGCTGGCCCTGCGAACTCACGATGGGGCTCTGGCTTAAGTAGCCGAGTCTCGGGTGGAGTTCCAGGCTCCTGGCTCCGGCCTGGCCCAGCGACGGCTGTTGGGGACGTTTGTGGGTGAGCCAGTGGATGGAGGGTCTCTCTCTCCGTTTGTCAGGCTGCTTTTCAACTAAATAAGTTTCATTTAAGGAAGAACTGTCAGCCTTGGGAGCAGCCTCATCTCGCTGCCTTCGGACTGGAGCCTAAAACACGCCTTGCTCCGCTTCACCGTCGCGATGAGCCCCCGAGACTCCACACAGGCAGCAAGGCGGGGGCTGGGGCGCTGCAGAACGACCCGCCCAAGGTGAGGTCTCCCCTCCCTTGTGTCTGAGAGTGGGGGCCTCCACCCCAGCAACGCCGGGTACCCCAGCTGCTCTGTGATTCCCTCCTCTGGGGCCACAGTCAGTCTGGGCTGGGGGTGGGGCATCGAGTTGACTCTGGGAGGCAGCAGGTGCTCCTGGGAGCGTTGCACCTGCCAGGGGATAGCTTCAACTTCGAGCACCAGGCAGGGGAAGTTTCTGAAGATTCATGGACGCGGCTGCTCAGCCGACCACTGTCGTATGGCAAGTTGCCCCCAAGCACCCGCAACCTCTCGGGATCCAGAGTCTGGAGCCGACAGCCAGGTGGTCCTGGCAGGGTTGTCTCCGGGGGTGGCCTGGAATTGCTGTCTGGGCCTGCACCAGCCACAGGTGTGACTGCGACACAGGAGCCACCTCAAGTCCCCTTGCACGGCTGCCACCCTCCCCCGAACCCCACGCCTCTCAGCTGCCACCCTCTGTCCACCACAGCCTCCGCCTCCTGCCCGTCCTGGACATCAGATGGAATGGAATCAAATGCTTCTTTATTAAACTCCCTTCAAGCCAGCCGGTGTGCCTGCCACGTGTTCCCTCCCGGGGCCTCGGCCCACGCAGCCACCCACCGGGTGAGGGTGAGCGAGCCGCTGAGTACGAAGCTGAACATGTCCCGGCAGGACATGGGGTGACAAGGGCCGCCGTGACCCGGGCTGCAGACCACATCGACCGGATCTGAGGAGCCTGTGGCTTTGCCTCGCCTGGCACGGAGGATGGGAACGGGTGTTTTGTTCCCGGAGAGAATGGTGTGCATGTCACACGCTTAAGCAGAAGAAAGGAAGAGAGCAAACAAAAATCTGAAAGTTTCCTCCCACAGGAGTGGGTGCAGCAGGCATCCAGGAAGAATCGCGCAATACAGAGACCAAGAGGCAAATAAAAGGCTCAGAGACAAAGGGCTGGCGAAGCCTTGTGGGCACGGTGAATGCAGCGGCGCAGGGTGGATCCTGTACGAGCTGCAGCGAAGCACTTACAATGAGCCGTCAGGAAGTCCAGCGAAGTGGCCCCTCGTGCTGAAAACGCAGCTAGCTGATTGGCGGAAAACCGCTCCGCAGCCGGGGCATCTGGTTCAAAGCCAGAAGGTTCTCAGGACCCCCGCAGCTGGTCTGAGTGCCCAGCCCCCTCTGGGAATCGTGTCGGGGCGGCACCTGCTCCCCAGGTGTGCACGCTGGCGATGTGTGAGAAACACGCCCAGCGTTCACGCCCGGGTTGCCCCCGGCCCCCGTCAGGCCCTCTGGGGCCGTGCCCACCTCCTGCGGGTGATGATTCGCTGGGCGCTCACATCCACGGTGAGGATTATTTCACAGATCATAACCACGGAGCTGCCCCCTTTGAAGCTGAAAAAAGCCCTTGGTTTTCCACCTTACAGCCGCTGACCACGTGGCTCAGAGACAGCAGCTGTCAACGTCCTGTCGCGCATCTCTGAAGACCTGTCCCAGCGCGTGAGCGAGCCCTGAGCCCAGGCTGCTGGCCCTGCTTCTGCCTCAGGCTGGCAGCGGAAGGCACGGTCCCCCCACTCAGCCTGGATCCCCCCCTTCTGTGTCCCTGCCCTCTTCTCCTTGATTTTAGCCTTCAAGGACGTGGAGTGGACCTGCGATGGGGACGGGCTGGGGCCCCCCGCCCGCCTGCAAGCTCGGGAGCCCCCAGGGATGCGCTGTCCTGTCTGACCTGCAGCCCCCTGCCCCAACCCCAGGCGTAACCCAGACCCCGGCCTCCCTGCCGAGACGCATCGTGTCCAGCAGCTCCCAGGGCCGTGCCAGCCGCACCACGTGCTGTGGGCGACACAGGACAACCTTGCCGAGGCCCCAGGATGGAGACGCCCGTGTTCCTGTCTCCACTCCGTGATACCAAGGTGACCCAGACACTGTCTGGAAGAGGCGCTCGGGCTCCTTCCAATCGCGGGTCTCCTCCTCCATCGGACAAGCGTGGTGCACCAGCAAGCAGCACCTTGTTCTGCTTTCTCAAGACTCCCTCCCCAGCCCCTGTCACCACACCCTCCCCCACAAGCCCACGGAATCCTTGTCATCGGAGGTGAGCTGGGAAGCGCTCCTTCCTTCCGTACACCGATCTTTTAGATCGGAACTTAAACCCAAAGGCGTTTCCCGATGGAAAGCCTTTTGCTCGCGAGAGCGCAGGCCCTGTCTCGAGTCTCCGCATTGCCCTTTGCGCTGACAGCTGAGCCGGGCGCTGCTTTTCCTCTGAGTTATTGCTGGGGCCTCACGCTCTGGGCTGGGAAGCCAAGCGTCCAAGCTGGCTGGTGTGGAGTTGGATAAAAGGTTGCAAGGGAGCGACGAGGACGACGCGCCTTGGTTAATATTCCGCAGTGGCCTCTGCGTCTGCACACAGACCCGAGCTTATTTACGGCGAGATCCTTCCCTCAGTCCACCCAGGGCTAAACGTAGAAATCACTCACACCAGCAGGCGCGGCCATCCCGCTGTGACTCCCCTGGGCAGAGCAGCAGCAGTTACAGGAGGAAGCGTGAACCTGCAGAGTGGGCGCCAAGACTGCTCCCGGGGAACGGACCAGTCGTAATTAAATAAGTTTGCTCCTTCCCGAGCAATGTAATATTCACTCTTATATTTACTCGGAGCAAATGAATTTAAATGAATTTTCAGCTAAGTTAACCAACTCATTAAAACACACTGAAGTGTGGGAGCTGTGAATCCAGGCCTGGTGCTGGGTGACGGCTGGGACCCAGGCGAGGAGGGTCCCTCCGTGAGGGGGGTCTTCATTCTTGCAGCCTCCAGACCTTGTAGGGTGCATGGCCTTTTTCCATCGTTAACTCCAATGAGTCTGCAGTTTCCACAGAGTCCTCTTGTATGTGTGTTCGTGAGTGGGGCATGTATCTGTGCGTGCATTTACGTTTTGTGTGGTGTGCATCTCTGTGTAATGTATGTGTATCACACACACATGTGTGGGATGTATGTATGCATGTTTGTGCGAGGTGTGTCTTCATGCAGGCGTGTGGCGTGTCTCTGCAGTAGTGTGTGTCTGTGCATGTGTGGGGTATGCACATGCATGTTTGTGCTGTGCATGTATCTATGTGTTCATGTGTGTGATGTGTACCTATGCATGTGAGCTGTGTGTATTGTGTGATGTATGTATGAGAATTTGTGTGTGTGGTGTGTATCTGAGTGTGTCCATGTGTGCTATGTATAGGTGTGTGAAGGATGTTCCCAAGTTTGTGGGCGTGGTGCATCTGTACATGTGTGTGTCTATGTGTTTCCCTGCATGAGTGTGTATGTGTGTGCACGTGGGTGATGGGGTACTGTGTTTCTGCATGTGGTGTGTGTACCTGAGCATTGTAGGGGGTGGGTTCCCCTTGGGCCGTGTGCCGTAGTGAGGAAGGGCTCCTTTGGGGTCTGCGGTCGATGAGCATGGGCTGGAATTGCAGCCCCACTCTTAGCCTGCCCCCGGAGCCCAGTCACCAGTGACTTCACCCCCACACACCCTGGGTCCAGAGACAGACAGGGCATCGGCCTCCTTGGCCATGGCAAAGGCCATGCCAGAGGCAGAGCCTGTAGCTCAGAGGTGCCCAGGACTCCCCGGGCTCCTTCCAGGGAGTCCAGCCTCCTGTCAGCCCTGCAGCTCTGCCTGTGAGGGAGCCGCATCCCAGGCCAGCTGCGGCAATCCCAAGAACCGTGGGCACGGGGGCCTGGAGCGGAATTCGCTAGAGGGCCAGCGTACAGGGTTCTATTGTGCAACAAGAGAAACGACTTCACATCATTGGCTGGATCTGAAACCCAGCTCCCTGGCTGACAGCACGAACCACGCTCAGTCCCAACAGCCTCTCCCCGAGTGGCAGGGCGGGGCACACAGGGTCCTTCACAGGGCACAGCCATGAGCCAGGCCTCCTGCCCATCACCACCGGTCATGAATCCTCAGACCTGCAGAAGGGAGCGTTCCCCACCCCCACGTCACTGCTGCAGGACCTGAGACCCTGCCCGCGACCACGCGGCTGGAAAGGAGCTGAGGGGATGAAAGCTGGCCCTGCACACTGGCACAGGTCAGCCCCGTACACCCGCACAGATCATCCCTGCACACCCACACAGGTCACAGGTTGGCCCTGCACACCCACACAGGTCAGCCCCACACACCCACACAGGTCGACCCCGCACACCCGCACAGGTTGATCCCTACACACCCGCACAGGTCGACCCCGCACACCTGCACAGGTCAGCCCTGCACACCTGCACATATCGCACACCTGCACAGGTTGGCCCCTGCTACAGGCTCCTAGCTGCTTCCGACCCTCCCCAAGAGAACACTCAGCTCTCTCACATTACAGGTGCTCTGAGAATATGCAGGGGCGTTGAAGACCGCCCAGTCAATGCCATGACAATTTCATTGTCCGTGCACAATATCAGTTTAATGTCCTTGGCCTTGTGGGAGGACGCACCAGTGAGCCCTCCTCCATCTCTGAGCTAGGAGGAGTCACAGTGCCACTCCTCCTGTGCACACAAAGACCCCACGTGCGGTCCAGACTGCAGAGACCCCAGGGAAGGAAGGCAGGGCTGGGCACCCGTCCTGCAGCATGGGTGTTCACGGCACAGCTCTCCAGAGCCTGCTTCCCCAGGGCCAGGGCGGAACCGAGCCTGAAGAGTCGACACCTTCCGTAGACCTCACGCTGCCTGCCTTGCTGCTCTCGTACCTGCGAGCTAAAGACTCTTTGAGTCTATTTAGACAGGACAGAGAAAGCCACCACCCGGCATTGAGCTCTGCCCATTGCCACGCTCAGCATGACCTCAGATCACTCTAACGTTTCCCATTCACCACAGAAATGCACAAAGGGAACAGATGCAATGTAGGCCAGGCCTCCCTCTGCTCCGGCCCCAGTAAAAGCGCAAGTGCTCTGAGAACCCCTTCCCCGGCAATCACAAAGCTGGCAACGCCACGCGAACCTGCGGCCCTGGGTGAGGCCGTGGTAATCCCGGAGCCACACAAGCACAATAGTGCGTGGACATCTCCGCCTCTGCGGCTGCCCAGCCGCTGGCCTCACGTGCCGTGTGCAGCCTTGGAGAGACAGCACTTTGCTAAGCCCCTTGCTCAGATGAGGTCGAGGAACTCAAAACCCCGACTTAGGACAGCGAAGCCTCGCTGATTGAGGGCAGAGGTAGGACTGGCACGGGGCCGTGTCTCCTGGAAGTGGAATTCTGATCCTGCAGGAGGTGTCTGTGCAGTCCGCCCAGCCCCTGGGTTTTCCCCTTGGCAGCAAGGTGGGCTGAAGGAATCAGAGCATTTAAACTGGAGTTAATCCAACGCAACTTTGCTGCGGGCGATGTCAGGTTTTAATTTAATCCTTTGTTCTCCGTGAGCTACAGCGACTTGGCCTTCCAGCACTGGTGACCCAAGGTCTTTAGCTGCGGTTGGAATTCCCAAGGCACCTTGGTTTCATAAATAAGAGATTTATCTTGGCCCCCAATTCTGGAGGTGGGAGGCTAGGGCAGCCCTCCCCCGACACACACACAGCGGGGCAGTACACGGCCAGAGGCAGGGAGCATGCAGGGACAGGGTCCCTCCCTCGGGACATGAAATGACCAGGATTCAGTCACGGGAGATCCACCCCAAAGATGTCATCAATCCCAGTACCTCCCACTTCCAGTGATGTCATCCATTCCAGTACCTCCCACATCCAGTGATGTCATCAGTTCTAGTACCTCCCACTTCCAGTGATGTCATCAATCCCAACCCCCCACAGCCAAAGATGTCATCGATCCCAGTACCTCTCACAGCCTGTCATCCAATCCCAGTACCTCCCATAGCTAATGATGTAATCAATCCCAATACCTCCCAGAGTCAAT
Source organism: Sylvilagus floridanus (assembly GCA_949820135.1). NCBI lineage: Eukaryota > Metazoa > Chordata > Mammalia > Lagomorpha > Leporidae > Sylvilagus > Sylvilagus floridanus. Next base: position 179,613,696 of record OX463233.1, read on the forward strand.
GATGTCATCAATCCCAGTACCTCCCACAGCCAATGATGTCATCAGTTCCTGTACCTCCCACATCCAGTGATGTCATCAATCCCAGTACCTCCCACTTCCAATGATGTCATCAATTCCAGTACCTCCCACTCCCAAAGATGTCATCAATTCCAGTACCTCCCACTCCCAGTGATATCATCGACCCAGTACCTCCCACTCCCAATGATGTCATCTGATCCCAATATCTCCCACACCCAGTGATGTCATCAATCCAGTTCTTCCCAAAGTCCCACCTCTCATGGCCGTGGCCGGGCATTGACAGACAGTGGGGCTTATATGTCTGCATCATGTTCAATCCAGAGCACCCAGGAAATCAGCAGCACAGAGCTCAGTGCAGGGGCCTGCGAACTTCTTCTATAGAGGGCCTGATGGCAAGTACTTCAGGCCCCACCAGCCAGACGGCTTCATGCAGCTTGTGGGCCAGCTGAGTGAGTCAGGTTCCAACCAGCCCTGAGCCACCATTGCGGGACCTGCCACGCACCCTCAGGCGTTGTGAGGAGGGGGTGGTGTGGGATATGGGACGTGAGCACATCACTCAGGTCAGCCAGCGCCTCACTGGAAAGTAAGATTCACACTGGACCAGCAAACAGCATCCTCCACAGTTAAACGATGCCATGAAGAATGAACCTCCTGCAGGGACTAGGAGCCCGAGAAAGCCAGGAATGAGGTTAGGCTTTGAGTAAAAGCTGAGACCTGACATGAGGTGCTGAGCCCTTAGACAACCTGGGAAGAAGAGGGCAGGGCATGCCAAAAATGAGGATTTTACACGTGGACTCCTGCTTGTTGGGATCCACTGCTTTGGATAATCGTGGTTTATAAATGCAGGATTAAGGAGTTGGTGCTGTGGCATAGCAGGCAAAGCGGCTGCCTGCAGTGCCAGCATCCCATATGGTGCCAGTTCAAATCCCGGCTGCTCCACTTCCAATCCAGCTCCCTGCTAATGTGCCTGGGAAAGTAGCAGAAGATGGCTCAGGTCCTTGGGCCCCTGCACCCTCATAGGAGACTTGGGTGAATCTCGGCTCCTGGTTTCAGCCTGGCTCTGCCCTGGCCATTGCAGCCATTTGGGGAGTGAACCTGCAGATGGAAGATAGCTCTCTCTCTCTCTCTCTCTCTCTCTCTCTCTCTCTCTCTCTCTCTTTCTCTCTAGCTCTCTCAATTCTGCCTTTCAAGTAAATAAATTAATTTTTTTAAAAAATGCAGAGGACAAACCTCTCCTAGAGACATATATAGTCAGTCTCTCCTGTGCTCCCTGCGACCATGGCCCAAGAGCAAGACCCACACGGGGTTGTGACAAGGAGGCGGGGGGACTACTCATCGTGTTCCCCCAAATACAGCCCAGCCAGACTCTAGCCCATGTTGCACACACAGCTGCTCTCTGGATGGAAAAGCAGAGCAGAGGGGTCACTTCTGAGGCCCCTACTCAGGGCCTAGCCTTCTCCCTGCCATTACAAATGTCCAGTGGATACGATTCCTTGTAAGGACCTTCACTGCTAACAGCGCCCTCTGCCTATAGCCAGGCTCCTGGCTTTTCTTGGTTGCAGACGTCACCCTCCTGTTCCTGGGGCATGGACCACTGCAGCCTGGGTTTCATTTCCCTCTTAGCCACGCCAGCTGCCTTGCCTGCCAAGGTTGTTTGCCCAGGATGAAATGGAGTCCCACTTAATCACAATTCTTAGGAAAAGATAATGAGAAGTCATTGCCTGTTATTTTGACTATTAAGCCTATGATAATAAGAATCTCTCAGAATCTCAGATTCCAATACTCCCAGCAGAACTATGGACTTAGAATTCACATTTAAGTGCTGTTGCATACAAAATCAGGTTTAATGTAATTGTCTTGGTTGGTACTGGACCATGCCTTCTGATAGAATGAACACATGGCCCTTTTCTGTGATATTGGTTGTCAAGCCTCCAAAACCCAGTATTCAGAAATCATGTGACAAGAATTGCCGAGTTGTGTAAGCTCATCTACTAAGGCTAACATTCATAAATACTTAGAGATCCTAGTGGATGTGGGAGAGAAAGAGAGAAAGAAAGAGAAAGATAGAGGGAGAGAGATAGAGAAAGAGAGGGGGACAGAGAGGGATAGATAGAGAGGAGGGAGAAAGGGAGGGAGAGGGAGAGAAATGGAGAGAAAGAATGAGGGGTGAATGAGTGAAGGGGGGAAGAGAAAAAGAGAGAGAGAGGGAGAAGAGGGGAATTTGTATGTATGAAGATTAAATTTTGCATTATTTGACATTTAAAAGAATCGTCACAGCATTTATGTCCGTAGTGTGCTTCAAATGAGATTGCTCTTTGAGGAAAACCCAGAGGTGGCATTTACTTATTTACACTTTTGGGTTTTGTAGCTTATGTGAGTGATGCATAATTCATGGTGGAAATCATTTGGCTCAACAGAAAGTAATTTAGTTTATCCCATTCCAGTGCCACCTCCAGCACACATATAACAAGATGAGTGTGGATTTGGGCTGGAGAAGATGTGTGTAGGAACACAGTGAAGCCAGGCAAAGCAGCTCATTTTGGTGCTTTTAGATGTCTCCCAAAACTCTTCCATCACTGTGGGAGAGTCTTGAGTTATTTTCTCTGGACTGTACTCATTAGTCATAAGCAAAGTTAGCCATTGGCATTATCCAAGAGAGAAGATAAAATGGACGAGGCATCTTCCTCATGTGCTTAAAGTTTCATGCTAAGCATCTCATAAAACGCGGGTAATTGATATTTTCCAAACCCCAAGCTGTGCTCCTCCGTGTCTGGGAAGCCCACGTCTCAGCACTACGGACGGCTCCCTAGCTCCAGAGCCACCAATCACTTGGACAGCACCCAGCACTCAAAAGGTCAAGGAGGCCCAGGACCCCTACCAGCTTCCTGGGGGCATCCGTGAGTCCTGGATGCTGCGTCTGAGCTGAGGCTGACAAACCCCACGGCTGCAGAACTTAGGGTACTTGGAGAGACCTGCGGGTGCTGGGCTCAGTGGCTTTATGCTTTACAGGGAGCCATGTTCATTTGCCTTCCTAACTCCTCTTCCCCATCCAAAGGGGAAGCGGTACCTCTGTAGGATGACAATAAGAGCAGTGGGAGAAGGAAGGGAATAAAACCCCTCTGGGTGGGAGGAGTGAGTTTCAGTAGCCCGTGCTCAATGCACACACTAGGGGCCCTGAATCCCGACCATGACATCCTCCATCCTTTTTAAAACCATGTGTTTTTGCTAGTTAGAGAGTAAAATGCGTCCTTCGTGGCAGGGAGGGAGTGGGGAATGGGGAGGAAGAAGGAAGAAGACGCAAACCCCCTGTGCTGTCTCCTGGAGATAAGCCGTTGGCCTGTTTCCTCCTGGCCATTTACATACCCACGGGGATACTAAAAATAGAACCCCACATTGTCCTTTTCCCACTAAAACCATTTTATAAGCATTTCTACACTACAAAGCAGCATTGAAATTACAATTGGGGGGATTATATTTTTATATTTTCAGTGTAAGTAAATAATGCCTAATAGTTATTTTTTGGGGAAAACAGTCTGCCAAGAACCAAACCCAAGGGAAGAGTCATGATTCTGCTCATCCCTGACATCTTCCACCCAGCCATGGGCCTTCCCATGCCAACACACACACGCTGCAAAGGAAGCTTTGAGAGCGCCACCCTACGTGACCGATACAGAGAGTGGAGCTTCCACCTGGCCCGGCTTCTCCTTGGACAGCCTCTAACAAAAGTACTGATGGTACCCACGCCCCAGGACCAAGATAGCCCTGGCTGCAGATGGGCAGTGCTGACCAGCTAGGTGGCCTTGAGCTGTAAACGTTCCAGAATCCTTGCTCAATCTGTGGGAAGAGAATGCAGAATTTAGCCTCAAAATTGCAAAGCTATTGCTTTCTATAAAAAGATACCATACTGAATCTGGGGGTAAGAACCGTGGGTCTTTACTATTCTTACAGCATCCATCTTTGAAAATAACCGCGGAAAATACAATTTTAAACAGGCACAGACAGTTCCCATCCTGCATGTGTTGCTCCAAGTCCCTGCTAAGGCGAGTTGCTTTGTCTTCAGAACAGTAGAGGCAGAGCTGTGCAACCCATTTTACAGATGGGCAGGCAGCTCAGAGGACTTCTACGACTCTCCAAGGAGCAGCGAGGGAAGGGCTAGGAGTCCAGCCCAAGGGGTCTTGGTCTCCCCCGTGGTGGGTGCCTCCCTCCAGGGCAGGTGCATCTTGTCCCTACAGCCCCCCTGCCGCCGGCACAGGGAGAGCTCGGGCTCCTCGCACGCTCTTCCCAGCCCTCATACGTGTTACGGCAAGCAGAGCACAAGGCTGCTCCCTTGTGAACGACCACTAACATTCCCCTCTGCTCTGTGCTGTGTCGATGAATCCCTCCAGGGCCTGGCCTAAGCTCTGTCTGGGCAGCACCATGGGAGCCTTCGTCTGCTTCCCCACTTCCAGGACACACTCGCTGGACAGCACAAGCCCAGTCCCACGGTCCACGCCCTCCACTCAGCATCGCCAGGGACGCCACACTGGTGAGAAACCCGGGCTCCTCCAGACGGAGGGGCAGGGGCTGTCTTAAGGCCCCCTGTGAGCACCGTGTGCCCGTGGGGTTGAGCTCCTCTTCCCAAAGTGAAATCCCCGTGAGCTCAGGGGTATCCGCTGAGCGAAACGCGGCCGGGGCCACCTCCCTGTCTCAGAGAGCAGGTGTCACTGTCTTCAGAAAACAGGGAACCTTTCCATTTGTGAGTAATTCTTCGTACAGGCTGGGTTTCCCCAGAGAGGACGGCTCCTGGCGTCCAGCTGGGGAGTGGCTTCGTTTGCAGGCGTTCGGGGCAGTGCGGCTTCTCCCAGCCTCCCCCAGCGGCTCAGGATCTCAGATGGGTGCAGCTTTGTCGCTTGCCCAGGTCGAGTGGCCTGCAGGTGCCTGGCAGGGGCCTCCATCTCCAGCTTGACTTGGAAAGACCGGGGCAGGACGTCTCTGAGAAGAGCCTGTGGACCGAGGGCCGGGCACCCGGGAGTGGCAGCCGCCACGGACCAAGGACTGGGGAAATCCCGGCTGCAAGAGAGGGAGGGCAGCCCTCCCCCGATCGTGCATAGGCCCTTCCTTCCAGCCACTGTGGTGGGAGCCGAGCCAGACTGGATGGCACCGAAACCAGAGAAAGGAGGCGCTGTTGCACTCTGAGTGCACACTCATGTGTTGGACTATCTGGGGGCAGGGTGCCCACGCCCGCGGGCCTTCCAGCCTCCATCTCCGGGCCTTCAGATGTATCCGAGGGTGCAGGCCTTGAAATGGGGCTGTGCCGGTGGGATCGGCGTCACCCCCTGAGCCCTTGAGAATTAGCGATTCCCTCCAGCAAGAAGTGGGACCCGCTGGGCAAAAGGCAGACGCGTGGGAGGCGCTCACAACGCTTGATGCTTTGAGGAGACCAGAGTGCAGGGGCTCCACTAAGCTGAAGGGGCTCGCAGCTGCTGTCGGCTGGGAAACGGGGGTCTCCGCCCCACAGCCGCCTAGAAGCCAGGTCCGCCCATGGGCATGGAGCCTCCCAGCCGGTCTCCAGGGAGGACCCGGCCAGCGCCACCGAGGGGCCAGGAGAGCCCGGCCGGACTTCCAACCTGCACAGCGGTACACGGGGCCGGGCTGCGTCACCTCGTGTCACCAAGTCTGTGGCAGAGGATAGAAAGCGGCAGGAGGGAGCTGGCCAGGCCGCCCCCTCCTCGGACCGTGGGCGACCACAGAGGACTGCTTGGCCCCGAAGCTTCCTTCAGCCTGAGACGGCGCAGACCCCGGGTTTTCAAAAAGCACCCGGGGGGGTTTTGCAGAGAAAATGGGGGCCCAGGCTCTGGGAGGCCCCGGTGGGTGCTGGGATGTGGTGGGGAAGCAGGGAGCCGAGGGCTCCGTTGATTTGTCGACACTTAGCGGTCTTCATTGAGTTCAGACGTCTCGCACAGCGAGTTCTTTGGGGAAAAAAATCATTTTCATTGTTTAAATAGGAAGTTAAAAAATCAATCTACATGACAAGGACATTTTTAAAGGCTAATTTAGTAAAAATTGTATGAAAAATGTAGAAAATCATTTTTCCCTGGTAGTGTGGATCTGGGTTCTATTTATATGCAAATGCCCCGTGCCTGAGCCTCTTTCGTGTTTTACAATGTTGAAATATTACCTATTCCATAAACCTCAGTAATGAAGGCCCGAGACGATGGCGGGGACTCTTGGAGGCGGCTTCAGAGAACACACTCCCGAACGAGACGTTTTTACAGGAACTTCTTCACTCCGCATCAGCCACAATGAACATTTTAATTTGTGGCTATAACGCATTCTGGCCTTTCTCCATATTATTCAAAGAACATGTTTATCCCCTCTTTAAAGGGACGCAATTAAATGTTCAATTTTAAAAACAAACAGCAGCCTTTTGGAAGCAAAGCCAAGGAGCCGCACTGCCCTGGGCCTGGGCTGTGTGCAAACCTCTGGGTGTGCGGCGCGGGCCGTGGGGGTGCAGCCCCCGCGACCCCCTCCATGGCGTTTGGCTGCTCCAACCCTCTGGACAGCTTGCAATTCGGATCCATCCTCTCACTTGCTTTTGGTCCACAGCTGCGAAGGGACACAGGGCCAAGCGCTCAGGTTCCCGTGGAGAGATGGGTGAGGACTGGAGGGTGCCAGGTGGATGGAGCTGGGTTCAGCGCCCTCTCTCGGGGAGAACCGCTTCGTCACGTCTGGTTTTGCAGGGATGGTTCGGAGCATGGATCTGCTGCCTTGGACCCATGTTGTGTCTGGTGGGACCTAACAACCAGGTCTCCCGAACGACCTCGGCTTCTAACATTTCCCAGTGTGTGTAAATACCGGCACCGTGACCAGCATCAAGTCGGGGAGGGACGCCTGCATTTGGGAGCAGGCCAGCTCCCACCGTACCGGCAGCCACCAGGCCAGGCCTCATCGGGGGAGTGTGGATGAGGGGCACATCCTCCCAAGGCGAAGGCGAGCAGTGGTCACGCTGGAGGCGGGAGGGCGCCTGGGCTTCTGTGCCTGTGTTCCAGCCCCGGGGATGACGGAGGTAGAGAGAGGAGTGAGCTCCAGCGCCCGCAGAGCGGGGGACCCTCGTTCAGGACAACCTACCGGATACTTCAGGAAGAGCGAGAAGAGGGGGGCTGGCAGGCTCCCAGCAAGAAAGCAATGATGAGCAGACGGAAATGTTAACTGCCCTGGTTTGTCCCGGACAAACTGTATGTAGGATTGGAATATCCCACTGCATCCCCAAAATGCGTACAATCATGTGTTCACTAAAAGCAAAAGTGAGATTTACACTTAAAAGGCAGAAACCACACTTCTGGCCACCACCAGATCCTCGGCTTTCAGCTTGCCCAGGGCTCGGGGGTCTGTAGCAGCCATTGTCTGACTTTCCACTGGGCCACACGTCCCTGGGGCGAAGGACCTGCCGGCTACGCGTCCAGCGAGCAAGGCCAGCCACCAGCCCTCACGTTGTCCACCCTGCGCGGCCTCACCAGCAGCGTCCCTCCCCCTGAAGGAGAAGCCCAGCGCCGGCCAGGGCTCCGGCCCACCTGCCACCTCGGCTAGGGGTCGTGGGCTGCTGCAGAGGTGTTTGGTAGCTTCTGTTGACGTGCGTAGTCAGGGACTTCGGGGAAGATTGTCACTGATGTGGGTGCGCCCGATCGACTCGAATGCCTCAGAGCAGAAAGGAGCCTTCCCTGGCAGGAGGAACTTACGCCGTGGACAGCAGCTGCAGCTGGGACCGCAGGGTCCCACCGCCCTCCACGTCGCTCTCCCCGGGGATGTCAGACCCACCTGGCCACGTGGCACCAATCACGTAAACTGTAGTTGTCCTAACACAAGGGGCTTCGAAGTCCTTCACAGGGCACGTTCTCGTTTCAAATTTTTTACCTATTATCCTTTATTTGAAAGGCAGAGAGACGGACACAGATCTACTATCCCTGGATTCACTCCCCAAATGCCCTTAACAGCTGAGGTTGGGTCAGGCCGCACGAGGAGCCCAGAACGCAACCAGAGGCTCCCACGTGGGCAGCAGGGACCCAAATACGTGAGCCATTGTCTGCTGCCTCCCAGGTGTGAGCCGGCAGGGGGCTGAGCCGGGAGCAGAGCTGAGACCCAAACCCAAGCACACTGCTAGGGGGTGCCAACTCTCAAATGGCGTCTTCACCACGGAGCCAAATATTCTCTTAAGATTCCGTTCCTCCACGAAGTCCTTGAGACCTCCTGGTAAATCTGATTGAGCCCGGGCTGGAAACAGACTCATTCCAGTTCCACTGGGGAGCGCACAGGCTGTCACAGGTGCACCCCAAGGGCTGCGAGAGGCAGAAACAAGAAGCCAAACCTCAAATCCTGCTCAGACGCTGCTGGGGGAGGGGGGGATCCAGCAGTCGCTGCTGGGCTGGGCTCGTGTCATGCAGCCCAGAAGCCGCCAAGCCTGGACACGGGGCGCTGCTGCCAGGATTCTCCCAGTGCCCTTGGTACCACCTTCTGCAGGAGCTGCTGCTACACCAGCATGGGGCGCCCGTTGGCCAGAGCCCGGCTCACACGCCCGTCTGCCAACTGCAGAGGAGTCTGGGAAAGCCAGTGGCTGACACTTCCAACTCCTGGAGTGAAAGACGGTCGGTGACTCACACCGAGACTCTGCAGACAGAGAATTTCGGAGCAGCCTGCGTTCAGAAGGTGGGTCGCATGCATTGTTGCTTCCGTGTTAGTCAAATGCCCACTTTATTTGCACAGGCCGCGAGGTACCTACAGAAGTGGGTCACCCCTCGAGCATCAATCACAGGACCCCATCGCCGTGCGTGGTCTCAGAGTGGGGAGCAGTGAGGATGTTTTTCTGATTGGCCCAGCCCGTGCTCTCTGGGATGCCCTTGGGGAGAAGGCCACGCCCCCTGGATATCTACACTGGCTACAAAGACATCGACAGCCAGGCGAATCACACATGTCAGCAGCCACTCTGACGGTCGTGGGGAGGCACAGAGCCACCCCAGCACACGTGCCCTGAGCACTCAGGACCCAGCCGTCAGCAGCCGGGCACTCAGCCAGAGAGACTCCAAAACACCCATGGAAAAGTGGAGTCAAAGATAAGCTTATTTTTGGTGCAAAAAATAAAAATAAAAACTCGAAATCCATGCACAGATTGCTGTCTTTTTCTCAGTTATTGGGGGGCAGGGGTGCGGAGCCCTTGAGCCCCATCTCTTCCTGTTTTATCCCTTGTGTCTCGTTGAGGCCTTTTAAAAATAACAGCAGCACCAGCGCCGGCACCGGCAGCGGCAGAGGTAACCGTGGCACTGGCTCCACGTGGAGCTGGAAGGGACAGAAGCAGCGCGTGCATGGGGCACCTCCCCCTCTTGCACAGAGGACTAAATAAATGTTTTATGAAGTTGGTAAATATGGAAATAGCATCCTAAGCACATTAGAATGTCTTGGAGGGGAAAGAAGACAATGATCAAAAGCCCCGGGGTTTAAAAGCAGCGGCTTCAAAGGCACGGGGGTGAGTGTGGAGAAGGGTGGCTTGCGACTTCTAGCTGCCATGCTAACCATCTCTGGCGAGTTAATCAGCCGCTGCGTGCATGTGGGAGGGGTCTCCCAGGAGTTCCGGGAACGAGGGTTGTGCAGAGCGCTCTGCACAGGCTGCCGTGCGCTGGCCAGCTCTCCCAGGTCCCCTTGCGTCACGGCCACGCGGATGCTGCTTTCTTACGCAAACAGCTGCGCGCCCGTGCAGGCCCACACAACTTGCGTGGGACGCGTGGTTTTGGAAGCTGAATCTAGGTTATGTTTGAAAACACCAAACTTATCTTAGTATTTACAGAACTATCCCCCAACTCTCCGCTCGCTCCTTTTCCCGCTTCGTCTCAGCTCTGTGTGTGTGCTCAATTATTCGTGGTGCCTGCAGACAGCGGCATCGGCCCCCGCGTCTTCCCTGGGGGGAGCTCTCCTGCCGCCGATGCTACAGTCCAGGGCGACTGGCCCCCTGCCGGAGCCTCTGGCCCGGAGTCCTGGGGTGACCGTGACGAGTCTGCCTTCCCACCGTGGCAGGGGCAGCTCTGATGGGCCTGGGTGGGCTTCCCAGCTCTGATGGGCCTGGGTGGGCTTCCCAGCCTGTGAGAGAGCGGGGACGAACTGTGGAGCACCCGCCACACCACAGCTGGTGCAAGCTCCACCCCAGGCCCGGGGAGGGAGAAGTGTCCATCTCATCTCATTTGTACTCATAGTTATAGAGCTGGGGCCCCATCTCAAGGCTCGCTCTTTCTGCACAGAGGCCCAGTTGGAGAGCTCAGCCTCCTGCTCCTGGCCCAGAGAGTAGGAAGATTCCAGAACCCGTGGGGCTCCCGGGAGACAAGTGCTCGCCCACCTCTTCTCCCCAGGAGGGCCCTGGTTTCACCACGAGCGCCACGGGCAGCCGGGCACCGCCGAGCTGATGGAGACTGAGGAGAAGCCCTCAGAACCCGCCGTCGAGGTTTGAATGGCACGAAACTCGCCGTACCCGCTGTTAACAACCAGCGACTCTCGTGCCGCATCCCGAGGACGAGGAGCCCTTGTGCCTGCACGCTTGCGTTATTCTCTTCGGGGTCTCAGTCTGCAGCTCTGCATGGATAAGAAGCAATAAACTCTCTGATGCTTGCAATTTTTTTTATTTGACAGGCAGAGTGGACAGTGAGAGAGAGAGACAGAGAGAAAGGTCTTCCTTTGCCGTTGGTTCACCCTCCAATGGCCACCGCGGTCGGCGCACTGCGGCAGGCGCACCACACTGATCCGATGGCAGGAGCCAGGTGCTTCTCCTGGTCTCCCATGGGGTGCAGGGTCCGAGCACTTGGGCCATCCTCCACTGCACTCCTGGGCCACAGCAGAGAGCTGGCCTGGAAGAGGGGCAACCAGGACAGAATCTGGTGCCCCAACCGGGACTAGAACCCGGTGTGCCGGCGCCACAAGGCAGAGGATTAGCCTAGTGAGCTGCGGCGCCAGCCTTGATGCATGCAATTTTTAATGCAGCATGGGAAGCAGAAGGAGAGAAGCAGAGGGATAGAGAGAGAGTGAGAGAGAGATCGTCCATCCACTGGTTCACTCCCCAGGAGAGAGGACCTTGGATCTTTCCGGCAGAAGTGAACGCCCACTGAAGAGATGCTGTTTTCGTTCGGACTTTGAACACGCCCAGGGGAATTGGTGAGGTCAGCATCCCGCCACTGCAGACTTCAGCACTAAGGGAACCCGCCCCGGACCCCTGTCAAAGGAACCACGCGGGAGCTCGGGCACAGACAGACGCCAGGTGCCGCCCGGGAGACCCAGATGCACTCGGTGCGTGGTGGGCCTGGGAGGGGCCAGGAAGCTCACAGAATCCTAATGCAACCCTGAATGTCAGTGCAGCCTTGCAAGCCCGGCTGTGGGGTGGTGGGCGGTGAGGGCTGCTCTTACACGCCACGCCCTCCTTTCTAGATGGAAGACTCACGGCTCCTTCTACAGAGAGCTCTTGTGACGACGGAAGCGGCTCACTTAGCTCAGTGTGCACCTGCCGTGTGCAGACCTCGTGCTGTGGCTGAGCCCCTGTGACACGAGGAGACAGGTGCCACGGAGCAGGGGATGCCCCTCTGACCTGGAGGCGAGATGAACAATGGGAAACAGCCTGCTGCTGACTCACGGGCCCCACTGGACTTTGCAGGAAGAGAACCCCGTCCTGCTCTGGCCACCTGTGGCCGTTCACCAGGGAGGTGTCCACTGCCGCGATAGCAACAGGAAACGGATACACGTGGGTGGGGTCACTGCGGTCCTTTTCCCAGAGGTGGAACCTGAGCATAGGAAAGTCCGGAACTGGTCTGAGCCTACACAGCCAGTGTGGTCTCTGGGAAGGGTTGGCACCCAGGTGGCCCAGTCAACCCTCAGTGCCAGGTCGGTGAGAAGCGACTCAGCGCCCACTGCCCTGCACATGCCAGGCGCCACTCAAAGGGACTTCAGGAAGTGCATGGAAAGTGAATTTTTAAAGATGGTTTTATTTATTTGAAAGAGTTACAGATAAAGAGGGGGGAGAGGGAGAGGGAGAGGGAGAGGGAGAGGGAGAGGGAGATCGTCCATCCACGTGTTCACCCCCCAGGTGGCCGGGGCTGGACCAGGCGGAAGGGCAGGCTGTGTGCAGCAGCTGGTGAGCACTGGGGATGTCCAGCCTCGGCCACGGCACTGACCTCCGCGCCCTCCAGCACTGGCTGCAGCCGCTCTCCTGTGCGTCCAGTACCCGGCTTCTTCTGGTGGGGGCGGGGCGGCATTGCGGAGCAGGTGGCCGGCAGAGACGGGCGCTGGCCCCGGGCTGGCCAGGAGAGCGCACGGAAGCTTCTAGCTCTCCACTTGCTGTTTTCCATAAGCCGGAGCTCCTCGGCTGCTCCGATTGTGAGGATATTCTGAGCGCTGCTTCCCCATCTCCATTTCCGCTGCTGTCTTCACACTTCCTTTTCCGCTATCACAAATGCACAAGAATAGCAGCATAGACCCCGCGCGCTTCTCTCCTTCGTCTGCTTCTCTCCTTCGTCTGCTTCTCTCCTTCGTCTGCTTCTCTCCTTCGTGACACGAGGAGCTGGGGGACGTCAGATCCATTTGTGTTTCCATTTTTGCCGTGTGGATGAAGTTATTGCTACCAGGAAAAAAGCATCATGGGCCAGGGTCACGTCCTCCTCAGCCTGCGCCCCAGTGGCCACATCTGTCAACGGAGGCGGCGATGCAGAGAGCGTCCTCCCTGCACCCCTCCGGCCCCTGGATCCCGTCCAGCCCGAATCCTGGAAAGTCCTACTCCCGGGTTTCCCAGCTATGCCGTGGGAGCCAATGCATTTTCTCATTCGCTTAAACCATTTTGCATTGATCTTTCACCACATGCAGCTGACGGAGGACTGCCCGATTGGTATAACGTAATTTTAAATGGTAGTAATGGCCAGGAAATAACGGCGGCTTATTAGGCCCCGTGCCAGTATTGATCCTAGATGATTAGAACGGATGCTCAGGACGCACGCACTGCACAGCGCTGCCACTGCGTGTGTGGAAGGCCCTCTGCAGAGGTGCTGTGTTGCAGGATGGCAGAGCCCAGCGCCTCGGCCACGGGAGCACACGTAAGGGCCCTGGAGAAGGAACCAGCGTGGTTCCCAGCCTGTCTGTCCAGGCACACTAGCTCCCTCCAGCCTCGCAGTCCCCACGAGTGGGTGCCATTGTGTCCAGGCTTCTCCCGAGGAACCCAGAGCACAGATCGCTTTGCTCCTGCCCAAGGGGAACAGGGCAGGGCAGGGAGGGACACAGGAGAGCCAAGGGGTGAGCCGGGCCGTCTCTTCCTGGACCGCGACAGGGGTCTGGGGCTCCAGGTCCAGGCAGGGGCACCCGTCCCCCTTCCGTGGAGCGTCTCGGGCTTCGCTGTTGTTTCTCTGCGACCCCTGGCAGGACAGAGCCTTTCTGGGTGGGAGGTGGCCATGCAACAGAAGGGCGTCCCTCTGGGGGCCTCTGGTAGGCTGGCCACACTGCCCTCCATCACTCATGCCCGGTCAGTGTGCCCAACACCCACCAACCACAAGCCTGTTTCTAGTCCAGGTGAGAGAGGCCTTCGATGTCACCGTTCCCTGCCGCAAGACAACACCTTGGCTTCCAAGCTCTGCTCCGGGAGCAACAGGTGGAGCTGCTCCCGGGAGAAGGGGACAGGAGAGCGGCCAGAGCTCGTCCTTAGGGGACCACAGCCCCGTGCTCTCCACCCTTGGCTGCTGCTCCACACCCCCCAGTGGGAGCGATGGCCACGCCGTCCCTCAGCTATGGGAGGAGTGAACGGTGTCTCGCTGCTCAACACCCCACTGTCACCGTGCTGTCACCATCATGAATAAATTCAAGTGAACACAGCTTTATTGTCATCTTAAAAATCTCATGTATTGGGTCCTGCACTGTGGCATAGCGGGTAGAGCCGCCTCCTGCAGCTCTGGCATCCCATATGGACGCTGGTTTGAGTCCCAGCTGCTCCTCTTCTGATCCAGTTCTCTGCTGTGGCCTGAGAAAGCAGTAGAAGATGTCCTCCCTGCACCCACGTGGGAGACCCAGCCCCAGCCTCAGACATTGCAGCCACCTGGGGAGTGAACCAGCGGATGGAAGATCCCCTCTCTAGGTGTAACTCTGCCTTTAATAAATAAAAATAAACCCTTAAAAAATCACATTATCCAAACCACATCTTTAAAACTCACCTGGAAATCTTCCACTAAATGACGGCGTGCCGTCAGTCTTCCATTATCCACCTGTCACACAGACACACACACAGACACACACACAGACACACACATACCCATGCACACAGATCCCCTGCACATGCACACACACAAGGACCCCCACACACAAATACACACATACAGACCCACCTCCCACACACATACACACACACATGTACACACACAGACCCCCACACACACATACACACAAAGACCCATACCTACATACAAACAGACCCACCCACCCCACACACATACACATAGACACACACACACGCACACACAGAGACCCCCCCACACACATACACATAGGCACACACATGCACACACACAGACCCCACACATGCGTGCACACACACAGACCCCACACACACGTGCACACACACAGACCCACCACATACACACACACACACACACACACACACACACACACACCATGAACAGCCAGTGTTAACCTGAGCTCTGGATTTAGGTTCCACCAGCTGTCAGGTAAGGCCTCCTCCAGGCTTTGAGAATAAAGCCCCCTCTGCTCCCGCAAGTGCCTGCAAATCCCCGGGGGTCACAACCCATGCTAATCGCCGCTCTTGGTCCCTTCAGCCAGGGGCTTGGGCCACTGCCCGAGCCAGGAGCACACAGCAGTGGGGGTGGCAGGGGATGGCCGCCCTGGGGGACCCCCATCTGCGAGCCTCTGCAGCCCCCGGTTCCTGCTGTGCAGATTCCGAGGTCGTGACAGAGGGGGGCGAGCAGTTGAAGGGTGAACCCTGCACTGGCGGTGGAAACCCCTCAGCCGGGACCCCTGACCTCTGCATCCATGTTGTCTTTGGCCAGGGACCGGGACCCCTGTCCTCTGTATCTGCGTTCTCTTCGGCCAGGGACCGGGACCCCTGACCTCTTCATCCGCGTTCTCTTCGGCCAGGGACCGGGACCCCTGACCTCTGTATCCGCGTTCTCTTCGCCCAGGGGCCGCTTTGCTTCAGCTGCGTGTCTGAGTGTGATCCGGGCTCCTTAATTTTGCCACTGTGGCTTTTTCTGGGTTTTTACTGAAATATTGATTTGTCTACACACCCCGTGGCAATGCAGGTGGGAATTCAGTCAAATTTATGGGGAATTTTTGCTGTTCTTATTGTCGCCTGATTTGTTTCCCTGCCAACAGAGTGGAGGAATTCACTCTAACTTCATTTGCGTCCCACCGGGGCCTGCTGTGCCGTCACCAATATTCTCGGCGATACCTTTGCCTTCTCTACAGGCCGGCGGCCTGGTGGCTGCCCACCCATGCTGTGTCCTCTCCGTGTGCCAGGATCTGCTGCCACGGATGTGTTTCTCCGGTCACGCACTTTGCTGAGTTATTTTCGGGGCAGAAGGACATTCCGGATACGTCACTTCCAGAGCTGCAGGATGCGGGGTGCAGGGCACAGGACAGACCAAGCCAGCCAGCCTGGGGTTCTTGTCCCTCCAAGCGAAGCAGGTGCCGGAGGCTTGGCCCTAGGCTGGCTGGGGGAATCTGGCCAGCAGCCGGCAACACCACCCCACCCCCACCCCTGGCCCGACATGCACAAAACGTGCCCTGAGGGGTCAGGTGGCACCTGCACCCCCGCTGACTGCCGTGTGCTCAGGTGAGCCGACAGGGCAGGACGACCTCACGCTGAGGTTCCCGATGGGTGTGGGTTCTCCAAGGGCACCGCTGGGCCCAGCACAAGGAGTCGGGCCAGCAGCCGACCTGTGTGTCCTGCTCACGTGACTTGACCTTAACTGCAGAAGGCAGGTGTGGGCTGTACCTGTCCATTGCTCCCCAGCCTTCATTTTCTTCCCAAACCACACAGATTGGCACGAGAGGCCCAGAACCTTGTGCGTGTCATTCCACGAGCCCGGGATAGAGCCTCCGCCTGTCAGCCCGGTGAGTCCCAGAACCAGGGTCTGGGCCGGTGGCTGCCACGTGTTCCCAGTCACCCTCGCGGTGGGGTCAGAGTTGTGATTGCAGTCACGACTCTCCAGTCTTGGCACACACGGCTACCTCACCTGGGCGTCAGAGCTGCAGCCGCGCCAGCAGTCCCAGCAGGGTCCGTCTTCCGCAGGCGGGCGCCCACTTCCTTCAGTGCCTCTCCGCTGCCCTTAACCCCAGCGAGCAGGGCCTTGAACTTCCAGGACACAGCTTGAGGGGCTCAGGGTTTAAAACGAGGCCCGAGAATTGTCGCCAAGGCCCCACACAGCCATGCGCATGAGCTGGCGCGAGTCTGCATCTGGGCCTTAGAATCGCAGCGTCGTCCCTGGATGCAATCATGGCTACCGTCTTGTGTCACCTCCTTGTTCTAGAACCGGGGAGATGGAGGTCCTGGCCTGGGATGGACCCGAGGCCACTTCCACCAGGGGGTGCGTTCTGACGTCTGCTAGGTGAGCGCTGTGGGCACAGCGCGTGGGGAGATCACAGGGCCACATGCGCAGGACCTCAGCCGGCAGGGGCAGGGGTCAGCCTGGCCCTGTCCAGCAGCTGTGGGAGGCCCGGCCTGAGCTTCCCCGGGAGCCAGCGGAGAGGAGGCTGAGGGCCAGGCCTGGCGTCCTGGGAGGCAAGAAGGCGGCAGAGCCTGGACGCCTCTCGCGCCCCCTGTCCCATTCTGTCGGAAGTGTTTCCCCTCCTTTGTACTAGTCCAAGCAAGCCCACGTCTGCAGCCCACGCGTGTCCAGCCTGGCCGGCTGATTCCACTCAACACAAAGGTGACGAGCAGGCTGTGGGGGAGACTTTATGGCCCATGACCTACCAACCAGAAAGCCGAGGTGACAGTCAGCGACGGGGGCGTGTCTTTCACCCACCCTGGGTCACT
Source organism: Sylvilagus floridanus (assembly GCA_949820135.1). Lineage (NCBI taxonomy): Eukaryota > Metazoa > Chordata > Mammalia > Lagomorpha > Leporidae > Sylvilagus > Sylvilagus floridanus. Next base: position 179,630,740 of record OX463233.1, read on the forward strand.
CTCCGAGGGTGGGGCTCAGGACCTCCCCCGCTGCTCACCCAGGCCTGAGCAGCCCCGAGCCCCAGGTGCAATTACAGCTGGATGCTGGGGGCAGAGGGGCTGCCCAGGAGGGTTTTCCAGTGTCTGGGAGGAACGTGAGAGGTTTCTGAGTGATCACAGATGTTTCCTGAAAATTCTAGAACTGTGCAGAGGAGGGGGTGCCCCAGTGAGCCAGGACGTGGGGGCTTCCTGATGCTGACCCAGTGGCTGGAGGGACGTCTTCTGTTGATCCCAGCCCAGGACTTCTGTCCCCCAGGGGCACGCAAAGCCGGGTCTTTCGTGGTCCTGCTATGCCTCCCTCCCCTTCCAAATCCCCAGGTGGATGAGTCGCTCTCTGCCCAGGCTGTGAGGTGGCTTCGAGCCTGTCCCCCCGAGAGTGGCCCCCGGGACGGATTTGCAGCCGCAGAAGCGATGGCTGCATTTCTTTTTCTTTTTTATTTTTGACAGGCAGAGTGGACAGTGAGAGAGAGACAGAGAGAAAGGTCTTCCTTTGCCGTTGGTTCACCCTCCAATGGCCGCTGCAGCCGGCGCATCGCACTGATCCGAAGCCAGGAGTCAGGTGCTTCTCCTGGTCTCCCGTGGGGTGCAGGGCCCAAGCACTTGGGCCATCCTCCACTGCACTCCCGGGCCACAGCAGAGAGCTGGCCTGGAAGAGGGGCAACCGGGACAGAATCCGGCGCCCCAACCAGGTGTGCCGGCGCCGCAAGGCGGAGGATTAGCCTGTTGAGCCACAGCACCAGCCGGCTGCATTTCTGAGCATCTATGCACACATGCAAATGTGCCCACTGCGTCTTCGTTTGCTTGTTAAGAGGCTGTTGGCAATGTGGCACGGCGTGTGTGTGTTACTCACCCGAGAAGGACGTGGCCTAGGAAAGTGACTAACGTGACTTCTGAGCATGCTCAGGGCCCACCGGCCACAGGTCAGTGAGCAGGGCTGGCTGGCATCAGACCAGAGCCCACAACATGTGTCCAGGAAACCCTGGCCCTGAGTGCGGCAGGGGCTGGTGGTGAACCCCTCGATGCCACACCTCAAAACTTTGTTCCTGCAGGAGGCTCAGTGTGTTGGTTCTCTGCCCCACTGAGGGAAAAATCCAGAATAATCCAGAATAGCCTAAACCCATCTGCTTTGATTGGTTGAGGTGTGGGCAGGTGGCCCAGTTCTGCCCAAGCAGATGCAAGAGAGAGTGTGGCCCAGCCCACCATGGCCCGGGCTGCTCACACATCTCCTCCCGGACCTGCAGGCACCTGCACGGGGTGGATGGAGCCTTCTCCTGGCCTGGGGCAGCCCGGCTGGCCGCCCTCAGAGCAATGCACGGATCACAGAGGCGGATGCTGATTTTCCCGGAGGTGCCGACACCGTGGGCCGGGGCAGGCTGCGCTGACATCTGGGGTTTGTCCCTTGAGTTTCAGCTGCTGGGTCTGGATAATCTAATGCACTCACCAGGAGAAAGCCATGCAGTTCTAGAAAGTGCAGTGAGGAAGAGAGAGAGTGGGACAGAGAGGGAGAGAGGAGGAAAAGAAAGGAGGAAGGGATGGGGGCAGGAGAAGCCCGGGAGTTTAGGAGCTGGTGACCAGGACCTCCCGGGGCGCCCAGAAATGTTCCTCCCGCCCCGCGGAGCCCACCAGGGGCCCCCCAGCAGCCCTGGGCATGGGTCTTTCTCTGCAGCATTTTGCCAGGGAACTGAACCTTCCAGGAGGGCTGGCCATCGTCGTGGTCCTGAGATGCTGTGCCGCCGGCCAGGTCCAAGAGGCAAAGGCAGGGTGCTCATTCACAGCACAGAATGCACAGATGTCTCTTCTGTTTCCACCTGACACATACAAGCCAGTGGGGAACAGGGCGTGTGTGTGTGCGTGTGTGTGTGTGCATGTATGTCTGCATGTATGTACGTGTGTGTGTGCCTGTGTGTCTGCATGGGTGTGCGTGTGTGCGTGTGTATATGTGTGTCTGCATGTGTGTGTGTGTATGTCTGCATGTGTGCGCCTGTGTGTCTACATGGGTGTGGGGTACCGTGTGATGCTGAGATCATGGTGAACATTCATCTGCTCTAAGGTTCGGGACCCTTTCTGAACACAGACACACTCACATTCTTGTTCCCTGTGTGCTCACCCTGCTGGGCCGTGAGCAGGATGGGTGCATTTCCGGAAGCCCCAGTCCCGAGGGCATGCTGGCCACCCCACGAGGGGCCTCCTGGGCAGGGCAGGCAGTGGGCGGCGGCTCCTCCCCCACGAGATGCACAGGAGACCCAGCTGCAGGACCACGCTCCCCGGAGCCAGGCGGAAGCTCCACCCTCACTAGACCCTGAGCCGCCTCTTTGCTGGGCTTGTCCACACCCAGGCGTCAGCCTGTGTCCTGCAGCCTCCGCTCCCCCAGGCCCCAGACGGACCCCCCACTTAGCGAGCTCCACTCCTCCTCCCGCCAGGCACAAGCTGCCCCCAAGGCTCCCTACCCGCCTGCTTCACCTCCCCTCCAGGGACCATCTCGTCCCAGCAGCACCCACCCTGCTACGGGCTCCCAGAGCCTCGGCCCTTCCAGTCCCGAATGTGTCAGCACGCAGTGCCCAGTGCCGTAACGGACCTAGGAGGTCCTGGGGTTTGCAGGGGTGGGGGACCCCATGCGGGGCTGCCGTGGGCGAGTCTTCCCAGGCGGCTGATGGAGGACCTGGGGGGGACTCACAGTCGGTTGCGCGGTGAGCTGGAGGCGGAGCGGCCGAGCGGCCACCTTGCTTCTCAGGAAGGGAGGGGTCTCACCTCCAAATGTGTCCCCAGGGCAAGCCGCTGAGTGGAGCCAGGGCCTGGGAGACCTGTGTGCCTGTCAGCGCGCCTGGCCGGAGCCTGAGCTCAGCTCTGATCCTGAGTGGAGCCCAGGGCCTCGGGAGACCTGTGTGCCTGTCAGCGCGCCTGGCCGGAGCCTGAGCTCAGCTCTGCTTCTGATCCAGCTCCTGGGGCGGCAGGTGAGGGCCCAGGCCCTCGGGCCCCGCCTCCCATCTGGAGACCTGGATGGAATTCCAGACTCCTGGCGCTGGCCTGCTCCAGCCCCGGCCGCTGCAGGCATCTGGGGGGTGAGCGGATGGATAGATCTCTGTGTCGCTCTGTGTCCACTTCAGAGTGAGTGTAATCAAGAGAAAAGTTTAGATGTTAGTTTAAAAGCAGGGAATGTTTATTAAACTGTCTTCAGCGCCCACTGCCGATGTGTCAAGCCTCTCGCTCCCTAGTGAGTACTAATGGGCACCAGACAGACACCCCCTGGGCACAGGGGAGCAGACACTGGGTTCGCCTGTGTTCTCTGGCTGGGCTGTAAATTAAATTTACGTCAGTTGACTCACAGAAGAGAAATCTTCCTTTCTAACGTACACACAGGAGCCCCACACAAATAGGAGGGGCAGAGGGGCCAGGTGATTGACAAGTCTGTAGCATCTACAGTAGAGAGAGGGAGGCGGGGCTTAGGCCTGCTGCTGGGCTGACTCCTGGGTTTGCTTCTCGGTGAGGACACGGGTGCCTGCCTGCGGCGTTGCTTCCTCCCAGGCCCCACCTCGCCTCTGCTCTGAGCGGCATTTGTGAGCCGAGTGTCAGCGCAGCCTAGAGCAAGCAGACGAGCCACAGGTCTTGTCCGCTCCGTGCCCGGGACACTCTGGACTTGACGCCTTCCCACGTCAGCAGGGACAGGGGACGGACGGCTCCCTCGCTGCCAAGGCGTCCGGCCAGGGACCTGTGCCCCAGGGCTCTGGGTGTTAATGCGACAACCACGGTGCAGAAAACTCGCGGATTTAAAACAGCACAATTTAAAACGTGAAATTCCCACCCTGGCCAGGAGGTGAGGCGAGGCTGGGCGAGGCTGGGCGAGGCTCCCCTCTCTTCCAGGTTCGCGTGTGTCTGAGGCCAGTGGCTGGGGACGTCTGCAGGCGACAGGGCAGGGGCAGAGCGGTCCCCAGGAGGAAGCCTCAGCAGAGAGTCTCTGTGCTCGCCGACCTGCTGGGGCCATCTGCTCCCTCCGCGCCCCGCTGCTCCCCTGCGCTCCCCTGCGCTCCCCTGCGCTCCCCTCCGCTCCCCTCCGCTCCCCTCTGCTCTCTGCCTCCCAGCCCTTTCCTTGTCCAGTCTTTGGGTCCAGAAAAGCCACCTGGCATCAGATATCTGGAATTTTCCACCTCACACGGAGGTCTCCATCATCTTTGGGTTTTTTATTTCTGCTGTGAAATCGACTGGAAGAGAGAAGAAGTTATCTTGGAGCAGAGAGAAAAGGGAACACAGTAAAACACACTTTTTAAAAGATTTCTTAAAATTTATTTATTTGAAAGGTAGAGTTACAGAGAAAGGAGAGAGAAGAGAGAGAGAGAGAGAGAGAGAGAGAGAGAGAGAGAGAGATACGTCTTCTACCCGCTGGTTCACTCCCCAAATGGCCACAATGGCTGGAGCTATGCCAATCTGAAGCCAGGAGCCAAGTGCTTCCTCCAGGTCTCCCACACAGGTGCAGGGGCCCAAGCACTTGGTCCTTCCTCCACTGCTCTCCCAGGCCATAGCAGAGAGCTGGATCTGAAGTGGAGCAGCCAGGACTTGAACCAGCACCCATATGGGATGCGGCACCATAGACAGAGGCTCAGCCCACTACACCACAGCACCAGCCACAAAAACACATTTCTAATTCTTAAGGTCTTCCCCTGCCACACGACAGAGGACCTCCACGAGGACACAGGAAGTGACAGTGTCCCGCCTCTCTGCCTCCTCGGCCAGCACCGCCACCATGGTGAGGCGTGACCTCCGAGGGACCACTGGCCAGGAACCCACCCCTCAGCTGGGGGCCACAGTCCCTCCCAGCAGCCAGCAAGTGGACACAGCCCAGGCATCAGCTGACGGGCAGAAAGACAACGTGTGTGGACCCCAGCGATCAGCCAGGCTGCGGGAGGGAGCTGTGACACAGGCCACGAGGCACCCGAGCCTGGCAGCTTCGTGCCCAGGAACGGAGCGAGGCAGCCAGGACTCCTTCCTGCCCTCCTGTGGGCTTCTAGAGTGAGGAGAATGGATGGCAAGCTCCAGAGGCTGGGGCACGGGGGAGCGACGAGGAGAGGTGGTCGGCTTCTCTCCCTCCATCTCCCCAGTCTGTGATGCTGTGAGCATCGCTCTGCCCCCCCCCCCCACCCGGGATGGTCAGCTGGACCTCCGATGGACGGCCACAGGACACAGCCCAGCACCCCTTCAGCAAGGGCTGTGAGCCGTGCCCCCGCCCCCTGCCCTGAGCCCCCCGGTGAGGGGGGGGGGTGAAGATGCTGCAGGACCTGATGGCTCCATCTGAATGACAGCTGTAGGATCCCCGCCAGGGCGGGTGCTGGCATCAGGAGCGCTCCGGCCACAACACCTGGGCTTGGGAAGCAAGTCGGGGTGGGGCGCACGTGAGGCTCCTGCCCCCGTGTGCCCGACTCTGCCCACTGCCTTCTCCCTCCGTGCTGCCCTGTCCTGCTGGGATGCCTACATGGGAAAGCACTGCCCAGATGCCAATGACGCGGGCAGAAAAATCAGGACCAGGGTCTTTGGTGCACAGCGGATCCCCTGCGTGGGGCCCGTCAGCTCTGCTCTGCAGTCCTTGTGCTGTCCCTCGGATAAGCTCTCGTTTACTTAGGTTGCAAGGCGTTGCCTGCTCTGCTGATCTCCAGACCCAAGCCTCTGGGCTGTACCAGGCTCTGCCCCCTCTTCTCTCTCTGAGTGACTGGCCTGCTTCCCGCTCCTTCCTCGGGCTCCTCTGCTTCCCACTACAAGGCTGACTCTGGGACGGCACTCACCATGCCCACCTTCGCTGCCAGTAACAGACAGGTAACGGGACCCTCCCACGGCCACAGCCTCGATCTGGTCTTTACTTCGTAAAGTGGCCTCGGCACGTGGACGGACAGGAGGAGCTGCCCGCCTCATTGGAGCAAGGACTTCCGACATCATTCGGTTTGTGTAATAAAATAGAAATTTGTGGTCTTTTGATGGCGTCTGGGACTTTATCCTCAGGGGCCGGGCCGTCGAGGGCAGAACATTGGTAAATCAGTCATCCTGTTGGCTTGGTCTTTGCATTGTCTGGATTTGGGGCAAGCTGCCTTGGTCGTCATCACCGTGCATTGAAATGACGCAAGAGGCTGTCCGTCGGGTCCTGGGAGGCTTAGCGCACCCCTGGGATTGCCTCCGTGCCCCCATCAAAGCCACACTTTAATCATGGGACGCAGAGGCGAGGGAGCCCCTCCCCAAAGGCACTGAGCAGGTGGCTTTTAGTCACTGGACCGGATTGACGCAGCCGAGACTCCGACCTCTCCGGCTTAGGGACTGCCAGCACTAAGCGGACAGCTGAAGGACCTAACTGAATTCCGTGGGCATGAGCGAGAGCGAGATGGGGCGGGTCTCCGAGGAACGCGGGAGCGTGTGCTGAGCCGGCTGTGGCGTCCGTGCTCCCGCTGGCCGGCCGGGGCGCGGCTGATCCACCGGCTGGCTGAGGATTGAGCTTGCCTTGGCGAGCCGAGCCTGGCCAGGTGTCCAGGACCCTGCTGGCTTCCTCTTCACGCCACGCACCTTGGCTTTGTCGGAGTTGGGCTGGGGGTTCTTGCTGGGGTGCAAATGTGAAGTGGAGCTGGTGCGGTGATGGAGTGCCGGTATCCCATCTGGGAGCCAGGACTGCTCCACTTCGGATCCAGCTCCCTGCTACTGTGCCTGGGAAAGCAGCAGAAGAGGCCCAGGTGCTTGGGTCCCTGCAGCCTCCTGGGAGACCCAGATGAAGTTCCTGGCTCCTGGCTTCAGCCTGGCCCAGCCCTGGCCATTGCAGCCACCTGGGGAGTGAACCAGCAGGCTGAAGATCTCTCTCTGTCTCTCCTCTCTCTCTGCAACTCTTTCAAATACATAAATCTCTATAAAAATGTGGTGAAATCTGAAAACATTTGCCGTGTGTGAAGACAATGGCAAAACACAGGCGCTGGGGCTGGTGCAGAGCGGGGTCCAGCCAGCAGTGTGACACTGGCCCTCTGTGCCCCTGGCCAGCCGCCACCCCAGCCGGGCTCCCGTGTGGAGGAAGAGACGGGATTGTTTACAGAGCTCAGCACTTAGTAAATGCCCCCCCGCCCCCCCCCGCCCCCTCGGCTCCCGCCCCGGCACTGCCACAGAACAGGGTGGCCAGGGAAAGCCGGGGTCTTTAATTCCCACAGCTCAAACACACTAAGCCACAGGAAATTAAAGTCTCGGATCACAGGGCACTGGAGGCCCCTCAGGCCGTGTTCTCACTCACAAGCGCACGGACAGGGGAGCCTGCTGGAGGTCAAGCAGCTCCTCTGTGTCCAGGAGGTCAGCAGCTGAGCCCGGGGAGCCTGCGGGGCTGCGGCCCAGAGCCCTCTCCCCGCGCTGGCTGAGCCGGACTCCCAGGAGGCACCACGGAGGCGGCTGTGGCAGCCCTGGGATCTGTCGGCTCTGTCCAGGCTGAGCATCCACAGGGAGCGGCTCCCCACCCGCTCCGGGCCCTGTCCTGGGGGGCACCAGCCCTCCATGGTGACAAGTCCAATGTCCACTCACGACAATGCCCACAGGAAAAACAGCTGGCCGGGAATCATGACACTGAACAGCTACAGGGTCGTCTTCCTGGACGCATGCATGAGCCATGTGGGGTTAGCTTTGGGGTGCGGGAAGGGCTCAGAGAATGCTACCACCCGACCCCAACCTGCCCTGGACCCGCACACGCGGCTGATGTGGTTGTGACTAGAAACACCTGTGCACACCTGGAACGCCCAGGACTTGGGAACGAGTGACCCCCCAAAAACAGGGGAATGGAGCCAGAGTCTCTGAGCCAATTCAGTTAAAATTGGTGAGCGAGGTTAGAAGCTCCACCCCCGACCATGGAGGGAGAGGTGATGCGTCAGCCACGGGGGCCAGCTCTGCGACTGGGCTGCCACCCACGTGCAGACTGCGAAGCCCCTCCCAGTGCCAGGCGAGCGCTTCCGAGGACACACCCAGGGTCTCTCGTGGAGAAGGCTGCCTCCATCGCCGGGGCTGCCCTCTGCTTGGGGCCCTCGTGGGCCGTCTGCCTGCCTTCGGGGATGGAGCAGACTCATCCCCGGGACTGTGGGCACCCCATGGGGGCTGCGGGTCGCTGTGAGTGAGCTTCGTCTGGGAGTTCCTTCTCCTGTGCATCTGTGATCCAAACCAGCAGCTCTGGGAGCTGGAGGTCAGCTGCGCGTCTTCCTCCAGTGAGATGCCCAGAGAGTGCACGCTTCCTGGGATGAGCTGCCTGCAAGGCCGGTGGATCCTGTGGGGAGGCACCGATGGCAGCCCTGGCTGGGCGGGAGCCTGGCATGGCCCCGGCTGGGCCCTCCCTGTCGCTCACACAGACGGCTGCTGCACGTCTCTGCTGAGAAGCAGGCGTCTCCTTCCCTCCGAACTCCCGCCTCCTCTTCCTGCGCATAACCCTGAGAAGCTCTGTGGATCTGCAGCCCCAGCCACCCCTCCTTTGTCCGCGCCACTCCTCACCGAACTGTTAAACAGCAGCTTGATCCATGTCTACAGCAAATGCCGTGGCGTGAAACGAGACCCTGGCGGATCCTTCTGTGCCCCTGGGTGCGAGCTTCCGCTCTGTGTGAGTCTCCGCTTCAAGGACGCCCCTCCCCACAAAGGCCCCGGCGACACTGGGGCATGGAGTGCCCCAGGCTCCTGTGCCTGGCCCACAGAACGGCGGTGGTGCCCCTGCTGTGACAGCAGCCTGCCCCACGATTTGTAGGAAGCACCAGGGGCTTGGACATTCCCGACCCCCGGCATGCGGGAAAGAATCAGACATCCCGGGGCTCCTTCACTCTTCCCATGGGAAACACGGCGTGGAGTCATGCTCCACACCCTCCTCACCTCTCTTCCTGCACACGCACGCACACGGTACATCGTGCATGCACACATGTAGCAGGCACACACAAACCCCTGTGGTCGGGGCGCCAGAAGCCCCTTCCTGGAATGTTTGACTTCATGACGAAACCCCCGAGCCCCGGCTCTCTGGTTCTCCTGGTCCCAGCCCCTTGGAGAGCAGAGCTTGAGTGAGGCACTGTCCACTCGTGAGGGTCATCTTCCGCGTCCACCAGGCAGGGCTAAGGGGGGCACAGGATGCCAGGGACATCATTTCTGGGTGCGTTGTGGGGGTCTTTCCCGGGAAGAGATGAGCCTGTGGATCAGCAGACTGAGTGAGGGAGACCTGTGCCCCCCATGCGGAGGGGGTCCTCAAATCCACGGGGACCCCGAGCCAGCGGGTGAAAGAGGGACCAGTTCTCCCCTCTCTCCTGCTCTCTCTCTCTCTGCTTCCTTCTGCTTGTTCTACATTTATTTTTTATTCTGGTAGCTCCGGGGATTGGAACCTTAGGTCATTGACTTCTGATTGTTCTTCTTTTCTACTGTAAACATTTAAAATCCCACACTTCCTTCTTAGAACTTTTTAACCACATGTCACAAATTGCATTTTGTGTTTCCGTGGTCATTCAGTTCAAAGTATTCTTTAATTTCCCTCGTGAGCTTTCCCTTGACTTATGGATTAGTTCAAACTGATTTAATTTCCAAATAGCTGGCATTTTTCTAGATGTATTATTTTACTTGTTATTTCTAATCTAATTTCATTTTTGGCCTGATAACACACCAGTTGATTCCAATCCTTTCAAAATTATTTACCCTTTTTCTAAAGCTCAGCCGACGGTCTGCATCGATGAGCATTCTTGAAAACAACGTGTTTCACAACCACCGGGTCTGCTGTTCTGTTACTGTCGGTTTGTAACTGGGGTAGCTGCTGATGCCTGGACTACCCGTGCCTATGAAGGGTGATGAGGTGGGTAACCAGCTAGCCAGATGTTCCATGGTGTCCTTAATTCGGATCGTTTCTTGTCGTGTTTGAGTTTTGCGTTAGGGACGTATGTGTTGACTGCTATGATGTCATCTTGTTTAAGTGACACTTCCAAGACGATGGAATTCTCTCCCGACATCCGGTTAGAGTTTGTTCCAAGGATGTTGACTCAGCCTTCCCAGACACCCGGTCCTTCCCGCCTGCGTGATGTGTCATTGCTGGGGACAGCGTGACGAGGGACATAAACTCCAGAAATGTGTTGTTTCAGCGCTGGGGGCTCCTCCTGGGGTCCCGAGGAAGAGGTTGGTGGTGCCTCCCGGGTCTCCCCGACCCCTGCACTTCCGGGCACTTCCTCGCTGGGTCTTTCTCCCCTGTTCTGGAGCACGGATAGGCTCTGGCCTCAGATGCTTTGCCCGCAGCCCTCGGCGTTCCTCGGCCTGCGGAAGCATCAGCCCGGCCTTTGCCTTCGTCTGCGTGGACACCTGCCACACGGGCCAGGGCCCCTCCCTTCTCCAGGATGCCCTGTGTTCGCTCTGCGCCCCACAGCTGCAGGACCCCTCCCAAGCGCGGCCTTTCTGAGCCCGAGGGGCTGGGACCACACCACGGAGCCTGCAGAGGACACCCCTGCCCAGGACATGCACGGAGCCCTTCTCTGTCCCCTTGCAATGGAGCAGCATCCAAGGGGTCGGGCCTGGTCCCCCTCTTCACCCATTCTGACAGCTCAGCGTCTGGGTCTTCACCCAACCGGCATTTCACACAACTGATGACGTGGTTAGATTCCGGGCTAAGGTTCCCCCACATGCTTATCTCTTCCTCCTTTCCTGCTTCATTTTGCATTATTTAAATGCTCTAGAATTTCCATTGTACCCTGCTTTTGGCTTTACAATGCCTCAGATTGTACAGATTAGAGACCTTGACCTTGCACATTGCACAGCTAATGCGTTTCCCACGGGGAGGCAGCAGGAGAGGGCTGCAGGGGCTGGCCCCCACCACCTGTGTGGGAACTGAGGTCCTGGCTCCGGCACTGGGCCCGGCCCCACCCCAACAACCGACAGTCACAGACCTCTGGGGAGGGGAGCAGCAGGTGGGAGTTCTCGATCTGTCTCTGCACCTCTCAAATGGCTAAATTTCAGAAATTCCAGGAACTTGGCCCTGTGCAGGTTCGTTCATTGTCCCCCATCTTTGTGTCAAGGCTGTGATTTACTCCACAAGCATGGGGTGCACTGACTCCCTGGCTCTGAAACAAAGTTTCCCATTGAACTTGACAAAATCCCATCTGTGCCCCCGCCAAGTGGTGGCTCTCAGCCTCACTGCTGCTTCCCGACACCCTCCTCCCTCCTCCCTCCCTCCCTCCCTCCCTTCTCCCTCCTCCCTCCTTCCTTCCTCCCTTCTCCCTCCCCCCTCCTTCCTTCCTCCCTCCTTCCCTCCTCCCTCCTCCCTCCTCCCTCCCTCCCTCCCTCCCTCCTTCCTTCCTCCCTCCCTCCCCCCTCCTTCCTCCCTCCCTCCCCCTCCCTCCTCCGTCCTCCTCCTCCTCCCTCCCTCCCTCCTTCCTCCCTCCCTCCCTCCTCCCTCCTTCTTCCCTCCCTCCTTCCTCCCTCCCTCCTTCCTCCCTCCCTCCTTCCTCCCTCCCTCCCTCCTCCCTCCCTCCTTCCTCCCTCCCTCCTCCCTCCTTCCTCCCTCCCTCCTCCCTCCTCCCTCCCTCCGGCGCCACCTCCTTGCCCCGTGTCCAGGGCCCCGCACTCTGTCTCTGCCATTTCTGCGTCTGCGCATTTGTTCCGACTTTAATGACTTCGCTCCCGCAGTCTCCAGCCTGCTTTGCAGCCCGTCTGATTTTTTGTGTTAGATGTCCTCTCTCCAGTTGTGGAGTTCCTGCTGGGCTATTTCCCACACTCTTTTTCCCTCTCAGGCTGTGCCCTGTGTTTTCATTCATGGGGGACGCGTGTCTTCTGGTTTTTGACCGAGTCTGGCTGTGACAGCCATGTCACAGGCGTGCTCTGTCCCCGCCTGCGTTCCTGGGAGACTGATCTCTGCACGTCGCCTGTTCTCCTGAGGATTCGCTGCCTTTGCCTGGCTTTTGTGTGCCAAGTGCTTTTGGTCTGCGCCCTGTGCGCTGTGCAGCGTTGAGCCCTGGGGGCTCAGAGTCCCAGGGAGACCCTGGATCTGACCACATTCCCTGGAGCCCCAGCCGCACGGCTGCAATCCACTGGGTTGGGTTCAGACTATGGGGACACCCCCTGGGCTTTGGTTCCCATCAGCTCTGCCCATTCTTCCCTGGCTGTGACGCTTGATGCCTCCCCTGTGCGTGCATGCATGGCCCCTCCTGATCGCCCACAGACTCAGGCAAGGGTTCCACGCAAAACCCGAGGTCCCTGTCTGTGTTGGATCCTGCTCTTGTGCCGGGGGACAGTCCTACCCCCTGTGCTCTGTGGGGGTGTCAGTCCTACCCCCTGTGCTCTGGGCTCCAGGGGGACAGTTCTACACTCTGTGCTCTGGTTCTCTGGGTCAGAGCATGTGGGTTTTTTGCAGGATGAGGTCATCCCGGTCAGCCGTGGCTGTGGCCCTGCCCGTTCTCAGGATGGATGGGAACCTCCCACCTCCCAGATGCAAACTCTCATCCTCCAACACCCTCTTCCTCCCTTCACCGCAGTGCCTTCTGTGAGCTTCTTCGCCCGGGGCCTGGGCCTCTGCTTTTACGTGACTTTGCAGCTGCTACCTCTGCCCAGACGTTCCCTGCTGAACGCCTTGGACGGTCTTGGGGGCCCCCCTCCCATGGCCCCACTCCCCCCATTCCCCACTTGCTCCTCCCATGGCCCCACTCCCCGCTCCCCACTTGCCCCTCCCATGGCCCCACTCCCCCGCTCCCCACTTGCCCCTCCCATGGCCCCACTCCCCGCTCCCCACTTGCCCCTCCCATGGCCCCACTCCCCGCTCCCCACTTGCCCCTCCCATGGCCCCACTCCCCGCTCCCCACTTGCCCCTCCCATGGCCCCACTCCCCACTCCCCACTTGCCCCTCCCATGGCCCCACTCCCCCGCTCCCCACTTGCCCCTCCCATGGCTCCGCTCCCCCGCTCCCCACTTACTCCTGCGTCTTCCATCTCCTTCCCTTAAACGTGCCCAGGGATCAGCCTGTGCAGAGCCACAGGGCTGGAGGTTGGTGCAGTTTCTGGCTTTTTCTCCACCCCCCGCCCTTTGGTGCTGCTTGCTCCTGGCCCCTCGGCAGCTGCATGAGGTCTTGGCCCTAAGATGACGCCCCTGTCCATCAGGGGCTGCCTCTCCAGTGGCGCCTTGGTCCGTCAACAAGCAGAAAGGTGGCCTGGCGGTTAACGCCCACACCTGCGGCTTCCTTCTCTCGCCAGCCTGCGCTTTTGTCTCCTGGACTCTTCGTAGACATCAAGTGCCAGTCTCCTGGGCTCTCGAAGCCTTCCAGTGAGAGACACCCTCCTCTGAAGCCATGCATGACAGGCGCCCAGGAGCTGGCAACTCTTAGAGTGACAGACAGCCCCTTGAGAAGGACGCGCCCTAGTGTGAACTGAGGGCCTCTCTAAAGGTTTGTTCACTTTGCTTTGACCCTAATGTGAGCTCTTCTTGGTTCCACCCCACCCCTTTGCTGGCAGGACATTCCAGTGGGAGCCACCAGGGGGCGATGTTGTCCCTAGAACTTTGTGCAGGCGGTGCAGGGTCAGGGAGGAGAGCGGCTCCTCCCAGAAGGATCAGCGCTGCATCGCTCCAAGTGTCAAAGCAAGGAGACTGGGGGAGACTCCACCCAGATTGGGGGAGACTCCACCCAGATTGGGGGAGACTCCACCCGAGCGCTGTCTTCAAACAGCCCGGCAGCGAGCTGTGAGGGGACGAGAGCCAGCTGGGGCTTCGCTGCCCGGCGCCCTTTGGTTCCCTGGGTCTTCTGAGGCTGAGGATGGCCCCAGGCACCTGTCGCCCATGTCCCTTCCTCTGTCACCCGCGTGGGCGGTGGCCAGGGGGGGCCTTTGCCAGGCCGGTGAAGGCGTCTCGGTGGAGGGGGAGTCTGAATCGAGCAGCTTCCTCTCAGAAGGTGAAAACGCAGGTCCTTCTGGGAAGGCGCCAGAGAGCAAAGAAACCCAGCCCTCAGCAGCGGAGGCAGCTGTCTGTGGGCCCACGGCTCCTGCCACACAGCGGCGTCCCTTTGCTCTGAGGTGCCTTCTGCCGGAGGCCGTGGGGCCTGGGTGGGAGTCACAGCCCCACTCCCCTCCGTGGGTGTCCTGTGTCCCCCCATCCCTGACGCCTGTGGTGCAGCTCGGCCGCCGCCTCCGAGGCGTAGGTTCCGGGCTCTGCACTGGGTCTGGGGCTGTGGCCCCAGGAGGGACGCCGCGTCTGAGAAGAGAGGACGATGCTGGCACGGCTGTTTCTGGGAGAGGATACAGCGGGCAGAGGCTCAGGGGGACAGGAGCCAGGCCCGGGAACTGGCGGAGGAAGGGGCGAGACCATTCCGACCCTCTCTGAGCCCTGGGAGCCACCAGCTAGAGCTGAGGGCTCACTGAGGGCAGGCCTTAAAGAAAGACGCGACACTGGGAGTGTCTTACACCTACAAGCGAAAGCTGGAACCTGCCAGGAACAGGGGTGCAGCTGTGGGAGGCGGCCATGAGGAGCCCAGCCCCCGGGCGGTTCCTTGAGGCTGGGTCACGGGGAGGCACGGCAGCCGGCAACCCCCACTTGCTGAGACTGGCAAACATTCCTCTCCATGCTCAGTGAGGTCACTCAGGGCCCCCGGGGATAGGGCAGCCGGTCCTGGCACCTGCCCACCCAGATACCGGGCACAGAGAGAGACCTGCGCTCACCGAGCCGTGTCTGACGGCTGGGGTTTGTGCAGCGGCCAAACGCGCCCCAAGTGCTCACCATTGCTCGGCGTCACTGTGGTGAAAGTTCAGAGCAACAGAGCTTGGCTGAGGAGGTGGGGAGGGGCCAAACTTCCAGCTCCCCTGGGAGCCCGGGACAGACCCAATGTAGGGGGCCGCCCGCCCCGGCCTCCTAAGTGGGACTCAGCATTTTGGTAAGCTCCCTCGGCAGGGTGCAGTCAGCAGTCAAGCCTGAGACTGGGTCCTGTGATGCCGGGGGACAGCCGGGGTGCCGGGGTCTGAACCCCAGCGGAGCCCGTGAGCGGCTCGGTGACAGGGACGCAGCCCCCAAGTCCAGGGAGCAGCCACCTGCCCTGTGGTGAGGGTGACACCTGTCAAAGTGCTGGGGGCAGTGCCTGGCTCAAGTCAGGGACCCAGACGGTGCTGAACCAGCAATGATGGCCATGGAAACGCCAGTGTGCTCATTGTCACATGCGACTGCTGTCACGTGTGATTGTTGTCATGTATGACCGCTGTCACGTGTGACCGCTGTCACATGTAGCCAACGCCCACGCCTGACCAACCCACTTCCTGCAGTACCTGGGTGCTGACTTCGAGCCTCATGCAGGGGTGATGGGTGGAGGGTCCACCCTGTGGGTCTGGATACAGGGGTGAGGGGCTTTGGGCAGCCAGCAGGTGCCTGTGGGAAAGGGGATAAGCACCACATTCTCTTTTTTATTTTTTTGAGGATTCGTTTTATTTATTTGAAAGGCACAGTTTCAGAGAGAGAGGGAGATGGAAGAAGATCTACTGTCCACCAATTCACTCCCCAAATAGCCGCAAATGGTCAAAACCAGGAGTCAAGAGCCAGGAGCTTCCTCCATGTCTCCCACGTGGTGCAGAAGCCCAAAAACTTCCCAGGCCATTAGCACGGAGCTGGGTTGCAAGTGGAGCAGCCGGGACCCGACCCAGTGCACTTATGGGATGCCGGCATCGCAGGCGGCAGCTCTACCCGCTTTGCCCCCTCCATGCACCAGCCCCTGAGCCTCATTTGTAAAGTTGTTCTCACAAGTCAAAGGTCACCTGTGTCTTGCATCTGCCCTGGGGCTGGGCTGAGGCTCCTTTAAGGCAGTTCAGTTCCATCACACTTGGAGCAGCGTGATCGTGTGGGAGCAGGGGCCCCGCCAGTGACTTATCCCATGGGTCAGCCAGCCGTGCAGCGTAGGACGCCGGCACAGGTGAGCGTGCACTGGATCACAGATGCCCTCAGGAAGGGACACGGGGGTGCTCCAGAGCCAGGTGGCCCTGCTCACCGCCCCCACGGCTTCCCGGCTTGCTGACTCGGCCAGGACGCTGGCCTTCCACGTCAGTGCTCCTGTCTGTAGCTGCGGTGACAAAGCACACATAGTCACCCGGCCGTCACCGAGCCCCAAGGCACGCTCACTGCCGTCGCCGTCAGCCTCGCAAGGCTCACTGGCGAGGTGAGCTGGAGGACAATGTGTGACTCTCGGTCTCTGCGTTAGCAAAGCAGACCTCAGCACCGGAAGACTCGGCACGCGTTCCCTGGCCAAGAACTAAGCTTCATGCAGGGCTGGGGTGCGGGGCTGGGCGGGCCGGCCAGCATCACCCATGGATGGGGCAGGGGGCTGCACAGGACAGCCAGCATCGCCCACGGATGGGGTACGGGGCTGGGAGGACCGGCCGGCATCACCCACGGATGGGGTACGGAGCTGGGTGGGCCGGCCGGCATCACCCACAGATGGGGCACGGGGCTGGGAGGCTGGCATCGCCCATGGATGGGGTACGGGGCTGCATGGGACAGCCAGCATCGCCCACAGATGGGGTACGGGGCTGCACGGGACAGCCAGCATCGCCCACGGATGGGGTACGGAGCTGGGTGGGCCGGCCGGCATCACCCAAGGATGGGGTATGGGGCTGGGAGGCCGGCATCGCCCACGGATGGGGTACCGGGCTGGGCGGGCTGGACGGCATCGCCCACGGAGCCAGCACGCATTGTGGACATAAGCAAGTGAACCTGTAAGTGAATGAGTAGAAGTGAGTGCTCCCCCAACGTGTCCCTTAAGTAGTTACGTTTTCAGTGCAAGGTCAGGAAGCTGAATCTGTAGCCACACACAGTGGAAGGCGACGGATGGGGCATGCTGGTTCTTCATGTTTAAAAAGAGTGATTGATTTGACAGAGGGAGAGAGAGGTTGATTTTGCCAGCTGGTCACTCCCCAAATGGCTGCAAGAGCCACGACTGGCCCAGGCTGACGTCAGGAGCCAGGACCTCCATCCGGCGGCAGGGGACCAAGCACCCGGCCACCATGGCTGCCTCCCAGGCATATGAGCCAGAAGCTGGAGCACCAGGATTCTTTCCTGGGCCCCGGAGGAGACTGCAGGATGCTGGGCTCTGGGGTGCAGGGGCCGGGAGGTCGGAGGTCAGGCTGTGGCCACCGCCCTGCACCCACAGTCCTTTGTCACAGGCACAGAGGCGGCCAGGGTCCTTGGGGACAGGGGCAGGGGAACCCTGGGACGTGGCATGGTGGGGTGGGGGGCAGGTCTGCAGGTTGGGGGTGCATGTTCCCCTCTGGGAATTAAACACTCGCATGTGAGTGTGAACATGTGTATATGTGTGAGTGCATGTGTGTATACATGTGTATGTGTTTGAGTGTATTTGAGTGTATATATGTGAGTAGTTGTGTATGTGTGTATATGTATGTGTATGAGCATGTGTATATGTGCACATGTATGACTGCATGTATCATATGTGTGTTCGTGTATATATGTGTGTGATGGTATGTGTGTACATGTGTATATGTGTATATGTGCATGTGCATGATGATATGCTGTGCAGTGTGTGCATTCATGTATGTGTACATGTGTGTAAAGGTGTATTGCATAATGTGCATGATGTATGTGTATATGTGTACATGTGAGTGTATTGTGTATACATGTGCATGTGTATATATAGGTATGTGTGTGTGAGTGGACTGTGTGCACGTGTGCGCATGCATGTATGAGTGCATGTGTGTGCATGTGCTGTGTATGTGTGAATGAATGTGACCTGTGCATACGTGTATGAGTGTGCTGTGTGTATACGCGTGTGCATGTGTGTATGAGTGCATGTGTGTGTACTGTGTATGTGTGTGCATACGTGTGTGCACGCGTGTATGAGTGCATTGTGTGAGGGTACTGTGTGTATACGCGTGTGCATGCGAGTGCATGTGTGCGCATGTGCCGTGCGATGTGTGTGACTCCGACAGTAAAGGGCTCGCGGGGACAGCTAAGGGCTCTTTCACCGCTGTGTCCGCGCCCCTGGCCCAGCGGTCCGCTCACATCCCGCACAGCCGCCTCCCGCGTCTCTGGAACCCGCGCCGCTTCCCGCAGGGAATCAATCCCGCAGATCCTCCCGGCCACCGCCTGAGCCCTTCCAGTCCGTGCGACCCCAGGGCCTGGGCCGAAGCCGAGGAGCGACCCCAGGGCGCCTGGCGGCGAGGGCAGGGTCCTGCGCCGCCGAAGTGTGGGGCGCGGGGCAGCCCCGCCAGGACGCCAGCTGCAGCGGCCGCAGACCACAGGCTGCAGACCCCGACCCCGGCCCCGCCCCGCCGCGCTCCGCTCCCGCGCCCCGCCCCGCGCCTGGAGCCGGGCGGGGCTGGGGGCGGGGCTGGGGCGGGGCTGAGGCCGGCGCGGGGCGGGGCTGAGGGCGGGGCCGGGGCGGGGGCGGGGCGGCGGCGGCGGCGGCTCGGGAAAAGTTGCCCCGGCCGAACGCGAGCAGCCACGGGAGCCGGAGCGGCCGCGGCGTGGGCCCGGCAGGGGCAGGCGCGCACGCGGAGACGCCGAGGGGTCGGCGGGCCCGGCTGCTGGGGTGGCCCCGGGCATGGGCCCGCAGGCGCGGGCCACGGGCGGGCGCGGAGCCCCGAGCTGGCGGCGGGCTGCGTGAGCGGCCGGGACGCAGGATGCGCTCCGAGGGCGCGGCCCCCGGGCCGGCGGCGCCGCTGTGCGGGGCGCTGAGCCTGGTGCTGGGAGCGCTGCTGGGCAAAGGTAAGACGCGGGCGCTGCGCCCGGGGGAGTGGCCCCGGGCCCGGGCGGGCGCCGGCCGGAGCGCGCGAGGACCTGGGTGAGGGCGCTGGTCCCGCCGAGAGCGGGCCCCGCAGGAGTCGGGTCTGGAGCGCGTGGGGCCGGCTGGGGGTCTCCGAAGCCGCTGCCCTGGACCCCCGGCGCCCGTGGGCCCGGCGGCGCGGAAGGGGCGTGTCTGGGGGGCTCGGTCCGTCCCCACCCTGGAGCTCCAGAGGAGCGGGATCTCAGCCGAGAAGCCGGGGTCCCCGCAAGGGGGAGCCCTATGCCCTGCGCCCCTTCCTCTGGGTTCCTGGTGCCCGCCTCGGCCAGGCCTGGGACCGCGCGCCGGCAGGAGAGAGCGACTCCCCGGCGTCCCCTTCGCGCAGCCCCGGAGCCCGGAACCGCTGCCGGCCTCCTGGGGGACGCGCGCTCGCCACGCAGCCCGCCGGGGGCTCTCCGCAGATGCCCACAGCCCCGGGCCGGGAGGGCTTGGCCCTCTGCGCAGTGGGAACGCCGAGCCTGCGTTGGGTTTCCGAGTCTTACAGGAGAACGCGGGGCGCCCCCGGGGCTCCCTGGAGGCGGCGGGTGTGGCTGTCCCGACCGCCGCTGCGTGCAGGAGGCCCGGCGGCCGCGCGCTCGCCCGTGCCCGCAGCAGGCGCCTGGAGCCCCGGCGCGGCCAGGGGAGAGAGGGAGAGAGGACCGCTGGGGCGGCTTTGCTGCCGCCCACGCCCTGGGGAGGGTCTCGGGTCCCAGTGGCTGCACGGAGCTGTGCCCCAAGCCGGGGCGCCGGGCACCCGCGGAGATGCTGGGCGGCCCGGCTCCGGCCTCAGCGCCCGGGCAGGGCTGGGAATGCTTCGGGAGAGGCAGCCGGCGAGTTGCGGTTATAAAGTGGCGTCTGCCTCTCCGAGGGCGCGGGGCAGCGTCTGGAGGGACAGGGCCGGGGCGCGCGGGGCGCGGTGCTGCCCCGTTCCACTGGAGAGGGCGAACGCTGGAGTCCGGCGCCCGGGTCCTGCTTCTGCTCCAGGGTCAGGCATTGCCAGCACTCAGTTTCCCTACACGTAAAGAGGCCACTGGGGGAAAACAGGCTCGCAGCGGGTTTGGGGGAGGTGACGGCTCCACGGGGAGGAGGCGCGGCGTGGAGAACGCGGCCGGCGCTGAGCAGCCACGCTGGGCCCGGGCCGCGCCCTCGCCTTCTCTCCAGTCCTCGCCCGGGGTTTACTTCGGGGCCCTGAATGAGCTGCCCGGGGCGAGGGGTGGACTTTGCTCCGTCGCAGCGCGCCGTCCCGTGCGCGCGCGCTGCCTGGAGGGGCCAGGCGTGCTGGGGCGCTGCTGTGTGCGCCGGGGCCGGGTGCCGATGGCGGGCAGGGGCCCACAAGCCGGCCCCTGTACCTGGGCGGCCCGGGCCAGGCTCAGGCGAGCTTCGCGCGGTGGCTTCCCCGGTGCTCCGCACCCCTGGCCAGGCGCTCCTCTTAGAGGTCTCTGGTCAGAAGCTGGAGCTCGCTCCCCTCGGATTCCAGCGCCAGTAAAATGCTCCTCGCAGAGTTGTCTGATCTTTGTTTCAGTGAGTGCCTTTTGTGACTCCCGGACAAGGACTTCAACGCCGGTTTCTGGAATCGGATTTTAACAGGGGCTCTGTGTGGACTGAGAGGCGTTGGGGCTCCTCCTCCGGGTTTCAGAGGTTCCCTAGGCAGGATGGTGGATTGAAGACCTGGTTCCGGTCCTGGTGGCAGCAGGATGTGCTGGGGTTAGTCCTGCTGGGATGCCCCACGAGGCCGGGGGACCCCTGGGAAGGTCCTGTGGGGGTCGCCGTCTCTTTTAGGAAACCTGTGCGATCAGAATAGTTCAAGGCTCAGGATCATTGAGTTGTGGAATGGCAAGGTAGAAGGACAGTGGGTGGGGGAGGACAGACGGTGGGTAGGAGAGATGCTGAGAGAGAGGGAGGGCAGAGGGAGGGTGAACGGGTGGATGGGGCACTCACCCGACGCGTTCCTGTCTACACTGGGTTGGTGCACTGGGATTGCACACAGGGTGGCTCTGCATGAAACGTGTGAGTGGTCAGACGCAGAGTGGCCTCACGACAGTTTAGATCAGCCGGGGCCACCCAGAGGAGTGAATACGGAGACAACGGCCCGACCTTTGGTTGCCAGCGCGGTGGGAATGGTGCATTTCTGAGAAGGCGCTGGGGGAGCCGGTGGAGGCGTCAGCGTGGACAGAGCCGTGCCAGCTCACGCGGGCTCACACTGGGTGACGGCGGCGTGGCCAGCGTGTACTGACAGCTCCATAGCCTGGTCCCCGGGGCACGTGTGCCTGGAGCTCCCCTCCCACCTGTCTCTTACTGTCTGTCAGCTGAACTCGCTGCCCCCCCGTTTCCCCCTCGTAGACGGTATCTCGGCCTCGGGGGATCTTTGCTAGAGCCGTCAGTCTGGACCCCACGGATTCTCTCTTCTCCTCCCACTGCTCTTGGGTAGTGCCCTGAGCTGCAAGGCCTGCACGTCTTTGTGGTTGTCACTGTTTTGTCTGCAAAATGTTATTTAAAAAAAAGTGAGCTCTCGATGCTTAAGAGAATTCGCACTAAAAACCAAGATTTCTATGCCGTATACACGTATCAAACATCATATTGTATGCCATAAATATGTACAGTTTGATTAATTAGCGATTCTATTCCTAGTTTGCTAGGAGTTCCATCCTGAGTGTCATCAAATGCTCTCCTGCATCCGCTGACATGCTTAAATAACCTGTCTCCTTTATTCTGGAAAAAAAAAAGTCGGGATTGGCGGCTTTCCTTGAAAAGGGCCCCACCACACATGGGTGCCCGTTCCCATGAGCCTGCCCGGTGCCACCGCCACCCCAGCATGGCGGGCACGGTCAGCCGCACCTGCCGGCCCTGCCCTGGTGCCCGAGTTGAGCCTCAGCCTCCTGGTCATCCATCTGCCCGCTCACCGTTCGCCTCGTCGTAGGCGGCTGGAGTCAGGCAGCTCAGAGCACCTCCATGGGCGGAAGTTCAAGCCCTCGGGTGGGTGCGCCGGCTCCTCCAGCAAACTTAGTCAGAGAGCCTTGTGTTTATTAATTGGGGTGAGGAGGGCTGTCACTGTATCAGTGGAACGTCAGATGTCGGATTGTCGGGCTGTCGGATGGATGCCTCTCCCCACAGCAGCCTGCTTTGTCTACAAGCCAGGGTGCAGCGAGGCCCTCCCGTTGGAGGGTGTGGCTCTGGGTTTGACCCTTGTCCTCAGGAGTGGACCTGCTCACAGCAGAGGCATGGAGCGTTTCCACCACCCTCCGCACTCCTTTGGAGCCGCGCCGTCTCTCAGCTCCCTGCAGCCTCTAGCTTGTTCTCTGTCCAGAGTTTGCCTTTCTCACAGTGCCATAAACATGGCTCACGCAGAATGCAGAACCTGAGTGAGCGGTCGCCCCTGGGCGCCCATGTGTCGGTTTTTCTCCCCTCTCACTGCTGAGTGTGGTTCCACTGAATGGGTGCTCCACCCCTCACCCCCTTCCCCGCAGCAGGCCACGTGGGTGGCTCCAGTCTTTAGTGATGATGACAAAAGCCATAGGGACGTTCACGGAGAGCCCTGTGTGTGCACGCGGCTTCGTTTCTCCCACATAAACACCTAGGGCTGAGACTGCTGGTGTCCTGGGAAGAGATGAACTTGAAGCCGCCACCCTGCTCACTCACCCACCCCCTCTATCGAGTGGGGGTTGGGGGCTGCCCTACAGGTGGAGTCCCGAGCGCCTGGTGAGCCCCGGGAAGGTTTCATGGTGTCATGCATGGAGCTCAGTGTGCTGGTGGTGTTCGTGGCATCCGTGTGTGGTTGGAGGAGGCTCAGGTGCATCTCGGGAAAGTGAGTGTGCTGAGTCAGGGCGGAGGAGGGTGTGCTGAGTCATCACGGAGGAAGGTGTGCTGAATCAGCGCAGAAGCAGCACAGGGCTGCAGCACAGAGGCTGCTGGGAGCCTCCTAGCAGCTCCGTGCTCCCCAGCTCTGGTCCCCGCCCGCTGCAGGGAGGGAGCTGCACGTGGAACTTTCTAAGAACCTGGGATGCTCTGCGCCCTGTTGGCAATGCCCAGCACCTCATGGTACTAGCCGCTGGCCTGGTTTGGCCTGGTTTGGTCGAGCCGTTCTGAGCGGGCATTTCTCTGAGGTTGAGCTTTTTGCCCTCCTGGGAGTGGTCAGCTCCCTTCCTGTGCTCAGCTGTCCTGCTTACTCTCTGGAGTAACGTCCTCTTCAGACGTTTTCCCCTTTTTTTGAAATTTTACTTTTCCAATATTTAAATCACGGTGCATATTCCGGGTGGGAGTCCTTCATCAGATGCATGCTTTGTGCGTGCTCTCTCCCGGTGTGTGTCCCTGGGAGAGCAGAAGTGTTGCGTTTCCAGTGGGTTAACCAGGTTTCCTCGCAGCTGTTGTGCCCTGGGTGTCACATGCGGGCAGCCTTGGCCTGACGCGTGGGCTCAGGGGCCTCCAGGTGTGTGCAGCGTCGCTGGGGCTCCGTATGCCTGCTGCTGCATCTGGGTCGTCTGCAGGAGCTGGCTCTGTCCATTTAACCCCAGACCTGCCGGCCGCTGCGTGCACGTGGAAGGGCTGTTTGAGATGCGTACACATTTAGTGTTGTCTTTTTGGTGACTCGGCCCCCGTCTCATGGAACAGCGTCTGTGTTCCTGGGAACCTCCCTGTGTTCCTGGGAGCCTCCCTGTGTTTCTGGGAGTCCTCCCTGTGTTCCTGGGAACCTCCCTGTGTTCCTGGGAGTCCTCCCTGTGTTCCTGGGAACCTCCCTGTGTTCCTGGGAGTCCTCCCTGTGTTCCTGGGAGCCCTCCCTGTGTTCCTGGGAACCTCCCTGTGTTCCTGGGAGTCCTCCCTGTGTTCCTGGGAGCCTCCCTGTGTTCCTGGGAGCCCTCCCTGTGTTCCTGGGAGCCTCCCTGTGTTCCTGGGAACCTCCCTGTGTTCCTGGGAGTCCTCCCTGTGTTCCTGGGAGCCTCCTGTGTTCCTGGGAACCTCCCTGTGTTCCTGGGAGTCCTCCCTGTGTTCCTGGGAGCCTCCCTGTGTTCCTGGGAGCCCTCCCTGTGTTCCTGGGAGTCCTCCCTGTGTTCTTGGGAACCTCCCTGTGTTCCTGGGAGCTCTCCCTGTGTTCCTGGGAGTCCTCCCTGTGTTCCTGGGAGCCTCCCTGTGTTCTTGGCAGTCCTCCCTGTTCCGACGCCTCCTTCCTCTGGTACCAGTGCGGCCGCCCCAGCCCCCTCTGCTTTGTCGTCACCCACTGATGTCTTCTCCATCTTTATACTCTGATGTGTGCCTTCATACTTAATTTTGATTGTTTATGGGCGGCATATCCCTGGGCTAGGCTTCTTCACCCATCTGATCATCCCTGTCTTTTAATTGTTGTGCTTAGACCATTTATATTTAATGTGATTATTTGTCTGTCTCTATTTTAGGAGCTGCCATCTGGCTCATCATTTGCCTTATGTCTGTTATGTGTTCCTCTTCTTCCTCTTTTCCTGTCTAATTTCTGATTAAGTATTTTTATGATTCCATTTTATCTTCACTATTGGTGCATTATTTATGCTCCTTTCTGAAATTTAATCATTGCCTGCAGGTTTACAAAATGCATCTTTAATCAAAGGTTACACACATTATGTGATACCGCTTCATTAGTTGTGTTAGGACCTCAAACCAGGGGCTGGCGCTGTGGCAAAGTGGGCTAAGCCCCCACCTGCAGCACCAGCATCCCATATGGGCACCAGTTTGAGTCCCGGCTGCTCCACTTCCAATCCAGCTCTCTGCTGTGGCCTGGGAAAGCAGTGGAGGATGGCCCAAGTCCTTGGGCCCCTGCACCCACATGGGAGACCCAGAGGAAGCTCCTGGCTTTGGCCTGGCCCAGCGCCGGCTGTTGAGATCATTCATGGATGGAAGACCTCTCTCTCTGTCTCTCCCTCTCTCTCTCTGTAACTCTGCCTCTCAAGTGAATAAATAAATATTTAAAGTAAATAAATTTTTAAAAAGAACTTCAAATGAGTGTGTTCCTAGTACTTTTTCCTCTCCGTGTAACCCCTGTACTCCAACACGCTGGCTGTGGTGAGTAGAACAGACAATTAGATTACTGGTGTGCTTTGGAGGGCAGGGCCTCTGCTGAGCCGGCCTGCCTGTGTCGTCGGTCCTTCTGAAACCCTGGGACTGCATGCTGGGCCCTTGTCTCCCACCCGGGTGCTGAGTTACGCACTGCGGGATACGGATGTCGCTGTCTCCAGGGAGAACGTGAAGGCAAGGTCTGAGTTAGCAACTTTCCAGGACAGCGGGTTCTGGACACTCTCCCTGAGCCCTGCTCTGTCCTCCGCGCTGTGTCCTCCTCCCTTTGTCTGACTCGTGGAGCCCTTAATGGTGCAGTAGGAGCGCCAAGTGCACGCTCACACACGCTGGTGCACCAGGCACCCCAAAGCCCTGAGTGGAGGAGCGAGCTCCCCTGGGGGAGTTTCCCCTTCTTCCTCCATGCCCTGTGTGGTCACCAACGTGGGGAGGGGTCCCAACAAGTGGAGCTGGGCCAGGCAGAAGCCAGGAGCCAGGAGCTCCTTCTGGGTGTCCCACGTGGGTGCAGGGGCCCAAGCACTTGGGCCACCTTCTGCTGCTTTCCCAGGTGCATTGGCAGGGGCTGCACCAGATATGGCAGCTGGGACTCAAACCAGCGCCCACATGGGATGGCGGCACCGCAGGCAGCAGCTTGACCTGATGCACCACCGCACCAGTGCTGATCTTTTTCGTTGTTTAAAAACTCTCAGGCGAGTCTAAGGTGGAGCCAGGGATGTGACCGGGACCTGGAGAAGGGGAGACCGTGACTGACAGCCCCACCTCCCTGAGAAGAGCCAGAAGCCATGGCGGCGAGAGGGGTGGGAGTCAGCAGCAGCCTGGAGACCCCTGTGTGGGTGGGGGGTAGGAGGGGTGGCCCTCTGAGCCCAGCTTTTATTCTGGAAGGTGGACTTGATGGGTACTTTGTGGGGTCATTGAGAACCGAACCTGGGACTCTGAGCGCAGAGTGGGTCTCCCGGGGCTGCTGGGACAACGCAGCTGTGCACTGGGGAGCTGAGTGCGGTGCAGACGCTACGCCCTGGGTTCTGCAGGCGCAGGTCCAGGAGTAAGCTGTGCACTGGGCCTGCCATGTCCGCTTCCCCCAGCCTCTGAGGCGCCCGCCGAGCTGGGCTGTGGCCTCTCCAGGCCCAGCCTCCGTGTCCCCACGGCCTCTCCTCTGCACGCGGCTTTCACTCCGGTCCTAGGAGGACCTCGTGTTCGGGGCCCAGCATGCTGGGAGAGTCCGCACTCGACGACGTTGCAGACGTGGTTTCTGTGAGTAAGGGTCTGGGTGGACGTGGCGTTAGGGAAGCCGCTGCAGAGGCTGCACAGGTAGAAAGCGGTCAGTGTGGCGTGACCACCATCGTCTGTTTATTAACAAAACCACAAAGAGGAGGGATCACTCGACGCGGCACAGAGGACGCCACACACAGGTACTTGGGGAGCAAGCGAGCCAAGACAAGAGTGCACCTGAGCGCCAAGGCTGGGCCAGGGCTGTGGGGTCCACGTAGGACAGGTGACGCTCCCAGCTGGCTTTGCACCCAGACCACCCTGGCCACCTCGTGCTTGAGCACAGCGTGGACAGGGTCTCTTCCGGCCGGGGTTCCCGGTGCCCCGGAGCTGCTCCCATGTCTCCCCAGCAGCTTTTGGCCAAGCACTGCAGTTGACGCTTTCCATCTCCCTGCTCAGCCGCTCCCTCCGGCCCCTTGATGGCAGCGTGCCCTCCGCTTGGCTTTCTCGCCGGGCCTGTGGGCGCAGACGCTGCAGACGTGTGAGCATCGCACCCCACTTCCCCGCGCGCCGGCCGTGGCGACTCCTGGAGGCAGCAGCCATGCTGAGTTCTCAAAACAAAGGAGCTCTGAGGGCTCTTCTGTACATCCCTGCCCTCGTGTGTGCTCACACACATGCACAAATGTACACAGATGGTGCACACACACATTCACATGTGTACACATGTACACGTGCTCACACACATGCACAAATGTACACAGACAGGTGTGCATACACATTCACACACAGGAACATACATGCACACACACAGATGCACAAGGCATGCTTGCACTTGCACAAATGTACAGACAGGTGTACACACATTCACACACGTGCACATACACATATGCATATGCAGGTCACACAGGCATGCTTGAAATACACGGACAAGTGTACATGGATATGCACACACATTCACACATGTGCACATGCACACACATCCCCAGATGCACACACACATCCATATGTACATGCGCACACACATGCATAGATGCACACATTTGAGGATGCACAATTGTTACTCAGATGTGCACACACATTCACACATGTGCAGATGCATACTAGTGTGCACACATTCACAGGTGTACAAGAACTCACACAATTCACGCACATGAATGTGCACATGCATGTTCCAATACATGTATATGCAGACATGTGTGCACATGCACACATGTATACATAGGTGAACATGCACGTGCACACACATGCACACACATATGCACACGGACATGCTTGCAATGCATGAAATGTATGTACTGGTGTGCACACATATTCACACATGTGCACATACATAGACGCACACATATGCAGATCATACCATATACACACTGGTGTGCACACATATTCACACATGTGCACATACATAGACGCACACATATGCAGATCATACCATGTGCACACACATGCACATGCACACATATTCACACACATGCACATGCATAGACGCACACATATGCAGATCATACCATGTCCACACGCATGCACATGCACACACCCACAACCCAAGGCTGGTTTCTGGTCTTCTCATTTGGTGACAGCTTGGTGCTGCTCCTCAGAAAAGAGAATCCTCCCAGACAGAGACCTCACGCGGGGCCTGAACAGGGTGGACACGGGAAGCCGTGAGGTTGGCTTCGCGGCACGGAGGCCGTTTACCCCCATCTGCCCAGTGGAAACGACGTGTGGACAGGAGCTGAATCCCTCAGTGCCTCTGTCGTCGCCTTTTCCGTTGCAAATGCTCAAAATTCCAGTTTAAGTCGACTGCATTAAAATCTCCCTGAAGGATGGAAGCCAAGGCGTCAGGTGGGCGGCTGAAGGCCCGTGGGGGCTGCAGGCGCAGTGGGATCCAGGGGTCAGCAGTGCCCAGGTCCTGTCCTCTGCCCTCTCTGGTCCTTGCCCTCCCTGTTGGCTGCCTGTGGGGCGGTCATCACCGTCAGCAGAGACTCCGTGAGTTTCGTCTTCCCAGTGAGGGTGAAATGAGGTCGGAGGAATCTCGGCGCTCAGGAGGCGCAACCTGCTGCAGTCACCGTGACGCACGCAGGCGGATCCTGGACAGGTGGATCCCGGGAGCTGGGGGAGGTGAGAACTGAGCCCTCCTCACCTCCCCCCAGAAGGACTCCTGATGCCCAGAGACAGGGCGGCAGGTGCCGGGCGGGCAAACCCGTCCTCCAACCCAACAGCAGCATGCAGGGGGCCGGAAGCCGAGGGCAGCTGCTTCTCCCAGGCACACTGGGAGTCGCAGGAGCACCCGGGAGGGAGGCAGCTCCTCTCCGGCCTGTGTGTAAGCAGCCGTGTCCAGGAGGACCCCCCAGCTCCCCGCGCCTCCCCTCTGCTGGGCCTCCTGCCCTCGAGCCGCCCTCCAGTGCCGACACTGCAGCTGTGCCGCCGTCCGTCCCTGACCGCTGCCTGTGGACCCGAGGCCTGCCTTCCGCCTGGGCACCACAGCGGGCTCTGGGCTCTGTTGCCTGAGCCGTGGAAGACGGCCCTAGCAGGCACGCAGGCCCCGGCTCCTGGCATCCTGCGTGACGAGAAGACAAACCCCGGGGAGCGTGTGCCGGGGTGGGGGCTTGTTGGCGGCAGCTTCTTTGTCTCTCCGGCTCCCTGAGTGGCACCGAGCTCCTCTTCCATTTATGTAAATCTTTGTGGGTCAGCACACAGCCCCAGGCTACCATTTTCTTAATGAATTGACTCAGAACAGGCTTTTCTCATTCCCTTCAAAGTCACATTTTCATCTGTTGTGCTCATGTCATATTAAAAAAAATGCCGCTTCCATCTCCCTGGCCACAGCCCAGCCCGTGGCCCTGCCTCTGCCTCCAGCCCAGTGGCTGTGGCTGGCGTCGGGCGTGCCCCCCCCCCCGAGGCTGCCCCGTGGTCCCCAGTGATCCGGGGGCTGTGATGGCTAATTTTACATCCCCTTGGCCGGGTCGGGGTCCCAGCGGTTTGTTCAGATGTCCTCCTGGGTGTCTCCGTGAGGGTGTTTCTGGATGAGATTGACATCTGACTCTGTGGCCACAGTAGAGCGCATGACTGCGATGACGCAGGTGCGTCTGGTCCGATGGGTTGGGCCTTGAGCAGAGCACGAGTCTGCCTCCCCCCCCCCCCACCGAGGGCAGTGGGGAATTCTGGGAACAGGTGGCCCTGCGCCTTCCTGTAGGGGCCAGGAATGCAGGTGCCGGTTCTGGGTTCAGTGGGCCTCCTCCTCCCCTCCCCCTCCTCTTCCCCTCCCTCTTTCTGTCCCGTTGGTCCCGTGTTTATAGGGCCCTTGGCGCTGCAGTCCCAGCTGAGGTGCGGCTCTGTTTCCTCTGGGCTCCCAGCTGCCTGTGCCCCCAGGCCCGTCGAGGGCGCGTCACTCCTCCTTACTGACTCACTCCTGCTGCCTTTGCTCACGCCGCGCTCCCAGCCAACAGCGGCCGCGTCTGGGTCTGGGTGGTCAGACTGTGCCGTCCTCTGCCAGGCCCCGTGGAGGCCCCCGTCGGGTTCAGAGCTGAGGCCCCTGTGTCCGCCCTATTCAGGCCCTGAGTGAGGTTTCTAGCAGGTGCTGCGCCGACTCTGACCTCGTTTCCACCCCCTCCTGCTCACTGGTCCCCTCCACCGTGCTGGGCTCCCACCTCAGGGCCTTTGCACGTGACTGCCCTGGGGTGGCCCCCGGACACACACTCAACGCTGCCCAGGGCCCTGTCCCGGCGCCTCCTCCTGCAGGCCTCCCTGGTCACCTCGTCTGTCCTTTGTCCCCACCTGGGAAGCCACTGATGAGGCTCCTGGTGGACCTCCCTTCCCCTGCCCTGGAAGTGAATGTCTGCAAGGACGGAGGTTTTTGCCTGTTTTGCTCCCTGGTTGTCTCTGTTTGCTGGCACATATGAGGCCCTTAACACTGGATCACGGAATGAATGAATGACTTAATTCCGTCTTTGGGTTCCCATATCTCAGTCTTCCATCCTGGGATAATCCTGCACATCGCGATAGCTCAGAAAACACGGGAGGTGGGATGCACCTGCCCAGAAATCTCTAGAACAGAACCTGTCAGCGTCCCCCCTCTCTGCCTTGGTCCCGCCAGGAGAGCGTGGGGAGAGAGTGCTCCTGCCAGGGGTGGGTGCTGCCTGGGCCGGCCAGGGGCAGGGTCCGTGACCTCCCCCGCCCCCGCCACTCCACTCCCTCCTCCTCTCGGGAGAGCTGTGGCAGAGTTTCCGTCGAGGTGGTGGGTTTGCGGTTGAAGCAGCTTCAAATGGAGACAGATCCCCAACAGGCAGAGGGAAACACCCGCGATCAGGACTGACTGTGGGACTTCCTGGAGTCCTGCAGAGACGGCTGCTGGGTGCGCCAGGAATGAGAGAAATGAGGCTGCAGAAGGGCGTTCAGCTCTGACGCCAGGACTCGGCGTGTCCCTCGCGCGCTCTCTGCCTGTGACGGCGTTGGCTTCGGTGTGGGCATCCACAGGCCGGCTCTGGGCAGTCGCAGGGTCCCTAATCTCTCTCCTGGTATTCCCAGGAAAGGCACCCCACCGACGCGCCCACCTCTGGGAAAGTAGAAGAGGACGCCCTCCCGGCATCCACGCTGGCGACGTCGGCGAGGGCACGGCCCGCACGCAGGGCGCAGAGGGGGACCGGGTGCCGGCGGCCGATAAGGAGCGAGCAGTTGGGGCCTGACAGCCGATGAGGGCCGTCCCTTCGGGAGCGCCACGGGTCAGAGGGAGACACGTCAGGCGGCCGAGCTGTGTCTCCGGCTCAGAAGCCCACCTGAGTGTGTGAGGCTCAGCGGGCGGCAGCAGGAGGAGGCGTTGTCCTAATTGGGTTTGTGTCATCCTTGCCTGAGCCAAGGGGAAGCAAACATCATCCATCACTCGCCTGTCAGCGCCGTCCTGACTCTGTATCAGAGCAAATGAAGACGGATCAGCCGAGGGGCCTGCGTGCCGCCTGGCACAGAGGTGGCGCCCAGCGAGGGCTTGTGCCGGCCGGTCAGGAGCGCTCTGGGAGGGAGGCCGGGGCTTGGCGAAGTCCTTGTTCCCCATGGGCGAGGCCTTCGCACTGTGCACTGGGGCTAGGAAAGCCCGTCTCACGGACTCGCTGGGAATGCTCGGACCCATGCCTCCGTAGTTCCACATTCCGGACGCGAGGCTTGTTCTGTGTGCTGCTCTGCTCCCAGGGGGCTGGCCCTGCAGCTGGCACCTCCCAGCCCCCCGCCCATTGTGGAGTTGTCCCGCGGGGGCACGGCAGCAGATCGGAGCAGGGAGGAGGAGGGAGGCTGGGATGTTTCCTGTGTGGTCAGGTGATGGTGGTGCCTCTGCCCCGCCTGATTCCAGCACCAGTTGGATGGTCCCTGTCTGGGACTCCTGCTGTCCCTGGGCTTCGGCGTCGGCAGCCGTCCGTCTCCTGCCTGGAGATGTATGTGGCGCGTCTCTGCTCATCCTTGGTACCAGGATCACGGGTTTGTTTGCCACGTGAGTGCTGCCTCCATGAAGGGGATTTGAACCAGCAGAGCTGGGTTCTCTTTCATCCCTAGGCTGACACGTGTGCAGATGAAAACCGCTTACACGTGGTGGACGTCTGTGGCTGTGTCCACGTTCAGACAAGCTCAGGCATGAAGAACAAGTCCCTGGGACGTCTGTCCCCTGGGCCACCCCCAGTAAGTGGCCGGGTGGGGGCTCATCATTACTGAAAACTGTGGCGTCTGTTTCTTACCAATCAAAGCCACACGACAGTGCCAGTGGCGGGGAGTCCCGTCCCTGTGTGGCTCCCACCCGGTCCTCAGACCCTGGTCCTCTGTGTCCTGTTGTCCCATCGGCCTTCCTGGCAGCCAGAGGACCTGGTTCAGGATCGCACCTTGCAATTTGCTGGCAGCGTTCTTCGTTTCCCTCCGGTCTTTTCATGAGTGCCGTGACCAGGCTGGCCACTTAGTGCCCCGCTCTCTGCTGGGCTTCTCTGCTGCTTGTCCTGATGAACTTGAACTTCTGCACATGGGCAGGACCTGGGCTCCGTGCTCAGCTCTCTCTCTGCGTGCCTTCTCGCTTACGTGGAGTTTGAGGTGCCATGGCTCCGTGCTCAGCTCTCTCTGTGCCTTCTCGCTTACGTGGCGTTTGAGGTGCCATGGCTCCATGCTCAGCTCTCTCTGTGCCTTCTTGCTTGCACAGGGTTTGAGGTGCCATGGCTCCGTGCTCAGCTCTCTCTCTGCGTGCCTTCTCACTTGCACAGGGTTTGAGGTGTCCCGACTCCGTGATCCCTTTGATCCTTCCATCAAGGCGGCACCTGCCAGGCTTCTCTGCTGAGCAGTCACTCTCGTTCTCTTTGAAACTGAGACGTGTTTTGGGAAAAGATGTTTGGAGACGGTG
Source organism: Sylvilagus floridanus (assembly GCA_949820135.1). Lineage (NCBI taxonomy): Eukaryota > Metazoa > Chordata > Mammalia > Lagomorpha > Leporidae > Sylvilagus > Sylvilagus floridanus. The sequence continues at coordinate 179,663,097 of OX463233.1, forward strand.
CGAGTGTGCTCTGTTCACTGGCGTGTCAGGATGCTGCTGACGGATCTGTGCCAGGACGGGCGCGTGGATTTCTGTCGTACTCCGTGGCTTACAGTCCATCACAGTGACCATTCGTGCCGATGCTCGGAATATCCCGTTACTGGTGACTCCTGTGTCGGTGTAACGTTGCCCCAGGATTCTTTCTTCACCATCCTGTTTTCTGGACACAAGATCTTCCAGGTTCTTCTGCACCTGCTTGGCCCAGCAGTGGCTCGTAACCAGGATTTCAGATCTCTGGGCACCCGAGGCCCACTCAGAGGCGGCAGCTGGGATGCCGTCACACGTGTCTTGCTCATGGGCTCAGAACGGCCGGCTTTCCACCTCTGCCTGTGCCGCTTGGTTTTGGTGCACAGGATGAGATAGGAGAGGTGTCCTGGTTTGGGTACAGCCAGTAGGGACGTGGCAGCAAGATCTGCTCAGATATTGAAGTTCTGGTCCACACTCATGGCTGGGGTGACAGCCAGAGCAACCAGAGGGAGGAGAGAGGGAACGCTGGGCCCACCACAGCCATGTCCTCTGTCCAGGCCCTGGGAGACGTGGGGGAGGGGTGGAATGGGTGAGGATGTTGGACAGGAGACAGAGGAGGGAGGCCAGGAATGGAGACGGTGCCGTCACCGTGGCCCCTGTTTAATGCCACGGGTTACGCTGCACTGGGGGCGCTCACGTCCCACATCACAGGGAGACGGAGTCCCGGCTGCTCCGCCTCTGATCCAGCTTCCTGCCGACGTGCCTGGGGAGCAGCAGCTCCTGGCTCAAGCACTCGGGTCCCTGCCACCCACGTGGGAGCCCCGGAGAGCGGCCCTGGCGTCTGGCCTCAGCCTGGCCCAGCCTTGGCCGCTGCAGCAGTTTTGGGAATGAACCACAGACAGACGATCTGCCTCCTGCCTTCCCTCTCCCTCTGCGTGCTGCCTTTCAAATAAATCTTGAAAAATAATCATCGCCCGCGCCGCACGGCGCCGCTCTTCTCCGCAGGGTGCAGCTTAGAGCCAGTGTGGCTGTGGCATCGGGAGTCCTGCTGCTGCGCTTCCACTGTTTACATCACGTGATTGACACGTGGGCAAGATGGCTGCTTGTGAGGAGGGAGGGTCGTCCTGTGCAGAGCGGATGCCGGGAACACCCCACCCCGTCGTCATGACGACCCGAAGGTCAAGGTGCCCTGGGCGCAGGGTGACCCCCGCCTCAGCCGTGGCCGCTGTGGGGGTCTGTCTCGCGGAACGTTCTCCTCGCAGGTCACCTGGGACTTCCAGGGAAGCTGCAGAAGCAGTGCAGGGGCCCCGACGGAGCGCTTACCCGGATTCCCGCCAGTCAGCGTCGCCTGTGCGCGCTGGACCAGTCCCTGCCCACCTCGCCCCTGTGGCCCGAGCGGTGTTTTCTGAGCTGGGGATGAACAGGCGGCACACGTGTCACGGTTGGCGTGTGCTCCTCACACAGCTCCTCTCGTACCCAGGCACCAGGCGGCACACGTGTCACGGTTGGCGTGTGCTGCTCCACACAGCTCCTCTCATACCCAGGCACCAGGTGGCACACGTGTCACGGTTGGCGTGTGCTCCTCACATAGCTCCTCTCGTACCCAGGCACCAGGTGGCACACGTGTCACGGTTGGCGTGTGCTCCTCACATAGCTCCTCTCATACCCAGGCACCAGGTGGCACACGTGTCACAGTTGGCGTGTGCTCCTCACAGCTCCTCTCGTACCCAGGCACCAGGCGGCACACGTGTCGCGGTTGGCGTGTGCTCCACACAGCTCCTCTCGTACCCAGGCACTTCGCTAGAAAATCCAGACTGTGAGGCGGCTGCAGCGCTGCCCCAGCTGCCTGCTGTCGGTCCCTTCGTCGGGGTCGCTCACAGCAGCTGTTGGCCCGGGGTCCAGTCAAGGCCCTCCCTCTGCGCGCAGCATCCTCCGTGCCGGCCGCACCTCCTCCTGGGCTCAGTTCCCCGGCCTCTTCCTGTCTTTCTCGGGCCAGCGTCTTCGCTCGGTTTGAACCATGCTGGTTTGGAAGTAAGCGCTGTGTCCACTTGGGACTGACTGGCCCTCTGGACAGTGAGTGCTCCATGGGGATGGTCTTGTGCTTGGCGCAATCTCAGGGCCACTGATGTGCCCGGCTCCCCCGCAGGGTCCTCGCCGACCCCTGGGGCCCCGCCCGCTGCTTGTCAGCTCCAGGGGGAACGCCCTGCCCAGGTGTGGGTGGAGTCTCCCGCCCTCACCTCTTCTTCACTGCGTTCTGTGGCCAAGGGTCCCCCGAGAAGACACTGGGACGCGTGGGCCGGGGCGGGGGTCCTGTGCCAGCTCCCTCAGCATTTCCTCACACGTGATTCTCGGTGGTTTCCGTGGGTATTGCGGTATCTCTGCGTGTCCACGTCTTGGTAACGCAGTTCTCTGTAAAATCTCTCCTTTTCATCCGAGCTTTGCCCTGAGCAGTCGTTGCCAGGAAAATCACTCTTTTGCATCCTAATTGCATTTCTCCCCAAACGTTGAGATAAATACATCACTGACAGCGTGGCCGAAGGCTCCTCTGTGTTTCCCTGAACGGTACCACCTTCCCCACGTGGGCAGACGCCGGCCTCAGGCCCAGGCACGGTGGGGTGGGCCAGGCGGGCCTGGGACCAGCCGCTCTCCCCCCAGGAGAAGGACTTCCAGAGCCAGCTGCGCGTGGAACCGCAGACCCGGGGCCCGCGTGCGTTCTTTGTGTGACCACGTAGGACTCGTGGCGTCTTTTCCAGTCGGGTTTTTCTTTTTGCTGGGATGTGAGGTTCTCTGAGGTCTCCCCTCTCAGAAGGGCAGCCTGGTGTCAGCGCCCAGGCCCCTCCTCGTGCCTCCTAAGGCCAGGGACCACCAGGAACCAGGGACCACCGGGAAGGGGCATTTTTGTCGCCAGAACCAGCCGGAGCGTCGGTCTCCCCCGTCACCTCCCTGGGTTTTATTTTAATTGCCATTCTCTCCTAAAGCACGGTGCCTATTAAATCATTCCTGGTGGTAAAATGTTTTTGGGTAATTATTATAATTATGTGCTGTGAATTTTCGTAATTAACGACCTCACTTCGGTGTCACTTGGCACGGGGTATTCCTGAGAGAATCGGGTGATGGAGCTCCTGCGGAATCGGGGGGAAGAACGCGGTGGGGGCCTTTCCTGGGTGTGCCAGAGCAGCAGGTGCAACGGAGCCACGCCCAGCCCCTGCCACAGCCCCGCTGCTGCAGAATCTGGGGAGTCAGCCAGTGAAGGGAGATCACGCTCTGCTTGTCAAACAAGTGAGGTAAATTTAAAAATCATAAAAATAGTAAATAATAAAATAACAACCCCAGAGGTCGGGCAGACCCAGGGCGAGGGGATGTGGTGGCTCCGTGTGTCTCTGTCTTTCCATAGCATCCGCAGGGTTGGCATCATATTCAGACTCCCGTAGGGTCACAGGTTTGAGTCCCGGCTGCTTCACTTCTCACCCAGCTTCCTGCTAATGCCCCTGGGAAAGCAGCAGAGGATGACCCAAGCCCTTGGGCCCCTGCACCCACACGGGAGACCTGGAAAAAGCTCTGGGCCCCTGGCTTCAGCCTGGCCTAGCCCTGGCTGTTGTGACCATCTGGGGAATGAATCAGTGGATGGAAGATCTCTGTGTGTGTGTGTGTGTCTCAAATAAATAAAAACAAATCCTTAAGAAAAAAGTTTAAAATCTCCGTGTTTGCCATACTTGGATGTTCAAGTAGTTGAAGTAAGCATATGGTGATGGAAATGAAGGATTTGTGCACATCTGGGAATCACTGGGTTTAGACTGCACATCCCACACTGGGTTTAGACTGCACATCCCACACACGGCCCTGACCTGGCTGGGCTTTACCCTGGGCCTGCATGGACACAGGAAATGCAGCCGTAATTCTGACGGATGGGGTTTGGTTTTCTGATCCCGGCACAAGTGTACAGCAGGGCCTCAGTACCCACCTGGGAGGGGTCCCAGGACCCTCCTCGGGTGCCAGAATCCAGGGTGCCTGAGGCCCTTCCATCAAGCCCGTGGTGTCTGCCTGGAAGCCCCGGCCATGCCCTGTGCGCTCTACGCCACCTCCTGGTTACTTACGGCACCTCGGGCTGGGCTGGCGCTGGGCCTGGGCTGGGCCTGGGCTGGGCTCTCATTCCTACCAGCGAGGACTCAGAGGCTCAGTGTGTGCTCGGTACAGGGAGAACTCGGGGGACATACTCGGGTCCACGGGTACCAGCGAGGACTCAGAGGCTCAGTGTGTGCTCGGTACAGGGAGAACTCGGGGGACATACTCGGGTCCACGGGTACCAGCGAGGACTCAGAGGCTCAGTGTGTGCTCGGTACAGGGAGAACTCGGGGGACATACTCGGGTCCACGGCTGCTGAGCCCGCAGGTGCAGGATCCGTGGGAGCCGGGGGCAGAGTGCATCTGCCTTTGCCTTTTTCAACCTTTGTGCCTCGGTGGGAAGAGCCGAGTCTGGCGGGAGGGGCTGCACCAGCCACGTTTGCACTCGGTGCTGGCCTCGCGGGAGGGGCAGCCGTGGTGAAGGCTACGGCCGCGACCACCGGGCTGGCTCTGGTTAATTCTCTGTGACATGAACGCGGTGCGGGCCTCGGGGTGGGCGTGGTGGCCCCGCACCAGTGTCGGGCAGTGGGTGAGAACGTCACAGGTGTGTACACTCAGCTGGGTAGGGGGTGAGAACGTCACAGATGTGTACACTCAGCTGGGCTTCTGTGTGGACTACTGGATCACTCCTGGGCCACGCCTCTAAGCCTCGTGGCCAGCAGCGTGGCTTCAGGTGTCCGATGAGCGCGGCGCTCCTCAGGGTGGAGCCAGTCTTGTTTAACTGATGTAGGATATTCCCCGTTCAGTCCTTCCCACCTCGGGATCACGCTGACCCGGGTGCTGGTGCATAGGGCGCTGGGCCGGGAACGAGATGCGCTCTCTTTGGTCCTTTGTGTGGCTGGGCGTCGTTGACCTCATGCTGACATGGAGGTGGGGGACCTGCCCGTCACAGCCTGCCCACCACCCTGTCCCGCCCCTGTAACCTGTCACTTCTAGGCTGTTGGTGAAGGTGGATCACACGGTGTGTGACCGTCTGAGGCTTGCTGTCCTCACTCCTCCTTCCTTCTCATCTGTGTTTAAGTCATTTTTAATTATGCAAATGATACAGGAATCGATTCCTTTGAGAAAAAAAAATGAATCATTGCAGGAAGACTGGAGTCCTTGCCACTCGTGCCGGCCCACGCCGCCCGCCGCTCAGCCCTCCACCCAGGCGTGAACAGCCCCGCTTCCCGCCCCGCGTGTGGGCCCGGGGCTGCTCTTTCTCGTCTTTAGTCACGTTTGCTGTCTTGTCCCCAGCGTCGTTCTGAATTTGCTGCGCGTTGCTGTGCCCCGACCTTGGAGCATCTGTAAGTGAGTGGTGTGAGCGAGGGGGCCGAGGAGGGGCTGGGTTCGAATGCCGACTCGGCCCTGCGTCCAGCGTCCACCTCCCGACCCTCACTCTGGGGCTGGACGGTGATGAGTGTGTTTTCTGGTAGCCGGGAATTTGTGCTGCTCAGGACTTGGCTCTCCCAGGGGCTGAGCGTCGCTTCCACCTGCCCTGCCCGGGGCCGCAGGAGACGCCTGTTCCTGGGGCGTCTGATTTTGGGAAGCGGGGGCTGGCACAGCGGGAGGGAGGTGAGCCCCTGGCTCTCTGCCACGCCGGAGAACTGGTGCGCAAGCTCCGCCCCTTCAGCTGATCCTGTGGCTTGGTGCTGTGGTTTTGTGGCTTTTTTATTTTTCATTCAAAATTGAATTATCTGGAACAAGGAAGCCGCAACTGTTACACAGTGGGCAATCGGTGACATTTAAACGTCACTATCTTACATTCTCCTGGAGGGGTGGGCTGGTAATTAAAAACGAGAACCCTCCCCCACCCCACCCCCACCCCACGGCAGCCGCAGCGGTCTGGACACCCGGCGTTGGAAATCGCCCGTCCTGTCACCCGATGCTGGCTTCCTCTGTGTCTGGATGTTTGAAGACTGAGCTGAGCCGCCTGGTGCCTGCTGTGTAGACTGTGCTGACCCGCCTGGTGCCTGCTGTGTAGACTGTGCTGACCCGCCTGGTGCCTGCTGTGTAGACAGGGCCTTGACTGACAGTAGCCTGCAGTTGCTCGTGGTTGTGACGCGACACCTGTTTCAGAGACCAGCTCAAGGAGTCCGCGGTCCGTTTCTTACCTCGGTGTTCAGAATGATGTCTGAGCCCACGTCTGTCCCCCGGTGACCCCCGGTGACGCCCAGGGCTGAGGGGCCCCTTGGCAGCTGGGTGGGCAGATTCCTGTGCCCTTGACTTCAGCTTACGAATTCTGAGGTCGGAGTCCCCGGGCCACACCTGCTTATCCTTGGGAAGAGATTCCCACGTGCCGACTTAGGGGCCGCGCTTTCTACGGTAATGGTGCTGTGTGGAAGGCCCCCGGAGAGGCCGGCGGCTGAGCCGGGGCACTGAGGCACCGGCACGGGTGCTTGGCGGGGACCTGGTGGGGCCTGTGCAGGATTCCGGGTGTGGGAGGCTCAGGGCGTGTGAAGGAGCGGAGCCGACCCCACGAGGGTGTGGGAGGCTCAGGGCGTGTGGAGGAGCGGAGCCGACCCCACGAGGCGCTCAGTCGCGTTAGTGCTGAGGGCGGAGAGAAACACAGAAAGGAGGACTCAGCAGTGGCTCTGCCTAGAGGGGAGCTGGGGCTGGCTGACTGACTCGGCCGGCTGGGCCCTGCGGCTCCTGCGTGGCCGACGGCTGCTGGCTGGCGTTCTCGGGCTGCTCCCGCCAAAGCAGGCGTAGGCTCCTCGCGTGCACAAGGAGGTTGGAAACCCCGAATCCTCGTTTAAGGCTTCGATTTCCCCATGGCCGGAAGGGACAGCCTGCTTGTCTCTGGCCCCCGGAAGACTCCAGGTCTTTGGTGCCTGGGTGACAAGGGTTAGGGCAGCCACTGCCGCCACCCATCCCGCGTGCCTGCTGCACGGCTGGTCCCTGGCTTCCACCTTGGACTGGACAAGGTGCTGGCGGGAGGGGCCATGGCTGGGTGTTCTTAGGGAGGGAGGGCATGCGGGGGGGTGGGGAGGGGGCCATGGCTGGGTGTTCTTAGGGAGGCAGGGCATGCTGAGGGGTGGGGGCCATGGCTGGGTGTTCTTAGGGAGGCAGGGCATGCAGGGGGGGAGGGGGCCATGGCTGGGTGTTCTTAGGGAGGGAGGGCATGCTGGGAGGAGGGGGCCATGGCTGGGTGGTCTTAGGGAGGGAGGGCATGCGGGGGGGTGGAGAGGGGGCCATGGCTGGGTGTTCTTAGGGAGGCAGGGCATGCAGGGGGGGAGGGGGCCATGGCTGGGTGTTCTTAGGGAGGGAGGGCATGCTGGGGGGAGGGGGCCATGGCGGGCTTTCTTAGGGAGGGAGGAAGGGAGGAGCTACCTTGTCGAACTCCACAGGTAACCTCCCCGAGCTGGCTTCGGACCAGTGTCCTAGAAACTCCGGATGTCTGAGGAAGGAGGCTCCGGATTATCCGCCCACAGAGCTGTAAGCTGCAGCTCTCTGGATTTGGGGAAAAAAAAGAAAGGGAAGAAGGAAAAAAACCTGCGAAGCTATCGAGAACCCACATTTTAATGTACGTTATTACATTTCACAATTGTTTTGCCGGATAAATGTCTATCAGGTGACATGAAAATGAGGCCAGATATTTTCCTAATCTCTTGTGCCCTAAATGTATTATGGATTCCTTCATCCAGTTTTAATGTAACTCTAAATTATCCCTCAAAGTCTATTAATAATTGAGGAAAGCAAAAACAGCATTATCTCCTAATGGCATTTGGACTTCTCAGTTTCCTTCTGGGATAACCGTGTCCCGTGCGTTTCTTGCTACCTGAGGGTTACACTCCTCCGTGTGCTGCTGTTGCCTGTGAATGCCCCCCTCCTCACTGGGGGCCGCCCCACCCCCAGATGCCAGAGACCCAGGAGAGAGGTGCATGCATTCGCTGAGCCAGTGGCTCCGGGGTAGGCAGCAGCTGGCAGTCCTGGGCCTGTGCTGCACCTGTTAGGAGGCCGGCCCCTTTCCCCTGGGCTGCGAGCCCTGGGCTGCGGGCAGCCAGCTCGCTGGAGAACACAGCATTGGACTGACGTCATCCCAGCTCTGGTCAGTGTCTCTGGATCCCAGCGTTCCCCTGGAGGACATAATATACCCAAGAGCCCAGAATACGCCTGTAAGCTTCGGTGAGTTTAGGGTCCTGGGTTTGTAAAGATCTGTTTATTTATTTATTTGAAAGTCAGAGTTACAGAGAAAGGGAGAAATAGAAAGGGAGAGATCTTCATCCTCTGGGTCACTCCCCAGATGGCCACACTGGCCAGGCGGAAGCCAGGAGCCAGGAACTCCATCTGGGTCTCCCGTGTGGGTGCAGGGACCCACCCACTCAGACCGTCTTCCACTGCTTTCCCAGGCCATTAGCAGGGAGCTGGATCAGAAGCGGAGTAGCTGAGACTCCCGCGGGCACCCATATGGGATGCCAGGACCACAGGTGGCGGCCCCACCACCACACCACAGCGCCAGCCCCTGGCCTGGGTTGTATTGAATGTTCAGCTTCCCCAGTCGCCTTTGCCTCTTTTTTATTTTTCAAAGATTCATCCATGTGTTGGAAAGACAGAGTTACAGAGAGGCAGAGGCAGAGAGGTCCTCCATCCGCTGGGTCACTCCCCAGATGGCCACAACGGCTGGAGGTGCTCCGAACCGAAGCCAGGAGCCAGGAGCTCCTCCCGGGTCTCCCCCGCGGGTGCAGGGCCCAGGCACTCGGGCGTCCTCCACTGCTCCCCCCCGCGGGTGCAGGGGCCCACGCACTCGGGCGTCCTCCACTGTTCCCCCCGTGGGTGCAGGGGCCCAGGCACTCGGGCGTCCTCCACTGCTCCCCCCCGCGGGTGCGGGGCCCATGCACTCGGGCGTCCTCCACTGCTTCCCCCCGCGGGTGCAGGGCCCAGGCACTCGGGCGTCCTCCACTGCTTCCCCCCGTGGGTGCAGGGGCCCATGCACTCGGGCGTCCTCCACTGCTTCCCCCGCGGGTGCAGGGCCCAGGCACTCGGGCGTCCTCCACTGCTTCCCCCCGTGGGTGCAGGGGCCCAGGCACTCGGGCGTCCTCCACTGCTTCCCCCCGTGGGTGCGGGGCCCAGGCACTCGGGCGTCCTCCACTGCTCCCCCCGCGAGTGCAGGGCCCAGGCACTCAGGCATCCTCCACTGCTGCCCCCCGCGGGTGCGGGGCCCAGGCACTCGGGCGTCCTCCACTGTTCCCCATCGTTTTTGCTTTTGGTGCAGTGAGGGAGGTGCTAGAGATGTCTGCTGTGTCTACACGCTCCAGACGCTGATGCAACTGAGAGAGGTGCCCATGGGGCCGGGGGACCAGCGCGCACAGGAGGAGCCAGAACTTGGTGGGCGGGGCTCCACTGCTAAGGAGTTCCTTAGCCTCAGGAGCTGCAGACTCGCAGGGAGGGGCCAGGAGGCCAGTTACCTGCGGGCGCACCTGGCTGACCTTCACAGAGCGTCCGCTGCGCAGGACTCGGGGCTGCACTGCAGGAGTCACCGGGCATTTTCCGGTCTCATCATCTTGCGTGATTTCCCTTCATGTGAACGAATCAGGTCTTGGGTTAGTGTTTTTCAAACCCCACAGAGAGAAGTGGTGATTTACAAAAGTGTGTTTTTACAAAAGAGCCTTGTGCCGGAGCTGAGGCACCGGGGACCCCGTCACCTCTGTGCCAGGGCAGCAGTCTCTCCCAGTAGTCGGTGTCCATGATGACGCAAGGCCATGGAGACAGCTGGGCCAGAAGATGTGGTCCACGTCCAAACTCAGGCCAGGACAAGGCCCTGGGACTGCGTGATGCCGTCGCCTGCCACCAGCTGAGTCCTGCCATGACGGGGACGTGGAAGGGAGCAGAGCGAGAGCTTAGCGGAGCCAAACTGCGTCTTCATCTTGCTCGTTTGCAAGCGTGGGCCACCAGGAGAAGCCAAAGGGGAGAAACGTTCTTGCCGGTTCTCACTTCCGCTCCATGACTTGTGGCCAACGAGCTGCCCACACGGAGTCTCCAGACCCTCTTTGTGACCCGGGAGCCTCGTGACACTCTGGCGGCGTGCCAGGACATGTCACCGTGGCAAGGTGCACGTGTCGGTGACATCAAGTGCGTTCACAACGTGTGGTGCCATCATTGGGCCTGGTTCCAAAGCTCCCTCATCACCCAGAAGTCCCCCCCCCATTATCCCTTCGTCCACTGTGGTCTGTCCTACTCCCGATGTGTCCTGCCCTGGAGTCGGATCCCTGGGGCTCCGGCGTCTCCCTTCTTTCATTCTGGGCCGTGATTCTGAATCCCCCCTTGCTCTGGCAGGGGCCGGGCCGCGTTCCAGTGCACGGTGGATGGACCGGAATTTGTCCATCACCAGCTATTGGGAACGTGGGTTGTGTGTGCCTTGTGGCTTCCGTGAGTTGAGGCTGTGGACACGTGGGTAGAAGTCTTTGCATTTTGACGATGATGGTGATGTCCACATTCCTGGGATGATGTTTCGATACTGTGACGACTTTTGTTAGCACTGTTGTCCGTATCTGTACAATCAGGGCGACAAGGGCGAGTTCATCAGGGCTCCGCCCACTCCTTGCCTGCTCCCCACATCCCGGGAGTCTCATCGGCAGCTCAGGTAAAAGAGGGGTCCCGCCTCCATCTCACCATCACCTGCTAACTCCCCTGAGCCAGATCCCGGGCTGCACGTGTGGCTGTCTCCCTCCCCCGACCATCTTCCTGTTGCCTGTGGCTGTCTCCCTCCCCCAGCCGTCTTCCTGTTGCCTGGCCTAACCACCGGGCCATCGAGCGTCACCCTGCCCCCATCCCATCAGCTGGACGCCAGGCTTCCCTTCGGTGTGCTCCGTGGGAGCAGAGGCAAAATGGTAGGTCAGGGACCGGTCTGCGGGGCCCCTGCTCGGCCTCTGTTCTCTGCCTTGTGTTTCAGAGGTACAGACCTGTTGCCATGGTGACAGCCTGAGTGCCAGCTGCCAGTCAGGTCAATCGGCTGGGCGGGGAGGCGCCTGGCCCTCACCCTCAGCACTGAGTGACCCGGGTTTCCTGTCTGGGACGTGGTGACAGTCCGACCTGGATGCCCTGCCAGGCCCTGGGCTCACGACTCACGTCCAGGCGCCCTCGCCCCATGCTGCCTGCCCAAGCCCCCAGTCCGTCTGGCGAGGCCCCCCCCCCCGCCTGGCCCCCGCGAGCCACGTGATGTCCCAGCCTCTCCTGGGCACCTCGCTGTTCTGACAAAGGCGATGGATGGGGAGGCTGAATGACCTCTGCGCCCACTGCTGAGCTCAGCTCAGATGGCCGCCATCAGGATGCGGAGGGGCATTAGGGGGGAGCCCCGCTGCAGCCTGGAGAGCAGGGCCCGGGGCTGTCCGGGGCCATCGCTCCCGCGCTGCGGCGGTGGGACCGTCTCGTGCGTGGCCGGCTCGCTGCGTTCCGGGATCACCCTGGGAACCTCCCCTCGCTCCCCTGGCCTGGCTTCGCTCCCGGCTGTGGGTGTGGTGTGCACACTGCTCCCCCACAGCATCATCTCCAGCGGGGACCTGGGGATGCAACCCTGCGTGGATGTGGGGCCTTCGCAGATGCCGTCGGCTTAGGTGAGGCTCTGCTGAGCTAGTGTGTTCCTCAACCCGAGGACTGCTGTCCTCAGCAGAGAAGGGGGAGGGACCTGTACACACAGACCAACGGGCAGAGGCTGGGGTGAGGTGGCCACCGCCGAGAGAGCAAGGACCCCTGGCAACAGCAGCAGCCGGGTGGGAGGCCTGGGCCTGACCCCCTGGCGTGTCCAGGGGGAAACTGCACATCCAGCGTGCCCTCCACCTGGCCCAGGGGGAAGGAGGCTTCGTGCGACCCGGGATGGGAGCCGGGCTGATGAGCTGGGGCCGTTGCTGTCCCAGGAGGCCTGCAGCCCGTGGAGCAGTTGTCCTGTTGTCTCCCGGTCCCTCTGGATCCTGGGGGTGGGCTCAGCGCTGGGGAGGAGGGTGTAACCCACGGCAGCGCTCGCTCTCACACCACACTTCAGCAACGCACCCTCAGTGACAGGGCTGCCTTTATTTTTAAAGATTTATTATTTGAAAGACAGAGTAAGAGAGAGAGAGAGAGAGAGAGATCTTTCACCCACTGGTTCACTCCTTAAATATCTGCAATGGCCGGTGCTGGGCCAGGCTGAAGCCCGGAGCCAGGAGCTCCCTCTGGGTCTCCCACATGTATGCAGGGACTCCAGCACCTGGGCCATCTTCTGCTGCCTCCCAAGCGTTAGCAGGGGCTGGGTCAGAAGTGGAGCAGCCGGGACACAGATCGGAGTGCCGGCACGGCAGGTGGCATCTTAGCCCTCTGCGCCGCAGCGCTGGCCCCAGGGCTGACGATTTTACCGTCTGTTTATTTCCTGCACGTGTGACATCACATCACTTCTGCTGCCCGGGAGGGGCGGAGTGGCGAGTGTGAGGTCAGCCACTGATATTAAACGGCAGAACCCGCCTTGGCGCCCAGGGTCTCTGCCCCACACCGGGAAGTCTCGACCTCGCCGGGGCAGACGGGGCCCCTGGGGACAGAGCCGGCAGCGGTGAGGCCAGAGCCGTCTCCGCCGGAGCACCGGCCAGGCGGGCTGTGGGCAGCAGGTGCCCTTCTCGGGGGTCCTGCGGGATCCAGCATTGCTTTTCGTTGTGCTTCGTGGAGGCCAGCAGAGGCGTCGGTGGGGGTGGGGGTCTGTGAGGGAGGAGGCCGGAGGCTGCTGGGTATTTCTGCTGTGCGAGACAATTCTGTGACACAGGCGCTGTGGGCGGAAGTGCACCGAAAACTCCGTGTGGGCCGCAGTGAGTTATAACTAGGAGGGCGAAGAAAGGGCCCAGCATCTGGGGATTAATTTATTTTATTATATCCCCCCTCCAAGGGGATCTTTGATTTCCCACAAAGAAAGAGGCTGGTGACTCCTGTTACACTGCGCGTTGTCTGGGCAGTTGATTAAATCCATCACTCACGGCCGAGAAGAAAGGACGGGAAACCCTAGAAACGCTTAGGGTCCCTGGGAGACACTTGAACTTGGGGTCTCTGTAATAGCTCTTGGCACGGAAAGCAAACAAGAGCCTCTCGGAGATCAAAGGACTCTCCTGGTGCTCCGTGGAGAAATCTGTTACTTCACTCACAGCCGGCTGGAGCCAAAAATATCCCGGAGTGGGGAAGGCGTAAGAAAGATGTTTCTGTCTTTATTTCTGTCCGAGAGAGCGCTTCTCCGGTGCTCGCAGACCTTGGTGAAGAACAGTTTCTCTTTTAATTGCTGAAGGCACGCACGCAGCGCTGACCGCTGGGCCTCCTGTGTGAAGCGATGGCTGCACGTGTCGTTGTCAGAAAGCTCACTTCTGCGTTCATTCCTCAATTTTTGATGAAGACGTTGCGGTGTGCCTCCCACGGCTGTGGTGGTTCGACGGTGCGCCGTGCCCACCCGGAGCCTCAGACGGGGATTCCTTTGTAGATGGAGCCGTTGCAGATACACAGTGCGTGTGCGCAGGGGTGTGCCCTCCACACGCTGTGGCCGGGGAGCTCTGGACAGAGGCGGGTGGCGGGGTGAGGATGCAGGCAGAGGCTGGGGCCGCACATCTACAAGCCAAGGGACTAGAGGGAGTCGTGGGACGGGATCTCCTGCAGAGCCTCGCCGGAACCAGCCCTGCCGGCCCCTGGAGTTTTTCCTCCTGTCCCCCAGGCCGTGCACGAATATGCTTCTGTCCTTTTGAGTCACTGAACCGTAGGCAACAGTACAGATGGTTACGAGACAGCTCACGAAACTCAAGTCCTAGCTATTAGATTTGTGAACAGGGAAGACACGGGAAAGAAGGGAGCAGGCATGCATTTCCCTGAGCGTGGTATGAACCCCACACGGGGTGACTGGCTGGCGAGGGAAGGGCCCTCACGGAGGGGTCTGCTGAGCTGGGCCCCTGGCGGTGAGAAGGGCGGCCTAGGCGCCTTGGCATTGGCAGGAAGCGCGTTGCAGGCAGAGTCTGAGGTCGCAGAGGACGTGGGGTTTGCAGGATGAGGAAGAAGCCCCTGTGGCTGTGCCGCGGGAAGCGAGGGGAGAAGAGGAAGGCGAGAGCGTGCCGGTGCACAGAGCTGCACAGAGCTGCATTCCAGCTATTGCTGAACACGTTTCAAATGTGTGCAAGAGAAGAAACGCCGTGCCAGGGCCAGACGTGCGCTCCTGTGCCGGGGAAGCTGGGGGCGTGGGTCCCTCGGCACCTGCTGCAGCCCCTCCTCCGCCCCTGGCAACCGGTGCCCTCGACAACCAGCAAATCCACTCGTTTCCTGGAAGAAAAACGGCCTTGCATGTCCAGGCAAGGGTGGGGTCATGTGTCTGTAGGGACAGAGGACAGCGGTGTTTAAGTCAGGGGCTGGGTGCTGCCTTGAACAGGGCACGCCAAAACTCATGGCCATCTGGGACCCCGGAGGACGGCCAGAGTTGGAAATAGGATCTTTGCAGGTGTAGTTGGCTTAGGTGAGATGACCGTGGGGTAGGAAGAGCCCTAAGTCCCTTTAAGAAGTCTTTCAAGTCCTGTCTGTGACAGGAGCAGGCACTTTGCTGGTTCGAGTCTCAGCTGCTCCACTTCTGTGCAGCTTCCTGCTAACATGCATGGGAAGACAACAGCTGGGACCCACGAGAGAGACCCTGATGGACCCTGGCCCAGACCCGGCTGTCGCAGGCATTTGGGGAGTCGACCAGCGAATGGAAGATCTCTCCTCCTCCTCTCTCTCTGCCTTCCAAGTATCTGAAAATAAATAAACGTAAAAAAAGAAGTATATGAGAAGACCCAGGAAAGGACAGACGGCTACATGAGGGTGAGGTGACCCAGGGTCACCAGGGACAGCCGGGAGCCACCGACGCTAAGAAAGCAGTGTGGAGCCAGTTCCCCTTGGAGCCTCGAGAGGAAGCCCTCAGGTCTGAGCACAGCACCTGCTGACGCCCCCGAGCGGAGGAGAGGTGGGCTCCTGCGCATCTCCTACAGCGGCTCCACAGGGCGTCCCCTCCCCTTCCTCAGGGGACAGCCAAGCCCACTTCTGTGAGGAATTTGGGGAGATGAGACTCTGCTGTCCCATTCCGGGGGAAGCTGGACCTGAGCCAGCTGGGCGGTGGAGCCTTTGAAGGAAGCTGAGCTTGGCCTTGGAGCCACGGCTGTCAAATCCCAGGAAGCAGTTCTGAGACAGCTGAGACAGAAAGGGAGTGCGTGCGTGCTCACCGTGCACTGGGGAATGACGTCCTGGAGGCACTGGGTCAAGTGAAGGTCATCATCCGAACCTTTTCCATCTGCAAACACTGTGGTTTTCCGTGTCCTGCATTAACTACCACATCAGGGAACGCATACGATGTTGTTTGGGACTGGCTCATTTCACTGGGCGTGATGGTCTCCAGTTGCATCCTTTTTGTTGTAAAAGACCGATTTCACTCTTTCTGGTGGCCGAGTAGACTTCCATTGTGTGTACACACGTTTCCCAGTCATCTGTCGAAGGCGACCTGGGTGGATTCTGTAACTTGGCTGTTGTGAGCTGAGCCGCTCTGAACACGGGGGTACAGATCACTCATATGGTTTCATTTCCTTCGGGAATCCCAGGAGCGGGACGGCCAGCTTCCCGTGACCCTCTGGCGTGAGGAGTCCGCTGCCTCGTTCTCATGATTTGAGCAGGTTTCTGTTGGCTTCTTGCGTTTTGAAGATGTAGCGTTCCATCGCCTGGTCTTTTGTCCCCCCCCCCCCCCCCCCATTGAGCACAGCTGCAGAGCTGGCTTCATCGAACCCTCCTTGCACACACTCTCCTTCCTTGGACCCTGTGTGCCTCACTTGGGTTTCTGTGGTTATTTAATTAGCTGTTTGTTAAGCAGTGTAACCATCACCTGCGCACCCTCACCGGAACAAAAGCTGGCCCCTTCACCGTCCTTTTACTTCCAGCCCTAGGTCGGCTGTCGCCCGCGCGTGCTGCTAGGCGGTTACGTAACCGCTGTGGGGCCGGAGCCTTTGTGTCGACAGTGATCCCGCTGCCTCGGACCCGGCTTTCATTTCTGGGGGGCTTCTCCGGTGCACCCTCGTCCTCTGCCCCGCTGACCTGCACCGGGTGCGCTCTGCACTCATTTCCTTCTCTCGGCAAAACTTTCTCCTTTCTTAACTGATTTCTCGAAGGGACAAAGCGCCTGAGCTATTGTGTGGTTATGTAATCAAAAGAAGGAAGAGCAGGCATTCAGTCAACCCAACGGATAACACATTTATCTGTTCACGCCGGAGGTGTTGATGAGATGTTGGGGAACGCGGCTCGCAGACCAGGCGGTGAGGCGGCACCGGGAAGCAAACGGCAAACTCGTGCCCATCACACGCGGCCGAGGCAGAGTGAGGACGTGGCCGAGAAACCCTCGGGTCCCTGTGTTTCTCGTTGCTTTTATTCCACGCGATTCCATCAGGGCTTTTTGGCAAAGGCAGTCTCCACAGGAAAATGGGGGTCGTGAGGGCGGTGGAGACCTCGCAAGCAGGTGGGTCCAAGCGTGCCGATCTCCTGGGCTCCCACGTCGGCGCGTGCCACAGGCATTCGGGAGCGAGGACATCACGTGTCTGTGCGTGACACAGGAGTGCCACCTGAGGGCCTGGCCGGCGCCAGGCTCGGCGAGGGTGCTGGTGATGGAGGTGCTGGTGATGGAGGCGGAGCCAGGCACGGCCCGCGAGCTTGCCGAGAAAGGAAGCCGAGGCAGAAGTTTGGACAGGATCCCCAACGTGAATCCCATCCGTCGGGAGGTCAATTCCCAGAACACAACACCCACTCTGAGTCAGTCGTGAAAGTCGACTCCGGAGCCCCGGGTCCCCAGTCCTGGTGAGCGCGTTCACACTGCGCTGGCGGCGTGCGTGGAGCCAGCCGGCTGGCCGAGGGCCCCCAGACGTCACGACATGTGCTCAGACGGACAGCTTCCCGAAAAGGGTCGTCTGGCGTGCCGGAGCCTCTTCGGAAGAGCAGCGACAGGGGCTGTTGTGTGTTCCTGCGGCGTGTGACATCAGCGCAGCTTCAGGAGTTAATTCCGTTCTTAATTACAGCTTTGTATTGGATCGGGGAGCTATCACCCGGAACGTAATTGAAGTCCTGCTGAGACCGTCTGTTGCCAGCTAATTGCAGGCCTTTTTGTTGTTGTTTCTTACTAAACTTTAAATAAAAACCAGTATTTCATTTGTCTCTGCTTTAATTAATTGACAGGAGACACTTAATTGGGACTTTATCAATAGATTATTTTTACGCACGCGTGGAGAGAGGAATCGGGCGCCAGCACAGCAGGCGTCAGAGAGCAGCCAGGGAAGACGCTTGCGAGATGTTTAGGCAGGAAACCGCGTGGCTCTGGGAGGCGCAGGGGGGCGGCTCGGGGAAGGAGGGCTTCTCCCGGATGCAGAATTGTGTGTCCCAGCCTCGCCCGGCCCCTCTCCCACTGTGAGCCACGGGAAGACTATTGTAGGCCTAGATGTTTCCATCTCGACAGTGACAGTTGGGTGGGTCTGAGAAGTTCCTGGGAGCTCAGGTATCCACGCCCCGTGACGCAGGAGAGAGGCCCGAATGTCTGAGACAGGATAGAAGGGACGTTGGTGGGTGGGAGTTTGGTGCAATGGCTGAGACGCTGCTTGGGGTGCCTGGTTCAAGTCCCAGTTTCATTCCGGTTTCAGCTTCCAGCTAACGCAGCCCCTGGGAGGCAGCAGGGGATGGCCCACCTACTCAGGAACTTGCCACTCATGTGGGAGTCCTGGCCCAGGCCGAGCTGTTGTGGGCATTTGGGGGAATGAACCAGTGGATGGAAGCTACCTCACTCGCTCGCTCTCCCCCCTAGGAAGTACATACATTTAACAAATTCAAGTGACATTGGCTATAAGACACTCTCTTTAGGATCTGGAGTGACAGCGCTCTGTGGAGGGTTCCTTGGTGGTCAGCCTTAGGCCTCCAGAGAAGACATTACGGGAGAGAAATTTGGCCACTCAGGGTCAGCAAAAGCCTGGGGCAGAACAGCCCCACTGGCCCAGTGGACAGAAGCGTGTGTGAGGAGCTGGCCTGAGAGTCGCCCATGGGAACGCTGACCCCCCCCCCCCATTTCCTCTCTGCTGCCCCTGCTCAGGGCTCTGAGAGCTGAGCCCGGCTCCCACGTCCTGTCTTAGACGAGAACGGGGTCCATCCCTGATAGTTTTGTTCAGTCTCATGTGATGGGGGAGGGGCTGCTCTTGTACAGATCAATCTGCCATCAGCAGGAGAAGGGGTACTGGACAGCAGCACCTCTCACAGTCCTTGCCCATTGTTGTTAAGGGTCATTTTACTTATTTGAATGGCAGAGTTACAGAGAGAGGGAGAGATGATAAGAGAGAGAGATCTTCCATCCGCTGATTCTATCCCCAAATGGCCACAATGGCCAGGGCTGGGCCAAGATGAAGCCAGGAGCCAGGAGCTTCATCCGGTTCCCCCACGTGGGTGCAGGGGCTCCAAGCACTTGGGCCGTCCTCTGCTGCTTTCCCAGGCCACAGCAGGGAGCTGGGTCGGAAGTGGAGCAGCCGGGACTCGAACCGGCGCTCACGTGGGATGCCGGCACAGCAGGTGGTGGCCTCACTCTGGTGCCCCAACGCCGGCTCCTGCCCTGGCTCATTCTGAACCGCTGTGGGCAGTCACATCGTGGTCTGACTTTTGCTGCTAAAGTCTGTCCCGTGTGACATCGTGGACATTTCCAAGTGATGAAAATGTCAGCAGCAGTGTTTAGGATGAGATTCTGAATCTCAAGAATATTATAAAAGGAAGGAAGAAAACTTTCTGTAATCGCCTGGCCCCTTCGTCTAATAAGATCCCCCCAGAGTCCCCCAGGTTATCAGAAATACCTCCAGCGTTGCTCTCGTGGGCTGTTTGTGTTTTTCCCAAACGAATCGCCTTTGTCATAAAATCAATGCGTTTCCCTTCACTATTCACGAGGCAGTGGGCTGTGAGATCCACGTGTCGGTTTTCTCAGTCTGCGTGCGCCACATCTTCATCTCCCAGAGCTGTAGAAGAGCTGGGTTGCTGTTGGCTTGTGGCTTCGGGAGCCTGGCTTCTTCCTCCATCCTGTCCTTGGTCTTGCTAATTCTCTGATTTGTCTTTCAAAGTCCAGCGGGCAGGCACACGTCTGGAAGCTGCCGATGTTCTGGTTTGACGATCAGGGATCTTAGCAGAGTTTTCCACGGAAGGAGAATGCTCATCTGTATTCTGTGCTGGGTTGTCGACGCCGGAGAGTGTCAGTCAGGCTTCCTTGGTCGCCTGAGTAGAAACTGGCTTTGACTAATGTAAGCATCAGCACACCTGCGCGGCCTCCCTGGCTTGCAAACCGCTGTGGCTCGGGGGGACAGTCAGCCATGGTGCCCCTCTGAAACAGAGAACCCCAGCCGTTTCTTTAGGGTTCAGCATTGGGGGAGAAGCTGTCTCATTGGAGGAGTGTGAGAGAGACTGGTGCGTTCACACCATGGAATACTACTGAGCAGTTAAAGGAGCGACCTGGGCCTCCCACACCCCTGTGAGTGAGTGTCCGAGGAGATGGCGATGGGAAGCCTCTCAGGAGGTTTCTTAACTGTGGCTGCATGTAAATACCCCGGGGGAGCAGATTGGTGATTCCTGGGGTTGGAGATGAGAGGGTCAGGGGGACGTGGTCTTGGCTGGTGTGATGGAATCAGGTGGAGCTGACACACGAACGCCCCCAAGCACGGGGATGGTGTCAAGGACGATGCCCGGCTATGATGTCTGCAGGGTGGGATAAGCCGGGTCCTTTCTGACAACAGCGCACGCCTTTATCAACGTCTCCAGAGAAATGTCCAGCTCATCAGGGACATCTTAGGAGAGTGTCCGTCCAGCCTAGGGCCTGTGGGAAGAGGATCCAGCACACCCTTTGCCTGGTGCCATAGGAAGTCAGGCCCCGGGCTCTCCAAATGTGGCAGAAGACGGCCAGCGTGAAACTTCCATCCCGCACAAGCTCCTCTGGCATCTTCCCACTCCCAAGTCAGAGAGGGAAGTCCCTCCCCAGCCTCTGAACAGGGCAGACTGTGACTCCTGAGTCAGGCATGCAAGGCGATGCCCGGGGACTCCAGGACCAGGTCCTTCTGTCCGTTTGGGCCACCTGCCTTAGGAAACCGGCCACTGTGTTGCGAGGAAGCCCCGGCTGCATGGAGTGACCCCGCAGGTGCTCGGCTGAGCAGCAGCTCCACAGCCAGACCTTGAGCTCGGGAGCCGGCCGCAAAAGAACTCACATCCCCAGCATTTACCCACCTCAGCCGATGCCACTGGAGCAGAGACAAGCTGCCCTGGCTCAGCCCTGCTCAAGCGACAGATGCACAAGCCAAATATCGAATGTGGTTTTAAGCCAGACATTTTTGGACTGGCCTGTAGCACAGCATTAAGTAACCAGACCGTCCCCTTTGCAGACATGCGCACAGTGAGAGAGAGGAAACTGCCCGGCAGCGTGACGCTGGACAGCTCCGAACAGCAGCCGGCCACTCCAGGGGGCAGGAGCCGAGTCCCACCTTTGACACTCCCGCCGCTCCTGGGAGCCCCGTCCGGCTCAGGGCGGGGGTGGCGGGTTGTCCGGAATTGGCAGCTGGGAGAAATCAGAGCCAAGAAACTGGCCAAGAGGAGCCTTTTGAAGCGTCCAGTGGGTGCTGTTGTAATATTTTGGACATGGGTATGTGTCAGCACTGAATAATCTCCGGCCAGCACGTGCTGTTTTCCTTTACGGTTGCTTGCTTTTGGGTAGACTAACTCTTTCACCGGGCTGCTCCATCCACATTGACGGAGAGGTATCTGTTACGGTGACAACCAGGAGTGGGCTGGTTAAGTATGCAAATTATTATGGAAAATGAAGCAGAACCCAGGGGCCCATTCTGTATACATTTTCTAATGCCTGCACTCCCCAGCCGTGAACAGGTGAGCGAGGTCCCTGCTCCTGTGAGCCCCCCCGCCCCGGCGGAGGGAACTGCATGCCACAGGCAGGTGCACCAGCCGGCGTTCATCTTGCAGAGTGAGGCATCGAGAGCATCACGGAAGAAGACTTCCAGAAAAATGCCGAATTTCTGTGCCAGTTCCAGGAGAAATATTTCAGTGAGGACCCGGCTCAGCTCTAGCAGAATGGAATAGGGCCCAGCAGGCTATCAGCTAAGAGCAGCTCCGGTTCCCGGGCCTGGGCTGATGGGGCCTGTGGAAGACGGAGTGTTAGGGCCACCAGCCGGAGACTGGCTCCCCGTCACGGTGCACGCGTGGAGAGCCCCCCGCCCGGCACTGAGGGATGGCGAGGCGTCACGAGGCAGGGATTTCGCTGCAGAATGTTCACACGTTGCAGGCCAGGGAGGCAGCGGGATGCTCATCTTTCTCAGCCTTGCTCGTCGGGGGACTGGCTGCCTTTTATTGTTAATGTAAAAATCAATATAGCAAGAGGCGAGGCTTTGCTACGATAATATTGGCTCCTTGCACCAGGCGTGTGGAGTTAGATTGCTGATAGATGCACCTCTGTCGCCTCCCCAGGCTCCAGAGAGAATCTGCTGGCTTTGCCAACAAGCACAGTGGCAGAGTGAGGACCCCGGGCCAGTGTGCGGCCGATGGCGGCCGAGAAAATGCGATTCCCTTGCGAGACAGCGGTCTGGAGGGGCCGGGCAGGGGCCGCCGGATTGCCTCGCTCGGCTGAGCTCTGTGGCCAGAGGCTGCCGGGGGAAGCGTAGGTCCCGGTGTACGGCTCAGAGGCTTCACCCAGGCAGGTGCGAAGATTAAGGAGCAGGGGAGAAAACGGGGAAGGGGAGGAAAGGAGGGAAGAGAGGGAGGGGCAGAAGCCTGGAAGGAGGGAGGCAGCCAGCAGCTCTTAGGGAAACGTCCCCGGAGCCCTGGGCTCAAATGTAGCAAATCAGGGACAAATCACATTTGCGTTTTCCCAGAAATGCCCTGTGGCACGCGAGACTCATTCTTATTTTAAAATATGTTTTTAAATATTTTTACTGATTGAAATGCAAAGAGAAAAAGAGAGAGAGAGAGAGGAGAGAGGAGAGAGAGAGGAGAGAGGAGAGAGAGAGGAGAGAGAGGGGAGAGAGAGAGAGAGAGGAGAGAGAGAGAGGAGAGAGGAGAGAGAGGGGAGAGAGAGAGAGGGAGAGAGAGAGAGGAGAGAGAGAGGAGAGAGGGAGAGAGAGAGAGGAGAGAGAGGGGAGAGAGGAGAGAGAGGGGAGAGAGAGAGAGAGAGAGAGGAGAGAGGGAGAGAGAGAGGAGAGAGAGGAGAGAGAGGGAGAGAGAGAGAGGAGAGAGGGAGAGAGGAGAGAGAGGGGGAGGGAGAGAGAGGGGAAGGGGGGAGAGAGAGGAGGGGGAGAGAGGGAAAGAGGGGAGAGAGAGAGAGAGAGAGAGAGAGGTCTTCCTTCTTCTCCATTCACTCTCCGAACGCTGCAAGACCCAGGCCGGGCCAGGTGAAGCCAAGGACCTGGCATTGAGCAGGGGTCCCAGGGGTGGGTGGCAGGCACCCACGTACCGGAGTCACCACCGGCTGCCTTCCCGGGAAGCTGAACGCAGTCAGGAGCCGGGCTCAAGCCCGGGCACTCTGGCGAGGGATGTGGGCGTCCACTTGAGAAATGCCTGCCCCCCGCGGCCGCCTGTGACCTGCTCAGAGAATCACTGGCACCTGTCTTCACCCGGTGTCTGCCAAGCCGCGGGCACAGGGCCTCTTCCTTCTCGTCCCTAAGATCCGGGTGCCAGGCAGAAGGTGGCTCGGTGGTTGGAGACAGCTCGTGTTTATGGCCCTGCGTGTCCAGATGCAAAGCTAACAGAACAGCAAAGAATGAGAGAAACACCACCAGGACTCCCCCTCGGCCTTCACAAATGACAATTTTGTGTACTTCCTGCCAATTTTCCTGAATCTAATGCTTACTTCGTATTTTCTCTGTGTGTCATGTGTGTGCACATATATCATATGTACATACTGTGTCCAAATGCCACACATGTGAGACGTGTAATATATCATGTGTGTGCACATGTAAAGTGTACAGACACGTGTATATCATGTACGTATACATATATGCACAGACATGTCATGTCATACATGTGCAGATATGTAAATCGTGTCGTATATATCATCTGTATGAATGCACATCATAGCCAGTATGTGTGTCATGCATGTGCCACTGTGCATACATGCCATATACATGCATGTATATCACACACATATACCATGTTTGTGTGCATATGTATCATGCATATGTATACATATCCTGTCATAGATGTATATGCTGTATGTGTATATATAAAAATACTTCTTTACAAAGTTAAAATTAGATAATATTTACTAGTCATTTGTTTTTGTTACTTAGAATCATAATCCTATTGTGAGTACTTTTTAACTTCAGAAAAGTATCCTTTTATTTATTTACTTGAGAGGCAGAGTCACAGAGGGAGGGACAGAGAGAGAGGTGTTCCGTCCACTGGTTCACTCCCCAAATGGCCACAATGGCTGGAGCTGCGCCGATCCAAAGCCAGGAGCCAGGAGCTTCCTCCAGGTCTCCCACGTGGGTGCAGGGGCCCAAGCACTTGGGTCATCTTCCCCTGCTTTCCCAGGCCACAGGCAGAGAGTTGGATTGGAAGTGGAGCAGCCAGGAGTCAAACCGGCACCCATACAGGATGCCGGTGCTGCAGGCAGAGCCGTAACCTAACAAGCCACAGCGCGGGTCCCACCGCGGTCAGGCATTAGCGGGCTGGGATGTCAGCTGGTCATGGGGGCGGGGCTTTGGGGAGTGGTCAGTCTGAGGCTGCGCCCCTGTGACTGCGTCCTTGTGGCTTCGTGAGCAGAGGCAGAGCAGAGATGCACACCAGCTCCCTGCCGTGGGTGCCGTGCACCCCTCACTCTGCCCGCGAGAAGCCAGCGCAGTGTGCAGCCCCTAGACCGGGACCTCGGAACTGGGGCCAAAACGGGCCTCTTTTCCTTACAAAGCTGGCCTGCTGTGGTGTTTTGTCACAGTAATGAGAGACAGGCTCCTTCAAAGGGAATTGTGCAATTACCAAGGTCTGGAGAAAGCCGGACGGCGGCAGAAAAAGCCTGCCGTGGGCTCCATGCCGCCATCCGCTGCCACGCTGCTCGCTCCCACGCCCAGCCCCTCGGCCTTCCTTTGTCTGGTTCTCTGGGATGAGGCTGTTGTGTTTCTGGGTGCAGCAGCATTTCACTTCTCAGGTCCCTGCACCTGGCAGAGAGAAGGCGACAGGCAAGGCCCTGGGAGCTCTGCTGGCACTCACAGCCCTCTGCGTCCTGGCTCTGCAAATGCAGCTTTGCAAATCACCCGGTTCTCCAGAGGGCTCCTGGGATTCCGCCCTGCCCGAGCCTCTCCCTGCCACGTCTGGAATGGCAACGGGGCCCGAGCAGCAGAGACTCCTGGGAGGCAGCTCCGCAAAGCCCTGTCCACAGCTTGGTGATGAGTCTGTCACTTTGCAGGAACGAGCCTGGCGCAGCCTCGGCCTTAGCCTTGTTGACACTGATGGCTGCGCCAGGGAGGGAGCAGCCTGCAGGGTGGGAGCAGCGGAGCCGGGGGGGGGGGGGGGGGGGGGGGCTCGCGGTGGCTCCAGGGCTCCGCATCGCGTGGCTTCCGAGGGTTTTCTTCTCATCCCGACAGCACAGTGAAAGCTCCCAGGGATTAGTTGTCTTTTCCGTACAGGCCGTGCCTCGTCTTCTGTGTTTGCTTTGTGACCATTGGAACTGCTTAACTCTGGGGAGCTCAGAATTAGGTTGTTGTTGGGGAACACGTGTTAGAGAGTCTGTGGAAGTGAAGTTCACATTTAGGGATTTTTCTTTGTAGGTTTTCTTTTTCCCAAAAGCCCTTTACCTATGTGATGAGTGACATCATGAGCACGTTGAGCCCATGGCTTTTCACGCTGTTCCTGGATCTGGGATCATCCAGCCGGGAGGACAAGTTGAAATAAACAAATGAATGAGAAAATATCACTGTGATGAAAATGATAAGGAGGTGGTGATTAGAGGATTTTGTTTTTAAAACTGTGTTTAAGTTAAAATAATCAAAATAGCCCATCCAGTGTTTAACAGCACGGCATGGCTGCTGGGACCAGGCTAAGCTGTGGGTGAGCTGGCGGGAAGAGACCCTAGTTAACCAGGGTGCACTGGCACGGCGAGTGGCCGCTGACTGCGGGCCGGAAACCCCGTGGCAGAGCGGAGGCCGAAGGCAGCTCTCCAGGGAGCAGCCCGGTACTCACGTCCCTGTGATCTGAACCAAGCAGGGAGTAGCCAGGGCCCGGGACTCGCCACGCTCCCGGCAGACGGATCCTCCAGGGCTCCTCTTTCTGCACCGCTCCCTGGCCCAGGGTTTCCCCGGGGATTCCACCGCTGTCTCCCCGGGTCAGGACGTGGTGTCCCGGGAGCCGTCTGCCCCCTGAACAGCGGATGTCGGGTGGCCCTCTCTGGCCAAGGCAGGGTCTTGCTAGCCCAGGGATGAGAAAGCAGCTCTCTGTTTTGTCAGAGTAATCCCCAGGACCTCCACGTGCTTGAGTGTGAGATGAAAACGCTAACGTCCGCAGCGTCAGAGTTCTTTTCTGCCTGTCTGTGCTATTAGGGAAGAGGATGCCTGCGTCTCAGTGAGCGCCGTGCGGCACGTGGGGAGACAGGAGACAGAGCCTGCGGGTCTGCGGCCGCAAAGCTCACTGTCCGCCGTCTGCACCGCCCCTCGCGTCTGAGACACCCCCTCTCTGAGTTCACACTTGTCTGGCGGAAAGAAAGCAGCTAACCCGGGGTAGCCGCTGCCCAGGGGGTCTGTGTGGTCAGCACACACACACGTGTACCCGCGCCGAGTGCACACCCCAGCTGAGAGAGCCCCTCAGCTCCCTGGGCTGCGGCTCTGCGGTGTAGGTGACTGGCAGGTGGGCTGATGACCTGTGAGGTGTGAAGTGGTGGCTCCCGCTGGGGTGAGCCGATGATGTGTGAGCTTTGACACCGTTCCCCCCCACACTCCCGTGTGCTGCTGTTCCACACGCGTGCAGCTCTCAGAAAGCGGATCTCCAGCAGGGGCATGAGGAGGTCGCGTATCCATCATCTCCGTGGAGTCCCGGCGCGCTCCCCTCCCGGATTGCTCGCGCGTGGCTGCCCCAGTTCCTGGTGGAGAAAATCCTGTTCAGCGGGAGTCTGCCGGTTTCCGTCCGGAAGGCAGGCTGAGCCACCGCCCCCCCCGAAGGTGGTGGGCTCAGAAGTGGCACCTGTGCCGAGCAGCCTGGGGGCTCTGACACCTGCCTGGCTGTGCGGGGGCCTCCGCCTTCCAGAGCCAAAACGGTGCTGATGGCAATGGGAGGCTTTGCGTGCGAAGCCAGGAAACACGTGATGTGCGCGTGGGGTTGGTTCCAGTTTGCTTCAAGTGCTTGCTGCTTCTTTCTGTGTCTGTTATCAGATGTGACCGTGTGTGGACTCACACATGTATGCATGCATGTGTGTGCTGTGTGTGGATTCATGCATGTGTGTGGCATGTGTGTGGGTCCCACGTGTATGCATATGTGTGCTGTGTGTGGATTCACACATGCATGCATGCGTGTGACCATGTGTATGGAATCACACATATATGCATATGTGTGCTGTGTGTGGATTCACATGTGTATGTGTGTGTATGCTGTATATGTGTGGGGGTGTGAGTGTGTGGATCATGTGTGTGCTGCGTGTGCACCTGTGTATTTGTGTGACTGCGTGTGTGATTGAGTCGTGTTTATGCACTTGTGAGCTTTGTGCTTATGAACAAATGTGTATGGTGTGTGCCCAGCATGTGTGTGAGCCTGTGTGTAGGCTACTTCTCTTCCATGTTCTCCGTGAAATGTTCAAGACTTAGATGCTGTTTGATATAAAAATTAATGTTTCAGGATAATCTTGTGACAGGGGGATCGTTCCATGGCTTTCTGAATTTGTAACTTTTCCAAAGGGATTTTAATTATTTTGGTATCCAGTTAGCACTTGACTTTTTAAATGAGCGGTCCCCAGGCTGGTTTGTGGCGCTGTGGGTGGAGTCGCCACCCACGATGTCAGCGTCACAGGTGGGCGCCAGTTTGTGTCCTGGCTGCTCCACTTCTCTGTGTCCCTGATAATGCACCTGGGCCTGGCCCTGCCCCAGCTGCTGTGGCCACCGGGGGATGGAGTCTCGCATGGAGGCGCTCGCTCTCTCTCTCTGTCTCTCTGTCTCTCTCTCTGTAATTCTGCCTTTCAGATAAATAAGTAAATCTGAGAGAGCGAGAGAGAGAGGGAGAGGGAGGGAGGGAGTGGCCACATCCCTGGTGTGGTCCACCCTCTGGGGTGGAGAAAGGCCAGCAGCAGCCACACAGTGCACTGGGGGCCCAGGGGCCGCCCCGCCCCTCCCCACACTCCCGGTCACTTCTGTCACTCTGAACTCTCGCCTGCTCTCACGTTCTGTAATGTCTGCTCCTTCACTGTCCACAGAGCTTTAGCCCAGCTCAGCTAGATCAGTGGTGCGGGAGCAGCGTTGTTTTGCCTCCGCAGTCCTGGGTGTAAGTGATCAGGGTAATTTTCCATTAAACTTTTGTGTTCTGAAGAAGCAGATCCGGCTTCTTGTGGAAACATTTGTCTAATATTGGCCAGCGTGACTCAGTGACTTTGGTTTAATTACTAGTCACAGCCCTCACGGGAAAATAGAACTGCGTGTGCGTGCCTTTGATCCGACGCTCCAGTGTGTGCGTCCGTAAATAGATGCTTGCTTATTTATACACACGGCCATCACAGGGCTCTGTGAAAAGTAGACCCTCCTCCACCCTCTGTGCCGACTCCGGGCGCCCGTGTCCCGCGGGAAGTCCCCAGGGGAGCGGTGGCATCATGAGGATGCCCCAGCTGCGGCTCCATCTACAAATCCAGTTACTGTTTCCAGCGAGCCGACTCTGAAATCTTGATAATCCTTGTCATTTTGCTCTAAGCATTAAATATCAACAAAGCCGCATATCCTCACCGTGCAGTCCTTGTCTGTGGCTTCCCGGCTGCAGGACGAAGGCAGCGCACGCGACGAGAAGCCCTTGTCCTCGGCCACCTGTCGGGCCCTCGGCGGCACTGGCGTTCCTGCCCCCGGCAGTGGGTGCCCACTGGGGGACGTGCCCATCACCCAGGAGTCACCATGCGCCAGCCTTTTAAGGCAGAGGGGCAGGGCCGGCACCATGGCTCACTAGGCTAATCCTCTGCCTGTGGCGCCGGCACACCGGGTTCTAGTCCCGGTCGGGGCGCCGGATTCTGTCCCGGTTGCCCCTCTTCCAGTGCAGCTCTCTGCTGTGGCCCGGGAGTGCAGTGGAGGATGGCCCAGGTGCTTGGGCCTGCACCCGCATGGAGACCAGGAGAAGCACCTGGTTCCCGGCTTCGGATCAGCGCAGTGCGCCGACTGTAGTGGCCATTGGAGGGTGAACCAACGGAAGGAAGACCTTCCTCTCTCTCTCTCTGTCCATTCTGCCTGGCAAAAAAAAAAAAAAACAGAAAAACAGAGGGGAGAAAGGGAGAGCTCTCCCATCTGCTGGTTCACTGCCCGACTGCCTGCACCAGCCAGGGCTGTGCCAGGACAATGTCAGGAACCAGAACTCCAGCCGGGTCTCCCGTGCAGGTGGCAGGGCCTCCGGGACTTGGGCCACCGGCAGCTGCCTCCCAGGGTGCACGCTGGCAGGGCAGGAACTGGAGCCGCAGAGCCAGGATTCAAACTCTACTGTAGGCTGCAGGCGCCCCTAGCAGAGTCTCCACCGCGGTGCTAGATGCCCGGGGCTGCTTTCCACGTTGCTTCTGCGTGGAATTTTTAGATCGTACTCAGTCTGTCCTCCTTCACACCGGCGTCCTGAGCCGTGCAAATCGGAAGCCAGTCAGCTTTGAAGAGAGCACGGCCAGCAAACAAGAGAAACGTGGCTTAGAGGCATTAGACTCCCAGGGAGCAAACGTGGGGAAGCCAGCGAGTGGGAGCGCCTGGCGTTCTCCCTCCTCCTCCCTCTTCTCTGATCTTGTTAGCATGTCCTCTCATTACTGGAGTGGTTTCTGCCCAAGCACTGAGCGTCTGGGCTGCTCTGTTCAACGGGGAATGACTTGAGAGGAAGAATCGCCACTGCTCTGGAGCTTGGCGTTGGGTTGAGTTTAGAGTTGTTCCCGGGGACTTACGCCATGGTCAGAGTTCACGGGCGATGCTGCACAAGACAGCCTGGGCTGTGGACTGCGTCGCTGCCTTCTCCTGGTTTCTCAGCCTGGGTGGAAACCCGGCGGAAGCTGCCCTTTCCCTCGGGTAGAGCGGGAACACAGCAGTGCTGCCCCTGGGCTTCCGGGATCCCAGCCAGCCTCCCACATCAGCGGGATGGGACCTGGAGGTCCAGATCTGGTTGCCTGGGGGGAGGGGGTGGGGCTGGCTGTGGAGTCGCCCCTGCGCCTGGAGTTCCTTTGTTCCCGGCAGTCCTTTTTAATTATATCAGTGTCTGTGCTGTGTCTTTTCTCCGGGAGAGTTCATAGCACCCTTCTCCTATTTCAAACGCCCTGTCCGACCTTTTTATCCTTGTGTTTGGATGGTTTCCTGTCCCTTAATTCCTTCCTGGTGCGGCTCTGCCAATGGATGTGCTCGCGAGGAGGTAGACTTTGCTTTCTTCTAAGCTCACAAACGTGTGTTGGCACCGAGAGGCGTGCACGCCTGCCACTTCGCTCTGCTTGTCTGCGTTGAGCTCTGCACTGCACGCGGCCTCTCACGTCCATCTTCGTGCACGCGGCCTCTCGCGTCCATCCTCGTGCACGTGGCCTCTCACGTCCATCCTCGTGCACGTGGCCTCTCGCGTCCATCCTCGTGAATGTGGCCTCTCGCGTCCATCCTCGTGCACGCGGCCTCTCGCGTCCATCCTCGTGCATGCGGCCTCTCGCTTCCATCCTCGTGCACGTGGCCTCTCGCGTCCATCCTCGT
This sequence comes from Sylvilagus floridanus, assembly GCA_949820135.1. Classification (NCBI taxonomy): domain Eukaryota; kingdom Metazoa; phylum Chordata; class Mammalia; order Lagomorpha; family Leporidae; genus Sylvilagus; species Sylvilagus floridanus. The sequence continues at coordinate 179,693,062 of OX463233.1, forward strand.
GGCCTCCAATTTTGACTGGAGAAACTCAAGGCAGCGTCGCTGATCAAGGACCAGACTCCTCTCTGCAGCGGGGACCCCTGTCGGGAGTCCCCGGTTAGGTTGTGCGTGGATGGAGGGGAGAATGCCGAGTCCCTGCGGGCACAGCCGGCCGCTGGCAGGTGGACTCGGTGAATGCCACGTGCGCGTGTGTCTGATTGACGTGGGTTCCCCTCCTCGTCCGCCGGCTCTGTGACGGCTCAGCCTTCCCGTCCGGAAATCTCCAGACACGACAGACTGAACGCCAGGCCAGGATCGCCGGTTACCGGGGACATTCTTCCCGCTCTCTAGGGAACTGTGGGAGTGTGACGTGTGTGACAGTCTGTCCCTCTGAGGAGGGGCCTCCCGGGACCCCGACCCGGGAGAACGCCTGCTTTTCCTAGTCCTCCAGCCCATCTCTGGCCCCAGCCAGGGTGCCCAGGGAGCCTCGCTTTGCCGGCTCCAGCAGCCCATCTTAATAAACTCTGTCCTGGAAAAGTCGATATGTTTAAGCTAGCTAAACTCATTTTGAATTAAAAAAAAAAAAAACTAGGTTGTGTCTTTTTCTTTTGTTTGTTCTTTAAGGAGACAAGCCCAGTGGCGTTAACGACAAGGTTCGGGCGCTCCACGCCTTCTCTGACTGTAGCTGGGATCTGGACCCCAGCAGTGACTCCTGGGTGCCGGGAGGTGGCTTCCTGCTTCGCTGGATGGCTGTGGCTGGTTTCGGGGTTGGCCTCTCCAGGCCCTGGGCGGCACTCTCCGGCGTAGCAGTGCGCTGTGGCTGTTGCCTGGGGGCGTGGGTATGGGGAAGAGGCCAGAATCGCGCTGTTTGGGTGGGGGAAGTGAGGGCGACCACCAGGGCTGCCTGGGCCACTGTGACCTTCTCTTCAGGAGTCTGTGCGGGGAGCGGTGACGTCTTTCCTGGTGGCTCTGACACAGCAGGAGTGTGGTGAGCGCAGGGGTGCAGCTGCGGATCTGCCCGACTCCCCCTGGGACTCCTAGCATGTGTGGGGATTTGCGTATCTCTAGGTGGTGGGCACGCCCCGCCCTGTCTCTGAGGGCAGCGTTTCCACCTTATCCAGCCACAGGAGACAAACCGCAGAATCCAGTCTTCACGTCCGTCCCGCCTTCGCTCAGTGCCGTCCTCTCGGGAATCCGTGCACGTGTGTTAGAACCGCCAGAATCCAGAGCAGCCACCAACCCGATGCCAGAGAGGTGCAGAGCACGGGGGAGTCTCGCTTGTTGCCGGCGGGGATGCGAAATGATTCACGCACTTTAGGAGGCAGCTTGTTAGTTTCCTGGAAGACGAAACGCAGGCTCGCCAGCCGCCACGCTGTGTGTGCCCAAGTAGAGGGAAACACGCGCCCACTCCAAACCTGCGTGCCAGCGGCTGAGCAATCCTTACTCACGGGTGCTGTCAACACGGGAGGAGCATGTGGTGCTGCGTGTCTGCTGGAATTTTACTCCCCCTGCTCAATGAAAGAAGGGCCTCATGCATGTGTGCGCATGTTCATGGGTGTGTACATGCATGTGTGTGAGTGTGTGTGTGCATGCATGCGTGTGCGTGCCCACATATGTGCATGTGTGTGTGTGCACATGTGTGCATGGGCGTGTCTGATTCCAACCGCAGGACCTTCTGCAGAGGCAGAGCCAGGGCTGGCCGGGCTGGTGGGGGTGAGCAGCGATGGGTAGGTGGGGTGTGGGGCCCCTCAGGGCGGCAGCACAGCTCCATACGTTGCTGTGATCAGGCATGCACAACAGAAAGCACTCAGCGGGCCAGCGCCGCAGCTCACTAGGCTAATCCTCTGCCTTGCGGCACCAGCACCCCGGGTTCTAGTCCCGGTTGGGGCGCCGGATTCTGTCCCGGTTGCCCCTCTTCCAGGCCAGCTCTCTGCTGTGGCCCGGGAGTGCAGTGGAGGATGGCCCAGGTGCTTGGGCCCTGCACCCCATGGGGAGACCGGGAGAAGCACCTGGCTCCTGCCATCGGATCAGCACCGTGTGCCAGCCGCGGCGGCCATTGGAGGGTGAACCAACAGCAAAAGGAAGACCTTTCTCTCTGTCTCTCTCTCTCACTGTCCACTCTGCCTGTCAAAAAAAAAAAGAAAAGAAAAAAGAAAGCACTCAGCAAAACCCACAGGACCCTGATGGAACCTTGAACTTCTGCTAATGATGGCGTCTCACTGTGGGTCATCAGTTGTGGCACATGAACCATGCTAAGGCAAGATGTCAGTGACAGAGGACCCGAGTGTGTGTGTGTGTGTGTGAGAGAGGAGAGGGGAGGGGGATGTAGGTATGGGAGACTCCTCTGTACTTTCCATGTTATTCTTCACCTCATTATTCTGCCAACCTAAAGCAGCTCTGCAAAGTGAAGTCTGATAATTCAAAATAAAATGCAGCTGGCACAGGCCACGCGTCCGCTGTGTAGACAGACCAGTGTGCCACTGAGGAAGAAGAGGAGGGGGAGGAAGACGAGGAGGAAGGGGGTGAGTGGGAAATCCTGCTGCTGCCCCAGGCTAGGCGGGGTGGCCCTGGACGCCCACCCTGGGATGTCAATCAGGAGCTCAGTGGGGGTTGAGGGGAGGAGTCTCAGCAGGAAGGTGCCCCACAGGTGGTCTGGGTCCTGTCACTCACGCAGACAGCGTGGTCGTGGACACAGGTCTGTGCTGACTGTCGACAAGCAGAGGGACAGTGGCGGTCACTCAGCCCTCTTGGGCGCACCTGCAGGAGGCCAGCAGCGGCTTCTTCACATAACTGCTCTTCCTCGTTGAGTCGGGGACTCCGTGTTGGGACAGGGGCATGGAGAGGCCCCCAGAGCTGGCGGGGGGGGGGGGTGTGGTGGTTTACAATCTGGAGAACTTGAAAAGGGCGGGCTGTTTGCTTGCAAAGCCTGTCTACTCTGCAGCGTCGTAGGCTTCTCTAGATGCAAACGATTCGCCCCTGGATTCTGTGGCCCAGTGCCACCTGCAGCTCTTCCTTCTACGTTTCAGTTCTGTGGCCGTCTGCTCTCGTGTGGAACAGAAGCTAACTGCGCTGCAGCCAGGTCGGAAAGGCATGTTGTGGTCGAGCTGTCGGAGAGCCTACGAAGTAGAAGCAGATTCGTGAGGGGCGGAAGAAAGCAGGAAGGTGGGCCTTAGTCGATTAGTGTGCCAACTCGGGCACCAGCCGTCTGCGCGGATCTGAGCTGTTAGTCGCATGCTGAAGTTGGGTGCTGGGGAGACTGCAGGACAGGGACTGTGTTCAGGGGACTCTGTCACCCGTGGTCTTGCCTCTCTGTGCGTCCCCAGGTCTCTGCTGGTCCAGGCTGCAGCCAGCATTCCTGCGGCTTTCAGTTCCCTCCCCAGCCGTCTAGGAGGGGACGGTTTTCTGGCCACACTCGTTCTATTTGCTGACGGTGGTGAATCCGTAGTGTTTCCATGTGGAATAGAAAAGGAAGACAAAATGAGCCCGCTGATAGAAAGGGGTGCCCACGGCCATCACTAACCGCTGACCTTCTGAGCGTCTGTTCCGCTCCAAAAGGTTTCAGCGCGCCGTCAGCTACGCTGTGGGGGGAACTCGGGGACCCGGCGCGAACAGGGCAAAGCGCTTGGCACAGTGGTCTCACCGCTGCTTCGGACGTCTGCCCCCACGTAGGAGCAGCTGGGCCTGCGTCCCAGCCCCCACTTCCATTCCCCCACGTAGGAGCAGCTGGGCCTGCGTCCCAGCCCCCACTTCCATTCCCCCACGTAGGAGCACCTGGGCCTGCGTCCCAGCCCCCACTTCCATTCCCCCACGTAGGAGCAGCTGGGCCTGCGTCCCAGCCCCACTTCCATTCCCCCACGTAGGAGCACCTGGGCCTGCGTCCCAGCCCCCACTTCCATTCCCCCACGTAGGAGCACCTGGGCCTGCGTCCCAGCCCCACTTCCATTCCCCCACGTAGGAGCAGCTGGGCCTGCGTCCCAGCCCCACTTCCATTCCCCCACGTAGGAGCAGCTGGGCCTGCGTCCCAGCCCCACTTCCATTCCCCCACGTAGGAGCAGCTGGGCCTGCGTCCCAGCCCCACTTCCATTCCCCCACGTAGGAGCAGCTGGGCCTGCGTCCCAGCCCCACTTCCATTCCCCCACGTAGGAGCAGCTGGGCCTGCGTCCCAGCCCCACTTCCATTCCCCCACGTAGGAGCAGCTGGGCCTGCGTCCCAGCCCCACTTCCATTCCCCCACGTAGGAGCACCTGGGCCTGCGTCCCAGCCCCCACTTCCATTCCCCCACGTAGGAGCACCTGGGCCTGCGTCCCAGCCCCCACTTCCATTCCCCCACGTAGGAGCAGCTGGGCCTGCGTCCCAGCCCCCACTTCCATTCCCCCACGTAGGAGCACCTGGACCTGCGTCCCAGCCCCCACTTCCATTCCCCCACGTAGGAGCAGCTGGGCCTGCGTCCCAGCCCCCACTTCCATTCCCCCACGTAGGAGCAGCTGGGCCTGCGTCCCAGCCCCCACTTGCATTCCCCCACGTAGGAGCAGCTGGGCCTGCGTCCCAGCCCCACTTCCATTCCCCCACGTAGGAGCAGCTGGGCCTGCGTCCCAGCCCCCACTTCCATTCCCCCACGTAGGAGCAGCTGGGCCTGCGTCCCAGCCCCCACTTGCATTCCCCCACGTAGGAGCAGCTGGGCCTGCGTCCCAGCCCCCACTTCCATTCCCCCACGTAGGAGCACCTGGGCCTGCGTCCCAGCCCCACTTCCATTCCCCCACGTAGGAGCACCTGGGCCTGCGTCCCAGCCCCACTTCCATTCCCCCACGTAGGAGCACCTGGGCCTGCGTCCCAGCCCCCACTTGCATTCCCCCACGTAGGAGCAGCTGGGCCTGCGTCCCAGCCCCCACTTCCATTCCCCCACGTAGGAGCACCTGGGCCTGCGTCCCAGCCCCACTTCCATTCCCCCACGTAGGAGCACCTGGGCCTGCGTCCCAGCCCCACTTCCATTCCCCCACATAGGAGCAGCTGGGCCTGCGTCCCAGCCCCACTTCCATTCCCCCACGTAGGAGCAGCTAGGCCTGCGTCCCAGCCCCACTTCCATTCCCCCACGTAGGAGCACCTGGGCCTGCGTCCCAGCCCCCACTTGCATTCCCCCACGTAGGAGCAGCTGGGCCTGCGTCCCAGCCCCACTTCCATTCCCCCACGTAGGAGCACCTGGGCCTGCGTCCCAGCCCCACTTCCATTCCCCCACGTAGGAGCACCTGGGCCTGCGTCCCAGCCCCACTTCCATTCCCCCACGTAGGAGCACCTGGGCCTGCGTCCCAGCCCCACTTCCATTCCCCCACGTAGGAGCAGCTGGGCCTGCGTCCCAGCCCCACTTCCATTCCCCCACGTAGGAGCAGCTGGGCCTGCGTCCCAGCCCCACTTCCATTCCCCCACGTAGGAGCACCTGGGCCTGCGTCCCAGCCCCACTTCCATTCCCCCACGTAGGAGCAGCTGGGCCTGCGTCCCAGCCCCACTTCCATTCCCGCCTCCTGCTCGAGAGCAGCCAGGGGCCAGTGCTGATGGTGCCAGTAGTTGGGTCCCTGACGCCCTCGTGGGAGACTCGGGCTGAGTTCCTGGCATTCGGGGAGTGAGCCAACGGAAAGGGGACTGTATTCTCTCGCTCTCTCTCTGCCTCTATGCCTTAAGTAAATAAATAAATACTTGGTTAAAAACCCCAGCTGTGTCGTTCAGCAGGGAAAGCCAGTTACCCAGCCTCCCCTGCAGGTGGCCACGGTATACAGTCGGCGTCACTGAGGCGGTTCCTGAGAAGCAAGTGCTGGGGGCAAGCTGCTTCCCTTCGCCGTTGCTGCTGGCCAGCACGTGAAAAATGTGGTTTTGCGATAAGTCTCCAAACCGGAACGTGGGAGCCCTGCGAGTTTGTTCTTTCTACTCAAGAGGTTGTCTTGAATCCTCGTGGTCTCCCGCGGTTCCGGTTCCGTGTGACGTGCAGGTGCGCCCGTCTTGTCAGGCAGCCGGGACTCTGACAGGCGTCGCGCAGGCATCGCCCTGGGCGTCAGCTTGGGGGTGCTGTGCTCTGAACAGCGTGCATCTTCCATGGACGTGGGATGTCTTCTGCTTCTTGAACTTCCTTGCACACTGGGGTGTGGTTTTCAGAGCGTGAGCCTTGCACTTTCTTGGCTGAATTTCTATTTGCTTCTTCCGGGCGCGATCGTCCATGGAGCTGGTTTCCCGGTTTGACGTCTGCACCGCACGTTGGCGTCGTCCAGGAGTGGCATTCGGGGCTGCAGATCAGCGTGTGTCCTGCAACGCTGTGCCCGCACCTGCTGCCGGCAAGCGTCCCTCTGGGGACAGGACTGGCGTGGCTTCTTCCTGTCGAACCCGGACGCCTTCCGTCTCCTTTTCTCACAAAGAGCCGTGAGCAGGCCCTGGAGAGCGGGGCCGGCTGCGGTGGGAAGCATGACCTCCTTGTTTCGCTTTCGATCTCGGGGGGGCACCTTCAGCCTTTGCCGTGAAGTGTGACGGCTGGCGCAGGCCGCCGAGGGCTTTCGGCGGGAAACACCGACCGACCGGCGCCGGCACTGCTTCCTGGGGTCGGGGCTCCTGTGCCGAGCAGCGAAGGAGGAGCGTGCCGGTGGCTCTGCACGTGTGAGGGGGCATCAGTTCCTTGAGGCGTGTCTTCATCAGCTGTGGAGACGCACTTGTCAATCAGAGGCGTCTCCTGACCGGAGACGTTCACGCCCCACCTCTCGTGGTGTGGGGGAGCAGAACCCGGGTGGTCCTAGACGCTGAATCTCGTCCCACAAGGCAGGGCTGCCACCCCCATGTGATACGAGCCGCGTGGGAGGAAGCGTGCACGGGGCCTGCAGGTGGCCGTGCCGTGCTGGGGCACTCTGGGCTCGTACGCCACGTGCTGCCCTGTTGAGGACGGGGCGTGGGGCCTGTGCACCCCTGAGCCGGGTGCCCAAGGCAGCCTCCGCTCCCCTCCAGTCCTGCTGTGCTCCCCTCACTCTCACCCGTAAAAGCCGAGCGTGCGCCTTGAGACGAGAGCCAGGCCCCAGGAAGTCCCGTAGGGTCCCAAGCCCACATGGTACTTGCCCTGGACTTGCCCTGTGCCTTGGGCAGCAGGGGTGGAGCTGCACGGTGTGTGAACGGTGTCCGTGGCCTCTGCCTTGCATGCTCAGAAGCCCTGCCTGACGTGAGTCCTGTGCTCTCCGGAGCAAGGAGGGAGAGGACGTCCCATCCGGGGCCCCGTGGAGCTGGTGGCAGCGCCCGTGGTGAGCCCCCACGGTGCAGAGGGCGACCACCAAGGAGGCAGCAGCATCCCCATCTTCCAGATGAGCAAACTGAGGTTGCAGGAGGCCGGAGGTGCCGCCCAGGTCAGGAGATCACAGTGCAGTGGCAGAGCCCAGAGCGCAGCTTTGTCAACCTGAAGGGGCCTGGGGCTTCCACCTGTGGGCGCACAGTTTCAGGAGGGAGAAAGCCCCGCCCACTCCCATCAACTGGGTGCCCACCGGAACTACAGATGCACAGATCCTGGCCTTGTGCCGCGTCCCCTGGGGCACAGCCCTGGGAAGGCCCCGCACACTGACGCTGCGGGCGAGGCCGGGTCGGGGTCGCCCTCACGGGGTGCTGCCGGAGGGCCCGAGGGCGGCTCCGAGGCTTCGCGGCAGGATGAAGCTAAGCGGCCGCTACGAGAGTGAAGTCTCGGAGCAGAGAAGGTGAAAGCTTAGCTCATAACCCCAGGGACGAGGAGGAGGACGAGGAACGTGCTCCTTTACAGCAGACTGTCGGTGCAGGTGGAACCGCAGTCCCAGTGAAGGGCTTGGACACGGTGGTGTGTTCTCTCCGTGGGTGTTTGCTGAGTGTCTGATGGGTGCACACGTGCAGCTCAGCAACGGAACCCCTGCTGTGACTGCTCTCGCAATCTGGGGTCCAGTGGATCTTACGTCTAAGAGTCGAGTGTGCACGAGTTCCTGATCGCAGTTTAAAATTGATGCATGCGCGACACACACACAGACACGGGCACACACAGACAACACCGGCACACACAGGCACACATATACACACACAGGCACACACATGCACACACGGGCACACATATGCACACACAGACAACACCGGCACACACAGGCACACATATGAACACACAGGCACACATACACACACGGGAACACACATACACACAGGCACACACATGCACACACGGGCACACGCATGCACACACATGGGCACACGCGTGCACACGCATGCACACACAGGCACACACAGGCACACATACACACATGGGCACACACATACACACATGCACACACATGCACACACGGGCACATGCATGCACACACAGGCACACGCATGCACACACGGGCACACATGGCTACATATCTGGACTAGACAGTAGAGAAAAGCACTAGGAATGTGGATCCGATGGAGCCAGGCAGGTGGCAGGATTTATGTGATGAAAAAGTGTTCCACGCCTGCCACCCACCACGGGAGCCACCAGGTGCACCCGGCCACGGAACATCTGAAGTGTGGCTGGCGGGACTCAGGAACTGAATGGTTTTTTTTAAAAGCAAATTTTTTTTACTTGTTTTAATTTTACTTGAAAGCCCAAGACAGATATTTTCCATCCCCTGGTTCACTCTCCAAAGCCTGGAACTCAGAGCTGGGTCAACCGAAGCCCAGAGGCTGGAGCTCACCCCAGGTCTCCCCAGGGGGGAGGAGCCCAGGCACGGGGCCGTCTTCTGCTCCCAGGATGCCCGTGAGCGGGATGCTGGGTCAGAGGCGGAGGAGGCAGCAGGTGCAGAGCCATGCATCCCCATGGGTCGTGGGCCTCCCAAGCAGGGACGTAAGTCACTATGCCCAACCCCCACACAAGAACTGAAAGGGAGAGAGAGCGAGCGAGCTCTTCCATCCACTGGCTCACTCCCCAAATGGCCAGAACAGCCAGGGCTGGGCCAGGCCAAAGCCAGGAGCCAGGAGCTGCCTCAGGTCTCGCGCACTGGTGACAGCACTGGCTTGCGCCCCACGTCTGTCTCAGCACTTCCGCGATGACCACGGAGGGCACTCGCTCACTCCTCACGGGTATGATGAGCTCCCACTGTGTGCTCAGGGCTGCTGTGGCTGCTTGCACTCCTGCCGCTCGTGGCGTAGAATCAGGCCAGGGAAGAAGCGAATCGCAGGAGCTTTGGTGTCGTCACGTAGCCGACCGGCCACTTACAGCTCCAGGAAGGTGGGAAAGCGATGTGCATGCGGCCAAAACCACCTTGGAGTGCTGGGCTTTGATCCGCAATGCACGACCTGCCCTCGCTGCTGGCAACCCCTGGGAGCCTTGGGGTCTCCGGGGGGAAACAATGGACCCTCTGCCCCGTGCAGCACCGCCGAGCCTCGGCACACGGTTACTGTGCCACCTGCGCTTTCGACTTTCCGATGCTTTGCACTTACAGTGGGTTTCTTCAGACGTGACCCACTGCAAGGTGTGCACCTGCGCTGGAGTCTGATCTCGGGGGTTCCCACGCAACGCCTCCTCTCTGCTCCTGAGCTCCTTCCCTGGAACCCAAGGGCTCGCCCAGGGCCGGGGGACAGGGCAGGACCTCTCTGTGCCCTAAAGGCCGGGTACTGTGATGCGGCGAGGGGGCCCATGGAGCCAGACTTTGGGGTGTTGGGCAGGGAGGGAGAACGCAGCCAGAGCACCGGAAACACCGCCCAGACTGCTGAGCCCCAGTGCCCACAGGTGGCCGGAGCCCCACGGATGTCTCCACCCGTGTGGGGAGTCTCAGATTGGGGGAGCAGAGAAGGCAGAGGCTGCCGGCCTTGCTGCCCTCGGCTTTCTGGGGGGCGGGGTGCTCGGGGCCTCCCCCCACAGTGAACCTCTCCCCCGGTGGTCTGGAAACATTTCGTGATTGGGCAAAGCTAGCACGCGGTGCCTGGAGGCCTCCTGGGCGACATCTTGAACTGCTTTCCGGCCTTCGCGGCTCTGCAAAGCTGGAACGCACTTCTCCAGACTCCGCTTCCTTTTTTTTTTTTTTGTGCTCCGTGCCTGTGCGGGGAGAGGGGACCATCTGCTTCCAGTTCTCCCCACTCAGCCCTCCGGTGCGTGGCCCTCTGCAGGCCCCAGCCTCCCTGATGAGCTCTTTCCTCCTCGGGGAAGGGGAGGCCGCTTCGCTCCCTGTGGGAGACAAGGGTGAGTCACAGGGAGTCTGCAGTGCCAGCAGGCACCTAGGGCGAGGAAGACGAGGCAGCCGGCTGGGCAAACCAGCCCCGGGCGGGCCTGGGTCGCGCGTTCTGCCCGGCCGGCCGAGTTCCCCAGGAGAGAAGCGCCGTCGTTGGATGCCCGGTGCTGCTGCTCCCTCCAGTGGGACTCCAGTTACCCTGTTATTGCGTTTCATTTAAGACAGAGACAGAGAGAGAGAGAGAGAGGCCTGCCATCCTCTGGTTCAGACCCAAGTGCCTGCCAGAGCCGGGGCTGGGCCGGGCTGAAGCCAGGAGCCAGGAGCTCCATCGTGGTCCCCACATCGTGTCAGGGGTCTGTGTGCGGCCTCCCAGCGTGCACAGCGGCAGGAAGCGGAGCTGGGACTTCCACCCAGGCGCTCTAGATGGGATGCACGTGTGCCAAGTGGCATCTTAGCTGCCAAGCCAAACACCGTCACCCCCTTCTTGTTAACTGACAAGGGGTGATTGTCCATGTTTAGGACATACATGTGCAGAGTGTAGAACGACCAGATCAGGGTAACTCGCCTGTCAACAGTGTAGAACGACCAGGTCAGGGTAACTCGCCTGTCAGTCACCTAAGCATGTACTATTCCTTTGCACCGGGAATGTTCTGAGTCTGTTCTGCCAGCTGTTCCGGAAGTTGATAGTTGTGTGCTGTAGTCACACTGTGTGCTGTGCACAGGACACAGCAGGTGCCTCCGTTCAGGCACCTGTGTCCTTCCCATGTTTTTTAATTAAAAAGCAGACAGACTTCCCATCCACAGGTTCACTCCCCACGTGTTTGCACTGGCTGGGGCGGGGCCAGGCCGAATCTGGGAGCCAGGACTTCATTTCAGGGCCCCCGCAGGCGTGGTGGGATGCAGGCACTGGGGCCGTCATCTGCCAGGGCACACTCTAGAACTCTAGACGGGAGTTGGGAGGGGCCAGAACCAGGGATTGGCCCCAGGCACTCTGGGGAGGAACACGCGTGTGAACTGCTGGGCTCGCCGCCTGCCCTCGGCTGCCTTCTTCCACAGGGAATGACCCAGTCGGGAAAGCAGTGGGTGTGGGCTCAGGTCACAGCGGTGTCTCTCCCAAAGACCAGACACAAAAGGTGATGTTAGACGAAGGTCAGTGGTGCCCGAGACTCCAAGCCAGGAGTGAGGTGCAGGTGGCTGGGGCGCTCCGTCACCCATGGGTGTTTGCAGGTCGGCAGAGGGGCTGGAGGAGGGGTCAGAGGTCAGGGTTCCTGTTCTGACTGCTCTGACGGGGGCTGGGAGGCCGCATCCTCTCTGGAGCAGACTCGCCAGTGTCGAGGCTCCTGACCCCTGGTGGTGCTGCCACTGCCGCGGGTCACAGCCCCCCTGTTGCTCATCCTCTGATTTAGGGGTGCTCTTGGGAAAGCCACCAGGCTGATGCAAAGCAGCGAGACGCTTCACAAAGACGACTTTGCTGATCTTGCAAAAATGCCAGTTTCCTGAAGTCTCGGGAAGCAGTGGTTTTTGGTGAACGGCTCCAGCCCCTTGCAGAGCCACTGGAAATGTGAAAACGTGGCTGCCTGAGTGTCTGGTGGGCTTTCACGGACTCACAGTTGAAGAAGAAGAGGGAATTGAAAAACAAAACAAAAACAAAAAACCCAGGATGATTGGAACACAGAAGGATGAAGAGAGGGACTTGGGGAAGCAAAGAAACATTCCAAGTCTTGGCCAGAACACACCAAGCTGCCCTGTCCTGTGCCTGGGCTGCAGAGCTGGGGTCAGCGGAGCCCGGCTTGTGTGACGAGCTGCCGAGACGTCGGTAGGGCCCAGTTAAGCTGTGACTGTTTCCACCGAATGGAACATTTACTTCCTTCTCTGCTTATCTGTGACCTCCTGGTTTTAACTGAAGCATCCGTTGTGCCAACAGGCAGATCAAGTGTAATTATTTTCTCTTTTTTAAGATTTTATTTATTTATTTGAGAGGTAGAGAGTTATAGACAGTGAGAGAGAGAGACAGACAGAGAGAAAGGTCTTCCTTCTGTTGGTTCATCCACCAAATGGCAGCTACGGCCGGAGCTGGGCCGATCTGAAGCCAGGAGCCAGGGACTTCTCTGGGTCTCCCATGCAGGTGCAGGGGCCCAAGGACATGGGCCATCTTCCACTGCCTTCCCAGGCCACAGCAGAGAGCTGGATTGAAGAGGAGCAGCCAGGACTAGAACCAGCGCCCATATGGGATGCCGGCACCACAGGTGGAGGATTAACCTACTGCACCATGCCATTGGCCCCACATGTAATTATTTTCATAACTCAGACTTCTCAGAGGGACATCCCAACCAGAGCGTGCGCCCACCCCAAAGGGGCATCCCAACCAGAGCGTGCGCCCACCCCACTGCAGTTACTTACAGCAATGTTTCACTTCTGAAACGTGCTTCCTACTTTTTCCTTCCAGGGACGACTGGACAGGCAGCAGCTCCCTGTTCAGTGCCCTGAGCCCGATTAAGTGGGGAGCCTTGGGTCGGCGCCCAGCCTCGGACCCTACCACACCTGCTGAGCCCCTCCCTCACTCAGCCTCAATGGGAGGGGCGGGGCTGCTGTCTGGTGCCCCCGAATTCCCCGAAATCAGCCAGACACCTGGATGCTGCACTCAGGCAGGGTGGGGCGGAGACCGAGTATCTGAACTCCAGCCTGCAGAGCCACACAGCACGGCTTCCAGTGGCCGGGGGGTGGCTCAGTGTCTGCAGGGTGCTGGCCCCCATGCTCGTCCTGGGGGTCTCGGGTTAGCCCCGACACGTCCCCCTACCTGTGGGTGACGGAGGGAGCTGGAGACCTGGCCGTTCCTTAGATGAAACCAGGCCCTCTGTGGGCCTCCCAGGGAGAAGGGGTCGCCAGGCCTCTCCTCCCAGCTCAGCCTCTCCTTGGGCTGGGACAGCCCCAGTGCCTGAGAAGCCGGGTCCTACAAGCACGAAAGGAGGGGCGACAGCCGAGGGCTCAATCGTCCGGCCCCGTGTACGTGAATACGCAGTAAAAACTGCCATCGCACTGCTGTCGCTGGCCCTGGCCCGCAGGTCTCAGACCACATGATTCCGTGGCCATGTCGCTGGCCCTGGCCCTGTCCCACAGGCCTTAGACCACACAGATTCCGGGGCTGTGTCGCTGGCCCTGGCCCTGTCCCGCAGGTCTCAGACCACATGATTCCGTGGCTGTGTCGCTGGCCCTGGCCCGCAGGTCTCAGACCACACAGATTCCGTGGCTGTGTCGCTGGCCCTGTCCTGCTTTGTCTCAGACCACACAGATTCCGTGGGTGCTGTCGCTGGCCCTGGCCCTGTCCCGCAGGTCTCAGACCACATGATTCCGTGGCTGTGTCGCTGGCCCTGGCCCTCAGGTCTCAGACCACACAGACCCCACTTGCCGGTGTACTTGGGCTGTTAATTACCAAGTGGCTTTACGAGTTTAAACGCCATCCCCCTCCTCCACTTGCTTCTTCTCTCCCGGCGGGATGCAAACCCCAGAGCTGTCCTGTCTGAACCGCAGCATCTGCTTTGGGAGCCTGTTCTGGGGGCCGGGTGTCCATGAGCCCCCAGCCCGTGTGAAGCACATGTCTCCTGCATGGCCTCCCTCCCGCCCCCGCGGGGGGCTCCCAGTGGTCTCTGGGTTTCATTTTCACAAGGGGGCCTTTAAACCATCCCGCCCGCTTTGTGCAGATGGGGATGGCGGCGGCCGGGCCGCCCGGGCGGGTGTGCACCGGAGCCCTCCCCGCTCGGCCGTGATTTATACGCGCGGGCTTGTCACGGGCTGAAAGGAAGCAGCGCTCTTCTTTGGGATCAGGTCTGAAAGCCTCCCACCACCGCAAACCCAGCTGGACCCGCGGCCCGGATGAAGCACATTGGGCGCTTTGTTGCCAGCACCGTGCTGGGGCAGCGGCTGAGTGCGCTCCCACAGACAGACCCGGGGACAGGGACCCGGCGGAGATCTGGGCAGGTGCACTTTGCACCTTACAGACCGGCCCGGCGCCCTTGGTCCCCCTCCAGCCTCCACAGGGTGTCACCGTCTCCCCCCACCCCGGCTCCAGCAATGGCACCCCGCAAACCTGCCCGCTTCCCCCTGGGAGGTGTGGCTGCCTTGAAACCCAGGCCCCAGCGTGTGTCCGGGGCATGTGGCCGTCTGGAGCCACATTCCAGATTCTCAGCTGGACAGCGGCTCCTCAAAGCCCCGGATCACAGAGCCCTTTGATGGTTTCCTGGCCCCCCGGGGCCACCGACCTGTCTGTCAACAGCACATCATATGGGAAAAACATCATGTAAATAATTTACACAGTGATTACTTATGGAATGGCCAATATTTTGGATTTATTGGGTTAAATAAAGTACAGTACTGAAAGCAATTTCTCGTGGTCCTTTTTCATTTCTTTAAAGATTTATTTATTTGAAGGGCAGAGTTGCTGGAGGTTGAGGGAGGGAGGGAGGGAGGGAGGGAGAGAGAGGGACGGGAGAGACAGAGGGAGAGAGAGAGAGAGATCTTTCATCTGCTGGTTCAATCCCCAAATGACGAAATGGCCGGTACTGGGCCAGGCTGAAGCCGGGGGCCAGAGCTTCTTTGGGGTCTCCCGCGTGGGTGCCGAGGGGAGGTCTCAGGTCTGCAGAGCTCTGAGGCTGTGATGCGGGGTTCAAGGGGCTTCCGGGGCCTTGCCTTTCTCCCGTGTGGAATGGGGTGGGTGCTGCACCCTTCTCACCCGTCAGGGCTTGGAGTGTGGCAGGGGATGCATCGGCACTGGCGGTCTTTATTGATTACTTTTTACTTTGCGCGGGGTCTCCGGCACGCGTGCATGCTTGTGGCTTCCCGGCAGTTTGTAACATGCGTGTGCCGTGAAGCCCATCAGGGGAGGCCGCCACTCTTCCCACTTGCTTATCTTCCTTTGGGGCCCAGCGACTCCTCCCTCCCCTGCCAGAACACAGCGCGGCATGGTGGACTGAGCTGTGCGTGCTGGGAGCCGTTACTCCCTTCCCAGGACACAGCGCGGCGTGGCAGACTGAGCTGTGCACGCTGGGACCCGTTACGCCTTCCCGTCCCGCTTTGATTTGGCAGCTGTCACCCAAGCTCCCGACTCTCGGCACGGATCCCAGATCCACTTGGTCCTTAACTCCACACGCGAGGGAGAAGCCGTGGCATGTGTCTGTCTGCGCCCGGCTGCCCTCAGTTTACATGCTCCAGTTCCATCGCTGTGCCTGCAAACGGCGGGTCTCCTGCCTGCCGCGGCTGAGTGACATCCCAGAGTGCGGTGGGCGGCGGGGTAGAGAAGGTGCAGCCCTACGAGGCCCCAGGACTGAACGCCTACAGCAGGCTGACTTGCACCCTGGCAAAATTCTGCACGGGCCCGAATGATGTCCTAGATATCTGGTGGCCTTGGCAGAGCGAAGCTCCCCCCACCTCCCACCGCCTCCCCCCCCTTGGCCCGTGGAAGAGAAGCTCTCACGACCCCGCCCTGCACAGCCACCGCCCACATGGCTTCTGTTCCGAGGTGGGGGCTTGGGCAGATCCGGGCCGGGGGCCATGGTGGTCGGGTTCAGACCCATGTCCCCGGCAGTCTGGGGTCAGCCCCGCGTCTGTCGTGGTCCGTGGCGGCCCGGGCTCAGTGGTCCGTGGTAGCTTTCCCTCATTCCTGAGGCCAGGGCCGTGTGCTGTGGAGCCAGGCTGTCCTGGAGCTGCGTGGGCAGGGCTTCCTGTTCTCCGCAGAGCCCCTGGCGTGTGAGGCTGCAGGAGCTCCCACAGCTGATGTGGCCGCTCTCGGTCCCCCCCCCCCCCCAACTGCCGCCGGTAGGCCTGCTGTGCTCCGTTTGCTGCTGATGGACGACGCGTTTGTTCAGGGTCTTCCTTGCTTGTTTCTCCGGCTGCTCCTTGTACCCATTTTGTGGGTACAAGGCTGGCAGATGCCCTGGCCTGCGGGCCCTAGGCAGAGCTGGGGGTCCGGGGCAGGGACTTGACAGGCGCACGGCGGCTGCCCTGGCTCCCGGTGCTCAGATGGCTTCCCCCAGGAAGTCAGTGCATGGACTGGACCCCAGGTGCACTGGAGATTGCCAATCCTGACCTGAGGCCGCTCCAGCGTCCCTGAATGGCCACACACCATGGGACTGAACTGAAGAACCTCAGTGAGGGGACCAGTGGCCGAGGCCGGGCAGCTTCTGGGCCCAGCAAGTGCCCGAGGCGCCTCGGACCATGGCAGCGCAGGTGTGGTCACTCAGGTGGGGCCCAGACCAGTGAGAGCCGGTGCCGCCACCAGCGTGCGACATGTGGGCGGGTGTCTGAGCGCTGATCTGCTAGACCCCAGGCCCGCACACGGGGAGTCCTGACATGCGGCTCCTGGCACTGCCCGGTGGGCTCCTGTTTCCCCGTAGACCCCACCCTATGCTGCAGGGCAACGTGCAGCCCTGGACGTGCAGCCCTGTTCTCGGGGCTCCCTGTGGACCGAAGACCGGATCCCCCCAACCTCCCGTTGATGTAGGCACCGCCGCCCCCTGTGCAGAGACCACAGTGAAGCTTAGACTTCAGTCTGGGTGTTTGGCTCCGGAATCACCCGCAGCGCAGACGCCTCGTCTGGCATCCGTGTGGGGCCTGGGGGTCCAGGTCATTGTTGAGCAGAGGGGCTCTGGCGTCTTTGCTTAAGCTGCGTTTCGCTCTGTCTCAAAACAGCACCTGTTCCTCTCTGCCTGGCAGTGAAAGTACAGCTATTTCCATTGGCTCCAGGGAAGCCATGTGACCCGAGGCTGTCCAATCAGGGCGTTCCTCTTCCTGGCCAAAGCGATTGGCCCAGAGGGAGGTGTGCAACACGAGCTAGACCAATCAGAGCCTACGCGGTTCACTCTGGGGCTATTATTGGCTCTGTGGAGGGTTGTATTTCATTGTTAAAATCTTATTGACTATACTTTTCACACTATAGAATGTTGCCACTTAAGTATACAAACCATCTCCATGACCCCAATTCGAAGACTTTCGTCTCCCCAAAGCCCTCATGCCCTTTAGGGTTAATCCCCAGTGCCACGCCAGCCCAAGCCACCGCTGATCTCCTCTGTGTCCACTCTGCACTGGAAGGAGGGCCCTTTGTGAGCCTGGAGTGAGTGCAGCTGAGAAATGGAGAGAAACCAGTTTGCTGAAGTTTGCTCCTGGAGCTCCACCCCCAGGAGCTGAGGCAAGACCCCCGGCTTTCAAAGTCTGTGGGGGCGTGCCTGTGGCTTCGGCTTCTTTGGATTTTCTGTCTCATGCAACTGACCTGTGTATTCAGATTGTCACTCATGCCAGAGTAGGAGAGGGACAGAGCAGGTGTGTGTGGGGGGGTGTTTGAGGGTGCAGGGAGAAGAGGAAGGTTAGCATTGCCAGCGACAGAACGCTGGGTGTGATGCACGTCTTTGGGAAACGACTCCCAGCTAATTTGACCATGCCTTGACTATTCGTCTCACAACATTTGAATCCCTGTTTGTTAACTTTCTATATCCCAGCCTGTTCCAAAAGGAGGACTTACAGGGGTGCTGACAAGAAGATTAAGTGACTTAAAATAAGAAAAATGAGGCACCTGGGAATACGGGCTGGGAAGGAAGTGGGGGCTGAAAGAAAGCTCGGGGAGCTGAACGTTGGCGTGAGGACCTGCTGCAGCTGCTGAGTGTGGGTGACGGCCTGACCGCTGGATGTAGCGTAACCGCCGGCTGTGCCGTAACTCAGGCTGCACCATAACCACAGCTGTGTCATAACCCCAGGCTGTGCCGTAAGCTCCCATAAGCTCAGGCCGCACCATAAGCTCAGGCCGCACCGTACCCGCGGCTGCATCATAACCACAGGCTGTGCCGTAACTCAGGCCGCGCCGTAACCAGAGCCGGAGCAAGGCGCGCTCTGTGCCCAGAACTTGCTGTTGGGCAGTTTCCCCCCGGCCAGCTGCTGAGTTCTCTTGGGAGCTACTCCGCAGCGCCACTCCTCAGCAGCGGTTTGGGGGCCTGTGTGTCCCCCCCCAGAGCACCCAGTGCTGAGCCTTCGTTCCACCACTGTGGGCTCCGGACCGCGTCCCCCCAGAGGTCAGTAGCGTGCCTTTGGCTGCCCAGGACGGTGAGTGAAGCTGCTTGGAGAACCAGAACGCCGGGCGAGGGGTGGAGGTGCCGTACGGTGATTCAGCTGCGTCCTCGCAGACCCGGGGTCGTGCCCTCTTCCTGCTGGGCTCTGCTCGGCTTCGAGGAACTTTCCCTCAGGCTCAGAAAATTACGTCTGCCTCTTCCGGTGATCTTGGCCGAGAAGGGAAGGAGGGAGGCGGGCCTTCTCCTGCTGAGAAGGGGAAAGCCTGTCCCCAAAACACCCCCCCCCCCGGCATAACTGGCCAGTACCAGATCCCGTCCATCCTCCAGGTAGGCTAGGAAGGGCAGCAACTCCTCAAAGGAAATGGGTCCCGTGATTGACAGACCAATTATCACGCTGCTGAACTCAACAAAATCCGGCTTCCCTGGCGAGGAAGGAGAGTGGCTGTCGAGGGGGTGTTAGCGGGTCTGACCGGAGGGAGAGCGATGACTAGGACGGGGTGCTCGGCGCACGGCTCCTGTGTGTGGGACAGAGCGGGGCACGGCAAGGGCCCCCCCCCCCCGCACGGGGCGATCCCGGAAGGTCTGGAGTTGTCGACCGCTGAGACATGCCCTAAAGGATCGGCGCGGATTCTCCTGGGGCCGCGGGGGGCTGTGGGGAGGCGCGCAGGGAGAGGAGCGCCAAGGCCGATGCTCCAATGCTGCCCGCTGCTCTGCAGGGAGCCGGAGCAGGCGGTGTTCGCGTCGGGAGATGGTGCAGGCTGGTGAGACCACGGTGCCGTGCACACTCTGCCTCGCGGGTAGCTTCAGCTCCGGGAGCAGCAGGCTGCCTTTCACGGTGTCATTGCTGCAAGCGCTTAGCCGGGTTCCACCTGGACAGCGGGCGAGAAGCTGAGCCCGGCAGCCTGTCTCCCCCCCAACCGCTGCCTCGTTTTCCCCTCTGTCAAGTATGGGTGATAAGAGGACCTGCCAGGATGAGCCGCAGTGGGCACGTGGGGGACGGTGATGCCGACGGCACGGATGAAGGATGGTGGGAATTCCGTGGAGGTGCCCTAGGCTGCAGTTTGTGGCAGATCCATGCGGGAAGTCGATTTTCAATGTGCTGATTAGTGAGATGAGGGAGGGGCTGGCAGGAGCGCCGGGGACCGCGGCGTGGTGGTGGGCGTGGGAACGGGGAGGCAGCCGGTGCTCACCGCGGAGATGGTGCTGCGCGAGGGTGAGCCCGGCTGCCCGATGCTCATTCTTGTGCCCAGCACCTGCTGAGCACGGTTGCCCAGTGCTGTTCTGGGCCATAGGGCACCACCTGGAAGGAGACTCAGTGCTGCCCCCTGGGGGAAGCGACAGCCGATGCCCCACGGATGAATCAGGGGCAGAGATGAGGCTGGGAGGGCTCTGAGCATCACATGGGGTTTCTCAGCCCCACGCTGGGGACCCTGGGCGGGGGGCGTCCTCTGCATGGTGGGAGGTCTGGCGGCGTCCGCGGCCTCTGCCCACGGATGGCAGCAGCAGGCCGTGTTGCTCCCATCCAGCGTGCTTCTAGATGCTGTCTCGTCTCCTGGGCCGCAGGGTCGTCCCAGCTGGAAGGCAGTGAAGGGGTGGGAGCTGGGAGCCCTCGGGCGGCAGATGAGGAGGCCCCGCCTGCGTTTCCTGCGGCTGCTGCCCCAGCTCCCCCAGAGGAGCCCCAAGACACTCCTAGACAGGAGTCTGGGCTCAACATGCTGGCAGGGCTGGTTCTTCCCGGGGTCCGAGGGAGTCTGCCCCTGGCCGCTGCCAGCTGCTGCTGCCGCCAGCTCTGGTGACCGCTCCAGCCCAGCCCCCGCCCCTGCACCCTGTCCTCTGCCCCCTGCACCCCATCCTCTGCTGGTGACCGCTCTAGCCCAGCCCCCTGCACCCTGTCCTCGGCCCCCTGTACCCCATCCTCAGCCCCCTGCACCCCGTCCTCTGCCCCCTGCACCCCTTCCTCTGCTGGTGATTGTTCCAGCCCAGTCTCAGCCTCCTGCACCCCATCTTCAGCCCCCCACCCTGTCCTCTGCTGGTGACCATTCCAGCCCAGCCCCTGCACCCCGTCCTCTGCCCTCTGCACCCCGTCCTCTGCCGGCCTCCCCTGTTTCTGCTGCTGTCTGTCTCCTCGAATGCCCACCTCCTCCCTCGTAAGGAAGCCAGCCATTGGGCGTAGAGCCCACCCCAGCTCCAGGAAGGTGTCATCTTGCAGCCTGCAGCGGCCCCATTCCCGCAGGGACCAGGGCTGGGACTGGCTTGCATCTTTTGGGGCACTCTGTTCCACTTCAAAAGGGAGTGAACCAGTAGATAGAAGACATTCTCTTTCTTTCTCCCTCTCTCTCTCTCTCTCTTTCCCTCTTCCTCTTTGTAGTTCTCCCCTTCGAATAAATAAATAAAATAATAAATAAATGAAAGCTCTTTTTAAAATATGAGCTCACGCACTTGGCTGAGGAGTCTCTGGACTTGGATGCCAGTGAGGATCCGACTGTGTGAATTGTCTGCAGCCGCAAGAATGCCCGCCGCTAGGACATGCTCAGGCGCAGCAGACATTCAAAGAGAATGTTGCAGGAACGAGCATTTACATTACACACCCAAAAGCAGACCGTTTTGTATCCAGAGCAGAGACGGGGTCCCGGTCCAGCTGCCCTGTGGGTGAGCGTCAGCGGGAATCCGGGCTCCCCCGTCTCAGCCCTGCCGAGCCGCCCCGGCCTGAGCTTGCCGCCTGGCGACTCCTGGAGCGGCCACTGTGCTGCTCTCCGAAGCGTGACCCCTCCTCTCAGCATTCGCCCCCAGAAACGTCTGGGTCCCTGATGCTGGGAGAGGCCGCTGGACTTACCGCAAGCAGAGGGTCTCTGCTGGGAAGGGTTTCCCGAGGATTGCTCTGACCACGTTTGTGCCTACGACAGAAGCTGCCTGGGAACCAGGTGTGACTGCATCGCGCTGGTGTGCGTCTCAGCTCGGGCAGGGGCGCCGTGGGAAAAGCGAGATGATAGGTGGGAAGTTAAAAGAAGAATCGGAGTCGAATGACAGTAATGGAAGCAAATGGTTGCAACAAAGCGTAGTGGAAGAAACAGCCTGGCGGAGTGAAATGGCGTGGGTCACACAGATGCACACGTGTGCGTACATGCAGAATGGTCATGTGGGTTACACGGGTGCACACATGTGCAAACATGCAGAATGGCCATGTGGGTCACACAGATGTACACGTGTGCACACATATAGAATGGTCATGCAGGTTACATGGGTGCACATGTTTGTACATGTGTGTGGGAATGGTCATGTTGGTGACATATGTTGCACATGTGTACATGAATATGAAAAGCTTGTGTTGGTTACATGATGTACACATGTACTTACATGTAAAGCAGTCATGTGGGTTACATGGATGCACATTTGTACGTGTGTGGGAATGGTCATGTTGGTAACATGGGTTGCACACGTGTACATGAATATGAAAGGCTTGTGTTGGTTACATGATGTACACGTGTGTGCATGTGTCCTGGTCGTGATAGAAATGTTTCAAACTGTGGAGTGTCCTCAGAAATGTTGGATGACCATCGTCCTCTCATGCTGCCCCCTGCTCATGGCCACATCTGGGGGCAGAGAGACCTCCAACGTGCTGTTTCTGGTCCCTGCGTAGATAACGAGCAGACTTAGAGGTCGCCGGCGTCTCTCTGGCATCAGAATCCTCCTGCCCCGTGTCGGTGCCCCCTCCAGGCTGGAGGGGAGCGCCATGTGGGCCATGTACCTGCAGCCCCCTCTCTGCGCTCCCTTCCCTCTGGCGAGTTCTCTGTGCCGGTGTACAGGTTGGCTCTGGGATGGAGCCACTGAGCCAGTGTTTCAGGTTTCTCCTGCCCTCCTTGTAGAATGGGATTGAAAAAATAGCAAATGCGTTCATCTCTAGCGGGTCACCGGATTCCCCGATCAAACGTCTCGAGTTCCACTCTCAGATTTTGGCCAGAGAGAGTGTCAAGGATGCCCTCACCCAGGTGGCCAATGGCAATATTAAGGACTCACGCCCATCCACACCATGAGGGTGGAAGTTGTCGTCCCAGCAGTGCCTCTCAGCCACAGCGGGTAGGCTAGGGACCCGCTGAGGACACGCTAGGCAGGACAGGGACCCGGATTGCCCTGTGCTCAGGACTTCAGGGCGGTAGCAAGATGTGGTGATGCACGAGCTGTCCTTGTGTGTGACTTCCTGTGCAGAGACCGTGCCGCCGTGTTGTGTGTGACTTCCTGTGCAGAGACCATGCCGCTGTGTTGGGTTAGGCGTGGCTGTGCCGTGTCACGTGTCACCTCCTGTGCCGAGGCCATGCCGCTGTGTTGTGTGTGACTTCCTGTGCAGAGACCATGCCGCCGTGTTGGGTTAGGAGTGGCTGTGCCGTGTCACTTCCTGTTCCGAGACCATGCCGCCGTGTTGGGTTAGGCGTGGCTGTGCCGTGTCACGTGTCACCTCCAGTGCCGAGGCCGTGCCGCCGTGTTGGGTTGGGCCCCAGTGGCTTATGGAAAGGGAACATGTGGTTCTGGAGCAGGCTGTGGGAAGGGAGGGAGAAGTTGGAATTCCGGGTGACGTTTATACAAGGCTGGTGTGATCTCTCCTGCATGTCCCCTGCACTCGACTTCACGTGGGCCACTCCACCTGCACCTCAGCACCCTGCTGGGCACATTCCAGACAGAAACACAGAGCAGCCAGCAGCCTGGCACTCAGCACAGCCTGGGAGGGCCACCTGTCTGCAGACGGAGTGAGACTGGGCAGCGAGGTGGAGCCTCACCGTGCGTGCCCTGCACCAGGAAGGGGCACTCGGGGACACCAAGCTTCCCTCTGCCCCGTGCTGTCCCATGGGGGTGTGGAAGGACCAGGAGGACGGGCAGACCTTGGCAAGCAGGGGGATTTGCAGAGTCTGGACCACCCCCATCTTCAGTGTGGCCGGGGAAAGAGAGACCCATCTCCTGCCTGCTGCCTCCCTGTCTGGGGACGCATCGGGCTGTCAGCCCTGGAAACGTCTGTGTGGGACACATTGGGCTGTCAGCCCTGGACACGCCTGTGTGGGACGCATCAGGCTGTAAGCCCTGGACACGCCTGTGAGGGACACATCGGGCTGTCAGCCCTGGACACGCCTGTGAGGGACGCATCGGGCTGGACACACGTCTTTGCAGGGAAAATCCGCTTTCTGGAATCTCACCTGCGTCTTCCAGGAAGAGTGGCTGAGAGGGTTGTGGGTGCTCAGTTGAAACGGCTTTAAAAGAACAGAACAAGCAACACCACGGGGTGAGAAGGGAAGGCGGTTCCTTCTGCGTCTCCCCGGGCAGCGACTTCTGGAGCCCCCGGCTGCAGCCCCGGAGGGCGGGCACTCTCGCGGGGGCCGCCAGCGGCAGGGGCCGCCCAGCTGGGAGGCAGGCCGGGTTTAATTCCGGGGCAGCCACAAAGAGCCGCTTTGAGCTCGACATCTGTCAGCTTGAAAGAGCGCCAGGCAGGACACCAGCGTCCGCGGCTCAGAGAGAAGCCCTTGGGGCGGCGACAGCTGGAGGACGCTCTGTCCACCTCTGGAGAGGAGAGGGGCTTTGCTCCCACGAGGACGAGGCCTCCGAAGCGGAACCTCGCTCGCCCCGCCGTGTCCTGCTGAGGATCTGTCTCCGTGCCGCCCACCAGGGCTGTCCCTCTGCTTCCCTGGCCTTCACTCCTAGGCGTGGTCTTAGCTCCGTTGCTTGGCAACACGGGTCCACCCCGGGATTTCCCAGCCACTTGTTCGCCACAGGGAGCCCCTGTCCGGAGCCTGTTGCCTGCCCCCAGCCCCTTGGAACTCTTGCACACACGGGAGCGTGTCTGCGGAAAAACACGGGCACAATGTTCCAGGCTTTTTTTTTTTTTTTAAAGATTTGTTTATTTGAAAGTCAGAGTTACATAGAGAGAGAAGGAGAGAGAGAGGGAGAGAGAGAGGGAGAGAGATAGAGAGGGAGAGAGAGAGAGGTCTTCCATCCGCTGGTTCACTCCTCAGATGGCCGCAATGGCCAGAGCTGCGCTGATCCGAAGCCAGGAGCCAGGAGCTTCTTCAGGTCTCCCACATAGGTGCAGGGGCCCAAGGACTTGGACCATCCTCCACTGCTTTCCCAGGCCACAGCAGAGAGCTGGATCGGAAGTAGAGGAGCTGGGACTTGAACTGGCGCCCATATGGGATGCCGGCACTGCAGGCGACGACTTTAGAAAGTACCATGTTGCTCTCATTACTCCCACAGTGTGTGTACATCGTCACAGTGTGTGGTTGCACAGGGCGTATCACCAAGAATACAGGGATTTCGGGTTTTTGCGCTAAAATAACCTTTTATCCGTGTTCCATGAATTCTCCACGTGCCCTCAGAGCGTTTTGCTTGCTAAGATGCGGTTGCTGTGGCACAGGTCCGGGGGCCGCTGACCCACAGCACTTCTGCAGCCGCCGCAGTGGCCACCGTGCACCTGAGCAGCGGGCAGGGGGGCCCCAGCTCCGGGCTCCCCATTTCAGCTCAGTTTCTGGAGCCACACGTGGCTCACGGCTGCCGCGCAGGACAGGAGCACACACCCAGCCCGTTCTCTTCCTGATTTTCTCCCCTTTCTGCTATGGGGGCTTTGAGACATCCAGAGAGAGCCTGGCCCCACCCCTCCCTCCTCCCGCCCCGCCCCGCCCCTCCCTCCTCCCGCCACGCCCCACCCCTTCCTCCTCCTGTGTGTTGTGTACATGTGAATCTGTACCTGTGAGTGTGTTTGTGTGTGTACCCCTGTGTGTATGTGAGCCTGTACCTGTGTGTGCTTGTGTGTTGTGTGATATTTTGTACATGTGAGCCCATACCTGTGTGTTTGTGTGTGTACCCGTGTGTGTATGTGAGCCTGTACCTGTGTGTGCTTGTGTGTTGTGTGATGTGTGTGTACATGTGAATTCGTACCTGTGAGTGTGTTTGTGTGTGTACCCCTGTGTGTATATGTGAGCCTGTACCTGTGTGTGTTTGTGTGTTGTGTGACGTGTGTGTACGTGTGTGTGTGCGTGTGGCCTGTGCCTGTGTGTGTGTCTGTGTGTGCCCATGGGGCAAGTGGGGTGTGGGGCAGGTGGGCTTCAGCCTTCTCAGGCGTTCGCTGCCCGTTGGCTACGTCATTTCCAGGGCAGAGGAGTACCCTCCACGCGGAATCATGGTCTGGGCACTGGGCGAGCTCAGGGCTGTGCCAGGCCCGCGGCCCTCACCGTGGGTGCCTGGCTGTTTCCCATGGTGCCCAGCTGGGGGTTCCCCCTGGGCGTCCGTGGGCGTCCCTGGATTCCGGGCCAGATAAAGGAGGTCAGAGGCAGGACAGAGCCCCGTTCTCATAATCATCTTACCATTCCTGAGTTCCAGCAGGATTGCTCTCCGCCCCCACCCCGTGGGGGGGGGGGGGTTGCATGTGCGTCCCCTGTGGTCCTTGTCTCTGCCGGGCGGGGGGCCGTGGGTGTTTCCAAAGCCGGCTTGAATGAGTTTTTCCAGGCGAATACTTTCCCATAAAGACACAATTAGGGCAGAAAGGCGTTCGAAGCCTGGACTGAAAAGGCCAAGCCGTTTGGCTGTTTGAGCAGCGCCAACGTTCTCCTTGCTTGGAGAAATCCCGGGATCCTCGCGGCTCTCGGAGCGCAGGGGTGACTGTGCGCTGTCTACGTCAGGGTGCTTGGCCAACTGCGGTGAGAACCGGCCTTGGTGTGGCTGGTGCGCTGTGCCATGGCCGCCGAGGCCGGAGGGTGCTCCAGAGACAACCACGGCCACCAGACCAGGCGGACAAGGCCGCAGAAACCGACAGGGGCAGGCGGGGCCGTGCAAAGGGCGCCGGGGAGCCCAGTGAGCAGCCCCGCCTCCCAGTGATGCAGGGTCTGAGGTCTGGAAGGCAGAGGAGACGCACCAGCCCGGGGGAGGGGCGGGGGATGGGTACAGTCCATGATGGGGCCGGCAGCGTGGTGGTCGGCCAGAGCTTTGCCGTGTGGTAAAGAATTGCTGTCCAGTGAAGAGGGGTCAGGAGCGTGATGGGACCTCTGGGAGGGGGTTAGGGATGGGGGAGGAGCCTCGTCAGGGAGCAGAGCACCCAGGCCTCCATGGCTCCAAGCCAAGCGAGCTGGAGACCGTGGGTGCCCTGGCCTTGGCATGGCTGCACCCCAGACCGCGTCTCAGAGGCTGCCCTGGGCCTCCCAGCCCCCAGCTCCCAGCCTCCCCCTCCAAGGCCCATCTTCCAGGAGTCAGGGCATCCCCCAGCCCACCCCCCCGCCCTCCGAGACCCATCTTCCAGGAGTCGGTTGTGCCCAGTCCTGATTCTAACACACATTACTGGGGACTTCGGGGTCCCCTTCATTGGGCCTTGTGCAGAAGTGGGGGTGCTCTGCCCCTCAGCACAGAGCACCCATCTGGAGTCTCTCACTCTGTCTCCCCCAGGCTCGGCACAGCTGGGGACTCTGGACCCTGACGTGGGTCCTGCTCCCCGGGGGTCTCCCCAGGGGCTGCCCTGGGCTGTCCTGGCCCTGCTTGATTTCCCCTTCCCCCTTCACTTCGGGGTCTGCCTGCCGCCCGGATCCGCTGTCGGTCCCTCTGTGGCCTCTCTGCACAGCACAGGCTCCGTGTGTCCCTCGGTCACTCGCGACTTTGGGACCTGGGAGCTCAGGCTCAGTGAAGGCAGAGGGCAGCTGTGATCCGCAGAAGTGGGAAGGCAGGGGGTGGGCCTTGGCGGGGAAGCCACGGGAAGAGGAGCAGGGCCTGGGTGGGGTCTTCCCCCTGGGATTGCGGGGGGACCAACCACTCCTCTGTTCTTCCCGATCTGTCCAGGAAAGAGGGCCCCTCGGGCAGGCTGACCGCCTGGCACTTCTCTCCCCGCAGTGTTTCGTGCCATCTGGGTCGTGTGTGCAGTCGCCAGTCGTGCCAAGGAGCCCAGGGACGTTTTCATTCATGGCCATGAAAGCAGAAGTTGCTGGCGGCGGCCCCGCAGTGCAGAGAAGCAGGGCGCTGGGGGCAGCTGCTGGGCCCTGTGGACAGCGGGCGCCTGTGCCCCTCACAGCGCCCTCTGGTGGCTGACTCACAGGTGTCCCTGGGCTCCTGGGTCTGGGGGATCCCCGGGTGGTCCTGACTCTGAGACTGCTCAGAGGCCCTGAGCCATGCTGGCCCTGGCCTTGGTGGAGCCGGGTGGGTCAGCGCCCTCCTCGGCTCAGCGGGCCTGGAGGTGGAGGGCCTGGAAGATTCTCTGAGGCTGGGGTGCCAGGGCCGGGCAGGGGTGCAAGGACCCAGCCTTGGTGTGTGTGTGTGTGTGTAGGGGGATTTTAGCGACCTGCAGACAAGGAGGGCAGCCCCTGCTGGCCGCTGCCAGCTGCCAGCCAGCCTGGCATTGCCCCAAGTTCCCAGTTTCCTAAAGAAACCAGGAATCTGAACCTCGTGCAGAATCGGCTGTACCCCGCCCCCACCTTCCTTTTAAGAGCTGCACGTCAGAGGCCGATGTGGCCCCCTGAGCCTCTGGGTCGGGACTCTGTCCCTTGGGAGGGCCCCCTTGAGCCCTGGTGGCCTAGGCCGCCGTGGAGCAGGTGCAGCCACCCCCTGCAGACACTGGGCCGTGTCCCCGCCGAGGCCCAGGCACCGGGCTTCCCTCCTCTCCCCCATTCTTACTCCGCTCCTGGTGGCCCTGGTTTGACGCAGTAGCTGGGAGGGTCCTGCTTTGCCAGTGTGGACATCCCACGTGGCTTCAGGGAAGCAGTGCAGCGGCCCCCACCCACACCAGCTACTGAGTTCACAGGCTGGTGCCACGTCAGAACGTGCAGGTAGCTGCCATGGCGCGGCACACTGCCGGCCACGAGAGTCCTGGCAGAGGCAGAGACGCTGGTGGGGGGTGGGACTCAGTCCAGGGGACCCAAGGGAGGGGCAGCCTGAGGTCCGCAGGGGGCTTGTGTGTTCCACTCACTCATTCATTCATTCCTTCAATCCAGCTACTGCCCAGGCCCTGGGGGAGACGCTACAAAATCCACAAATAAGTGAGGAGGCACAGGAGGGGCCATGGAGCAGTGGGGGGGGGGGGGGGCGGCCCCTGGAGAGTAGCAGGTACCAGAGTGGCCAGGACGGAGGCTCCTGCCGGATCTGACGCCTCTCCCAGGCCCCTGATGCCACCCGTGTCCCACGTCTGCTCTGTCCCACTGGGACACACACACCGCGACCCGTTCTGTTCACAGTGGTGCCTCCAGTGCCCAGACAGCACCTGTCAGAGGAGAGCGGGGAAGGAAGATCACTCTCTCTATCGCTCGCTCTTTCTCCCTCTCTGTCACTCTGCCTTTCAAATAAATTAATCAATCTTTTAAAAAAAGATTCCGCGAGCCCAAGGCAGATGATGCCCCGACCTGCGTGTCCCCCGCGAGGCGGCGGCAGGGGCGCGGGAGCCTCTCGTTCATGGCCTTGACCTCTCCCTGGCTGACCTCTCCCTGAGGCTGACGTGCAGACCGAGAGGGGTGCCTGGCCCCTGCGACATGAAGTTAGAAGTCGGAGCTTAGTGGGCGCATCCATACCCCATCTCGGACGGGATGCTGAGCGCCCGGCGGTTCCGAGTGGTGGGACAGCGCTGTGGCCTGGCTGCAGCCGTGAGGGGAGCAAAGCCTCCAGGCTCTGGTTCAGGCCTGCGGGTCCAGGGAGTCCATCCCTGACCGCGCCTCCCTCTGCTCAGGCCTTCGGTGGAGCAGGGCTCCCCAGCCGTCACACCTACCAGCCCGACTCTGTCCTGGTAGGGACAGTACAGCTGGGAGTGAGGGCTGGATCCCAAATAAAGCACACACATGAGACGGGATTTGCAGCCATGAGCTGTGAATCCTGAGAGCGAATCCTGATCACCTGGGTGACCTGGAGCAAGCGAATCTCTCCGAGCCTCAGTGTTCTTGCCTGTAGAGTGGGGATACTAAAAGTGCTTTAGGCGGTTGACTCTGAACGTGCACGGATCGGCTGCTGGTCCCGGCCCTGCTGTCCTGTCCCCATAACCCAGGTTTCACGAGGCTGAGGGCGTTTCCCTCCCTGGAGGGCTGGGAAAATCTCTCTGAAACAGAATGCTTGTGATGTGTCCACACCCTCAGTGTCTGAGCAGAGCATTAAGATGGACAGGCGTGTTGGGGCAGCCACCAGGGGAGAAAGACGTGTGTTCCTGGCCTGGCCCGAGAGAGGACGCCTCCTTTGAGCCATCCCAGCAAACTTCTGCGCGGGCTGTTGGCGGGGACGGTGGGGACGGTGGGGATGGGGGTTCTCCCAGAGAGAGGGGGCCTCTCCCACCTCCCGAGGGGCTCCGCGGGGAGAATGTGCACCTGCTCCCTGGCAGGTGAGTTTTACTGTCGCGGAACTGCAAGCCATGCCGTGTAATTTCAGACAAGGGATATTGGGCGTTTGTTCAGAAGAGGCACTGAAACCAAATAATCCATTGATCAAGGAGCCGTTTGTTCCCGGGAAGGAAGCACTGAGCCGTGGTGAGGGGGACGTCTGCGTCTGGGGCATGTTGGCAAATCACCGGCCGGGAGAGGGGTGGCGGTCAGGTAAGCACACGGGACGTGGGAGGAAAGCAAGCGGGGCTGTGCATGGGAAAGCGAGCCCCAGCAGCAGGGGGCAGCGGGGGCCGGCGCGCAGAATGTGGCCTGGCCGGCCCCAGGGGACTCGGGCGGGGATGCCGCGTCCAGTGCTTAGTGCTGCGAGCGAGGCGCTCCCACGGGGTTCCCGGCAAAGCTGATGCAGCTCGCACAGCCACAGCCTCGAGATTGCACAGGGAGCTCCTTACCCGCTGTGCACCGTCCCCTCCGCCTGGGCTGGGCTCAGATCCATCCTCCCTGCGTACGATCCTTCACACAAACCACGTCACAGTCCCGTGGAGGGAGTCATGTCGGGGTTTCTCAGCCTCGGCATTCTGGCGTCTTGGGCTGGACTCTGCCCTGTACAGCACGCAGGGGTGCGCCTCCCCAAGATGTCCTGGTCAGACATGTCCCCTCGGGGACAAAGCACCCTTTGGTGGGGCTCACTGACTTAGACGCCATTTTTTGAAGTCCTTTGCAGACTTGAGAACAGGTCCCCGTGTGTGTGTGTGTGTGTGTGTGTGTGTGTGGTCGGTCCCAGGAGATTCCATCTTTTTCTTGTCCCACTGAAGAGCAAAGCAGGACCTCGTGTTCCCACCACGGTGTCCCCGGGCACCCTCAGCTGAGCCCATCCCATCTGCCCATGTGGCATCACTCACACGCGAAGTCCCAAGCTCGGGAGCTGGTGCTGCAGCATTGTGGGTGTAGCCAGTTCGAGTCCCGGCTGCTCCACTTCTGATCCAACTCCCTCTCGTGCACCTGAGAAAGCAGCAGAGGACGCCCCAGGTACTTGAGACCTGGAAGAAGCTCCTGGCTCCTGGCTTTGGCCTGGCCCAGCCCTGCCGCTGTGGTCATTTGGGGAGTGAACCAGTGGATTGAAGACTGATCCCTCCCCTACGCACCCCCCCCCCGTAACTCTGCCTTTGAAATAAATACAGTAGATAAAAAAAAAAAACACCAGAAAGTCCCACTCCTGGCCCACACCAGCCTCGTCACGCAGTCTTCAGCCTCCTCCTCCTCTCCTCTCCTGGCCCTTGGAGAATTAGCTCTGACGAGTCCCTCACTGCTCACAGTCTGGAGTGAGCCTCGCCTGAGCTGGCAGGGTCATTTCCCCCGCGTCCCTCTGCCCGGGCGCTAAGTGACACGGCCATCGCCTGCGCCGCTATCTCGGCATCTCAAAAACTCAATTTCCGGCAGGGGCTTTGCAGTGCAGTTCTCTGATGAGCGTCTGATGGAGGACGCAATATCCCAGTCCTGACAGGCAGGCGCAGATAACAGAAATGGATCAAAGGAGCGGAGGCAGCAGGTGAACGTGCCGCCTGTCAGCGCCCCTGCCCCTCTCCGTGGTCTTAGGAAACCAGCGTTGGATTCTTCCAGTGTTGCTTCAGATCCATACAAGTTACCCATTGCCCTACCTTCCTGGGAGCCGCTGGTGTGAGCAGGTGAACCGGGGGGGGGGGGGGATGCCGTCAGTGCTCGCCTTGATGTCCAGATTTCTTTGACACCCGGACGTAGAATTTCAGGGAGAACACACAAGGGCTGGTGGTTGCCTCTGGCTCCAGGGCCTGCTGGATCTGTGCCTCCCTGTGGGTGGGATGAGTTGGATGATCCCCGTGAGGCCGCAGCCTGTGAGGCGGCAGATGGGGCGGGGCACAGCCTAGGGGGCGCCACTCGCAGGAGCGCCCACCTGGTTGGGTGTTCCTGGCTGGTTGTTGGCGGTCCCTGGACATGGCGCAAAGTCAGTTTCCAGGATGAGGAAGTGACTCCTTTCAATCCTGCTCTAGTTGTTCTGTCTGTAAAAGGGGCCTCGTTTTACTGTCAGACGTTTAGCACCTGCTACTCAATGATCTCGCCATTTAGCAACAGAAACCAACTGGAGGCTCAGACTTCGTTACAGGCAGCGCTTCGTGCTTTCATTCTTTCCTAAAAATTGTGTCGCGGGGTTATTTAAACCAAGTTTTTTTAAAGATTTATTTTATTAATTTGAAAGAGTTACAGAGAGAGATAGAGACAGAGAGAGAGAGAGAGAGAGAGAGAGAGAGAGAGAGGTCTTCTATCCCCTGGTTCACTCCCCAAGTGGCCACAATGGCCAGAGCTGCGCTGATCTGAAGCCAGGAGCCAGGAGCTTCCTCCAGGTCTCCCATATGGGTGCAGGGGCCCAAGGACTTGGGCCATCCTCCACTGCTCTCCCAGGCCATAGCATAGAGCTCGATCCGAAGAAGAGCAGCCAGGACGTGAACTGGTTCCCATATGGGATGCCAGCACTTCAGGCCAGGGCGTTAACCCACTGGGCCACAGCGCCGGCCCCCTTAAACCAGGTTGTTAGTACATTGGTCTTCATGCATCACTAATTTTTAGTCAATAAAGTTACCATTTGTTTACGCCTTGGCTAATTAACAGTGCATACGTATCTGGCTAAGGCCACGGGAGTGATAGGAGGTTTGGAGCCTGGGAGTTAGCTGTCTGGGCTGGCAGCGCTGTGTGCAGAGCTGTGCCAGGCAGGCGTGGACAGGAACGTGCCCTACCCCACCCCTGGTCAGGTCTAAGCAACCCCACAGGCAGTTCCAGGTATTGCTTCAGATCCATACAAGTTACCCCAGTGCCCTACCTTCCTGGGAGCCGCTGGTGTGAGCAGGTGAACCAGAGGAGGAGGAGCAGTACTTACAAAGACCCAGCAGGTGTTCATGGAACATTCTAGAATGAGCGGGTGAACCAGAGGAGGAGGAGCAGTACTTACAAAGACCCAGTAGGTGTTCATGGAACATTCTAGAATGGGAGGGTGAACCAGAGGAGGAGGAGCAGTACTTACAAAGACCCAGCAGGTGTTCATGGAACATTCTAGAATGGGCGGGTGAACCAGAGGAGGAGGAGCAGTACTTACAAAGACCCAGCAGGTGTTCATGGAACATTCTAGAATGGGCCTCCAGGGTGACAGCACTCTTGCACACCTGGACAAGCGGCTTCTCCCCCTTCTTGCTCACTGCTGCAGCTTCATGCCGTCCTCACGTGTCTGATGCACGGTGACTGTGCACGTAGGAGGCCGGGTGAGCCAAAGCACGCTCCTGCTCCCGTGCTAAGTAAATGTGCGTGTAGATAAATGCAAACTCACGGCTGTGTGAGAAGCTGTGTGGTGTCATGAGGGCACATGAGAGGGGCCCTGGGCCTACCGCGGGGAGCTGGGGGGCGCCCGAGAGGCAGCGGGATGGGGCTGGGAATGGAATGGGAACTAACTGGGCAAAGGTGACGTTGAAAGCCAGGAGCAGGCCACCACACATGAGGCTTCATTATGAGCCGACACCTGCTAGGCCCTTTGTAAGCATCGCCTCACCTGGCGACAGGTGGGAGAGAGAGGTGGGCCTCCCGGTACCCGACAGCCAGGCCTCAATCCAACCAGGTCGCTCCGAGGCAGGAGGTCCTGTGCACCCTTCCCCGGGCCTCACTGTTCTCTGTAAGAGCTCGGCCTGGTGAACGTCCCGGGCTTCAGCACAGGTAGGAGGAGCGTGTCCATGCAGGAGAGTGAAGAGTGGCGGAAGGCTTGTTGCTAAAAGCTGTTTGTGCGGGGACGCTCCCTGGACGGGGGAATGCCGTGAGCCTGGCGTCCCATGCCCGCTCCCCTGCTTGGCCTTGGACAGCCCCCTTTCCCAGGCGAGTCTCTGATGTCTTCACACTCGAGGTTTTCGAAGCGCTTTCTTAGATGTGGCAGTTAGCCCCGTGGCTTCAACCAGCAGGGACCTCTGAACGCAGAGGACAGGACCCTCCGTGGAAGGCTGTGCCCGGCAGGGTCCTCTGAGCACGTGCAACCTGGTTCTGCAGTGAGTGTGCCAAGGTGGAATCGCCGACTGTGCTTAGAGAGAGACGGCCTCAGCGTGCCCGGGCTGCGCTGGTGACCCCTGTGTGAGGCACCTGGGCTGAGAATGGGGAAAACGTCGCTTCCGTGAGAACCCTCGTGACCACCCGTGTCTGTCTGGCCACGGCACCGCAGCAGCTGGATTGCAGAACCTTGCCGAGGAGCGGGGAGCGTGGAGCCTTGCACACACTGGGAGCAGGGAGGCAGGCTGGGAAGAAGGCACAGAGACAGCAGCTCCCGGCTTCTCTCAATATGGGAGTCAAGGCTCGATTGGGTTGATGGAGGGATCAAAGGGTGCATCACGGAGCCCGTGACACCTCACCAGAGCAAGGAGGTGGGCTTTCTTGGGTTTGCAGTTAGCAGTGGGGATACCTGAAGTTCTTGGGTTTTGGGTGTCCAGCTTGTCCTCAGCGGACAGCCACGTCGACCAGGGTTCGTGGGGGTCTTAGGGCCATTGCACGGCAAGGAGCCTGTTGGCTTGCTGCTGTTGCTGTCCGTGGTGGATGGAGACCCAGCAGGCGAGGGGTGCCAGCTGCTCTTCCCACCTCCGTGCGGAACCCAGCGGCCCCAGCGTGCCTTACCTGAGTGGCAGAAGGTTCTTTAGCCAGAGGCCCTGGGATGCAAACTTGTGGACCAAGTGACAACTGAGCCACGTGGACCGAGTGTGACCCCCCCCCCCGGCCTTGGCCTTTCTCCTGTGACGATGGGGACAGAGCCCAGGGGTCTCCATTTTCTCCCGTGCTTAGAGAGCAGCTGGGAACCCAGGGACTGTCCATGTCGAGGCTCAGGGCCAAAGTCAACCCCTGAGCAGGCTGGGGTGAGCCCGTGGGGGGACGCCTGTGGGGTGGGGGCCGAGGCCCAGAGGGGAGAAGGCAGGAGGTCGGAGCACCATGGGGCCTGACCACCCAGTGAGCGGAACCCCAACCGGGGCCGCAAGCCACCTGTGGCCTTGTGACAGGGCTCCGGTCCCGCCCTGCCTTCGCCCCAACACCCCCCGATGCAGAAGGTGCGACACGCCTGGGCGGCTGCACACACACAGAAACCGGGAATGGAGCTCCTGGGGCGCTCTGGGTAGCGGACCAGCACAGGGAGACCTCTGTGTGCCCCTCTCCATGCCCCTCTGCCTATCAAACGAACAAGAAAAGATTCTGGACTTTTAACGATCAATCGATTGATTGGAAAGGCAGATTGGTACCTCCCATGTGCTGGTTCACTCTCCAACGCCTTCCAAGCCAACAAGAAATAAGGTTCTGAGCTTTTACCATGTTGATTGGTTGATTGATTGAATGGAAAGTCAGAGATCTACCAACATGCGGGTCCACTCTCCAGGTGGGGAGGCGCTAGGATTCGCCGCCGGCCTCCCCGGGTCACAGGGACCCAGGCGCTCTTCCACTTCTGCAGGCGCCCCCACGGCCTCCCTAGGCCCCCCGCCGCCTCCCCAGGTGCTCCCTGGGGCGCAGGAGCAGAAGCGGAGCCGCCCCGACCGCCCCGCAGGGCGCAGAGCCCCCGCGCGCGACAGCCCCGCATCGGCCATCAGTAACCCTGTCCTGGTCTTGTCTCCCCTTCCCCGCAGTGATCGCCGCCCGAGGCGTGACCGACGACATCCAGCGCTTCGCCCCGCCGCCGCCCGAGCTGCCCGTGAGCTTCCGCGTGCTGGGGGCCGACGCCGCCTTCCTGCTGACGGCGCGGGAGCCCGCGGCGCCCCGCAACCGCAGCCTGCGCGCGCGGGCCCAGGCCTTCTTCGCCTTCCGAGCGCCGCGGCCGCCGCGCCTGCACGCCAGCTATGGGCCCTTCTCCGTGGAGCGGACGGTGCCCGCCGCAGAGCGCACGCCGGGCTCGCCGTGGAAGCTGCGCGCCCGCGTCCTGCGGGAGCGCCTGTCGCCCAGCCGGCCGCGCGTGCAGGTCCTGTTCCACGTGGCGGGTCGGGCGTGGGCCGAGCCCGCGGCCGCCGAGAGGCTGCCGTGCCTGCGGCTCTGGGCCTTCCGCGACGCCCGCGAGGTGCGGGGCGGCTGCCGGCCGGCGGGCGCGCTGGCGCTGTGCGTGGCGCAGCTGGAGCTGCCGCCCGCCTGGTTCGGGCCCGCGCCCGGCGGCCCCGTGGAGCTCTACTACGCCGCGCAGCCGGCCGACGAGCGCGGCGCCTGCGCCGGCGGCGACCCCGGGAAGGCCAACGCCATCCGCCCGGGCAAGGACAGCGCCGCGGCGAGGCCGCCACACCTGCGGAGGATCGGCGCCGTGAGCCTGCACCGCGCGCGGGAGGGCGCCGCGCTCAGCGAGCTGCGCCTGGACGCCGACGTGGTCGTCCGCCTGCCCTCCGGGCCGGCCAAGCCCGGAGCCGTGGTCACCGCCCACGTCGCCGTCGCCAGCGACTCCACCGTGGACTCCTTCGTACTCAGGTAGGGGCCTGTGCCGGCCAGTGGGCACCGGGGGACAGGCTGGGGAGAGGGTCGCCACCGCCAGGGGCCGGTCAGCCGGGCAGTGGGAGCCAGGTCGAGTGCCCCGGCCACGCGTGAGTCCCCGCTCGGGGTTCCCTCGGTGCTTGGCCGAGGTGGGGGCAGGCAGGGCCGGGAGGGCGCGCGTGGGCTGCAGGGCAGCCGAGCGGTGCAGGTGTGTGGTTGCGAGCCCCCGAGATGGCGTCGGGCTTCTCAAGCCTTGCTGGGTGCGTGCGTGCGAAGGATGTGGGGTGGGGGTGGGTTTTGAGCGTTGCCGGTTAGGGGCCGGGAACGCCTCCCGATGTGGGTACCGCTTAGCGAAGGTGAAAGCCGTGTTCCAGGCAGGAGACTGTTCCCCAGAGGCCTCCCCTAAAACAAGAAAGTACGCGGAATCCGACCTTAAAAGCCAGCAGGGTAACGCCCACCCCCACGCCCGCGCAGCTGAGAGCCCCTGGCCTCTGTGGGTGCGCACCGCTGGCTGGAGCCCCTGCTTTCTCAGGTGAGGGGGCTGGGGAAGCCGCGCGAAGCAGGTCCTCCGAGATGTGGCCCGAGGTTCCTAACCTGGTAGAAAACTACAGATGACGGAGGAGCGAGCGACTGTCCCTGTTGTGGTCAGGCGGGCCCAGGGTTGAGTGGCAGCTGGGCCGGGGCTGTGACGCAGGAAGTCCGTCCTTGCTGGAGGCGGGGCCTGGTAAGTCCCCTCCAGGTAGAGCGCAGTCAAGGCCGGCGCGTTTCCTTTCTGTGGAATTCGCCCGAGGAGTGAAGGTTTTCTGGGAAGCGCTGTGAGGCTCCAGCAGGTTTCCAGCCTCTCGCGTTCAGATGCTGCCCCGGAGCCTGTGCCTTGGCCTGCCCGCGGTCTCGCCCACATTGCACTCCTGTGCCGGGGTTCCCGGTGTGGTTGGAGGCGTCTGCCTCACCCCTGTCCGGCCGCCGGGATGCTCTGCATCTGTTAGGAGATTAAACTGTGACTGCGTGAGGGTCCCGTGGGATGTGCACCGGGACCCTTCCCTGGAACGCAGCGCGGCCCTGCTGGCACCTTGCTCGGGGTTGGTGACTTGTGGTGGCGCCGTTGCCACGTTCCCGTCAGGCCTGGGTAGCTGATGGTCGGACGGAAGGACCCCGTTTTCTTCCTGCTGCCGGGGGCAGGGAGCAGTGCTGGGCTGGGGGTCAGAGTTCAGTCTGCAGTGTGCATCTCTGCTCCCGGGTTTCACATCGTCCGGGCTGAGACGTGCACCCAGCCCTGGCTCTGGCACCTGGAGGCAGAGAGCTGCTCTAATTCCAGGCCCCCTGTCTCCCCCTGAGCTCTCTCCAGGACGTGCAGGCTCTCCTGGCTCCTGGGATGAGTGGGGGCCGCCCACCTGCACCCCTGCGTCTGAGGTGCAGAACTGTGCGGCTGCCGGTGCTGTCATCACACGGACGGGCTCACGCTGGTGGGGAGCACCCGCCCTGCTCCCTGCTGATCTCCGTCCCCATCTGGGTGACCTTGGGGTTCTGCAGGCTCCCGTGCCTCACTTCCCTCCTTCCCGGGCTGATCACAGGGCTCCGCACACAGGGGCCGGCATGAAGAGGCTGTTGCTGAACACGTCCGGCCTCCGCGGCACCGGCTCTACTGCAGCCGCGGTCGGCGTTGAGCTCTGCAGAGGGCAGCAGCTGCCAGGCCTGTGCTCGGGGCTGCGCCCGTTCCCGGGGCTGTGCCCGTTCTCGGAGCTGTGCCCGTTCTTGGAGCCATGCCCGTTCCCGTGGTTTCACTGAGACTTGGAAGAGCAGCGTGATCTTCGGGGCCTGGAGGGTGATGATGCCATGGTCCTGAGCTGTGACACTGAGTGACGGTGCGGGTGCTGCCTGGTGCTGCCCAGGGACGTCCTGGCGAGAGGGCCTCTCCTCACCCACCACGCAGGGCAGGCGTTTGAGTGACGGTGCGGGTGCTGCCTGGTGCCGCCCGGGGACGTCCTGGCGGGAGGGCCTCTCCTCACTCACCACTCCAGGGCAGGCGTTTGAGTGACGGTGCAGGTGCTGCCTGGTGCTGCCCAGGGACGTCCTGGCGGGAGGGCCTCTTCTCCTCACCCACCACGCAGGGCAGCCGCTCATAAGAGGAGCTAAAGAGGCCCAAACACACGTGCAGGTGACGGGATTCAGACCAAAGAGCAGATCGCCGAGGCCGTGGCCTCCAGGCGTCCGGCTGTCCCTGGGGTTTCCCTGTTCAGACAGGGGAATCACCAACCTGGGCGCACCATCGGGCTGCCGAAGGAACCTTCTCCCTGTAGGCCTGTAGGTTTTGTGTCCCTGGTCCTTCCCATTGTCCCTGACATCTGACCGTGAACTGTGACGAGCCAGGCAAGGGGCCATGGAGGACGTACCGTATGCGTGCCGGCTCCGTCCAGAGCCTGGGGAGTGGTGGGCAGCACGGGAGAGAGGCCAGGGCTGCCGTGGCTGTGGTGAGAACCCTGTGAGGGACGGATGCAGTGTTGAATGGAAACACATTTAATGCTGAACGTGGTTGTTTTACAAAGGTCAGTGAGCGAATAGTGGAAGAGGCTGTAGGGTCCCCGCGAAGTGGGCATGCAGCTCGCTGGAGTGGGCGGCTCCACGCTGTTGTGCCAGTGGGTGCAGCAGCTCGGAGGCCCCGGCTGCCCCACCAGCGGTCAGCTCACAGGGGACACCTACCTGAGGCCACAGAAGGTCGGAGCACGGAGGCCCAGGAGGGGCGCTGCTCTCCCGACTGAGACCCGAGGCCATCTCCAGCGTCACTCTGCATGGTGATTGTGCTGTCACGGCGCTCATGTCCTCCCTCTCTCACACACTCATTCCCTCACGCGTAGCCGGGACGTCCTGGTAACCTCCATGGAAGCTTGGGGTAGCGTCCTCTGCAGGCTCACGACCTCAGATGACACCTTGCACAGGCAGGAGGATGCCTGCACCTGTGTGAGCTGAACCAAACGTGACCCTTGCTTTAGGATCAGGAGTTTTCTGTAGATGCAGTGCCACTTGGGAAGCAGGTGCATTTCACAGGACGTGTCAGTGCGTTGGTTCCAGGCCTGAGACTCCTGTCCATCTCTCTGCCCGCTGCCCACACCTTGGCATGTGGCTTTGCACAAAGGAAAATCGCACCTAATATCACACCTGCATCTCAGACACTCTTCTGTGCAGGTTTTCTTTCATGGCTGACTGAGGGTCAGGATTCCTTGGGGCAAGCCTGGGCATCACTCCCGATTCCAGAGATGCCCACTGTGGCTGTCTCGGTGCAGCTCGGTGCTCCCGCGAGCCTCGGGACGCCGACTCACGAGTGGGGTCGTGTGCAGACTCCCTGCACGCTGGGATCAAGGGTCGCCTGGCCAGGGTGCGGTCTTCAGCAGGGAGGTCCGGCTGCTGCCTGAGGGTCAGCTGAGAGCAGGCCTGGGGCGGCCGCATCGGGAACTGACGTGGCACTCGGGGAAGCAGAAGTCGCCATCGCCATCCCCTCTAATTGAAAAATCAGCTCTCTGCATTGAAGTGTCGGGTTGGCGGGAATGGTAGGGGTCTGTGCTTCTCTTGTAATCCGTGCCCAGCCCTGCCCCTGGGATCCTGGGAGAGTCGTGAGGGGCCTTTCCTGATGGGGGTTGCCCTCACAGCCACTGTGGGTTCGTGCGAATCCCTGGGAGAATCTGCAGGTTTGAGCACATGCAGGAGAGGTGGTGCGCCCAGGAGTGGCTGGGGCGGTGCCCGGTCTCAGCCTGGCTGTGGCTGGCGTTGGTGGCCAGGCTGCGCTGTGTGCGGCAGCACAGTATCCTGGCTTTGCTGTGCGTTGCAGCACAGCGTCCCTGGCCGCTTCCCGCTGGGCACCTGTAACTCTACCCGTGCTCCAGTCACGACAACCACGTCTCCGTACGTTGACCGATACCCTTTGGCGGGGCCACGTGGGACATTTGGCCTGTGACTGAGATCCTGCACCCGAGATCCTGCACCCATTCCAGAGGACCTGGGTTTAGTCTCAGCCCCCGCTGCCCATCAGTGGGAATCTGGGAGGGAGGAGTGGAAGTACGTAGGACCCTGCTCTCTGTGGGGGAGGCCTGGAGTGAGTTCCAGGCTCCCAGCTTCCCCTGGCCCAGCCTCAACCATTGCAGGACGTGCAGTTTCTGTCAGTCCATCTCTCAAATAACTGAATAAATTCCTTTAATAAAAATTATAATTCCTTCAGGGACAGAAGCACCCTGGCTGACCACCGTGTCTGTGGTCTGCAGAGTATCAGTGGCTGGGTGTCCTGAGGTTCGCATGGAACCATGAAGCAAGCTGGCTCCCGGCTCCACGTTGCTCTGGAGGGAGGCAGTGAGAATGCGTGTCCCCGGTTTCTCTGGGGACAGTGGTTTCCTTCTTCACACGCCTCTCCTACCTTTAAATTCCGGGCATGAGGGCGCTTCCTGTCCACACGCGCAGATGCTTTGGTTAAGCCGACGGCACGCTTATTCAAAGCTATCAGCCCCTGCAACCAGGTATGTGCTGTGTACATGACAGGTGGGCAGACATTTCTGATGAGTGACAGCCGGGTCTAGCTGGGTTTACTTCCAGATCAGTGTCTGCAGTACGTGACATGCTTAGCCCCCCTGCCCACGTCCAGGGTCATCTGCACGGCCCCTGCTGTCACTGTGCGGTCCACTACCAACCGGAGCAGCTATTGCAAAGTGGGCTCTCCAGTGGTCCTGTGTGATGGCCCATGCGGCTCTGTGTGCCACCTGATCTCACCTCAGACCCCTCCCCTTCTGGGTCACCACCTGCAGCCCAGCTGCTCTGCCTGCCGAGCCCCCAGCATGCAGGGGTGCCCCCACCACAGGGCGTCCTTTCCCTGAAACACACTTCCCACAGATCTCAGCGTGACCCATTCCTCGCCTCCCTCAGGTCTGAGTTTTAAGTTCACATCCTGGATCCAAGATGGCAGAATAGGCAGGGAGCTTACTGCTGTAGTCTAAGGGGAGATGGTTTTTCTTTCTTTTTTTTTTTTTTTTATTTTGACAGGCAGAGTGGATAGTGAGAGAGAGAGAGAGAGACAGAGAGAAAGGTCTTCCTTTTGCCGTTGGTTCACCCTCCAATGGCCGCTGCAGCCGGTGCGCTGCGGCCAGTGCACCGCGCTGATCTGATGGCAGGAGCCAGGTGCCTATCCTGGTCTCCCATGGGGTGCAGGGCCCAGTCACGGTGGTCCACTCCACGTGCTCAGGGCTCCCTGGTTCCCAGGTGAGGGTCGCTGCTGCAGGATCCATGTTCATGCCGAGGACTGCACAGATCCTTTGTGTGGTTCTTGGGGCAGCGTGAGCAAATGTGCCCACTGGGGCTACTGCCCAGGCACTGGCCTCTTTTGAGGAGAGCAGGTGAGTGTGAGACTATGCCAACAGAGCAGAACAAACCTCCCCTCCGATTAAAAAAAAAGAAAGAGGAGATTGACCATGACCAACCTGGGTGTCACCTTGGATGCCCCCATCACCCTGGAGCACTGAACAGAGCTCACCACACCCAGCACACATCTCTGGGTATTCACTGAAAGAGCAGACAGTCCACTAAGCCACAGAGGCACAGTCCACAGATCAAAGCCAACACCGGGAAAAAACAAAACAAGAAAGAAACCAAGAACTATCACTACAAGTGGCAAATAATAAGCACAGCAGTTCAAGAAACAAGAATAAGAAAGACAATATGATGCCCCCGAAAGAACACAGCACCTGGGTAGTACAATGAGAAGATGAAGAAATTGGAGAAATGCCAGAAATGAAA
This sequence comes from Sylvilagus floridanus, assembly GCA_949820135.1. Taxonomy (NCBI): domain Eukaryota; kingdom Metazoa; phylum Chordata; class Mammalia; order Lagomorpha; family Leporidae; genus Sylvilagus; species Sylvilagus floridanus. Next base: position 179,734,800 of record OX463233.1, read on the forward strand.
TAAAAAAATTGATTGCAGGATTACTTAGAAGTTATCAGAAACAAATCCATGAACTTACGGAATCTGTACACGACATGAAAGAAACTTTCTCCCATTAAATTGAGGTCTTAAAGAGATATCAAAATGAAATCTTGGAAATAAACAATTCAGAACAAAGAATGCAGTGGAAAGCCTTAACAGACTCAGTGAAGCAGAAGAAAGAACATCCGACTTAGAAGACAAATCTCTGGAAATTTTATAGTAAGACCAAAAACAAGAAGAAAATAGAAAGCCAAAAAACACTGCTGAGAATCTACTGTCAAATGACCCAACATGCAGATGCTAAATTCAAAGAGAGAAAGGATTAGAGGCACTTTTAGTGGGATAATTACAGAAAACCTCCCCAATGTGGAGAAAGAAAGGGGTGTCCAAGTTCAAGAAGCACACAGAACGCCTAACAGACTTGGCCAGAAAAGATCTTCACCGTGACACTCGGTGATCAAACTCTCCACAGTAAAACATAGAAAAGATTCCAAATGTGCACAGGAAATGCCAGATGACCTTCAGCGGATCTCCAGTTAGACTCCCAGCGGACTTCCCATCAGAAAGAGAGAATGGCGAGATACAGTCCACGTCTTAAGAGGAAAGACTGTCAACCCAGAATACCGTACCCTGCAAAGCCCTCATTTGTGAGTGGAGGTGAAATAAAGACTTTCCACCACAGACAGAAACTGGAAGAACTTGTCACCTCACATCCAGCCCTGTCCAACTCACCGTAGCGAAGCCAGGCCAGCCGATGTCCTCAGGCCTCTGTCTGTAGGACCGCTGTGTGTTGTGGCAGCAGCAGCCCACGCCCACCACAGAGGGACCCCACAGTTACCCCGGGGTCTTGGCTGCCTGCGAGTCCAGGCCGCGCGCCGAGGCTGAGCAGCCCGTGGTCAGCTCTTACGGTTCAGTCTCAGGGAGGGGTTTGCCTTCTGCCCCCTTACGTCTGGGGAATGGAAGGGCCCTCAGAGGCACTCTGCAGAGGGCTGGCCCGCCCTGGATGACCGCTTGGTGCCTCGTCTCTGACTGGACACGGATCTGCGGGGTTGAGCGGAACCTGCAGGACCGACCCGGCCGCTCCCAGACGCGCAGGGGAGGAGGGGCCTGCGCCGCAGTCAGGTTCCCTCGCCTGCGCGTGTGGAGTGGACTCTCGGGCTCTGGGCTGCGTTTCCCACACTGGTCTGCGATGCATTTTCCTGCTCGGTGTCCCCACGGGAAGGGCTGGTTTTCGTTCTCGTAAATGTTTTCTTCTGGAACAGAGAAAAGGAACGGTTTCTCTCTGCTTGGGAAGAAGTGAAATGACGTTCCCCGCTCGGGCTCCTGCTCCACGGCGCCCAGAGCGCGTCTGCGTTGCCAGGCAGCCCAGCCTGCGGGCGGCTTCCAAGAGCAGCTTCGCCGTGGTGGGAAACGTCTCAGCAGAAAACTGACTGCAGTCCGAGGGAAGAGAAGGGCAGCAGAGCCTGAGCTGGACCCTGCCTGCCTTGTTCCCTGCCCTGTAGCCATGGACAAGCATCTCAGTCTACAGGCTCCCCGGGTCGCAGCCTTGTCTGCTGCACACAGCTTAACACGTGCGTCAGCAGCCGTGTGGCACACGGTCCCTCCCGTCTGCAGAGGGGCAGCCTCGGGTGGCGGGCAGTGGTCGGTGCTCCCAGATTCAGACGGCGGTCTGTGCCTGCTTTGTTGGGTGGGACGTCATTACCCAGGATTCCTGAGTATCGAAATAGGAGCCGTTTGTGTCTTGGACCTGAGAGCTCTTAGCAGAATTACAGTCTTGGGCTGAGGACGAAGGTTTACCTCGTGTTCCCCGTTGCTCAAGCTCTCCCTGACTGATTGCCATTTCGGCCCCTGCTCTCTGTAGTCCTGAGCTTGTCCCCTGTGCTCATCAGCACGTGAGGTTTGCACGGTCTGGTTTGGTTGCAGGCTACGTCCAGAGCCGGGTGGAACTTCTGCTTTGAGAAAGGCAGTCTTGTGCAAATGCGGGCCTCAGGGAAAACGGGAGGAGGGTGTGTGTGGTGTCGGAGGGCCAGAGTGAGGTGGGGCTGCGGAATCTCAGGCCACGTGAGCCGCCCCCGTAGCTGTGGCTGCCTCAGGTCCCCAGGCCGCGTCCCCTCTGCCCCTGAACTCTCGGGCTGACCCTGCTTCTCAGGGCGACTCTGTCAGCGAGGGCTTTGCTCCTCCTCTGTCTCCCCTGGAGCGCGTTCCGCTGGACAGGCTCGGGCTGCTCAGGCGTGCATGCAGCGCCTCTCACGCGGAAACACTTGTGCAGAAGCCGGGCACCGTGTCCTGCCCTTTCTCATTCTGCTTTGACACTGGGATCCCCACGGACATGCTTTCCCAAACGCTGCTCTTCCCTTGAGGTCTCTAGACGGCTCCTTAGTCAGAACTTGTGACAACAAATAAAGGAGCAAAGCTCTCTGCAGCAGCAGGTGCCCCGTGCAGCCAGGATGGCCCCTGTGCCCCGAAGTCGAAGTCCCGGCTCCTTCTGGGGCTGCAGGCTGACGGTCCTGTTGGGATCTGGGTCCTCAGAGTTGCACGGTGTCATTCATTCGGGACGTTCCACACCATCGCTGAGCAGCCCACTCTGCCAGCGAGAAAACAGGCTCTGGGAGCTGAGGTCTCCTGATTCCAACTCAGACTTGAGCCAGAACAGGAGAATTTCTCTCTGACGAACAGCCCAGAATGCAGGTGCACGGGTGTCAGGGCTTGGGCGAGGCCCCTGGGCCTGGATCTCCCAGTCTCCATCCTCCACTCCCTTTCACACACGTCACTTCCTCGTCGGCTCCCTACGTGGTGACCCCGGTTGTTCCCAGCTCTGACCTGCTGGGAGGGAGAAGCATGCGTGTCTTTCATCTCTGGTCCCATAAATGTCCTGTAATTAAGTTGCTTTGACTTGGTTTGGACCACACGGCCAAGTCAAATTGAATTTATTGTGAGCAGCAAATTTAAACAAGAGGATTCACCGGCTACTCCTGGAGTGGAAGTGATGGTTCACCGGGCTACTCCTAGAGTGGAAGTGATGATTCACCGGCTACTCCTGGAGTGGAAGTGATGGTTCACCGGCTACTCCTGGAGTGGAAGTGATGGTTCACCGGCTACTCCTGGAGTGGAAGTGATGGTTCACCGGCTACTCCTGGAGTGGAAGTGATGGTTCACCGGGCTACTCCTAGAGTGGAAGTGATGATTCACCGGCTACTCCTGGAGTGGAAGTGATGGTTCACCGGCTACTCCTGGAGTGGAAGTGATGGTTCACCGGCTACTCCTGGAGTGGAAGTGATGGTTCACCGGCTACTCCTGGAGTGGAAGTGATGGTTCACCGGGCTACTCCTGGAGTGGAAGTGATGGTTCACCGGCTACTCCTAGAGTGGAAGTGATGATTCACCGGCTACTCCTGGAGTGGAAGTGATGGTTCACTGGCTACTCCTGGAGTGGAAGTGATGGTTCACCGGCTACTCCTGGAGTAGAAGTGATGGGTGCAGCCCACCACACAGGCTGCCTGCTGTGCAGCCAGGTGGTCTGACAGAGGCTTTGTGTGTGGGCGTCCAGGAGCTGTGGGTGGAGCGGCGGAGGTGCAAGCACGGATGGGCTGTCAGGTTCAAGGCGTGCACGTGCAGTCTTCCTGCGTGCCTCAGCTTCTGGATGGGAACAGGCATCGTGGCAGCGCCTCACAGGGCGAGAGCGAGACTGAAGACAGGCTCTAATGTGTGTCAGGTACAGCTAGCACTTATTACAGAGTAACCTGACCATGATTTATTAGTACATGGACTTCCCTGGGACCCACGCCAAGACGTGCAGCTGCTTCAGATGAAGCCCATCGTCACAGCAGCGTCCTCAGGAGCAGGGTGGCGTTGCTCTCGTTGAGGCAGACCAGGGAGCTCCACCAGGAAGGGCTCTACACTCACTTCCTCAGGGGTGCTCGTCAGGGGCTGGGGACGTTTGGGGCTGCCACACGGGGGGGGGGAGATGCTGCTGGTGTCTAGTGGGTAGAGGCCAGGGATAATTCTGGAATCCCTTCCATGCACAAGACGGCAGCCTCCCCCCCACTCAACCCGGCAAAGAGTATTCTGGCCTCAACTGCCAGTCAGTTATGCCGAGATGGAGAAACGCTGAGGTGAGCACATGGCTGAGGATCGGGTGGATCACCGTCAGAGGTGAGCACATGGCAGAGGACCGGGTGGATCACCGTCAGAAGTGAGCACATGGCTGAGGACCGGGTGGATCACCGTCAGAGGTGAGCACGTGGCTGAGGACCAGGTGAATCACCGTCAGAAGTGAGTACGTGGCTGAGGACCAGGTGGATCACCGTCAGAGGTGAGCACGTGGCTAAGGACTGGGTGGATTACCGTCAGGTGAGCACGTGGCTGAGGACTGAGTGGATCACTGTCAGAGGTGAGCACATGGCTGAGGACCGGGTGGATTACCCTCAGAAGTGAGCACATGGCAGAGGACCAGGTGGATCACCATCAGAAGTGAGCACGTGGCTGAGGACCGGGTGGATCGCTGTCAGAGGTGAGCACATGGCAGAGGACTGGGTGGATCACCATCAGAAGTGAGCACATGGCAGAGGACCGGGTGGATCACCATCACAGGTGCGCACGTGGCTGAGGACTGGGTGGATCGCCGTCAGAAGTGAGTCCGTGGCTGAGGACCGGGTGAATCACCGTCAGAAGTGAGCACATGGCAGAGGACCGGGTGGATCACCGTCAGAAGTGAGCACATGGCTGAGGATCGGGTAGATCACCGTCAGAGGTGAGCACGTGGCTGAGGACCAGGTGGATCACCATCAGAAGTGAGCACGTGGCTGAGGACATGGTGGATCGCCGTCAGAAGTGAGTCCGTGGCTGAGGACCGGGTGAATCACCATCAGAAGTGAGCACATGGCAGAGGACCGGGTGGATCACCGTCAGAAGTGAGCACATGGCAGAGGACCGGGTGGATCACTGTCAGAAGTGAGCACATGGCAGAGGACCGGGTGGATCACCGTCAGAAGTGAGCACATGGCAGAGGACCGGGTGGATCACCGTCAGAAGTGAGCACATGGCAGAGGACCGGGTGGATCACCGTCAGAGGTGAGCACGTGGCTGAGGACCAGGTGAGTCACCGTCAGAAGTGAGCACGTGGCTGAGGACCTGGTGGATCACTGTCACAGGTGCGCACGTGGCTGAGGACTGGGTGGATCACCATCAGAGGTGAGCACATGGCAGAGGACCGGGTGGATCGCCGTCAGAAGTGAGTCCGTGGTTGAGGACTGGGTGGATCACCATCAGAAGTGAGCACGTGGCTGAGGATCGGGTGGATCACCGTCAGAGGTGCGCACATGGCTGAGGACCAGGTGGATCACCGTCAGAGGTGAGCACATGGCTGAGGACCGGGTGGATCACCGTCAGAGGTGAGCACATGGCTGAGGACCGGGTGGATCACCGTCAGCACAGGCTACAACCCATGGCTTCTCGGGCTCAAAACTCCTGTGGTGCTCATGAATCACGAGTGTGCCCACGGACGTGTGACAAGAACCGTTTGCTGGGAACAGCTCCCCCAGGCACTGTGGACTCAGCTTGTTTGAAATGTTTCTCCCAGATGTTGGCTGCAAGGAATGCAGCACCACGCCATCGGCATCAAGGCCAATTTTCATGTTTCCAAAGAGCAGGGCCCGTCTGGTTAGTCTAAACTTTGTAGTAAGCTCGTCTTAATAAGCCGTCTTTCAGCAAACAGCGAGACGGGGCTTGGGGAACATCAGAGACAGACATTCAAAGCCGAGCCCTTCCTTGATGCTGCGCAGCAGGAGGAGGAGTGTTCTGCCCACTCATCTCATTAGCTGTAATGAACACTTCCTGGAGCAGACGCTTAGCCCCTCCGCGGGCCCTCAGACTTGATGGATGGATGTCAGTGTCTCTCAGACGCAGAGCTGAGGATGGAGGCCAGCTGGCCGCCAAGTTACGCCATCCTGAAGTGCACACTGGGGAGAGGAGAGCGGAGCGTGGCGGCTGCGTTGAGGGGCACGGTGGGGCGGTGCTGTTTTTTGTAGCTAAGCTGTTGCTTACAGGTGCTGAAACACAGCCTGGCTTCCTGCTCAGTGGGGTAGAGAGGGTCCAAGAGACGGTCTCTCTCCCAGTTTGAGAACACTCAGATCGGGATCCACAAAGCTACCTCAAAGAGAGTTCCCCCTTCTTTCTCCAGTTCTCCCTGTCCGTAAGAGGAGCGCCCTCCGTTCAGTAGCAGATAGACAAGGCCAAGATGCCATGCGTCAGAGCCCAGATCCTTCCACGCCTCAGCCAGAGCAGCAGTGGCACCGGCCGCAACCACGGGCCTCTCCTAAAGGGGGCAGGGCGCTCGTTCATCGCCCACTGCAGTGGGAGTCTGGCTGGCCCCGTGGCGGGGAGGAGACGGACATCTTCATCCTGAAGAGCCACTTGCCTCCCTGGCGCCAGAGCAAGAAGTCCGTCCGTCATTTCTTGTGCATCCAATGAACGGGATGCGTGCCGCAGACACAGCCTTGGGGCCAGTTAGCTGGCGGGGCCGGGTGAGGGGGGCTGTTGGGCAGGGAATGAGCGGGACCTGCCATGGCAGACACCGTCAGCTTCCTGAGACTAGATCTTAAAGGAAGCGCCTGAAAGAGACGTTAGGCCGGGGTGCTGGGTGTGGGCAGAGTCTGCGTGTGTAGGTGACGCACATGCCTGTCGACGCGCTGTCCTGGGAAGACGTTGGCGGGCGCTGGGCAGTTGCTGGAGGCGTGGTCTGCAGTCATCTCCTTCAGTGACTTCACGTGCTGGACACGTGCAGGAAACTGGTGAGGAGGGACCTTCCTTTTCCTAGCAGAGCAAAGCAGTGATTCAGCTGCGGGTCCCAGCACGGCCTACGGGCAGCCATCTGGGGAGCAGAGCCCTGTCTCCTAAGTAGCCTATCCATCTTTTTACTCTGTGTAGCTGGCCGCAGCGGGGGCAGGACCGGGGCAGCAAGATTGGATCTGACAGCACATCCGCAGGTGAGGGAAAGGCAGCAGCGTGGGCATGAGGAGCAGATGACGGAGCAGAACGAACGACGTTCACGGTGCTCCCGGCAGCCCGAGAGCAGCCCCGGAGAGCGGCCACATGGCACTGCACCTCCAGGGGTCCCGCCCTGTTCCCAGGTTGCAGGGCGACACGCCAGCCTGTGGGTCTCTCTCTGGAGGATGCGAGCCTGGGGTGGGGGGGCCTGCTGAGGGCTCGTCTGAGACGCCTGTGAGTGTGTGCCCATGGAAAGAAGTGCCGTCTGGGGGCTTGCCCTCCCCTCCTGCCCCAGCGCTCTGACCAGAAGTCCCAACTCCCACACGTCTGCCAGGCGGCCCCGTCGCTGTGTCTTGTGTGATGCCTGTGAGACTACGCATGTGACGCATCAGCTGTGGTTGTGAGTTACAGCACCGTCAGCTCCAGTGAGGTTAGGGAGACCACGGATCTTGCTTAAGATGTTAGGAGCCTACAGAATCTTCCAGAGAAACAGCCAGGGTGGGGCCTACAGCACCCAGAGTGCTCTGTGGGGACGTCCCCAGAGAAGGCCCCGGCACAGCCCCGGCACCGAGCAGCGCCTGCCAGGACTACGTCTCTCGTGCCATCCGCTCCATTCCGAGGCAGCCTCTCAGGGGACCGGATCTGATGGGGCAACACCTGGTCACGTGTCTCCACACTAGCAGATGTGCCTGAGAAAGTGAGCGTCTGACCTGTGCCTTACAGAGGGACAGTAACGGTGGGAACCATCCCCAGGACACCAGTGTCTGAAAAGCCGGACAAACGCCCAGCGTCACCGAGGCCACCTGTTACGAACCAGGGCATTCCACCCAGAAAGCCAGGCACCAGCTTCTCTTGAGTATGCAGGCTCTGGCCGTGCCGAGTCAGCAGCTCTGTAGACGGGAGCCCTGGAGCCCAGCAGCAGGTGCACTCAGACAGGTGCTCGGCTCTGTAGGTGAGGCGTCCTGGAGCCGAGCAGCAGGTACTCGCGCCGACTCCTCCCTGAGCCCAGATCAGTTCACTCCCACGCTACCTGCCTGGCCCTTTGTCCACCTACACGTTCAGGTAGACTCTGGCCACTGTCCATGCAGTGACGCGCCTCCCTTTCCTGCAGGTGACGCGCTGCGAGGTCCTCTGTAAGGGTCCTGCGCCCCCTGCCCCACCATGTGTGGCTCTGTGGGCATGCACCTTCCCCTGCCTCACTCCTGGTCTCAACGGTGCCTTCTTCTTCCCCAGAGCGTCTCACGGGCCCCCTTGCAGGTGGAGGGTTCCTGACACAAGTCTCAGAGCAGTGATCCCAGAGGGCAATGAGGGCTGGGGGGTGATCCCTGAGCACCCCACAGAGCGGCCCCCATGTGTGCGGGTGGGCGGGGAAGCAGACCAGGTGGGGAGGTGACTGTGTTGTCAGGTTCCCCTGTTGCTGGCTGTGACCCACAGTGACAGTGGCTGGCTCATACTGACATAATGTCCCCTTTGTGACCAAGGACAGTGCCGTGAGTACATTCCCCGTCGGTCTTGAGCCCTTGCGCCAGGAGTGGGTGCCTGGGTTTCACCCTCTGGTCCCTCCCGGTTAAGCTGGACTGTGGCTCCTGAAGTTAACTCTGGGGCGTGGTCTTCAGTTGAGAGAGGAGTTCATTCAGAAGTCACATTCCTCAGTCCCCAGAGATCCGGGGCCCGAAAGGAGCTGCTTAGAGAGCTGTGCCGAGGCCACGCGCCGGGTTCCTCTGTCGCGGTGAATTGAAGCCTCGAAGAGTGCGATCAGAAACAGTTGAAGGGGCAGGCATGTAGCCCAGCAGTGAGACACCAGTCTCACATTGCAGTGCCTGGGTTCACTCCCCACTGCAGCTCCCTGCCAGCTTCCTGACAGTGCACGCCAGCTGGAGCCTCAGGTACTTGGATCCCTGCCACCCGCACGGGAGAACTAGATTGAGTTCCTGGGTCCCAGCTTTAGCCTGGCCCAGCACCCAGCACTGGCTCTTGTGGGCACGTGTGGAGTGAACCAGCAGATGGGGGAATGTGTATGTGTATTCTCGTTCTCTCTGTCTCTCTCTCTCTCTCCGCCCCCTCCCTCCTTCCCCCTGTTCCCCCTTCCCCTCCCTCCCTCCCTCTCTCTCTCTCTTCCCCTCCCTCCCCCTCTCTCTCTCTTCCCCTTTCTCCCCCTCTCCCTTTCCCCTTCCCCCCCTTCCCCCAACCTCAAAGAAGTAAAAGACTTAAAAATAATGAAAAAGTGCCTGCACCTGGAGAAGCCCGTCCAGGATCCCGAGGTCCCTGTGTCCGCACTCAGCACTTCATTCTTGAACAGTCTCCAGACAAGCAGGTGGCAGCCCTGTTGCTATGGAAACGGATGACTTTCTTTCTTTTCCATGGGGAAAGTTAAGGAAAATGATGTTACATTTTAAGAAACCACTGTAACGTTCTCCTAGCTCCAGAGTGCTGTCGTTTGGACCACGTAGTTTAAACAGTACAGCGGCACTCACGCTGGCGCTGAGTTGAACAAAGAAACGGATTACAAGCACGGGGTGCGATCGGCCACTCAGGCGGCCTCTTTGCCCCTCTGGTCCCGCCTCCTGAAGTGGAGTCTCAGGTCTCGGCTGTTTTCTGTGCCGTCCACGTGAGCTGCAGGGCTGGAGTCGACGGATCCCACACGCTGTGCCTTGGCCCTGGGCTTGTCCGCTGAGGCAGACACACTCCAGCTCCGGCTGCCAGGGCTGCCCGTGCCCTCGCTGGCATCTGGGCTGGAGCAGGAAGGGCAGCCTCCGGGGGGAGCTCCTCCCCTCCCTCCTCCCTAGTCTGGCGTGGCCAGAAAGCTGGAGTGGAGGATGTGGTGCGCATAAGGGAGTCCGTGTGATGAAAAGCCCCACCTGGGGATTTTGCACTCGTGTAGAATGTTCTGTCTGCAGGTGTGGCCACGCCCCCGTGTACAGAACCAGAGCAGTGGAGCCTCGAGGAAGTGCCGCGGTCGAGCTCTGTCATCTTCAGATGTGTTACATGGTTACATGTACATGTTACATGTTACATGTTACATGTTACGTGCTCAGCTGTGTTACCGGCCCTGCTCTCTGCCGGGCGGGCCCCTGATTCTCCCAGCCCTGGAACTGAACAGAATCTTCAGCAAACGTGCCGACAGCTGCAGGGCTGCGTTTTCCTCGTGTCTTTTTCCCTCACACTGTAAGAGTTAGGAGGCGGAGCGAGGCTGTGAGATTGGCCGTGGTCCAGCATGTGTCTCGTCTCCGGGTCTTCTCACTGTAGACTGGCCGTGGTCCGGCACGTGTCTCTGCTCCAGGTCTTCTCACTGTAGACTGGCCGTGGTCCAGCACGTGTCTCGTCTCCGGGTCTTCTCACTGTAGAGCGGCCGTGGTCCGGCATGTGTCTCGTCTCCGGGTCTTCTCACTGTAGAGTGGCCGTGGTCCGGCATGTGTCTCGTCTCCGGGTCTTCTCACTGTAGAGCGGCCGTGGTCCGGCATGTGTCTCTGCCCTGGGTCTTCTCACTGTAGACTGGCCGTGGTCCAGCATGTGTCTCGTCTCCAGGTCTTCTCACTGTAGACTGGCCGTGGTCCGGCATGTGTCTCTGCTCTGGGTCTTCTCACTGTAGAGTGGCCGTGGTCCGGCATGTGTCTCGTCTCCAGGTCTTCTCACTGTAGACTGGCCGTGGTCCAGCATACATCTCATCTCCGGGTCTTCTCACTGTAGACTGGCCGTGGTCCAGCATACATCTCATCTCCGGGTCTTCTCACTGTAGAGCGGCCGTGGTCTGGCATGCGTCTCGTCTCCGGGTCTTCTCACTGTAGAGCGGCCGTGGTCCGGCATGTGTCTCGTCTCCGGGTCTTCTCACTGTAGAGCAGCCGTGGTCCGGCATGTGTCTCGTCTCCAGGTCTTCTCACTGTAGACTGGCCGTGGTCCGGCACGTGTCTCGTCTCCGGGTCTTCTCACTATAGACTGGCCGTGGTCCGGCATGTGTCTCGTCTCCGGGTCTTCTCACTGTAGAGCGGCCGTGGTCCGGCACGTGTCTCGTCTCCAGGTCTTCTCACTGTAGACTGGCCGTGGTCCGGCACGTGTCTCGTCTCCGGGTCTTCTCACTGTAGACTGGCCGTGGTCTGGCATGTGTCTCGTCTCCGGGTCTTCTCACTGTAGAGTGGCCGTGGTCTGGCATGTGTCTCGTCTCCGGGTCTTCTCACTGTAGACTGGCCGTGGTCCGGCATGTGTCTCGTCTCCGGGTCTTCTCACTGTAGAGTGGCCGTGGTCCGGCATGTGTCTCGTCTCCGGGTCTTCTCACTGTAGAGCAGCCGTGGTCTGGCACGTGTCTCTGCTCTGGGACTTCTCACTGTAGAGCGGCCGTGGTCCGGCATGTGTCTCGTCTCCGGGTCTTCTCACTGTAGAGCGGCCATGGTGTGGCTCTGCTCTGGGTCTTCTCACTGTAGACTGGCCGTGGTCTGGCACGTGTCTCGTCTCCGGGTCTTCTCACTGTAGACTGGCCGTGGTCCGGCATGTGTCTCGTCTCCAGGTCTTCTCACTGTAGAATGGCCGTGCTCCGGCACGCGTCTCGTCTCCGGGTCTTCTCACTGTAGACTGGCCGTGGTCCGGCATGTGTCTCTGCTCCGGGTCTCCTCACTGTAGAGTGGCCGTGTTCCAGCACGTCTCGGCTCGGCTGTGTTATCCTGGCCCTGCTCTCTGCCGGGCAGGCCCATGACTCTCCCCAGCCCTGGAACTGAGCAGAATCTTCAGCAGTTCCAGAGGAATCAGACCCAGGATCAGAGGCAGGTGGGGCGGGGCTCACTCCATCTTTCCAAGGTCGACCTCGTTCGCTGAGACGGAGACTTGGGACTGAAGTGGGGTCCCGGCCGGGAGGGCCGCAGGCAGATTTCCCAGCCCTCAGCTGAGTGAGCTGCAGACAAATGCTGTCTCAGTCGGGGTTCAAGAGTTCCGGGGCCAGCAGGAGCCGGGCACCCTCTTCAGTGAGAGCATCGACTCCCGACGCTCCAGTCCCGGCTCAGGTCATCGTCTATTCACTGTGAGACTGGTCGGTGCCAGCCCTCCAGGTCGTCAGATGCCCCTCCCACCTGGTCCCAAAGGTACCTGAGCTCCTCCCTCTCCTTCATTCTATCCCCTGGAGAGAAGCGTCTGTTGCGGGTCCTCAGTGGTGACCATGGACCAAACAGCACGGGCCAGCACGTTACGTAGATTCGCTCTGTAGCCTTGTGGGTTCTGAAGCCGTCTTTGCCCTTGATTGCTCTGCATCTCCCGCTTCATTAGGCCTGTGCTGCGGAAGGCCCGGCTCACGCAGGCACCGCACGCCTCAGCAGCCCTGCGATGAGAAGCCGTGTGGGAGCAAGCGGCCGTGTCGAGCTGCGAGGCCTGCTGATTCCTCCCTGCGGCGCCTCTGCAGGCTAGTGCACCTCTCTTTCACAAGTGCTTCTGGAGCTGCGTGCGTGCGTGGCACAGGCCCTGGGGGGTGCAGAGCAGAGACTTGGCAGAAGTGTCTCCAGGCCCCTCGCGTGTGGTGTTGACCACAGGTAACAGCTTCTGGTGCAGGGGACCCAAGCGAAGGAGGGTCACGGGAAGAGTGGCGGGCAGCACAGGGAAGAGGGGCCAGAGCTGCTCGGGCTCCGGGGACAGCTCCTGCCCCTCTGCAGTCTCCTGCCTGTGTCCACTTGCTCAGAGTCCAGACTCCCCCAGGGGCTTCTGGCCCACTGAGCTTGGCCACGCTCCATCCCATCATCGTCCTGGGGGGGAGGGAGGGAGCAGAGTATCGGTGCTTTCCATCGCTGGCCCCCTAGTTATTCTCTTAATTTTAAAATTGAGTAATTAGCCAGTTTGTAAGGCAGGATGAGAGAGAGATCACGTGCAAGTGAGCTTCTGTCTTCTGGCTCACTCCTCAAGCGGCTGCAGTGACTGGGGCTGGTCCAGGCCGAAACCCGGAGCCTGGGACCCCATCAGGGTCTCCCAGATGGGTGGCAGGCGCCCATCGGCTGCCGCCATCACCTGCTGCTTTCCCAGACTCGTTAGAGGGAGCAGCCGGTTCAGCCTGTGCTCTGCGAGGGGTGCAGACATCCCAGGCAGTGGCTTAACCCGCCATGCCACAGCTCCGGTCCCTGTTACGGAGTTTTTGGTACAAGAAACCACTTTGAAAATCTGTGGCTTAGCACAGTGGCTCTTTCACTGGCTTGTGAGGCAGTGAGTCTGTCATGTGTGCTGTGTTCTGCTGGGTGGTTCTTCTGGTGTTGGCCAGGGAGACCGAGCCAGTGCCGGTCAGCTGGGATGACTGGGCCTCGGGGTGTGTGTGCTTCGTGGTCGAAGCTTGAGTAGGATTAGGACAGCACTGCTTTGTCACCCTCTGTCGTCCAGACGGACCCCAGGGCTGACCCACGTGCAAGACATGGAGGAGATCCTGTTCCCGAGACATGGAGGAGATCCTGTTCCCAAGACATGGAGGAGATCCTGTTCCCAAGAGTGGGGGCTTCAAAGGCACATTGCCAGGCAGGCCTGGACCCCGCCAGGGCGATGGGCCACTTTAGGAGTCCACCACAGGAGTAATTGAACGTGGACTCGTGCTCCCTGCCATGGCTGCCTCCACAGCCCTTAAACCACGGCTCAGTGCATGAGACGAAGGAGTGCTGCTGGGGCCTGTGTAGGCTTTTACAACTTTCCTAGTTTGTCTGAAAATTGAGAAGATCTGAAAGCAGATCCCTTGTTTACGCTGAAGAGTTTGGAGCCAACAGGGGCAGCTTTGGGGCCTCCGTGCCTCCGTCTGACCGAGCCCTGCCGCTCCGCTGTGCACGGAGCCTGGGGAGCCTGGGGAGCCTGGCTCACCACCTCCTCCCCTGGGAGGCATCCCTCAGCCCCTCCTGTGGTATCTCAGCCTCATTAAGCTAATCATGTTAACTTGCTCCAGCAGAAGAGACGAGGAGCCCAGATAGGCTCGTATCAGCCCCTGCTGCGGGTCCTCTTACAGCCGGTTAGGACGCCTCTCCATCTGGATGCAGGCCAACTTGGAACCGTGGCTTGTTTGATGCTATCAGGATTCCATTATGGGGAAGTAATAATCGCTTTCCAATATGTAATGTGTGAAGACGCAGTCTTATCGGGGCTCTGCTGTGTGTGTTACATCGTCAACAGCGTCACCCATCAGAGTACAAAATAACGACGCTGTACATGGTCCCGTTGCTCAAAAGAGCAGTGATTCTGTGGCCGGTGTCGTCTTAGCCGTGCACTGATGAGGGTGAGGGAGGCTGCGCTTCCTGGGGAAGTGACTGGAAGGTTCTGTGTGAAAACTGTTTGCCGGGGGCAAGTGTCCAGTGCACGGGGCAGAAAGCAGGCGACTTCCTGGAGACTGGAGGCGGCACGTTCAGTGAGATGTCCGTGTGTCTGTGGAGGACCTGGGGTCCCAGTCTGCCTAGACGGGCCGTGGGGCTCTGCAGGCCGCAGTTCCTGAGAGTAGCTGAGGCGTGCGGCGGGAGGGAGTGCCCGTGTGCTCCGGGGCGGGTGACACAGGCCATGTCTGTGCTGTCCCCGACCTGGACCGCTTGCCGCGGGCTGTCCCCGAGCCCTCAGAGCAGGGCTGGTGGCGTGGAGGAACTGAATCTTAAATGTTTGATTTTAATCGATGTTGAATACCCCTGTGTGGCGGCTGTCTACCATATTGGCACGGCGCAGAGCGTGCAGAAGTCTGGGTTTTCAGAGTGAAAACTACATGGTAGAACGAGACCAGCTGCTCGTGTCTTTGGAGTTGGTCCAAAGAATAGCGCTTTGAGACCAGGGACACCACTGCTCACTGCTTCGGCCCCAGCCCCTCTGCTGTGAGAGGCTGGTCATCAGCGCCTGCTGTGTCGCATGCAGACGAGAGACCAGTGAAACGCCCTGTGGGGGAGGGGGGGGACGACTCTTTCCACAAGCAAAGTACATGTGCCCCTGGACATGTGCCCAATTCTAGTCGCGGCTGCACACTGGCTTTATGTCCTGATGCTGATGTGTTACTGTGCGTAAGGAAAAACGTAGTTAGCTTAGCCAACTGGGATGCTGCGCATGGGAACAGACATCACGCTTCTTAAACAGGGAGTTGGACGAAATTCAGTTACAGGAAATATTGCTCAGATCATGAGATAAATGGTCTTCAGATGTAGGCGGCGCTGCTGGGGTGCCCGTGCCTTTTGGGCTCTGATTATCTCCAGTTGTTTTTATTTTTTTAACAGACGCACAAGCCTTAAAACGCTTTAAAACAGAGAATCTTGTCCTTCAAACCTTTGTGCAACTGAGCGAACTCCTTTTCTTCTTTTCTTGTTTTGTTTGGCGTCTCTTGTTTTTATTTGGAAGTAAGCCGAAATCATGAATATTCATGATGCTGTTAAACAGGATTTTTATTGAAAGCAAAAATGGATGCAGAGTTTTTCCTCTGTGGCTCTCCAGCCCGAGTGAAAGCCCCTTTGAAGGACCGGTACCAGGGATTTAGATGGTTTGCTGTTTATTTTTGCTAAAAATTGTCACTGTTTGGTTCCTAAGGTGGCACCTTTTTCGGAGCAAATGCAAATTAAAAAATATTACATTTACATACTGCCATTTCCTATCCACGAGCTTCTGGGAGAGAAGATATCGATGGAGAGGGGAGACGGGGATTTTTCTCACTGTCCTAGGTACAAGAAGAAGAAAAACTCAATCAGCGTCGCGGGCCAGAGCCGTGTCCTTGGTTGCTCAGTGTCCGTGGACACTCTGGCTCCTGCAGACAGGCCCCACTGTCGTCCTCAGCGGCGTGGTCCCCGCCCGCCACCCTCCGTTCCCGGAGGTCCACTAATCAATGCACGAGTCTCCCTGTGCGTTCCCACCGGTCAGGGCTGCCCATTTGTCATGAGGCCTGTTGTTGCCTGGTGGAAAATAAATATACCATCAGAAATGTACTGTGACGTGGGCTGAAATATGAAGGGGAGGAAGCGTTTTGCTTTGGGTCTGCACAGACAGCATTGATTTATGGAAAAGAGGTGCCCAGGAGCCTCTTTGCAATCAAACAAGTTTATTCCTGATTGGTCGGTGAGTTAGAAGCTTCGAGCCACAAATCATTAATGTATGCCTCCGTTCTATTAGACAATAAATATTTATTACGCTCCTATTAAGTGGGCTCTCTACGTGAGATGGATAAATGTAATCTTTCTATTAGACCATAAATATTAAGGTCCTACTAAGTGCAGTCTGTGTGCTGGGCATCCGAGGGGGGTCTGAGCACAAAAGATTCGGGACTCCCTTTAGGGCTAAGTGAGTGATTATCCAGAACAAAATAAAATGACTTAAAATAGGGTGACAAGTGTGCAGAACAGGAGTCAGGCCTCCCGGAAGACAGAGATCAGAGCAACAAGCAGTTGACGGTGCGCTCCCTGTTTGCACCGGTGCTGGTGACGCGGGGCCGGTAGTTCATGTGTCGACAGCTTCTCGTGTCTACCGGTGTGGTAGCTGTCCCTCTTCAACAAGTGACATCGAGGCTTCTGTTCATGGCAGTGCTATGAGGTTGCATGACAAAGGCGAGCCGTGGTAAAGAAAAGCGCCGAGTTCGGGCGTGAGAGTTTGTGGTGGGCCACGGACACGGCTGTCCACGAGCAGCTGGAGACCTCCTGAGTCGGGTCGTCGGCCTGCGGCCCGGGTCCCCCCTGCGGCCGTTTGCGGGTCTTTTCTCCTGCTCCACTGCAGGACACCCCAAGATGCAGTGGTTGCCGGGAGCGGCTGTGGCGCCTCGCCCGGCTCCCCGGCTGCCGGGCAGCTCCCAGCAGGTTCCAGGCAGGGCCGGGGGGGGGGGGGCCCTTTCTCCTGCTGGGCGATCACAGATGCCTCGGCCCCGCGTCTGGCCTCCCAGCTGGGGCAGCTGCGTGGCGGGAGCTGTGTCCCTTGTCTTTCGCCCTCCGTATTCCCTCTCCCTTCCTGCAGCCCACCTGGGTTTCTTGTCAGAGCCCGGGTCTCCCAGAGAAGAGCTGTAGAAGGTGCCAGGCTCCGAGTCGAGGAGAGGGGGTGTGACTGTGGGAGGGAGGGCAAAGCTGCGTCAGTCAGACACCAGGCACGCAGAGAGGGGGGCTGCAGCTGCCGGTGAAGAACTCTGCCGAAGCCCCCTCCCCACTCCCCCCACCCCCCACACACTGCCAAAACGGGGAGCACTCCAGAACCACCCCTGGCCGGACACACCTGGGGGAGAGCGGGCACAGCAAGTTGTGGGTGTGCTGGGGGGGCAGCTGTTTGGGGATAAATGATCAAAATGGGGGGGGGTTGGATCTCTTCCTTTGTAAAACAACTTTATTTTATTATTTTACCCCTCCCCTCCCCTCTCTCTTTCCTCTCCCCTCTCCCCTCCCCTCTCCCCTCCCTCCCCTCCCCTCTCATTGGGGGTGTCCTCCGGCTCTCCCCTTCCTTGGCTCCGACTCCGTCGCTGTCCGTCTTGCTGTGTCTCTTCTTTCCGCTCCGCGCTGGGGTTTCCGTGTCCTTCAGCATTCTATACGGGGAGCCCGACTGCCTGGGACAGGAAGCGCTACAGAGCCGGGGCATAGTAGTCTTACAAGCATTTCTCTCCAGGGTTAAGTGACATTTCCGGGAAACACACAGGAGACAAAATGAGGGTAAGGTGATTAAAAGACTTTAAGCGGCTTTCTATTTTAAATGTGATACAAAATGAACATAAGAGCCACAGCATTCTTTCACCTCTGACATTTGTAGAATCATAACAATGTAGATTATTCAACTGATCTAACTCATACCTGAGCCAAATAAATAATTTGGAAACTCCCTCACGTATCTGCAGGGTAAGCAGGTGTCGCGGAGGCCAGGAGGCCTGATTGGATGACTCCACACTGAGTCCTGGTCCTTGGTGACTTGTCCGGTCTCTGCGGATGGTGGGGGTGGGAGTGGCAGTGGGGCTCCCTCAACGCTCCCCGTGATGCCACGTGTGGTCCTGAATACCTTCAGGGACGCGGCCGGGACCCGTTCCACAGGCAGCATCGATAGAAACGCGGTGGGAGTCGGCTTTCTGTCTCACTGTTCGAGGAACGAGGCAGCGTCCGGCTACCAGTGGCTGAGATGTTCTGTCTGGTCCCCCGCAGAAGGTTGGCCCCTGCCCCGGCGTGAAGGGAGCCTGGCTGCAGACCCCCTGTGCTCTCGGCCCCAGGTGTGAGACCTGGGCTACAGGAACAGTAAGGAGGATCGGGAGGTTTCGAGGGGGCCCTCGGGGGCAAAGGGCACAGAAGGGGCTTCAAAAAGTTCATGGATATTGTGTATCATGAAAAACTTGTAGGGTTTTCAAAAGTTTTCTGGCATAAAAACCGACTTCTCTTTGAATTCCATCTTCCGTGAACTTGTAACGTTTATTTAATTTACATATTTGAAAGGCAGAGAGACAGATATCCCACGTGCTGGTCCACACCCCAAATACCTGCGACAGCCAGGGCTGGGCCGCGTCTCCGCCTCCCCTGCTGGGTCCTGGCACGGCTGCCACGGGCGCCAGGGTCTCCAGCCTCTGCCGAGAAGGCGGCCGGTGCACTCGGGAAGAGATGAGAGCTGGTGGGGATGACTGGGCCTCCACGCAGTGCTGGGGCCAGGCCAGGACGGTGCAGACCGATGTCCTCCTTCCCCGTGTCCTCAGAGCTGCCAGGGGACCAGCAGAGGTGGAGACGTGAGGCCACACCGTTGAGCACGTTTCTAGGTGTTCTGCACAGTCACACGGTTACACCTGCTTTCATGTTTCACTTTCCTTCCACAAAACAGGATAACGCAGACACCCTTCACATCATTAGGTAAGAAGTGAAGCTAGAAAATTCAAGGACCACAGAAACTGTTTAAATTTATTTTTACTTGATTAGTTTTTAGCAGATTCAATATAGTTCATAGATACAGCTCTTTTTTAAAAAAGATTTATTTATTTATTTGAAAGGCAGAGTTACAGCGAGACAGAGGCAGAGAGAGAGAGAGAGAGAGAAAGAGAGAGAGAGAGAGAGAGAGAGAGAGAGAGAGAGGTCTTCCATTCGATGGTTCACTCCCTAATGGCTGGAGTTAAGCTGGTCCAAGGCCAGGAGCTTCTTCTAGGTCTCTCATGTGGGTGCAGGGCCCAAAGACTTGGGCCATCTTCTGCTTTCCTAGAGAGCTGGATTGGAAGTGGAGCAGCCGGGACTCGAACCGGCGCCCATGTGGGATGCTGGCACTGCAGGTGGCGGCTTTACCAGCTATTCGACGGCACCGGCCCCGATACAGTTCTAAGAATAGAGTGCTATCCCCCCATTCCTTCTTCTCCCTCCGTTTCTCTGCTGGGACTGCAGAGCGTCAGAGAGAATCTGAATTTTTGATATTCCAAGCAAGCCTGGGATAAGAGGAGTCTTAGGTGTGATCATGGCTTAAAGCAAAGAGCCGCTTGGTAAATAAATCACGGTTGTCACATCCAGTTAAGCAGGGCTGCGGTGACGGGGTCTGCCGGCTGGTTCTGTTGTGGGTTTGCACAGACCAGACGCTCAGCGTCCCAGGAGCAGCAGAAGAGAAGTGGGGGAAGCAGGTGGGTGCTCTGTGGCTCGGCCACCTCCGCCTGGGGTCAGGACGGGCACAGGTGCCCCTGCCCACTGAGGTCGCACGTCTCGCCTGTGAAACATCAGGGGGCCAGTTAGCAGTAAAGACAGGGTACCACCGTGAGAGGGAGGGACATTCCATGGAGGCACTGGGTGAAGCGGAGCGTGTTCGGGGGCCAGCGCCCCTCGCCGACACTGGAGGCGAAGTAGACGTGTCCCCATCCAGTCATTGTCATCACTGAACAGAGACGGGCAAGGGCACCTCCATTTGGTTGGTGCTGGTGAGTGGCAGGTCATGCACATCAAGCCCAAGAAAGCAGAGGCAGACAGCAGGGGGCTGTGGCGCAGTAACCGGTCGAGGTGCCGGCCTGCGGGGAGACCCTGGGGGAGAGAGCGGCCCACAGAGCTCAGGCCCTCCCCGCACTGGCAGCAGCACCAGTTCAGAGAACCCCCGGGCAGACCTGTTGGTGTTGGTGAAGCACCGACGATGAGATGAGCGGGATCAGCCATGTTCCCAGGAAGCGCCAAGCTGGAAAAGCAGCCACGCTCAGCGTGTGGGGGCGCCTGCGAGAACTGAAGAGGATTCTGAGTTCTGAGCCAGGCCTGAGCGGAGTGGAGGACACGGACAGTTGGCGTCTGTGCTGGACCGGGAGGGCAGCCGCCGCCTGCCTGGCCCCTGCGCTGCAGCAGCTGAGCCCTCTCTGCTCTGGGAGCGCTGGAGTTTCGGCAGCAGAAACCGGCAGACCCCAGGCTTGGTTGGTGCCAGCACGGGCTGCAGAGACATTTGCCTGGACTACTTGGATCCTTCTTGACGTTTCTTTTCTGTCCTTATGAAGTCAGCAGGCAGTCCTGTGCGTTCTTTTTTTTTCTTTTTTAACAGACAGAGTGGACAGTGGGAGAGAAAGGTCTTCCAAAATGGCCGCCGCGGCCGGCGCACCGCGCTCATCCAATGGCAGGAGCCAGGTGCTTCTCCTGGTCTCCCATGGGGTGCAGGGCCCAAGCACTTGGGCCATCCTCCACTGCACTCCCGGGCCACAGCAGAGAGCTGGCCTGGAAGAGGGGCAACCGGGACAGAATCCGGTGCCCCGACTGGGACTAGAACCCGGTGTGCCAGGGCCGCTAGGTGGAGGATTAGCCTGTTGAGCCGTGGCGCCGGCCTGTGCATTCTTTATATCTTCCTAGATTTGTACTACCCTAACTTACATACATTAAAATATGTACATCTTATATGGATGATTTTCTCAATATTTATTTATTTATTTATTTGAAAGGCAGAGTGACAGAGAAGGAGAGAGAGAGAGAGAGAGAGAGAGAGAGAGAGAGAGAGGGGTCTTCCATCCTCTGGTTCACTTCCCACAGAACATCAGGGGTGCTCACTTCATGGTGTGGGGACCTGGGCTCTCTCAGCCCTAACCACTGCCCTTGGATGTGATCTTCCTGGAGCCGGCCGCCCCCACCGTGCACCTGTTCCCACAGTGGGGGGGGGGGGAGGCCTGGGGGGATCTGGGGCAGGTGCGACAGCCAGCGCTCAGGCAGGAGGTGGGGAGGGGATTGAGGCACTGCCTCTGCCATTCTGTGGTGTGAAGATTCCCTGTGGCCGTCCCAGGCCGCCCACGTGCAGTGCTGAGTGCAGGGTGGAGCCCAGCAGCTCCAGCACTCACGGGTCAGGGCTGCTCATCCCCTGCCAGAACGAACGTGCGTTTCGTCCATACTGGGTCTGGGGGCCATGTGCCCACCTGAAATTCAGGATTCTCTTAGGAAAAACATGGAGGGTGAAGAATTGGACACCAGTGGAGTCTGTGGTTCTCAGGGTTTTAAGCAGGGGAACACCACATGTTTAAACCTGGATTCTAGAAAGCTCCACGGGCCACCATGTGGACCAGGCCTGGCGCCACAGGGAGACGGAGAGGAGGGACAGGGCTGGAGGGGTTTGTGAGGTCGCTGTCCAGTGTCCGCCCTTGGCTATTGGAAGCTGGTGGCAGATTGCGAGGGCTGAGGGCGGGGAGAAGGGAAAGCCCTCACTCGATTGGCTGGAAGTTGCTGCAGGTGTCAGAGGGCGCACAGGTGGAGATTCAGCGCTCACTGTGATGTGTTCAGGGGGTGGAGCCTACGTCCCACTGTGGGGTTTGGAAGCGGAGCCTTTGAGAGGGGCGCAGAACTAGGTGATGTCCCCAGGGTGTGGAGCGAGCAGGGCTGAGCCCTCCTGGCTCTGGGATTCGAAGCCTGCCGTGGGTGAGGCGTGCTGCCCGTGAGCCTCCAGAACCATGGCCCAGCCTCCCGTGTTCCATTGTGGTAACAGATGTGGCATTGGGCTCTTGCCCCTGGATCTTCCCAGCCCGGGAGCTGCCAGGGGGGAGGCTCAGGGAGAAGTGATGGGAGCCCCGGCTCCCAGCTCCCGTCGCCCAATGCCGGGGCGAGTCCCTGATGCGAGTGGGTGCAGAAAGCGCCTACGTAATTCTTTCATAATACCCGGTAATGGTGGAGGCGGGGGTTGCTGAAATCCCACGCTCGGGCTGCTCATGGCTGCTCATGGCGCTGTGGCCCTGGTCGTGGCTGCCCGGGCTCTCTGTCAGGCATGGGTGTACATGCGGTGACGGTTGTCAGCACAGCCCAGGCTCCGTGTGGTTCTCACTCCTGCTTGCCTGAGGCGTGGCTGGGTGCCAGGGGACACCTGCCCACTTCCCCCGTGCTGGATGGGGCTGGCTATGAGTCCTAAGCCTTTGAGTCTTCGGAAGGCGTTCCCCTGAGCTCAGGCAGGGCCACCAGCTGCTTAGCAGGAAGCTGGACTGGAAGTAGAGCCGGGTACGAGCCCAGCCCTCCGACAAGGGCAGCAGGTGTCCCGAGTGGCGTCTCGGCCGCTGTGCCCCACACCCACCCCCACACCGGCCATTCGTGGGCAGCGTCGGGGTCCGTGTCTCCTGCCCGGATGCCTCTTGTTAGCGCCTCCAGGAAGGAGACGCACCCACAGATTTGCTCGTTGCCGTCAGTCATTCTTCCAGCCGTGCTGCATGGTCGGCCAGCCCTCTGTGCAGGGCCAGCCTGTCTGCGGCCTGGGATCGGCCAGGGTGCGGCCTGTGCTGTCAGGGCAGTGAGCAGGCCGGGAAGCGGGAGCTGCTGAGGCCGCTGCATACGCTGGAAGCGGCCCCCAGCACGCTCAGTTATAAGGATGATAGTTACCCTTTTTTTTTTTTTTAATCGGAATTAATGCAACAAATCCATAATGAGCAGTGTAGGACTGTTGCAAATAAAGACAGGGCAGGGCGGGGAAGAGGGGTCCAGGAGGGAGCCGGGGACTGCACAGATGACGCACAGAGGGGGTGGGGGAAGTGAAGGAGGTGAGGCGGATGACGCCACGCCCAGGGGAGAAGCACTTAGGGCGCTCACAGCAGGGGGGGCGAGGGCGCCACTGGCTCCACAGGGCCCCCCGGTGGGCCCTGCTCAGCTGCCCTGCAGCTCACCTCATGCTAAATTAGTTGCCAGTAGGTAAACTTCGCACTGGAAAATCGGGCTTTCTAAAGGTGCTTGGCCCAGCGCCCGGGGAGGCTGGTCCCCTCTCCAGGCCGTGATTCGCATCACCCAGGGGCTCCGTGTCTCCCAGCTCCCTGCCCTGGCCCTGCGGGCGTCAGGTGTGCAGCCCTGACCCATGGCCTCCGTTGGGATGAGACAGAGCAGCCGGGGGGAGGGGGGGGAAGAGCAGGAGGTGGTGTTTCCTGCTGGCAAACCAGATCCAGCCGGTGACGCTCTGAGCCGGTGCTTGAAGGTGAGCAGGATGTCAGTGGGATAAAGTGGCGGAGATTCTGGGGGGAGGTTGGGAGATGAGCGGACGGAGGGCCGGTGCAGGACAACCCGGCTGCCGCACAGACCCCGGCAGAGCCGGCTGGCCACGGCCGTGGTGCAGGCGTTGCACGCTCGGCTCCCCGGGGAAGAGACTCCTAGGAACTGTGCGCAGCACCGTCATGCTCACTCCGCTGTGTCTGGGTGTTTTCCCCCCTAATTGCTTTGTTTGGGAATTTGAACAAGATGCCAGCAGCTTACCAGAACAGGGGCGGGCGGCAGCTGCCAAGATATTCCCTCTCTGTAAAATGCCAGCTGCGCTCATCCTGCAGGGTGACGTCGTGGCGGTCGTGGATGTCACGGTGCCCGAGCCTGTGCTGGCTTGGGCTGTTGCTTTCGTGGTAAATTCAGCTTGTTTCTGCTTCCGCAGGGTGGTTAATCACAGGCTGAGTGTGACGAGGATTGTGAGCCAAGTGACCTAAGTTTTCTTTCATTTTCTTGCCATTTCGTGTTGCTCTTTTGTGGACTGGATCCCATCTGGCCTCCCTGCCAGTGGCGAGGGGCAGGCTCCTATTGGAGTCAGCCCGATGGTGGTCAAGGAAGCGGGGGCCGTGGCATGGGTGGCGTGGGCTGGACGTGGCCTGTGCTCCTGGATTTCCGGGCCCAGTGCTTCTCGGGTGTCTGCGAGCAGGGTGGGAGCGAGCAGGACACAGGGGCTGACGCTCGGCACCCGAGGAGCCGCGGTGGCCGCAGACCGGCACCGTCCCGGCACCTGCAGGGCCGCACAGCGCTCAGGCACTCAGATGTCACGTGTGTCCGTAGTGTGTTAGGTGGGGATCGTCCCCCCACCCCGAGGCTTCCTGTGTGGTGCAGGAGATGGGCTTCTGTCACACAGAGGCGGGAACGGGAACCCTGCCGGGGTCACTCAGGTGCTCACAGGGAACCTGGCTCCTGAGGGAGTCACAGAAAGGCAGGGAAGCATGCAGCCACAGCCCCGTGTTCGGTGACACGCGTGTGCAGAGAGCAGTCCAGACAGCATGACCAGCCCTGGGCTGACAAGGACACAGTGACCGGGGGCACTGCCTAAGCCCTGGTGAGGGGCATGGGCAGGAAAAGGGGCTGGAATGAGGTGGGGGGACCTTCTCAGAGCTCAGGGACTGGGCGGGGGAGGGACCGGATCTGCATCTTAGCGGAGATCCGTGGGGCTGCCGCAGGGGGGCTTGGCCTCCGTGGCGCTCAGATGTCTATATTCTGTAGCGATTCGTGTTTGGTTGGACGGGTGTTAGGAAGAAAGAAAACAGATAGAAAATCTGCCCTTGGCTAGATGTTATTACTTGGGACAAAACTTCCAGAATCCAATTAGGAAGATTAAATTAGGGACTGTGGGTCTCGTTCCTGACAGGCATCCTGGAGATTCTCAGAACACAGCCTGGGAGACTCGGGCTTTATTTGTCCTGTGGTCCGGTCTCGTTCTCGATTCCTTTGGTTCTGAGGCCTTGGAGACGCAGTTGAGCTCGTCCGTGGCCAGCAGGTCCTTGCACAGGAAGGAAGAGGAGCCCTTCACGGCGTTCCCAGACACAGGAAGTGGCAGTACCTCTCTGACTTCCAGCTCTCCCCGGCCGTGTCAGCCACATACGGATTTCCCGTTATGTGCGGGACAGGCCACATCCGACCCAGAACCTCACACGTGTGAGCGCACCTGCCCAGCCCAGAGCCTTGCCTCTGTGTCTGCCCGTCCGTTTGCACACACACACACACGTGTGTGTATTTATATCTGGGCTGCACAAAACACACTTTTATGTGACGAACTGCGTTTGCCTGTCTTCTTCCTGAGCATAAAAGACCGCTTGGCGTCCTCTAGGCTAATTTCAGAACGCACAGCGTGCAGCCTCTGCTTGAAAAACGCGGATCTGAGAGCGTTCGTGTTCGGCGTGGACTGGGGTGTGCTGGGGCGGGTGCCAGCTGGGCCCGTGGCCGTCCGTTTCGTTTTTGCTGGGTGTCACCCGTAGGAATGGCCCGCCACCGAGGCAGGGGACGTGACTTGCTCAGTCGCCACTCCGTCCCGGGATGGCAGACGATTCAGACCAGTGAACCTGGAGCCCAGAGCCTTTGTGGCCGTCCCCGAACCTCCTGCGGTTCCTGCACCGTCTTTCAGCCTGGCTACCTGGGTCTCCCTGTGGCCCCTGTGCCGGCGGTGGCTGAGGGTCTTCTGAGTGCTCTGCCTCCAGGGTTTGGCATGGGCCAGCTTTCCAACAGTTGCTAAGCTGGAAGACGTGGGGCATTGGGGAACAGCATGTAGGGAAATAATGAATCTGTCACCCCTCCCCCGGGGCTGGCCCTGTTGCACAGAGGTTAAGCCATCGCCTGGAACCCCAGCTTCCCGTATGGGTGCCAGGGCAAGTCCTGGCTGATCCGCTTAGGGTGCAGCTCCCTGGGAAGGCAGTGGAGGATGGCCCAAGTGCCTGGCCCCTGCACCTGCATGGGAGACCAGAAGAAGCTCCTGGCTCCTGGCTTCAGATAGGCCCAGCTCCAGCCATTGTGGCGTGAATCAGCAGATGGAAGATTCTCTCTCTCTCTCTCTCTCTCTCTCTCTCTCTGCAATTCTGCCCTTTCAAATAAATAATAAATCCTTTAACTAAAATGAGACATGAAGTCATCTGATACATGCTTAGCTCCTGCTGTGTAACAAGGCCCCTGAGCCCGGCAGCCCCAACAGCTCCTGTCTGGTGTTCCGACCGTTGTGAGCTGGCTGAGATGGGGCAGGGGCTCACCGGCCGTGCTGGTGTCTGCTCGTCTTTGCTGGACTCAGCACACATCACTCGGTAGCTGACCCTGCACTGTGACTCTTTCCACTCCTCAGGGCAGCAAGCCAACTTAGGGATATCTTCTTTGTAGCAATAACAGAGCACAGCAGGGCCCCCAGAGTGAAGCCTGCACGTGGGATTGGTCATTCCTACCTTGTGCAGTGGGAGAGTCCCAGCGGAGCCTGGAGCCCAGGGGCGGGGTCTCGTCTTCCCTCCAGAAGGGCGCAGGACTGTAGGAAAAGACCCGAGGCGGTTGGCGCAGGGTGGCACAGCAGTGGGCCCCACGCTGCAGAGGGAGCCTCCGGGAAGGGAGGCTGGCCACGGCCGCTCCGCGGTGAGACAGGTGTGACCTCGGTTCCTCTCCGGTGTGTTCGAGTGGAGAAGCAAGTGACGGCTGAAGACACCTGCTGCTCCGTCTCACAGCCCCGCGCGCAGGGCACGGTGACCTCCTGAGCGGCTGTGCTCCCAGCGAGCAGTTGGCAGACGCCCTGCGCACCCACAGCTGAAGCACATCGGCTGCAGGGGTGGGGTCACCGCGTCGTTTCCTGGGAGCCGGGCGCGGGGCCCCCCGGGATGCTGCCAAGTCCCCGGCCAGCACGAGGACGCACCTCCACCCTCCGTGTAGCCATCAGCGGTTGATTGAGAAGCACTGATGCCTGTTTTTTGGTTTTAAACATTTTTCAGTCTCTAAGCACTCACGGTTCTTAAAGAAAGTAAATCATTGTGGGAAACAGCAGGGGCTCACCCAGTGCCAGGAGGCCAGTGCGGCTGAGCAAGGCAGCAGGGAAGGACCGATTCCCACCCCTGTCAGCCCAGCGAACGCCAGGGCTCTCGGTGGCCGGTCTCCGACTGTGCACCGCCGTCTGGGCCCCGCGGTGGGTGCCGGTGGTTTGGTGCCCACTTGTCCTTAGAAGGACCGATTCCCACCCCTGTCAGCACAGCGAACGCCAGGGCCCTCTGTGTCGGTCTCCGACTGTGCACCACCGTCTGGGCCCCGCGATGGGTGCCGGTGGTTTGGTGCCCACTTGTCCTTAGAAGGACCGGTTCCCACCCCCGCCTGTCAGCCCAGCGAACGCCAGGGCTCTCGGTGGCCGGTCTCTGACTGTGCACCGCCGTCTGGGCCCCGCGGTGGGTGCCGGTGGTTTGGTGCCCACTTGTCCTCCACTTCCCACTCAGCCTGCAGAGGACGTCCTCGTGTTGCTGCTTCACGGTGGCACCCGCACCAGGTCACAGCTCACTGGAGAGGGACCAGTGCCAGCCTTCGGACCATCCCGGTGCAGCCCTCATCCCTAGACTTAAGACAGATGAGCACTCCAGGGGCCAGTGAGGGCCAGATGCACCTGCCCACTGCAGCAGCTCAGTGTGCTGCGAGGTCACCCAGGGTGGGCGCTGTGGGCGTGTGCTGGGTGGGGGGTGCCCGGTGCTAGTCTCCGCTTCCGTCTGCTCTGTGAATTCCCATCGGAAGTCAGAAGGGACTGCATAAAGGCGGCACATGACTGTGTTACACACACAAATCACTCCGTGTCTAAACACAGGTGGCAGCGCGTGTGGACCAAGCACACGTTGGCAAGCAGTGGCCCGTGAGCGAGTCTGCCAGCCCGCCTGTTCCGCACCGTCTGTGAGATAAGAACGCTATTTGATTTTTTTAATGAGTGAGAAAGAAAATAGAAGAAAATATTTTGGAACAAATATGCGTTATACAAAAATTCAAATGTCTGTGCCTGTAAGTCCAGTTTTAATGGAGCGCAGTCGTGGCCATGTGTTTGCCTGTTGGCTGCGGCCGACTTCACCTCTGCAGGAGTCGAGTAGTTAGAGACGCCTGACTAAGGAAACTGAGACCAGCTCTTGACTCGTCATCTGCTGCCCCCCAGGGTGAGGATGCACAGCCAGGAGCCAGGCCTCAGCCCCTCACGTGTGCAGTGTGACCTCAGCCCCCTCACATGTGCAGTGTGACCTCAGCCCCTCACGTGTGCAGTGTGACCTCAGCCAGGCCTCGGCCCCTCAGGTGTGCAGTGTGCTCCCAGCCAGGCCTCAACCCCTCACGTGTATAGTGTGACCTCAGCCCCTCACATGTGCAGTGTGACCTCAGCCCCTCACGTGTGCAGTGTGACCTCAGCCAGGCCTCGGCCCCCTCACGTGTGCAGTGTGACCTCTGCCCCCTCATATGTGCAGTGTGACCTCGGCCCCCTCACGTGTGCAGTGTGACCTCGGCCCCTTACGTGTGCAGTGTGCTCCCAGCCAGGCCTCGGCCCCCTCATGTGTGCAGTGTGCTCCCAGCCAGGCCTCAGCCCCCTCACGTGTGCAGTGTGACCTCATCCCCTCATGTGTGCAGTGTGCTCCCAGCCAGGCCTCAGCCCCCTCACGTGTGCAGTGTGACCTCATCCCCTCATGTGTGCAGTGTGCTCCCAGCCAGGCCTCAGCCCCCTCACGTGTGCAGTGTGACCTCATCCCCTCATGTGTGCAGTGTGACCTCGGCCAGGCCTCGGCCCCCTCATGTGTGCAGTGTGCTCCCAGCCAGGCCTCGGCCCCCTCACGTGTGCAGTGCGCTCCCAGCCAGGCCTCGGCCCCGCCGGCCCGGGGTCCACGGCTGTGTCGGGAACCGTGGTCCTGTGGCAGTGGGGGTGTCCATCTCCTGCATGCTGTGGGAGCACGGGGCCGTGGTGGACAACAGTAGCCCAGTGCCCTGCGGGGAGAGAGCGTTTCCCAGAGCTGAGGAAGGCTCTGCCGTGACAGCCCCAGGGAGCCAGCCTCCTGCGTGGCCTGTCTGCTGAGGCCCTTGTGGGAGCACCCGGGCCGTTCGGCCATGTGTGTAGGGCAGGTGACGCCTGGCGAAGGAGGCTCCACCCAGCTGTAGACTCCACAGCCAGGTCTCGAGTCCTCCTCTCAACCACTGACCTCACGCACAACTGCCTTGAGCCGCACGTGTGTCCTCCAGGGAGAGGGGCTGTGGCCGGGGGTCCCCGGCTGTGTCACTCGAGACGCTCCGTTACCCCCGCCCGATTTCCTCCTATTGGACGACCCCACACCTCCCCTTGCTGGGGCCCCATCAGCACCTGGGCACAGAGAGGGGTCCTCGTGTGGAGCCGGTCCTCCTTCCAGACCACGGCCCAGCCGCTGCCCTGGACACAAAGTCCTCCCCCTCACCAGCCGGTGCAGGTGCCCAGGGCACACCTGGACAGGCGGCAGTGAGTGAGTCTGGAAGCAGGGCCGGGGCAGGGCAGCAGTGAGCTGAGAGGACTCCGGACAGCCACGGAGACCCAGAAGGGCCAGGGTTTGCCCGCAGCCGGCGGTCCTGGACGTGCGGACGCACACCCGTGCCTGACCAGCAGTGCCGCTCTGTGCCTTCTCCCTGGTCGTACACGCAGCTGCTGTGAGGTTGGGGAATAGTGTTCAGGGCAGAGCCTGGCACCGTCACCGGCTCGTAGGTGTTGGCGAAGTGCGCTCCTGCGGGCCCAGCCGGGGCCTGTGAAGGGCTGTTACGTGCAGATCCGGCTTACTTAATTTGTGGTTAGTTGGTCTTCTATGTGTTATAGAAGCAAAGATATAGCAGGCGCCGCGGCTCACTAGGTTAATCCTCCGCCTTGCGGTGCCGGCACACCGGGTTCTAGTCCCGGTCGGGGCGCCAGATTCTGTCCCAGTTGCCCCTCTTCCAGGCCAGCTCTCTGCTGTGGCCCGGGAGTGCAGTGGAGGATGGCCCAAGTGCTTGGGCCCTGCACCCATGGGAGACCAGGAGAAGCACCTGGCTCCTGCCTTCGGATCAGCACGGTGCGCCTGCCATGGTGGCCATTGGAGGGTGAACCAACGGCAAAGGAAGACCTTTCTCTCTGTCTGTCTCTCTCACTGTCCACTCTGCCTGTCAAAAAAAATTTTTAAATTAAAAAAAGGAAGCAAAGATAACAAGTGCCTTTAGTAATGACTAGATTTAAGTGAAATTAGAAGCAGCGTGACCAACACGCAGAACCCACACTTCCCAGCGATCACGCTCTTGGCGGCCGCAGTCTGTGCTCCCGCGATGTGCGTTTACTGCACCCAGGGACAGGTGGTGAGGATCAGACGCCACGCGCCACCTCTGCCCACGTCTGGTTGGCGTCCTCACGTCAGCAGCTTAGACCGCTGGAATCTGCACCATGGGATTGAGCGAGTCCAGAGCAGAGCCCCCGCTCCGCCGCCTTCCGAGAGCCTGGTGTGCAGCAGCTGCCCCCACAGCAGACTGAAGGCTGCCCTGGTTCAAGGGGTTCGTTGCGAGACGCAGAGATGGGAGGAATGGAGTTTTAGGCTGCGCTCAAGGTTGACCCCTCTGATGAGCGGTGTTGGCCACTCCCAGCACTGGCCGCGGCTTTGGAAGAGCCGGAGGAAGTGTGTAGCAGGAGGTCCCGCCTGCTCCAGGGTGGTCTCCCGTGGGAAGTGGAACTGCCCACTTTCCAGGAGCCTGCTGACCCCACAAGCCATGGCCGTCTACACTGTCTCTGCGTTCTGGCCACCCTCTTCTCCTGCTACACCCCTGCACCCAGCAGCGTCGGTCTTTGCCTCGCAGTGGCTCCTCATACAGGAGAGAAAACAGCTGTTTTCAAATACGAAGGGGAGAAATTTCTTCAGAGTCTCGGCAGCGCCCCTTGGTCATCCGGAAGGACACTGGAAAAAGAACCAGGCTTTGAGATGGGGTTGACTACGGCCCCTCCCTCCACCACCACCCCCCCTTCCCTCCTTCCTTTTTAAAATTATTTGAAAGGCAGGGTGACAGAGGTCTGCCGTTCACTGATTCATTCCCCAAAATGGCCTCAACAGCCAGGTCTGGGCCAGGGCAAAGCCAGGAGCCCAGAGCTCCATCTGGGTCTCCCATGTGCGTGGCAGAGGGCCAAGCGCGTGGCCATCTTCTGCTGCCTCCCCAGGCACATTGGCAGGAAGCTGGATGGGAAGTGGGGCGGCCAGGACTTGAATCTGTGCTCCTCCGTGGGATGCCAGCGCCGTAGGCAGCGGCTTCACCTGTGCACCACAGTGCTCCTCCCGGCCCCCAGGGTACGTCCTGACCTGGGGCACTCTCAGCTCAGGGTCATTTTCCCTCCCAGCCCCCCAGGGAGTTTGGCAATGCCTGGAGGCTCTAGTCGGTGGCCACTGCTTGAGTGGGAGAGAGGCGCTGCTGTGGGTGGAGTTCAGGGCTACTGCTCAGCAGGACCAGGACAGCCCCCAACAGGACATCACCTGTCCCACGGTGTCGGTGGGGCCAAGGTCGAGAAGCTGCTGCAGGAGGCAGTGCCCCCACCTCCATCTGTGGGTGGGTGCAGCCCCCCCTCCATCTGTCTGTGGGTGCAGCCCCCTCCTCCATCTGTGGGTGCAGCCCCCTCCTCCATCTGTGGGTGCAGCCCCCTCCTTCATCTATCTGGGTGCAGTGACTCCTCCTCCATCTGTGGGTGCAGTGACTCCTCCTCCATCCGTCTGTGGGTGCAGCCCCCTCCTCCATCTGTGTGTGGGTGCAGTGCCCCTCCTCCATCTGTGGGTGCAGCCCCCTCCTCCATCTGTGGGTGCAGCCCCCTCCTCCATCTGTCTGTGGGTGCAGCCCCCTCCTCCATCTGTGTGTGGGTGCAGCCCCCTCCTCCATCTGTCTGGGTGCAGTGCCCCTCCTCCATCTGTGGGTGCAGCCCCCTCCTCCATCTGTGGGTGCAGCCCCCTCCTCCATCTGTCTGTGGGTGCAGCCCCCTCCTCCATCTGTCTGTGGATGCAGCCCCCTCCTCCATCTGTGTGTGGGTGCAGCCCCCTCCTCCATCTGTGTGTGGGTGCAGTGCCCCTCCTCCATCTGTGGGTGCAGTGCCCCTCCTCCATCTGTGGATGCAGCCCACTCCTCCATCTGTCTGTGGGTACAGCCCCTTCCTCCATCTGTCTGTGGATGCAGCCCCCTCCTCCATCTGTGGGTACAGCCCCCTCCTCCATCTGTCTGTGGGTGCAGTGACTCCTCCTCCATCTGTGGGGTGCAGTGACTCCTCCTCCATCTGTCTGTGGGTGCAGCCCCCTCCTCCATCTGTGTGTGGGTGCAGTGACTTCTCCTCCATCTCTGTGTGCAGTGCCCCCTCGTCCATGTGTGGTGCAGTGCCCCTCCTCCATCTGTGGGTGCAGCCCCCTCCTCCATCTGTCTGTGCAGTTCCCCTCCTCCATCTGTCTGTGGGTGCAGCCCCCTCCTCCATCTGTCTGTGGATGCAGCCCCCTCCTCCATCTGTGGGTACAGCCCCCTCCTCCATCTGTCTGTGGGTGCAGTGACTCCTCCTCCATCTGTGGGGTGCAGTGACTCCTCCTCCATCTGTCTGTGGGTGCAGCCCCCTCCTCCATCTGTCTGTGGGTGCAGCCCCCTCCTCCATCTGTGGGTGCAGCCCCCTCCTCCATCTGTGTGTGGGTGCAGTGCCCCCTCCTCC
Source organism: Sylvilagus floridanus (assembly GCA_949820135.1). Classification (NCBI taxonomy): domain Eukaryota; kingdom Metazoa; phylum Chordata; class Mammalia; order Lagomorpha; family Leporidae; genus Sylvilagus; species Sylvilagus floridanus. The sequence continues at coordinate 179,767,289 of OX463233.1, forward strand.
ATCGGTCTGTGGGTGCAGTGATTTCTCCTCCATCTCTGTGTGCAGTGCCCCCTCGTCCATGTGTGGTGCAGTGCCCCCTCCTCCGACTGTCTGGGATGCAGTGCCCCTCCGTCTCAGACCCTACGAGGATTATCATAGGTATTTCAACTTTGAGAGCCCTTGCTTCCCGCACTCCAGCCGATGGAGTAATGGGCGATGGAGGGGGCGGAGATCCCCAGGCACTGCCAGACACCCCCCAGGTATCCGTCTCCTCCTCGTCCTGATTCTCATCCGCTCTCCTCTTACGGCGGTTCTACATCATGTTTATAGCCTGCAGCACTTCAAGGTGAGACTCTGAGGCATCACATCAGGAAAAAAAAATGGCCTCTCCCCGGACATCTCCAATCATGTTAGGAAGACGGGGTGGACACACGGTACGCGGCCTCCTTTCAGTAATGGGACTCACGGCGACTCGGACACAGAGCCGCATGCCGTCCCCCGCCTGCACCTGCACCTGCACCTGCACCTGCACCTGCACCCTGGCCATCGTCAGGTCGGCCGTGCTGCTGGGTCTCGCCCTCCGCACTCCCAGATCAAAGCGTTGCTGTTTTCGGGATCCTCGCCACCTTCATCCGCAGCCCTCGCGACCTTGGCCGCCGTCGAGAAGTGACAGCGTGATGCAGATACTCCGATTTTCCAATTTCCAAGACTGACACCGTGGTGAGTTAGGCAGGGTCGGCAGGAATCTAATACTTCTCGAGTATAAGAAAAGTAATTAAGGGAACACACGAAACCAGACACTCAGAGTGGAAATAAATTGAGTGGAAATTGACCCAACACGTATCCACAAGCAAGGAGGCCGGCGCTGTCCGTCCCGACAGACGCTCGGCCCAATAGAGCCCTCGCAGGGCTGAGGGCCAGGCGGGCCTGAGCAGACCGACTCCGCCCGAGAGGCCCCTTGGTTCTCACTTGCCTGTTTATGTCCTCGCCGCCGTTGGAGAAGCCAGTGACAGCTGAATCACCCGCGCCCGGGGAATTCGCAGCGCAGGAGGACGGTCTGCGTGTCCTCATCTCTCAGCCGCAAGTTCACACGCAGCTTCTCTCTGCAGAGGGTGCGTGGCACCTGCTGGGAGTGTGTGTGTGGACACTTACATCCTCATGCACACGCATGCACACATTCACATGTACACATGCGTGCACATATGTGTGTACATACACAACGTGCACAGACATGCATGCACGTGTACATACGCATGCATGTGTGTATGTGCGCACATATGCACCTGCACACTGCACGCACATGTTCACATGCATGTACGTGCACACACATACACAACACGCACATGTACACGTGCGTGCACACACATAGATGCACACGTGCGCGCACACACCAGCACCCTCCATGTTGATACTGGTGTGCGATCCAGGAGGGAACGGATGCCTGGAGGTCATGGATGCTCTCAGGTCGACCACTTGCCCCCTAAACCCAAGCAGCAGTGAAGCCGCGGGGACCAGGGCGTCCAGAAATGCAGCCAGGGCACTCTCTCGGCTGCTGGGCTGTGCTCAGAGTGCTGAGGGTCTGCCTGCCGCGTCTGGGTGCCCCGCGGGGGCTGTAGTCTGGGCTCAGGTGTTCTGTGAGTTGTCCTCCCCTCTCTTGCCTGCCCCTTGCCTGGTTCTAATCCCCCCAACACCCTCTTAGATGCCACCTGCTGATCTTCCATTTACCGGAATCTAACCGTTCCGCACGACGTTACTGCGCTGCCTGTCCTACCATGAGCGACTTCTGTCCCTCTTTGGGTGTTCACGTGGACGGTGGGTGGACGGTGGGTGGACAGGGAGCGAGGGAGGAAGCCTTGATGTAACAGAGAGGCACGGCCCTGAGTGCTGCTGCTTCGTCCGCTGTGGTCACTGCTGCTCCCAGCGTAGAGTGTCCAGTCGCCTGCAGAGTGCAGGCGCCCCTGCCTGGTGGAACAGACCAGGGTGGGTGTGGTTTCCGCCCCCGTAGGCCAGCTCTGCGTGAGCACGGGGTCCAGGGTGGGTGTGGTTTCTGCCCCCGTAGGCCAGCTCTGCGTGAGCACGGGGTCCAGGGTGGGTGTGGTTTCCGCCCCCGTAGGCCAGCTCTGCGTGAGCACAGGGTCCAGGGTGGGTGTGGTTTCTGCCCCCGTAGGCCAGCTCTGCGTGAGCATGGGGTCCAGGGTGGGTGTGGTTTCTGCCCCCGTAGGCCAGCTCTGCGTGAGCACGGGCTCCTGGAGCTTGAGCCCTTGTGTGCGGCTGCTTTGTCGTCGTCGTGTGGGATTGTCCATGCTGCTGCAGGCGTCTGCAGCCCTCTGCTTGTATTGCTGTCGCATCCCACTGTGCGGGAATCCCCTCAGCGTTCACCTGCTCATGGACGCCAGGCGGACTTGCTCCATGGATGCCAGGCTCTGCTGCTCTAACAGTCCACCCAGGACTCAGCTCAGGCCCTGTGTCCATCAGTGGGTGTGGAGCTCCTGCTCGCACCGGCATTATTTCTGTCTCTTCTGTCACCCACCTGGGTCCTCGTGTGACTCAGAACGTCAGCCAGCAACCCACAGTACTGTCCCTGGGTAAGTGGCCAGCGCATGGATATCTAAATTCCATTCAATGTTCGGCCACAGAAGCAGTTATGTGCTGAGAATCTAAACGTCCGTTCTCCCTGTGGACTGACAGGAGGGGCGCCTCGCACGGGAAGCCCCCCCGGCTTCAGCACATGGAGCTGGATGTTGCATCTTGGGGTGAGGCCAGATGCTGTAACCACGCAGCTAACCTGAACCCACAGGGCACGATCAGAAGAATGGGGCTTTGCTTCAGACCTGGGTATCCAGGTGAACCTGTGTAAGGCCCCAAGTTGGTTAGGTGCAGGTTGGGAAGAATGAGCTAACCCTCAGGCCACAGCGCTCAGCCATTGTGTCTCAAGGCTCAGTTCTGTGGCCCCTTTGAGAATGGAGCATTCTGGGAGCCGGCATTGTGCCACAGTGGGTTAGGACGCTTGCAGACTAGCATCCCGTATCAGCGCTGATTTGAGACCCGGCTGCTCCACTTCGATCCAGCTCCCTGCTAATGCACCTGGGAAGGCAGCAAAAGATGGCCCAGTGCCTGGGCTCCTGCACCCATGTGGGAGACTCAGGCGGAGTTCTAGGCTCCTGGCTTCTCCCTTGTCCAGCCCTGGCCATTTCAGCCATTTGGGGAGTGAACCAGAGGATGCAAGGTCTCGGTCAGTCAGAGTCTCTCTCTCTCTCTCTCTCTCTCCCCCCCACTCTGACTGTCAAGTAAACAAATCTTCACACAGTTAAGAGTGCTGTGCCGTGCTGGGCACCACCCTTGGGCAGCCTGAGCCTCCAGGTCTGCGCAGGGCCCGTGAGGCTGAGGTGCTGCCTGGAGTCACTTGCTGTCTCTGTGTGTGGTCACTGAGGCTGTGTTTAAGAAAGGCTGTTTTATTTTAAAGCTGAGATAAGACAAAAGGACATGCCCACAGGCGATTCAGACGTGCAGCCAGGGCTGGCAGTGGCCAGGTGACACACTGATTCAGCCACCACGGGCCTCGTCTTGTGCTTGAAGGCAGCGGTGACGAGGACCGGGTCGTCTAGCGGTGAGACAGACGTGCGTGCCAGTGAGGTCTGACAGACGGTGTGGTTGGAGTGCTGAGAGCTGGCGCGGGGAAGGCAGACGACGGTGCGGTGCTCCGAGGAGAGCCGGGCACGCCAGGGAGAGCAGCGATGACGCCGGGGCTGCCACAGGGCTGCCTGGCGACGACCTCATCCCTTTGCCTTGGTAGGGATCCGATGTCCTGGCCATCTTGCAAGAACACTGAGGCAGGGGTTTCCCCTTTCCCCATCCCAGTGGGTCGCAGGGTCTGCCTGGTGGGCTCCAGGGCCCGGCACCTGGGGCAGGCCTCAGCCACCAGGCAGGGTAGAGGTGCACAGTGTCACGCTGCTGCTGGGTTCCGACTCGGCCTTGCCGAGGGGACCAGTGACCATGATAACCTTCCCCTGTTCAGGACGCTCCCCCAGCAGACACCGATGACGTCGCCATCGTGAGCCCGGGCTGGGGCGCTGCCCTGTCTGCTGTGAACAGAAAACACTTTGAGAGAACTCTCCATCTAAGTATCTCGCTCGGCGCCACTTAGCCAGTCACAGAGTGTTTCAGAAGGCCGTGGATAATGGCTCTGCCATTACCTCGAGCATTGTTGAAACTTGAAGGGTAAAATGTGTCCATTATTCGGGTTCTCAGAAATGATGGCGAGTAGCCGAACGGTCCCATTAACGCGCGAGGCCTCCTCCCGACGCCCTCTGCTTTAAATAATCATCTCTTTTCAAGGAAGTAAAGAAACGTTGAAGGCTCTTGTTGGCCTCAGTAAGGCAGAGCCCTGGCTTCGGCAGGTGCATTATCTGTGCCGGAGGCTTTGGCGTTCATCCTCCCAGAGCTTGACGGGCAGTCGTCAGGGAACGAAGTTCTCCCACCTTGGACTCACAACCGTGCAGAACCGGCGTGCAGGCGGGAGCGCCGGCCACTGGGCTTTGCAGAACCGGAGTGCAGGCGGGAGCGCCGGCCGCTGGGCTTTGCAGAACCAGCGTGCAGGCGGGAGCGCCGGCCACTGGGCTTTGTAGAACCGGAGAGCAGGCGGGAGCACCGGCCGCTGGGCTTTGCAGAACCGGCGTGCAGGCGGGAGCGCCGGCCACTGGGCTTTGTAGAACCGGAGTGCAGGCAGAAGCGCCGGCCGCTGGGCTTTGCAGAACCGGCGTGCAGGCGGGAGCGCCGGCCGCTGGGCTTCGCGCGGTTCTGCTGAGCTCTGCAGTAGTCCTTTGCTGACGCACCCCAGCTGCCGGTGTCTGTGGGTCTCGGCGTGTCCACCCACGACCTGCTGTGTCCGTGGGTCTCGGCGTGTCCACCCACGACCTGGAGAGCAGGGCCAGGCGTCCACCACCGTCTTCTCCTGTCTCACCACTTCCGACCTTTCTCTCCGGCACGGTCTTCGTCAGTTCCCTGAAACCACAGAGCAGCCAGGCTGACACCCCCTGCGTGGCTGCCCCGTGGGCCTGTGCCCGTCCCCTTCACCTCGTCCTCAGCATCGGGGTGGAGTCCGTGGTTCTCTCCGCTACACTAGGAGGAAGTGG